>JAVHKY010000004.1:2400000-3120000 GCA_035079385.1 Aspidiotus rigidus | reverse complement strand
TAACTGGAAAGAAAATTTATGTTCTTCTGCGAACGATTTTCCTAACCTTTCTCTCTGTAAAACACTGTACACCCATCATCAGTTCCGCTAGATCTTTCTTGTTAACCTAGTTCATTGACTCTCGGGCTTCATTTAGATGTCAAATCGAGAATCGATTTCCCAGTTTTTTTTTTTTAATTTTTCCTACCAGTAAACGTGATTTCCCTTCAAAGACCAAGAATTAATGTTTAAAAATATTCCCAGATACTGTACTATTAATCAAAATTCTCATAATTAAAGACTTTCTTTTTTTTTTCCAATTGTTTTTCATGATTCGAGTGAACACCAACGTTTCTTCTCTTCATTTGTGTGTGTCAACGTGATTGAAATAGTATGAACTACGTCTACAGTGGCGGATTAAGTTCATACCCTCCTCCAAACCAAGACAAAGGGAATAGAGTGAGCTTTTCCATTTTTTTTTTTTTTTTTTCAAGTGGGCGTACCTTAAATTGAGTTGTGCACTTTGGAAGTACGCCTGTCCTCTATGTAGAACTGATAAATTGATTTTGTGCAGCTGTTCTATTTGTACGATACTTTGAATATAGCATCGTATATTTTTTCCTCGGAGTGGGGGGGAGGGAGAAAAATTGACGATAACAACACCAATACTAGAGCTTAAAACTCAGAATTAGACTCATTAGTCAAGATGGAACTGCAATAAAATCTGTAGTTTGTCTTCATTATCGGTTCTTCTAAAACAGATAATTTGTGAGCGTGTACAAAAAAGCGACCTAGTCAGCAAAAAATCATCAATTTTCAGGTCATTATCGACTTTTGTTCCTTAAAAGGTATTTTTCAACCTAATTTAGGTGAAAAGTGTTCCCAAGAATTTCAGCTGCCCGAATTTTGCGAATCTGCAAAAAGTCATTTGGAAAGGGGAAAGAGAACGCAGTTTATTAGATTATTTATGGCAATTAGAAAGAGAGGAACACTCCAACCCTCCCCCTACAGTCGGTATTTGGAATGTAGTGGAGGAAAGAGTGTTGGTTATGGGTTCGAACTGTTATGGATCTGTCATGGAGAAAGGACTAGAGGAAGGAGGGCAAATTTCCTCGAAGATTTCAGATGATATAGTGGGGAACGCTTCCTAAAGATCAAAGAATGTGGTGTAAAATGGAGAGTCATTACGCAATGATTCTTCGATTTAGAGGTTGAATTTGGAGACGGCTTGCAAAGTGTTTCTCCCTTTTAAGGAAGCTGTATTGACATGGAGAGGATGTCGTTAGATTCGGAGGATTTTTGTAAAGAGTTTGCCCACAACGAAGATTAGGGCGGTAGGTCGATAAGATAAGGGGGAAGAGGGATTTTCAGAGGGTTTCGGAATCGAGGGAACAAAAGCTAGTTTGAGGCTTGGAGTAGGATGAAGTTGAAAAGGGAGAGAAGGTAATGAAGGGAATTGGGGTGAAGGTTTTTGAGTATGAAGGCGTGAATACTGTCAGAGCCAGGAGCGGCTTTTTTGAAATTCTTTTGAATGGTATAGACGAGTTCGCATGGGGAGAAAAAAGATTTTCGAAGAGGGGCGGGGGAGGTTTTTAATGAAGGAGTTGGGGTGAGATTCGGCTTGGGATTTAAGATGGAGGAAGTCGTGGTCGTAGTTTGCTGGTGCTGCTGAAAAGTGGGAAGCAAAGAGTTCGGAAATATCCTGGGGGAGGATAACGGTAGTTGATTCAGATTCGGGTTTGATTTTGCTATACTGCCAAAATTGGTTCTTACTGACTAGGTCGGTTTTCTCGCGCACGCTTATATTTTGTCAAAGAATCAATTCATAATAATAATTATCAGTATCCATTTTCATAAATAATTTATCGCTTATTCGATCAAAATCCTTTCCCATATGTCTCGGAGACGACTTGTTCTCTCATTTTCGTACAGCGAGCGTCCAAACTTTCGCATCTGCTTCACATGCTTAAACTAAAAATTTTTTGGTTTTGTGTGCCTGTATCTGAGCCTAAGAGGGGAGGTAAACTTTTCAGGCTATTTTCATATACTTGGCGATATACTGGCAGAAGAAGAGGAACATAATTGACCAGACTAATCTGAAATTTTGAGTGCCATGTTTGTTAAACAGGAGAAGGTATTTTGAATTGCCATTGAACCTTGAAAGAAGAGATGAAATTTTTCCTACTTGGCTGGTCATATTCTTGGAATCATGTAAAAAGATTCATTGGCGTCGCACAAATATTAAATAACGCCAAGCAGTTTTTGTAGTTGCTGGTATGCTTTAAATTCTTCAAATAAAAACAACTTTGAAGGAGTTTTCACTTCGCTGTTCTTTAGGAAGGGTGCAGATCTGAGAACATCTAACTCCAGAAAATGATCGAAAAAGTTCAGTGACAGAGTTTGGCGCTCTACTGAGTGATGAATGAAGTTTCCGTGAGGAATAGCGAATAATACCGTACCTATTTCGGTCAGTAAAATCGATAAGTTCTCTTCTCGCGAGCTTTATTCTTTCCGTATGAACCTTCGATACGTTTCCAATTACAAAAAATTACCCTTCCGTCAACAGTCTTCCACGAGGGTGACAAGCTCGCGTTAGCAGTAGTATAAGTTCAAGGTAGTTGACCCCTACGATGGATTTGGTCGGGCAGCCTTTGATAACGGAGGGCGACTTTTTATTATTTTTTCCGGCTCTCGATATCCCATTTTACGATCAATTTTTTACCACACGATTAAAAACATCGGCGGGGTTTTTGGTTTTAGTTCCCAATTACTGAACGTGTATAAAACGACAGCGCGTAAACTTGTGAACTTTCGAGGTCGTTGCCCTTCAAATTACGCAGTATTTAATGAACGTTTATTAATTACGGCAGAAAAAATAAATCAGAAAATTTTTTTCTATTATTTACAAACATATCATCTCTCGCTTATACAAACAACGCAACGTACAGGTCGGTAAAAAAACGCCGAGAGTTCAACGCCTTCATTCTCGCGGTTATGCAACTTATTTAAATTAGACGCTTGTCCGAAAGTTGGTTAGTGGTTAGAACGATAGAAGGAAATTAATTAGGACGAATGTTCCAGCGATACTTCTTTCTTTTCCTTTTGGGTGGGAGATTATCTTTCAAATTTGTGCAACTGAAGCGGAGAGGTGTGCGAAGGGTGCGCTGTGAAGTGAAAACAGAAACTGTCCGCGTTTGCAAGGTGCATATTGTTTTGTCTGGAAGTACCTCGGATTATTGATTTTCAGTAATTTTTGGTCGCACAGTAACTCAACTGTCTCTTCGTTGCCTCGCTTTTCACCTTCGTAGAATTGTCTCGCTATTTGAAGCTGTATATTCTAAACTGCTGTTCGAATTCGTAGGATATATTTTTAGTATTGAATCCGAATTTCAGATAGTCGAATCAAAAGTTGAGGAGACCAGGCACGTTGAGAGAGACATATTTTTTGTTGAGGGACTTAATAAATGTAGGAATTTACCTTGAGACTGAGGGAGACTTCAATTACAGCGATTCTCATTGACTGAGCTGTGAAAATTTACGTGTATGTTTGAGAATGAAAAGCTCGGTACTCACTTCATTCGCTGCTCGCAGGGTCTGTTTTATTAACTGTGTCCAATAAGACGAGCAGAGGATTTTTCGATTTTTAATTCCGATCGTTGATTGGATATACGTCGATGATTGGAATTCCTTCATACACATATAAGTACTGCGTACATTCCAATATCTTCCCTTGGAACCACAGTCTCTCATGTAGCTCAAAGTTCAAACTTTTTCAAAATCCCTTCATGTAGCTCCTTGCTCAGAATTTTTTCCATGTTTCAGAGAGGGTTCCTGCATATTTTCCCAATGAACAGTTTCTTAAGTAGCCCCCGTCTCCAAGCACCCTGATATACGCAACTTTGTGGTCGAAATTTGTCCTACCCTCCCCCGATTGCTTGTGTCACATGTGCTGCCACCCGCCTTCCAATGTGGAATTGGTGCCTATGCACTGATATTGTTTCCTCCTCTACCGACATCGACTCTTTCGGGTACAACTTCAGTGTTGGAAGAATATTTTTGGGGAAACTCCCTCGTCTTGGCAACCGCCAGTAAACCCAGGCACGCGCAAACTTTAACACCCTGACCAGACAAAACTCAGAGCTAAATTTCATGTCCCTATGCTTGGTCTTCTTCCTGCGAGTAGTATGTATATACCCGTGTCCTGGGCCACATTTTAGTAATTTTTTGAAATACCCCGATAATCTACATTCTCCTCACCGGGGACCTCAACGGTACCATATCCTACTACCTTACCCCGGTAATACCCCAATAATCTATATTCTCCTCACTGGGGACCTTAACGACACCATATCCTACCTTACCCCAGTTAAAAAAAAAAAACGATACTGAATTCTTTCTCTCACCACTAAAAATTTCACCTGGGTAAAATTTTTAGTAGTGAGAGAAAGAATTCAGTAATTTTTTTTTTTTTTTTTTTTTAACCTAGTGTTGGTGGAAAGATATGTTGAATATTTTATTTCAGGTAAAATTTTTAGTAGTGAGAATTAAACCTAGTGTTGGTGGGAAGGTATGTTAAATATTTTATTTCAGGTGAAATTTTTAGTGGTGAGAGAAAGAATTCAGTATCGTTTTTTTTTTTAACCGGGCTAAGGTAGGATATGGTGCCGTTGAGGTCCCCAGTGAGGAGAATATAGATTACTGGGGTATTACTGGGGTATTACCGGGGTAAGGTAGGATATGGTGCCGTTAAGGTTCCCAGAGAGGAGAATATAGATTATTAGGGTATTACCGGGGTAAGGTAGGATATGGTGCCGTTGAGGTCCCCGGTGAGGAAAATGTAGATTATCGGGGTATTCAAAAAATTACTAAAATTTGGCCCAGGACACGGGTGTATACATACTACTCCTACTGAGTGCCGTTTGTATGTAAATGGTAGACCGGTGTTGAGTACTCCATCATAGCTCTGTATTTGCCTATTCCGTGTGACTGTGGCTGCTAATGCAGACACTCGGTTTCATGCTGCTTCTTCGGAACTTGGCATGGTTGAAAATTCAGGCGCTCCTATTTTCATTCATCTTTTTGAAGTACTATGACCTCAATTTCAATTCTATTTGTAGTAATCTGCAAATGTGAGTTGGTCGACTTTAAATCAACCTGAAATAGTCGATTTCAAAGCGACTTCTTCAAATTTTTTAACAATCTAAAATCGACTACTCTGTTAGGTCTATTTGAAGTAGATTTGTAGTTCTCTGGTAATGTCTGGAGTCGGCTTCTCTTAATTTTTCGACTTATCGACGTGAAATCGGTTGACTATTTTACGTTTTCTGGGGCTGTTTGCAAGTCTGATCCGAATTGACGTCGATTGGTGACTTCGCTACTCGTGGACAGAATGTGCAATTATAATTATGTAATGAGAGCCACTGAGAATCTCAGTTACGCTTGCTCAGGGCTGCAATGATCGAATCGACGCAGTGTCGCTGTCCATTTTCAGTCGACACCAAAATCTAATACCCATTGTCGACTTCTTTTTGACCTTGAATCGGAAACCCTGTTAAGCTCTTTATCGACCTTAATCTCTTTGCAGTGACCGACGAAGCTTGCCCCGCTCACGTTTCCACGCTTTAAAATCAGAGTAGGTATCCGGTGATCCATCACCCCACCCTTGATCGCAGTACAAATATGTTGCATGCTCAACTCTCCTGATAAAGGTACTCCTTGAAGAAGCTATGGTCGCTTAACTCTCAGCTGATCGTGGCCTCGATTCATCCATTCATTAAGGTCGCGTATTAACACACGGGTCGTACATTTCCCTAGGTCACTCTGAGCAGATCTCGCTCTCCATTTCTCCTGGCTTCCTATTGAACCTGTGAAACCTCTCTTGATCAGTCGTTGTCATCTTCTTTGCTTTGAATAACACCGCTCTCTCCTCAGCAAGGAGCTCAATTGGTGGTGAATGTGCCAAAACACAAAGAGGCTTCGTCGAGAGCACTAACACCGTTAGATCTCTTCCATTTCTTTCCTTCTGTAGGCTATCTTCATTAAGTCGGCTCATACTGGAGCCACTATATCCTTCCTCTGACTTTCTTCGGCCTTCCTAGGTTTGTCATCAAGCGGCTCAGGTAATTCACCATCCTCCGCCTGTGCTTCCTGCTACCATCAGGAAATGGTGCTTGAAGCTCAGCTTTGAATCAAATCACATGCCCGGATACTTAATCACCTTCCTAATCGTGATTCCTACACCTTGCAAGCGAGAATGGATAGACTGAACTTTCAAGGGGTCCTTGTGAATAATGTGCTCCGTCTTTTTTACTGTAATTTCTGGTCTAGCCAATTCAATCCATCGCTTCACTTCTTCTAAAGCCTGGTTTACCCAGCTCTCTACCTCTACAGTTGTTACGGCTGTGCATACCAGCAGTGTGTCATTCCCATAGTAAATAAGCCCAAAGCCTGGTAACACCTTGAAAGCATTTTTTCAATGAAAATTCTCTCAAGTAGCCCCGCTTTCAAATCCCTTGATATATGCAGCTCTGTGGTCAATGGTCGAAATTTGTCCTACCATCCCCCGAAATTTTTCCAAGTCCTCGAAGTCGGTCAAAAGATTCCTGTACATTTTTCCGAATGACATCTCCCCAAATAATCTCGGTCTCCAAGTATATCAATGCGAAATGAATTTTCGCCTTAGATCTGGATTTGAATTCTTGGTGACTGATGAACTTTCAAATATTCGCAGGACTGCTTTTCGAAATAAACTGGAATATCGTTGGAAAGGTGAGGAGATAGATTTCAATTGTTAAGTGAGTTTTCTTGACTTGTAGCTGAGTAAAGAGCTGAGGTACTTAAAAACAGTAAATAGAATTTGATTATATGTAGTACAGGACCTGGATTGTACTTGATTGAATTATGCATCGTTTAGAGTGTAATACAGAGACTGAATTTTAGGTTACTAAACAAGAAGGAATTTAATTACGAGGTATTCACTTGAATTGTAGTCTACAGGTCGACCTTAATTCTAGACGAGTGAAGTTTGAAGTATTCATAGAAGTTACGTTGATAAAATTGACATTGGACAATGTAGATTTTAGTCAATAAGTGTGAATTTTATACCAGTCAAACCTGTGCCCAGAAAGCTAGAATACTCGCGATGTACGAGAAAGTGGAATCCTATAAATCCTATAGTTTACTGAATTCCCAAGTAAGCACTTCTATCCACACACTACACATATGAAAAAATACACTTTCATTCTTTCGTAAAAAGAAGAATTGACGTACCGACCAGGAGAATGAGGCCCACGAAATTTCTTTTTGTGGGCTAAAATAATCTCATTTCACTGGTTGTTATTTTTCAATTTTGCACTGCAAGACTATAGTGTATAGGATCTGAATTTTAAGCAGAGTGTATTTACAAGCGCGCTAAGGAAACTGAGGTAACCATGACCTGTGTTCACCCAAACTGACTGATTAAACTGATTGGTACCTACTTGGTCGTTTCATTCTAATCTAGCTGCGACTATTTGGTCGAATTTGTCTATTTGAGATATCATTCCTGAGACAATTTGATTCTATACCTACCTTCTGAGTAGATTTCAGTGGGCTTTGAGCTGCCTATACGTACCAACACACCAAGAACGAAATACTTTTCACGGTCTAATTATTGTTGAAATCCATTAAGCGAAAATGTTCGGATACAATATTCTTTTTTCATTTAAAATTATATCCTTTTGTTCACGTCCTATGACGAGGCGTAATTTTTTGAATAAAATTTTCATGCATAAATTAAGTATATATTCGATCTAGTATATAATAACGCAAATAAACTTCCGTTAAAACAATACGAGTAATGCCTGCATTTTCAACACAACTAAGTATCGTAATGACGACTGCAGTTTTACCATCTATTTCAAAAATATGCATTAGATACATGATATTAAACCTAGTTAGCCTTATTTTTGAAAATTTTTGCAATTCCATTAGTAGTAGACCGTATCACAATTAGTTTTAGGATTCGATCGTTCTTTGTGAGAGCACTGTATATAGTCATACTTGGATATATTTTATGCAACGATAAGATATGAATACAAAAAAAAACTTACACGCGAACAGATAATCAGTGTGTAATTTTGCACTTTACAATGTAATGAGGATAAAAAATGTTACTCGATGCGAGTTAGCCACAATTCGAACCAAGTACGGAGGGTATCACTGATTTCATTTTTAATATACATTGTAGCACGTATGGATGGCCAAAATTTTATAATGATTCAAGGTCATCGTTGCAAAAAATTACTCATATATATATAATGTAAGTATATATGACTATCATGCTGCATAAACGCCAGTTAACTCCGCTTTGTCATAATGCAATTCGCGACGTGGGGACTCATCTCCTGCCTTCTGCACACGAAATCGTATCTATCTTCTAATTTTCTGTACTTTTATTAACTTTGTTGTTTGTATATTTCCTTCCACCACTTGTGGCCGGTCAGTTTAATTATTTATCGCATACTCGGATTTTGAGGAGGAAGAGCACAAAACCATCGAAGGTAATTTTGATGTGAGGTAGTAGGTTGTAGAGTAAGTATTCAAGTTGGTTGTACTATACAACTTGCTAGCTTACATCAATTTCTTCGAATACCGGCGGCTTATCGAAAGCAAAAAAAAATGAAAAAGAAAGAAAAAGGGTTCATTTTATATTAAGTATATTATTGTACCTATGTCTTAGTCTGTGAACTAAAAATTTGTAATCCATATTTACTTATACGGAAAAATTACTTAAAATGTGCAATTTATCGGTCCATATATAGGTAGCTTAGATTTCAATGCAAAGCTGTATAGTAACCGATAGGAATTTATTTATTGATCCGCGAAAAAAAAAATTTCGATGCCGGCACCATGTACGAATTTGTCGAACCCAATAATGGCCGCGCGAATAATCAACGAAGTTTTCTTTGTTCTACACCATGGCAAACTGCGCCTGCGACCTTCGGCCGACTACCACACGGATTCAAATCGTGTCTAATTCCAGGAATGCTGAATTGTGGGTCGAGTTGCATTCGGCCTGAGATACGGCAGAGGTAACTAATATCCAATTTATCGTACAAATACACGTATTATTGTTAAATTTGCTATAGGTAGGTTATCTATATTTATCAGAACGAAGAATTTCTGACATATGGTATAATAGACGTGCGCTTCATGTCGGTTTTCGAAATACAATCTGCGGTTATCGCGGATACTTTCTCAGAATCGATCGAATTATTTAGAAAACCCATGCTGATTTGCATAATTGCCTATGTGCTGCAAAAATTTTGATCATTCAATTTAAAACAATATTAAAC
The DNA here is from genome assembly GCA_035079385.1 of Aspidiotus rigidus. Taxonomy (NCBI): domain Eukaryota; kingdom Metazoa; phylum Arthropoda; class Insecta; order Hemiptera; family Diaspididae; genus Aspidiotus; species Aspidiotus rigidus. The sequence goes on along the minus strand of JAVHKY010000004.1, from coordinate 3,110,686 downwards.
TACACACACTTAATCCATCATCCGAAGACGACGATTGAATTCAGATCATCAGCCTAATTGAGATGTGCTCACGTTAATCAGACGTACCCATAAATTGGACGATCTCTTTGAGGTTTCTAAATAAGTTGTTCTATTCTATCTTGAATCGTGCATATTTCTCGAAAAGATCGTACTTGAACTCGCTCCCCGTTTTTGTTGATTCACGTTGATACGAAAAGTACTCAGAACTTCAGCCGCGTATTTGAGGAATTTATATGTAGGTACGCAGTTGTTGGTATGATAAATGACACTGTTTATCAGAGTATCGGTATGGTCAAGATGAGTAACTTAGACAGACCTACTCACCTATCAGTATCTGAAATTCTCAATACAAGCTTCGCAGATCTCTAAACTCATCAGCTACAATCTAATCTGCTCCTCTAGTGTAAAATTCATTCTTACCGGGGACAATTCAACAATTTTAGAAAAAAGTACCGAACTACCTAAATTTAATGTAGTAAGAATTTCTAAAGTTGTTTCCCAATAGCTGCTACTGATTTCAGTAATTATATTCGGTGAATTTCTTTCAATCATCAAGAGAGCTGAATGTAAAGTACTCATTTTAAACTATATTATTGAGATGCTTTTCCTGTCTGAGTACCCACTCGAACAGAATAAAATCGAGCCGTCTGAGGTAACTAACAATCACCGTTACTTGACTGCTCCTGAATCAGCTGATAAGCTTTTGACTATAAGTTTAAATTATCACGAAAGAATATTATTTACTCAACTCTTCACCATGCCTTTAAAATTAACTTTTCTGTCAGAAATTCATGTCATGGAACGATTGTTTTGTGTACTTTTCTTGGAAATAGTTGTCCGTCTTCCCCTCCTAAAAATCTACCACAGTTTTTCCGTCTTGTTGATCGAATTCGAGTTCTACCTATTTCTAGTTGTTGTTAAGTGAGGCACCAACCTCCTCTTTACATGGTATGGGATAATCATATCATATACTTACCAGTACCTATTTAAAATTACAGAATGTAAGGTCGGTTGAAATTTGAGGAAGGTTTGAGCTTGGATTATTTTTTAGAGCTTATTTAGAATTTGACACCCCGGACGAACTCTACTCCTAGGATACTCACTCGAAAGAAGAATATAATGCATTGAATTTTCAGCGAGTCTGTTTTTGTACGTACCAGTATATGTTTGATATTTAAACTGCAGCTGCTGTTTATACTTGTAGACTACCCGGCCTCTTATCTAGGACACACTTTAAAGAAACGCCTAGAATGGATTTTTAGCGAGTCGATCATCGTCGAACTTCTGATAACTTCATAAAAGCTTCAGTTTACATCAAAGGTGTTACAGGTTCTATCTAACTTAATTTATGTTTTACCCGGAGGTTGATCCTGATATCAGATATGAAGCCATCGATACAGTGTTCTTATCCGTTCTCATAAGTTTTTCTGCAACAGCAACATCTGTTGTCTACTATAGTATTACTTTTCTTGGCCATAAAACCGAAAAGAAGAATCGAGAATTTAAATTAGGTACTGAAAACGACCTATACCTATTGCTCTATATGTGAAACCCCTCTTACGTGCGGGCTAGGCTACTATTCAGTCAACTTCTGCTCGATTTTCATCACACTCCTACAATCACTCTTCCTGACCGATATACTTATGGAAATAGCGAGGTAATTATTCAACTTCCGTTAGTGCATACGAGATAGACGCGCTATCGAGGCTGTGGCAAATTATTTCTTCAATTGCGTGTAATTAAATGCACCGTAAAGTGTAGGCTGCGAGGTTAGTGTTGAATGCTTGACTCCGAATAATAATTCAAGAAAAAATTATAAGACTTCAGGGCAGTCATATCGATCAAAAGTTTACTTTCATAATCCTACCAAACGATCAAAAAAGTAAAAAAATTTCGAAGTTCAATTCGCGAAAAAATATGACTGTTTCTAGCTACGAAAAAAGAATCTGAATCTGACTTAATAGATGAAAAATATAACTATAGACCGAAGATGGCTTGAAACTCACTTATTTTATCTATTTTGGCCTCTTAGAGAATTTTACCTACTTGCAATAAAATAGTGACCTAAATTTGTATACTGATGATACATACATCTTCTTTTCAAAGTAATCAAATCTGCCCTGAATTTTCATCTCTTTTCAATAACAATAAGGAAACAAGCTTGTAATTTGGATTATAATCTCAGTGGGTAAATATTTTCTCCGATACAAACGTAAACTGGGTCGACAATTGATTATTTGTTTGAATAAATCAAAATGTTTACCTCCAAAATCTTCTACTAAAAAACTCAAAGAATTTTTAACATTTCTGTGGTCTTTTTTTTCAATAAGATTTGAAATTTATTTTTTGCGCCAAAATCTGCTGAAGAGTTAACCAATAAGAACGTCGATACTCGATTCCTTTCTTTTTTTTCTCTCTCTCTTTCTCTTAATTTTATTTACTTCTTAATTTAATTTAGAAAATTTTTCTTGAAAATCATTATGTTGCTATATATGCGATATTTTAATTGCTTCATTGAGAAAATTGTGAGATCTGTGGGTTACTAAGCAAAATTATTTTCTCACGCGACTCACGCTGTCTATGGGAATTTTTTCAAAGTAGGACCGTAGAAGCGCGTGCATCACTTGCACGTTCTTACAATTTCGATTTGAATAGTATAAAACTCGTCGGCTGCGCTGAAAAAGGAAAAGTAAACGCGACGATGATAACTTGAAAAAAACTAAGAGATTTTTCTGATTCTAGAAAAATTGATTTTGGATTCTTCTTTTTATGCCTAATTTATCATGACGATGTTTCACTCAATATTGAGATTTTATCATTTAGCGAAGAGAAAATATTGATTCCTACCAATCATATTGATTTGAATTTTTTATATTCTTTTTGTACTTCACATCTTGTAATCAATAATAACAAATTCTTTGGTCGGTTTCTTCGTAAATTTCATGTAAAATTTTTATTACATTATATAGTGAGTAATTTCGGTATTTTCATCATAATAAGAAATTGTTTGAATATGACCAGCATTACCTTATCCCGTTTGATTGAAGTCTTTTGAGAAAACTTTGCTCGCAAGAAACTTTTATTTTAGTTAAATACAGGTATACTAAATTTATTTCTGACACATCTGAGTACACACTGATAATAATAATTGTTTGGCTTAATATTATTATTATTATTGTTACTCTAATTATTACTTTTTTTTTTTTGCAGTAGGTTGACCTTGATTACCCAGATTTAAATATTTTCAGTTCATCAACCGGACTTGCATTTTCACTATTATTCTATCAAATCTGGTCTCCAATCACTGGGACAAATACCTATTTAATTTTTTGACTTTATCCGGGTTCCTAAATTCCGAATTGATCTGGACAATCACGGACTATCTCTAGGCATCTGCGCTATTCTCATTTGTACGGTATGCTTCATCGTAAGTTGGAATACTTATTTTATTTGATGGTATTTCTGTTACAGGGGACCAGGCGAGCATACGACACACGAAATACTCCTTCCCTGAGACCCTAATTCGTGATGTGTTACAATGAGTTCACGAATTACGTCTCACGGGATCGGGCGTTTTGTCATTTTCGAAAATGCGAAATTGGTGCAACTTGATGCATGCTATACTGCAGCTTTGACGATTATTTCATAATTAAATTATGTTGTTTATATTCTTTTTATGCAATATGTATATAAGGCAAATGTGTTCTTTTTGAAATATGAGCCTATTATAAGTATTTTTTAATTTATTAGGTAATTTTATGATGAGTACTTTTTTTTTTCTGGAAGTGACCGATGAAATACTTTCTGTTGTACAAACTGCTCCTGATACTAATATATCATATTTCTTCATTACAGTTATAGGAACAGCACTACTTTGAAACGTTGAAGGAAGAGAAAACAACAATTTTTGATTTTCGATCGGATACACAAAATATCTTAAACTTGAAGTTGTTAATTGTTTATATTTTCAAACCTAATGATGAATAAAATTTAAAAATGTGAAATCCTAAATAAATCTATCCCTTTTGCAAGTTTATTTCTCTTTTTAAATTGTATTTTTGTTTCTTTCCCTCTGTGTGATGTTTGCTCTAGGAAATTTTTTTAAAATCCAACTGACTATACTGCAATCGAATTACGCATGTTGGAGAGGTTGTGTTGACGAACACAATTTCAAATGATGATTAGCCTTTATGGGTAGATTTTTAGGTTATGGAATACGGTTGTGAATTAATGCGAAGAGTAACTAGGTTTCAGAAAGGAAAACAAATTACCTAAGAGCAGAAAACTACAGTGCGAAAAATGAATCTTAGAATAATATGGATTTATGCGTTGGAAATGAAGGTACGAGACATTTCGTATCAATTTTGTATAATGTCAAAAAGAATCATAAACACCGAAAAATATGGTCAGAAAATTCAGCAAAATAGAACAAAGAAAATAAAAATGAATTTTGAAAGGTCAGAAATACCAAAACAGAGAAAGAATGAAACAAAAATAAATAAATTAGTAAAATAAAACGAAAAGTAAGTAGAATTGAAATTAGAGCTCAAGTTGTGGAGCTCAAAAATCGCAATTCCCGTTGAAAGAGGGCTTTATCTACGAGTATATCTCTAATGACGTACATCGAATACCTGCTTAAAACTTCTTATCTTCAGAGAAATGAATTCCTTTAGCAATATGTGATGCGCTCCGATCAAAGGGACCATAAATCGGCAAACAAACCTTTTTTGGGCCTATCTGTATGCCCGAATGAAAGAATTGTTTTTATATTTTAAGGATGGAAATGGGTAAGGCAAACTCAAACCTTTCATCACTGAGCCCCTTTTCTCGGAGCGCATCACACTGTATTTTTTCTACTGGAAAAAACCGTTAACAAAAAAGAAAAAAACGAAGATACCTACCACTTTTGTATTTCGCAAAATTCAATTTTCGTTTTTATATATTTGATTCTTTTCTAGAAACCTTGAATTTCTATTTCGATTACCGAATACTACTATACCAGTTTGCTGAACAAATGTTTTTTGACCCGATATACAGCCGTATTATAATGTTTTATTTAATTAGCTCGTCAGTATCATAAGAGAGAAAGTAGACACAAATTGTATTGCGATTCTTGTCAATAACGTCAGTTTCATTGACCCTAATTGCGCACCTTTATCGAAACATTGGAAAAAAGAAAAATAAAAAAAAAGACAAGCCGCCCATCAATTATTTTTATAATTACTTATCTAGAAACGTGACATAAAATCATTTATCTTGTAGATTCTTTAATCAAATCGATTTCTGTCTCAGGAAAATTTGATGGATATAAATTTAAATAAGAGATAAAACTATAAGTAAGTATTCACTTTCCTATCGATTTAAAAAAAGCGCAGATGAGGTATTTAAAGTTTTACTGTTTTCGATTAAGAGAATAATTTTTTTTCAACTTTACTGTACTGAGCAACGATGAGAACCAGAATAAAAATATATTTGAGAAACCATCACTTATAGATTGGAAATTTTTTCAATTATGAAGAAACACAGTGGGTATACAGAGCTACAAAAATTGATCAAATAGTCTCGCTTATAAAAATTAGATCAGCATTTCAAGGATAGATAAATAGTAATGTACGATAGATATATGTTACGCGAATTCGTGTAATAATCTAATTCGTAAAATCGGTGTTTTTTTTTTTTTTTTGCAAATTTATAAAATTTGCAACGAACGGCCTTGCCAAATTTGTTCATTTGACTTTGACTATATTGTTTAAGTATGTCTCTCCAAGAAGGAACAGGTCCAGAAAAACGCTGAAAATCAATTTCAATGTATTCGAAAACCATTTTGATCATAAAATCGTTAGGAGGTTCTGAATCCGTACAAAGCGTCCTGTACTGAACTAACTCTAGAAAAAGAGCTGTTGAGCAGGAGTAATACTCTTACTCAAAACTATTCTGTATAATTTGATCAGATATTCGGGGAAAAACTTTACGATCATTAAAAATCTTACAAAAATACTTGTGAGGGGTTAGAATTTGATTAGGAAAGCCTCAGCCTCAGGTTCATCATTTCACAGGAATTTCGCGTGACATATTATATATGTGTCTGATATTTTATTAGAATGAATTTCAAAATCTGTTCCCTGCTTCATTTTTGATACCAGCTATCTGGATGTAAAACAAACGGTGCCTATATAAGAGATCGTTTTTACCGGGCTCTATACGTGAACTATGGTACCTACTGTATAAATGAAGCGAAGTAAGTACCGGTAACCTTAATATTTCTATGATCGTTCTCGATACTAATTGAAGAGCGATTATTTTATTTAGGTATATATGAATTAAAATTAAATGTTTAATCCCAAACAGAGGAACAATGTAGTATTTAGGAAAAGTATTTTCACTCAGAATTCACTGTTTATATTTGAATTTTTGAATACCTTTGTATTTGAAAACATAAGCTCGGTAAACAAGATTATTTTCATGAGAGCTTAATTTGCGCTTTATTATCGTATAAACTTCAGACCTAGACTATCTGCGATCGACTATGTTTGATGGGTAATTAAAATGAAGACGGAAACGAAAACTTCTGGAACTCTTCACAATTTTATAAGTTTGGGAGAAAACTTTTTTGAAGCCTGAATCTCAAATTTTTTTCTGGTTACAGAAAGGATTGCAGAAATTCAGCGAACCAGCTAGACGACCGCGATATTATTATGATCACAGATCGGTACCGGCTGTGGGTACCGGAAAAATTTCTGACATCATCATCGAGGCTATTCGTAGGCCGATTTTGCACTGTTACCAATTTTATTGATGAGAAATCGTAGAGCAAGCGTTTTACCCCATTCTACGCAGAATAATCTTCCGAAATTGTTCAATTATTCTTGATAATCACTCGGACGAACGATTATCTCCAAATTTAATCAATTGTCCCGCAATTATTATCCGTACGAATGTTTATCACGACTTTTGCGGTAACCGAACGTCAGCTATTTTAATCGTAAATTTTTCATTTTGAAAAGCCTGGACAACAACATTGTTTATTTACAACAATACAGAAATGGCGTGTTGTGCAATGTTTTATTTTGTGTTTCGATAATGATAAACGATTTCCCCATTTAATATTTTTCTTTTACTGCATGACCAATTTTCATTTTCGAAATTAATAAGTAGTACAAATACGAAGCAACAATTCCCTCAACTTACATCTTCAATTTAATTCTAGAGGAAGTTTACATGGGTCAACCGTATTCGTACTTCAAAAAGTTAATTCGCTACAATTTCTCCATCATGCGTACTTAGGAAAATAAAAAAAAGTAAGTATTTTTTAGGTTTTAAGTTTATTAGAAACCGGCTACATGATATCTATATTGGATATGACAATACTTCTGTTTGTCATCTTCGTATTTCTTCGATGATAATCTTGGTGTTTTCCTACAGTATGGTACTTATTTGTTCTCTGTTATCTCCGCTGACTTGTAAGCTTCTGAAAATTGTCACTATTGTTTTCTTGCTAAAAAGAAAGTTCATATATTAGGAACACCTTATCTAATATACCTGGGATTCACCTTATACGCAGGATCTTTGTTGCAGAACTGGATATTTATATTCGATACTAATACATGTATGGTGAAGCGTATCAAATAATTTTTGTTATTTATAATTTGTTTCAGATAGTCGTACGTCTAGAAGATGAACTTTCGAACACATAAGTGGTCGATGTGTACGGTAAGTTAATTCATAACTCAATGTTGTGATAACGTGCATATATTCATACAAGGTTTTCATAAAAAACTATATTGAAGTTTTCCTGATTTAATATCCAGGTATTGGAAATGAGTCCATGGCATTAAATCACGAACGTCTAAAATTCCAAAGAATGCCTCGCGGTCGTAATCAGATGCCCTATTATGGGCAGTGCCCTGAGAATGAAATGCCTCACATGCAAAGAGGGCCTTGTTTCATCGATAATTATGGAAAAATGGATGTCCCATGCGGGTAATGTTGATTCATATGATAGATTATTTTTTTGAACTTCATGAGATGGAGAACTACATAATTCTGTATTGTGTTGGTTTTTAATCTCCTTACCACTTGATTTTGTATTCTTTTAATTCAGTACGTACAAATATAAATTTGTCATTAATCATTTATGCTCTGTTCGTTTAGTATGGGAGTCAGCGAATTCAAATCACCTATGATGAATGCAGATCCTCCTCCACCACCTCCTAAAAAGAAGAAACGCTCGTCTAACGCGATGGCCGCTGCTGCTCAACCGCCTCCATCGCCTGTCATGCAGGATTTATTACCACCACCCTTAACCGGTACGTACATCGTCTCTCTAGATGAAAATCCAGATTTTCAAAAAATGAAGTCTAACGATCGCGAATTATGAAATTTTTTTCAGGTTATGGAGATACTATTGTCGCTTCTAATCCATTTGATGATACGCCACCTCCAACGCCTATGTCTCATATGAATCCGATGAATCATGTTAATAAGCACATGGGTGTTGGACCATGTATGTCACCAGCCGGAAACCATATGATGGGCTCGATGAGTCCATGCCAAATGGTCGGTTCACCAATGTCCTGCGGGCCACCGGTCGGTAGCCCAATCAATTGTGGCCCTCCTATGGGCAGTTGCAGTCCAATGGGCGGAGCCGGGAACAACGCCAATTGTGGCCCCGTTGGTAGTCCCTTAACTAGTTGTAGCAATCGACAAGTCAATCGAAGTCCGTTAGTGTGCCCACCACCAATGAGCCAAAATTCCGTAATGAATAACGCATCGATGAATGTTAACTCTGTGCATCCGATGAATCGCAGTCCATCGTCTATGGGTAGCCCACTGGGCTCAGTAATGGCGTCCAATGTTCGTGGCAACAGTCCGCTCGATTGTGGCCTCAGTATCAGTTCCGTCGGATCTCAGAAAGGTAGCCCAATGTCCGTTATGGGTCCTCATAGTATGAATAGTTTGAACTGTGGCTCACCGATGGGTAGCCCATCTAATGTACCAATGAACTCGTGCAACAGTGGCGGTAATATGATAGGTTCCCCTGTGCCTAGTCCACTTAGTGTACCTTGTTCGCTAAGTGGTGGCGGTTCGGAAATGAGTATGAATTTAAATGGCGTAATGAATCGAAGTCCTATGAATGCTCCTCCGAATTCAGTGAACGCCTCGATGATGTGTAATTCATCTATGCGTGGTCCGTCACCAATTAGTAGTGGGCCGCTGAACGGTCCCATGAGTATGAACTGTAATCAAAACATGAATATGGGACCGAAATCAGATATGAATATGAATGAACTGGCATTGAGAGAAAATTGCGGACCTGGTATGATGCCTATGAAGCAGAATAGCGGGCCTGGTCCTTGTGGAATGCCCATCAACAACGCTTCCTTTAACCGGCAACCTGACATGGGTGGAATGCAATGTGGACCGATGAATAATATGCATTGTAATCCAATGATGAATAATCAGTGTGGACCCGGAATGAATAACGTATCGTGCATGCCGGGTGTTATGAATAGACCACCATGTGGTCCTGGTGTCGGTCCGATGGGCATGAATAATCCGTATGAGGGTATGAACCCGCAATGCAGGCCTCTCATGAATCGATCTCAGTTTTCGCGAGGTATGCCCAACGTGCCCTACGGCCCAGGTCCAAATAGTATGAACCCACCCATGAATGGTCCGAATATAAATATGTGTGGGCCGCCAGATATGGGAAATATGCCGTGTGGTCCGAACAATAGTAATATTAATAATATTCACTGTTCGGGTGATCCTCCTATGAATAACTCTCATGGTATGAGTCAGAATATGAATGCGTGCGGAGGAACGATGTTCAATGCCCAATTCAATCCGTTTGAAGGGAATAATCCGCGATGCAGCCCGAATTTACCCTTTACATCGCAAGACATGAACATGAATAATAATTTTTATAGATCAATTATGTCGAACGCGCCTTGTATGCCTAATATGAATCAAGTTGTGAGTACGGGTGCCGATTCGCTTAATGTTGATCACAGTATTATGAGTACTGGAAACTCGATGAAAAATGACAATAGTACTGTAGATAGTGATATCGCTAGCGTTGTTTGTAGTATAACAAATGACACTTCCGATGACTTAAATCTAATAGATGAAAATCTTTTACGTGATACTAAACCTGATGATAATAAATCGGTGAAAGATATTCTACTGGATGATACGAATAATAAAGATGATGAGCTAAATGATAGTAAACCTAATAAAAATGAATTAGATAGAAAAATGAGCGAAGAAAAAGAATCAAAAGGAGACAGCGAAATCGGAAAATTGGAACCTCCGTCGACGCCGAGTCCGACTACAAATCTATCTACCTCTACCACGCCTACCACTAGCACTTGTACCTCAACCATCACCAATCGGTCCAGCACCGTTACTACCAGTATTACGACAACCAGCGTTACCACTAGTGAGGCGAATGTGAGCGGTGAGGAACATTCTGTTAGCAGCGCTTGTAGAGCCGAAAATACCGACGAAGACGAGTTCCCATTCAAGAAAAACGTCAATGATCAGAGCAAATCAACTGAGGGCAATCTTAACACCAGTGGTGAGGATACGCTCATGGAGGATAAAGTGAAAACCGAACCTGACGAGAAATTATTACAGAATGAGATGAACGAAGAAGAGGATAGGAAGAGCAGAGATGAAAAACCGAGTATGGATGAAAGTGGTAATTTAAAATTATGCGAAGGAAATACGAATGATGGTGATCAACGGAAAGAAAATGCAAACGGAACATCGATCAAAGTAGAGAACGACGAATTTTTCGATAATGCGATAAAGCCGAAAATGGAACCTGGCTCTGGAATTCGAGGGAATGGGAATAACGGATTCAATAATAGTAATATGATGCCGAATCCGTCGAATAACTTCAATATACCTACTAGCGGCGATATGTCCGGTTTGATGAATAATTCGGGCCCCTGTATGAGCGATTCGATGTGCGGATCACCGATGTTGCCGAATATGAATAGGATGCCGATGCCGCAGCCTCCTATGAACAATAATATGAATTATTCGAGTAGGCCGATGAATATGTTTCCGGGACGGGTGAGTTACGCAAATTGATTGAGGATATACCTTTCGTGAAAGAGTGTTTTTATGCTATGGTTTTGTTTTTTCTGCTGAAGGTGTATCCACCGAACAAATCAAAAGTCTATAATATGCAGAACCCGAATGCGCCGCCGGTGTATACGTGCGGATTGTGTCACAAGGAAATCAACGATAACGATGAAGCTATACTGTGCGAATCTGGATGTAATTTCTGGTTCCATAGGTAAGAAATTGTTGAAAATTTGTTTGGGACGTAGATTTTTAAGATTAGAGAAATATTCTTCTTTTCCAAATGGAGGCAGAAAATCGACAGGTTTAGGAAATTGTAGGCACGTTGAATTTCGAAGAGCTATGATCGCTTTTGGAATGGTCTCCATTCTATTATCAGGTTTTCTCTCTTATGTAGGTTTTTATCTATTAGCTTCTCTTTTTATTGTTGTTCATGAAACTCTGAAACGAGAATAATGTCGAAAATGTGGAGGTCCGGGTATAAATTCAACGCAACTCAAATCAGGATCTTCACCTCTGCTTACCTCCACTTATCTTCTATCCGTATTTCAGCTGAAACTAATTACGAAAACCACTTTCTTACGCTCAAACTCGAAGCGGAAGCTTGTCCTCTCTTTTGATTTTGTGAACCTCACCCCTTCCTACCATCTGGAAATCGTCTATCATACTTCCCTTACTAAAGATCCTTTTCTTTCCGCACCTTACCGACCTACAGCCCTAATTTATGTTCTTGTCGAACTGTTTTAAAAAATACTGACTAAAAGAACGTTCTGGTTCATGATTCAAATAACATGCCTTCCCCATATCAATACAGCTTCCGCAGAGGCCCTGACACCCTCCGAGCCATATCTGACTTGGACCTCCGAATTGAAGAAGCCCTCCGCTTAAACTTGAAACTCACACCATTTTCTTCGAACTTCAGGAAGCGTTTGCCCGTCAAAGTATTACAACCGAAAATTTCAACTTACGACCTTGAAAATTTTGGCTTTTGGGAAAATTCAACTGGCTCAATTCATCTGATTTTTGGCTGATCGATGTGAGTTCAGACGAAACGATCAGAAGAATTGGGGTTTTACCATTTGTATGGAAGATATCTATTCTCCAATTTGTGTTCATCTTTATTGGATGACTGCACTACAGGCTTCTAGGCTGAACAGTTGAACTGAAGCGGAACCAATATTTCTTATCATTGGCAAAGCTAGTCAGAGCTGTTGAGCTTGCAATTTAAACACTCAAACAGTGGATTTTCTTTTTTTGCGGGAATCGGGGAAGCTAAAAAAAAAACTGAAAAAATTTGGCATATTTTAGCTTTAAAGCTGGCCTTCAGCTTCTCTCTTATCAGTAAAAATTCTGCTGAATTTGGCTTCTCGCTTTTGGCTTTCAGCTGGCTACAATCCTCTGTTCCCCGTATTCGTCCAAATTCCTGTAATCCTTTCTCCATAAAAGGTCTTTGACGGTTAGAATTCAAGACCAATAAATTCCTCACCTACCCAGCCGAAACGGTGTCTTCCTTGGAAAGGTAATGGAGTCTTCCTCTTTTCTTAATCGCTATAAGTGACCTAACAAATAGTGTCAGCTTTCCCGTACAGATGACTTCAGTATCTCCCTACCAACTTCTAACCCTCAACGAACAGCCTGACTGCTCCAATTGAGCCTTGAAAAAATCTGTAAATGGTCACCGGACCCTGGATTTCGATTTTCAGACAAGAAAACAGTCATACTAGTATTCCAAAAAGTTACTCACGTCTTATGCCTCTTCCTTCTCTGCGTCTACAGAACTTTACTATTACCATCCAATCCTCTGTAGAAGTCCGTGATCTCACCTTCGACTCCAAAACCTCCTTGATCCCTTACAAAAATCTTAAGTGCAAAATGTCCAAATTCCCTTGAATATTCTAATGGTTGTAAACGCAAACTCCCCCAACTCTACTCTAATCCACTCCCAACTTTAATCAGGGTTGCCACTTTCTGAAAAACCTGAAAAGTCGGGGAAATTGGATAGTCATAGAAAAGTCTGAGTTTTGAATGACAAACTAGGTTTATGGTCCATTTTCTATAGAAATTCATTGTCAGTTGAAAATACACTTGAAAAAGAAAGAAGACAAAGTTCAATTCCATTTATTTTTTTATTTATTTATTTTTTTTAAATTATTATTATTATGAGAAGGAAAAGTTCTGGAAAAAATAGGAATATGGGCCTGGAAAGACAGGAAAAATCATTCTTGAAAAAAAGACGTAACGCTCTAAAAATTCCTGAACTCCATTCGATCTTTCTGTCTTCGCAAGCCCTGGACACCCTTCACTTAGCCTATGCACTAAGGCAGGTGTTCTTCGCTCTTGAATCCGCTCCTTATTGTACTTCGACTGTCGATCCACCTTCATGTGTTCTTTCGAATTTGTTTTTTCAGAGTATGTTGTGGATTGACCGAGGACGCGTATCGATTATTAAAGGAAGAAATATATGCTGAATGGGCCTGCGATAAATGTATGAACAAATCCGTTCCGCTGGTCAAGTTGAAACCATGAGTTGTTCGTGAAGTTCTTCTTTACCTTTCTGTACTCCCAATATTTTGGGACTCTTATTCGGCCTAGTAAAATGGCTGCCTCAATACTCAGAAGAAAAGAAAATGAAATAAACGTTAGAAAAAATGTACACAAAATGTATTTATGTATTAGGGCCGTGAATTATGACCATTAGGAACTTTAAATTACCTAAGCATATACTAGGTAGACTTGTAAGTTTGCTTTCTTTCTTTCTTCTTTTCTGTTCTAACGTATAATTATGATTGTCTGTTTTAATAATCCTGGTACAGAAAATCTACTAGTTTTTTAAAATTCTTTTAGAAACGAAAACCGGTGCTTATGTAGTAGATTTTATTTGCCGAATCATTAGTATTCAGATCAGAGGAAAATATCGCGTGAAGTGTGTATCAGGCTGCAAATATGATGAAAAGTATTAAAAATTGTTGGTGTGTCTGTGTGTCGAATAACCGAATTTCGCTGCGTGTGTTCTTTAAGCCTTATGTATGTTTTAATTTGTTTTCGTATTATGATCGTTGTAAATAGGATAGTGTTGAGGAGGAAAAATGAGCTTTAAAAATGTCGCGTTCGTATCGCCGTTTCTAAATTTTCGATCTCAAAATCGATAGAATTTCGTTTCTTTTCCTTTATAAATTAAGAAACTTCCCTTTTAGGCTCCTACTTTCAGAAAACGTTGAAAATTTGGGTATTAATACGTCTTTGCTTTTGACTTTCAATTTTTTTTTTTTTTTTTTTTTTTTTCATTGATGTAATCATCTACTCGTATTTTATTTACTTTATCTGTGATTTAATTCGATTAAGCCATTTTTCGCACAATAAAGAACTAGAAAATATTATACGATTACGCGTGAAAACATAGATTGGTTCTTTTTCTGTTCCTTATTATATGTTTATTTATCGTTAAGAGTTTTATTTCGAAGTGAGCGCTACGTCGAAACATTTTCGTTCATTTTTCCTTCAGTATTGTGAAACGAGTTTTAAATGATTTGAAACGACAAATTGTGTAGAATTCGTTGTAGACTTGTTATTTATTTTCTTTTTAAATATTATTTATTATATTGTTTACCTGTACCTACTTCTCTGTCTTTTTTCTTCTTTTTATTCGATTGTTTTCCCCCCTCTTCTTCTGCTTTTGTGTTCTAATAATAAAATTGAAGATTTTATTGCTGTGCCATCTGAATCACTTCTCACGAGTGGAGCACTAGGTATTGTTTACGATATAAAATAATGAAAAAGTTTATTCCAACTCATTATAATTTGTAACTATAACTAATTCCGACTGTTTGTGTGTTTTTTTTTTGTTGTTGTTGTTTCTCCTTTTATTGATGCGAAATTTTATCTAATCTTCATTGTGTTCTCGTGTATGACATTTTTATCATAATTAATGTGTATGATAATTATATCAATCGCGTCAATAATTGTTGAGGTCAGCGATCATATAGTATTTTATAAGGAAATTTTTCTCCTCTTTCTCTTTGAATGTTTTAATATTAAAATGTACTTTCTTTTCTCTTCGTTTCTGTTCTTAAAATTAGTTAATTATTTTTTAATTTCCTTCAGGGTTAGTAATTTGATGTAGATTTATGGAAACATTTTCAGTAAGACGTACAGTATTATTGACTTCTGTATGAATAGCTTCTGGACATAAAACGTTTCAAAACGTTTGCATGAGTTGGATACTATTTTATGTTCAGTTTTTCTCTTCATATTTTTGTTTTTCTTTTTTTTTTTCGTCCCCGTAGTCGTAATATCAAATAAAATCTTACGTTCATTCGTTTGAATTACGATCATCATCATCACTATCGATAACGTAAAATTCCTAGAAGGAAAATATTAATTTATTTATCTCTGTTGTAAATTGTACATTTTAATAAATAATTGTTTACCTAATTAAAACGGTAGTATTTGGTTATTGATGGAAGCACAGATGACTTTTTAGTAAAACAACAACAACTTTAAACAGAAAATGAATATAATTAAGGAAAAGACATACGAAAATAAATACAATAAAATACATGAAAAATGACAGTAAACAACATTGGAATAAAAATCAGTTTAAAAAATGCAGGCTACATTCGAACCCGGTGAATTCAGTTCACGATCGTGCTGAAAAGAAAGTAACGTATTAATAAAATAATTAAGGAGAGATCATAATTATTTGATCAGCGTACGTGACTACTGAACCGAGTCGTACATTTGGTCGAATCAACATTATTACATGATATAAGAGACAAGTAAACCTGCATAGAAGACTTTAGAAAATTATTTTGCTCGCGCTACTAATTTTACCAAAAGATGAATGGAATAACACTGAACAAAATAAACGGTAAAAGTTTCAACGATGAACACATACACATTGAATCCGGCAAGGAAGACGATGATACAATAAATACGATGAATGAAATTTACCCGAAACAAACGATACGATATTGGTTGTGTAACTTAGTAGAAAGGACTGAACTTCGCCTCACTCGTTCAATACCACTATTATCAAAATAAATAACTAAACAAATTTTCAAAAAAACATAACAACGTTGATGATGATTTGAACTCAGAATCTTCCAGCAACGAGCCCGGACTATGCGGTCCCACCAGGCCAAGCGATACAGGAAACTCGCCTTTTTTTACATCGATTTCAAAGCAGAAATTAACACTAAGAAGTCATTTTTCGGCAGCTCGAGTCGATCTACGATAGTAACCTACAACACGTGATTCGTTCCTGAGGCGGTTTCCTAACCATAACATTTTCGAAACCATTTCACAAGGAATGGTTTCTGAAGCACGTACGATTTTGTTTCCTTTTTTTGGGAACGTTGAACCGATTAGTTTTGAATCAATAAAAACGATACGAGTACAGTATAAGATTATTCATCGACGTTTGGGGTCGATGCGTTCGAATGAATTGAAGATCGAAATAATCAGTTTTGTCGTGCACACGAGCATCTCGAAAAAAGATTTACTAACTGGTCTTCAACTCGAAACAAAATTCGAAATATGTTTAAAAAGAATGGAATAAAATAAGCGAAAGAGGTATTTGGAATGGACGGCTTCAGTTGGTACAGATTCACTGTTTCTTGAAAAGAAAGCCTAAAATATGAGTAAAATACTCGAATTAAAAGAATTAGAACGCTCGTGCACCTTTAAGATTTTGTAACTGTATAATATCTTTGGTCGTATGGATATTAATTTTGCTAGAGATTCTCACGAAAATTTTTGTTAGCCATAATAATAATAATTTCTAGATTAGCCCGTCCTTTCTACTATAATATGCAAACATTCACGCACCGAAAGTAGACAAAATTCGCGACATGAAATAAAATATCTATCCTAGGAGTTTGATTGAATCCATCCTCAATCGGGCGTATCGATCGAGATGATAGGTGCTACCGATTTCAAGACCGTATCATTTACTTGTGATTTTTTATCCCCTTTATTTTTACCCTTCGAATTGCCCCCACGCTCCAGATTTCGTAGAACTACATCGTCAACGGCATCTGTCGACTGAGAATTATTTGTCCGCGAATCGCCCAGATTAACTTGCGAATTATAAGCGATGTTCGCGTATTCTTGAAGAAATGGACAAACGCCTAATAGGAACTGACAAAAATCTTTTCGCAATCCGAACCACCCTAGAAATTAAAAATACGAATCAATCGTTGCGATATTTTATGTTCATGATTGCTGAACATAAAAATCAATCTTACACTTATTTCCTCCTTTAGAATTAAATGACATAATAATCAAAGAAGTGAATGAAATCAGTAATGGCGCGGACACTTCGAAGTACGACAATTTTAAATCGTCGTCCAATTTATTGGTCAAAAGCACCTATAATATCAATCAAGAAATTTGAATCAACGATCAAAAATTAACTTTTACATACGTAAAGCTGATAAACGAACCTGAAATACTAAAATAGGTACCACTAACAAAGTGTAACCGATGGCAACATTGAAGGAGGTTCTTCTCTGTCGTGGATTTACTTCTGGAGATTTGATCAATATACCAGCAAAGATGATTGTGTACAGTACACTAACTAAAGAAAGACACATTACAATCCACAACGGAACGAATACCACTTCCCAACTCCACTGGGTGAATCCGTCCAATCGCAAGGCTAAAAATATGAACTGGAGCATATTAACTGAACAGAAGAGCTCAAGCTGGAACAAATTTCGAAGATATTTCATCAGCAGCCCATTCTTGTCTCAAATTTGAAAGAACACAAGACTCACTTCGAAAGATCGGTCGTGTTTTACAGCCCAAATACAAACCGCGATTGAAACAACAGAAATGAAAATTAAGGGAATAAAGACGAGGATCCATAAATGTCTTCCGGACTGCAATTTATCACAGGCTAATAATTCGAACATCAGTAAAATCAAGTGCAGAGCTAATGTTATCAGCATAGCTTTATAGTGTATGTACGCTTCGCCTTCTAGCCTGTAAATTCAGAAAATAAGTCACCGAATTCAAAAGCACGCATAAAGTAGTGATTTACAGACCTGAAATGAGGATATCTCCACCAAACATAACTGCCGACCGTCGCACCGAGGATAACCATGAATTTCCAGAACCAAATCGGCGAAAACACAGCCCAATAATTCCATGTGATTTTTTCATCCAAACGCAAGGAAAAGAATATGGTAAATAGCATCAATGAGCAATGGATGATGAATTTGCTGAACAGAAAAGGGTGCGTAAATCTTTATAAGTCGGGGTAACAGCGGCAGAAGTGAGTTTTCACTTACCTCGGATTGAAGTTTTGAAAAAGTGCTTGAACATTCATGTCTCTGGTTTTGCCATTAATACATAAATACGAGGAGAAAATCTTTGGGAGAAATTACAGAGGATAGAGGGGCTCAAGCCTTTCTCGGTTTCATACTCACAGAGGTTTATAGTAGAACAAGGTGATTTTGAAAATAATAGTACCGACGTGCACTCAATTTTAAACCATATTCTCAACTGACGCCTTCCATGAACTTTCCAGATTTTAGGATAATTCGAATCCGATATTATTGAATTGGAATTTGGAAATTAATTAAGATTCAATCAGGGTTCAATATTCGAAAATATAACTGGAGTGGCGGGGTGGCGGAGAAGGGACAAAAATAATAATATTATCATCATCTTAAATCTTTTTTGTGTATGTATTATTGTCAGCACTGGAACAAGAGCATCAATCCGAAGAATAGGTTCTTTTCGAGCTAGGTTTCGATCTGTATCAAAACCGATTTTCTTGATTGGAACGAATTGGCATCACTTGGTTTTGGTTTGCCATTCAGAGAGGGCGCTGAGAACATAGCTATAAGATTATGAAAAAAAATTATTGCTGTAAGCGACGAGGTTATTTTTTTTGCAAAAAATTGAATTTTGTCTATTATTTTGAATAAGTAACAGCTTTGAATGAAAAGAAGTAATTCTTTGTTCTACAAATGAAAAAATTCTCATGATATGGACACTATTTAGCCAAACCCAACCAAGCGACATGATAACAATCTAGAGAAATGTTCCTTTACTATAAGCGAAGGTTCTCCTTTTCGCCAGATCGTTATCATGTCGCTTGGTTGGGTTTGGCTAAAAAGGGTTCGTATCCAGGTAGATATCTTAATAATGAGAGTGATATTGAATAGATTATTTTAGTGATCAATATAGGTACATTAATAACAATAATTTATTACTGTACCTACCTTGTTTCTTTTCTTTTTCCTTTCCTTCATTTATGATGGTTGTATCGCCGTTAAGGGTATGCTCTACCTTCAATGAAATGGTAACTTGGAATACCTCTCAGGAGACTAATATTGCACAGAATGCGATGAAACTTTGGAGATTTATTGTTTAAGGTTACAGAAATACCGCTAATTGGTTCTGAGCGCGTAATATTCATAATTATATTTTACAGTTTCCAATAGGTATACACTACTTGTAAACTAATTAGCGGTACCTATTTCTGTTACCTTGAACAATAAAACTTCGAAGTTTCATCGCACTCTGTGCAATATTAGACTCCTGAGAGGTTTCCAAGTACCATTTCATCGAAGGTAGAGTATACCCTTAAGTGATTGAGAAGAATTTCTCGTATAAGTACAGATTCAATAGTAGGCCTAATAAAAAATTGAAGTATTGCATCGAACATATCGTGTTCTCCTATACCTACTTTTATAAACTAAAATTTCAAGCTTAAGAATAATATGAAGCCTCGGCCGCATTTTTTTTTCTCAGTTCTCAAGCGAGTAGCTTTTCTGAGTCAGGTACCAAAGTATTTCATAATCTTATACCGCTAAAGGCTCCTAAAAACTCATATCCAGGGAACTTGGAATCGAAGTGCGTAAATAATTCCTTTGAAACTTCGTGCAAGATGGCCATGTTCGTTCTAGCTCGTCTGAAAAAAAAAAGAAAGAATTCCGCCTCTAGTAAAAATCCATGGTAGGTATTAAAAAAAGTTTGTTGTAATAAATAGGTATTCGTATTTATTCAACATTTTTGACAAAGTAGATTACTAATACAATATCTCCATAATTCTTTTCTCCCTTTATTTGTGACAGGATTTTAAGCCTAGTTAAATGATACAATTGGTGAGGATGTGTTGTGAAACAGTACGTTATTGAGTCGAATGAATAATATCAATATGTATCTATTTAAAATGCAAAATTTAATTTCCAGGATAGGTATTACAGTTATAGCAATGATTCTGTACCTCCTTTTTTCCTCTCCTCAATACTCTATAAGTGGTCAGAAATTGAGCCTAAAGATTAAGTTTTGGCTCACTTATTGTTAGACAATCATCACACTTTCAAATCTAATGGATTAATTTACAAATAATGTACTGAGTAACAGTCATTGTGTGAAATCAAAAAGAAAAAAAGAACAATTATAAACTTAGGATACGAATTTTGAGACGGGTATAGATAATGGAATCGTACAACAAAACTTAGCTCAACAATCGCACACTTTATGTAGGTAATATTGAATTCAATTGTAACGTCTTGACGAAAAATGATACCAATAAAACAAATGTAGTTTAAGACAAAAATTCTGACTTCAAAATTGCACTTCCACGACTAGTATGATTGAGTACAAGTTTGAGTCTCGGCTCGTTATCCGCTGCTAGACAAGACCAAGAGAGCGAACTACTCTGTCTTCTACGTCGGGTGAAGGTAAACAATCCGAATTCTAAAAATAGCGAAAATAATAAATTCATTTCGCTCTCTTCCAATTGCTCCTCGTCCAAACTTCCATTCAGTAATTTGTTCAATAGCCATAAGTCTCTCGCCGACTTATACTTATTGATGCCAAATATGACGTCTTCACCTCGAACCAGCAAACGAATTCTCATTTTTAGTGCCGGTAGATGAGTGTAAATCGGCTTTTTCAAAATATTGTCGTACCAGTAAGGGTTCTCTATTGGTGAGTAATTCAGCTTGCTTAGCACCCATTCGGGAGAGAAAACCTGAACATCATCTACCGTTAAGTAACATCCCTTTTTTAGATCTTCCATGACTTCGGCGCTGCATCTGACAGCTAGTTCTTGTAAATCACTTTCATTGAATCCAAAATGTTTAACGTACTTGTTTCTCGTTAGGAACTTGAACTCGGTAATTTTCATCGAGCCAAGGCAAGAAATACTCGTCGTGCCGCACATTAAGAGACGATTAAGGCTGGCGCACGAGGCGATATTATTCAACATTCTTTCTAAAAATGGAAGAAAATTGTACATAGGTCGATTGTTACTGATCGAGTTCAAAAAAGGCGAGTCATAATTATCTACGAATACAAAAACTTTTTTTTCATAATGCTTGTGCAGTAACTCGCAGAGAAAGGAGACGGCATCTGCTAGTTGCGTTGGATTCTGATACCCCACCGTTGGGGGTTGGTAGTCAAGATACGCACGAAATTTCCCTTTTTCCATCATACTTAATTTCGTACTAAATAGTAAAAAGCTATTGGCTAAGTATATGTCGCGCAATACTTGCATCATCTTTCGTAAAGAGTACGACTCTTGGTGCTCGAATGTTATAAAAATGGTCGGAAATTTCCCAAAATACTCGGCGACGATATCTTCTCGGGACATAATCTTCATATTTTCGAAAACTCTTTTCCGTTTCATTTCTACTTTGGAATCCGTATTAATGTCGAAGAACGACGCGAGAAGTCGGAGATTTGACGTTTTTAAAAATCCTTGAGGGGCGCTGACGAGTTGAATTCGATGCTTGTAGCATAAAAATGTTTTCACAATGAGACTTTTGTCGACATAAAATATCTCTTTGTTCCATTGACCAGCGTTCATGACGACGATTAAGTATAGGTAGTTATCAAAAAAAAAGCTGACAAATATTTGGAACCTCTGTAGGCCTATGGCAATCAGGTATAAATTAATTTACCTGAGTTGATCACATTTTTACTGACTTGATAGTAAATGGAAAAACACATTCGTCGAAGTCTTAATAAATCACGAACGATGATCGAATTTTTTCTCACGAACGTTCGACTTTTAGTCGTTTTTAAACACTTGGACTCGTGATAGATTACAGAATACACGTTGAAACTGGAATCATATTTAGGTAAGCTAATCAGAGAGTAATTTTTTTTTCTTTCTTTTCATTCATATTCTTCTTGTCGAATAGTAAACACATCAAGTCCTGATAACAAAGATATCAAGTGAGAGGCTACAATCATAGAGAATCTTTTCGTCGACAGGACGAATCCATGTATGAGTTTTGTTTTTCATTTTTTCTAATGAAACTCATAAACTCAATTTATTCATAGTAGGTAAGATGAGAGGTGGTACATAAAGTTTGTTACTGTAAAAATTTGACGGTCCTAATAAAATTTTAATATGCTCGGAATATCGAGTTTTGAGAATCCTCTAGCAACTTTTTAATTTCTCATTTTATACAGCTAGCGTTTTGTAGAAAAATCTTGAACCAATCATCTGGTATTAAATACTAGTGTGCCTTAGAAATAAGAAAAGGAAAAATTTGTTCTGAACATAAAAGCTTACTACGACCATATTTTATGATCATGAAAGATTAAACCAACTGAAATATTAAATCCAAATTAAATTCAATGGTCAACGATTTTTTGAGGAAACCAAAGAAAATAAAGATTATTAAATAGGTATTGATTCGCTGATATGCAGAGACTTGGACGCGGAACATTATCACAAAAAATTTCCCATCCCAAGGAAAAATATTGGATCATGTAAATTTCTTTGAGTGTTTGCAAACAGATAGAAAGGAGTACAGGACTACAGGGCCACAATTTTACCCATTATTGACCACCCCTTCTTCCATGTAAGGTTTGAAAGCCACATAAAATCAGGACCTAGCTTGTGAATTTTTCTCACAGAGGCGTTCGCCCTCGTTCTTGGATTAATATAGATGTGGTGAACTGTAACGTAGGCTATCTAGCTCACGAGGGGCTCACTCGCTGTGAGATGAATTATTCAGCTGATATAAACCCTGTTCGTGGATTAATATGAGCAAGGTGTACTGTAGATTAAGCTATCTCGCCCCCAAATGGACATCAAAATTGAACTATCCGTATGTATACCAGCCCTACTATTAGCCTTCATGAAACCAGGTCAAACATAAGTCTACAGCAAGATAAAAGCCTATACTACAAATAGATCACTTATAGATTACGAGAATTTGGGGAGGTGGATTGAGCTTGCAAATTTCCCGAATCAGGCGCTGATGAGTCGGAGAGAGCCCTCGCAAATGAAGAGAGGGAATTGGTCCCAAGGTCACCTTTTGCGGTGATTTTTTCAATCAAATAAACTGTAGACATGAAAAATATGGGATAAAAATACGGAAATTTGAACTTTAAGAAGTTAGAAAAGATAACTGACGGTGACGTAGGCAAGAATCGAGAAACTACGGAAAATTATAAGTAGAAAAAAGTAACACGATTGTAACGTCATGTTTGATTTAGGAAAATTTATCCTCAAGGAGATGTCTGAGAATGCGTGATGAATTCGTTTCCAAAAAAAAAAATTCCACCAAGTTACTTCCAATACACGTGGTGTCACCCACCAGACAAAAGACAGTAAAAAATTCCAAGTAAGTACATATAAAAAATTCCAAACTTTTCAAGTCACGAAATGCTCGTGTGTAATTTGAATAACCTTATTAATCAACAATACCTACGTGTCTCGTGATTGATAATTAAAAATGATTACTCTACCTCAATAGTCCCAAAAAACCAATGAATAAATTCATAAAGAATAAAGAGAAAAACCAACCGCGTGCCATTAATCACAGTTCACAACGTAATGAGAGGATGATACAGGTAGATAGCTTAAATATTATTAATTTTGTAACAATTCGACGCCCTCAGAGGTTATGTTCTCGAATCCTGCATTACTTTATTCATTTTGTTGACATGAACGGCTGTGACTTCATACCGCGAATGAATTTCGATACGAGAACGGTATTTTAGTATCCAAAGTCGAACTTTGTTGAAAGGATGTAGGTAATTATTTTATTCGAATAATACGAGTATAGTGAAAATGGTTCGTGTACTGAAAAGCAGCTTTCAAAAACAAGTGTGCAATATTATCTACTCTTTGTACTGTATAAATGGCGCTTTTTATTATTCGTCTCAAGTGAAGCCGACCGTGAAATATGCATGGATCCTCTTAAATGTACTCGGAGTAACGTTCATAGTTCTGGTGGGCACTATTGGTTACCTACTGACTAGTCATAATTTATCGCCCCTCAACGTCGCCTATGTAATGTGGCAACTGAATGCCGTCTCCTACACTTTCATTTTCACTCCAAGTTTGACCTACTACTATCGTCATACTCTGGAACAACTCATCCACTCTATCGATAGAGACTTCGACTGTCCCGGAGTCCTGGCCCCGGAGCAAGAAAAATACAATACGGTGCGGAACGTTCGCATGGTTATCATTTTACAGATTACCTTGTTAACTCCTTTCGTCTCATTGAATATTTTTGACATGTTATTCGCGTACGAAAAAGAGAAAATAAATGACGTTTACCATTACTTATATCCGTTCCCCTTCATCGAAAACTTCAGCTCGGTTTCCATTTACATTATCGTGTACGGGGTGCAGATGGTATTCGCGATTATCATGTGTACGGTTGGGGCGGTTTTTCCAGCTTTCATCGTCGCTCTGGCATGCGAGTTCTACAATACATACGCCGATATGTGCGCTCGTCTGCGAAAAATATCGTCGGTAATGACAATAGATTTCGAGGAAACATTTGCACGACTTCCCGGAACTATGATTGATTCTAAGGAGCAGAAAAGATTGTCAAAATCGTTTACCAAAAAAATGATTGATATGATTAAAGAATTTCATCAGGTCTCGTGAGTATAAATCGATTTCATGGCCACAGACAAGGTAATATTGAAATACAAACCCTGGTTATGTTCTTTAAAGGTCCATCAAGATAATACGACCATTTATCGAGATCTACTATTCAGTGCTTATCGTCTGCTTTTTCACGGCTCAACTAGCAAATGTCTACATAATACTCGTCGTAAGTAATTATATTTTAACTGATTTTAAAATGTGAACGACGGGACGACAGCTGACGGAAGGCGATTTCGATGACTTTGGTTCTTGGAACTCAAAATTTTAAAAATTATCTTTAAATGTCTTGACATTAATTTATGAGGTCTGTGTCCAAGGTACGGTTTATAGATTTTGAAATCTTTCAAGAGCAATCAAATTGAATTTGTTTCTTCTGTATGACCTCCTTGAGTTTCCGAGAAAAGCCCACCCCTTCCCTTTCATTCAGCAATCAACATAGAATGGAATTTTTTCTTATGGGCCGTTACACAAAGGGTGAACTAAGTATTTTTATTTTCAGTTATTCAAAAAAACCCGTTTCAGCGAAATGCCTCTGATTAGTCTATTCGATATGGGCTAAATGTCACGCTGAATGCGATGAAAAATATCCGAATCTGATAATTAGTCAAGGCCTATTACTTACTGCATACCTCAGTGGACACCATTCTTCCAAAACCCACTTCATATGGGGGTTGATACTTTTTTGTGAGAAAAATTTCTTCTCTTGAGAGAAATTTGATAATTTGAGTTTAAAATTCAATTTTAGTCATGGAAATACCCTCCCATGTGGATTTTTGGATTCCACGTTGAAAATTACATCTAAAACAACTACAAACTTAACAACCAGAAGAAGCTAGATAATGAGATAATGGAAATATATACTGTTTTTGTGGATAATAATGATAAGAGATCAGTATCTTGAAATTTTTACTAAGCAGGTATATTACATTATCCAATTCCACAAAAAAAAATTTATGCCTCTGGTTTTAGATGATATCCCTATATCACATATAAACCAGAAGTAATATAGAATGGCTGAGAAAATTAAACCAGAATCCAGAAATTTTAGATTATTTTTAGAGTCAGCACATTTTTCGCGATGGTCATAGCCTGTGGTCTCAGCCTATTTTTTATTATTAATTTCTAAGACAAAGCTTACAACGCGCTCTAGTGTCACAATCATAAAACAGCGACAAAATGACGGACAAGATTCTGTTTTGTGTCCAACTGTCCATTCGGGCCCTACAACCGCTAGGTTCGCTGTAGCCGCGAAAATGGAACCGGGGTAAAGGAGAAAATTCCATTTATCTCAATCACGTCTCAATGTAATTTCAATTTGAAATATCTTTGGAAACAAGCAATTCTTTGAAAAATTGAGAGAACTGAGTTTGCTGATCATAAAATTTCCTTTCAAATGAAATTATCAGTTTTGAAATACATTGAAATTTTATGAAAACGGTTACTGCCCGCTCACCTCAATACCCGCCATGTCTATTATCAGCACCCAGTTGCGTTATCAGCGAAGCTATAGCGCTGTTGGGTCCGAACAAGGGGTCCGAATATCTCTACAACGCAATGTACCGTGATTTATAGTAATGATAAATCAGGGATACGGCGGTAAAGATGCAATAGAAATAATAAGGGAAATGTGTAAGACCAAAAGCAATAATGATAATCACCGACGAGCAAGGGTGGTAAACTCAAGTTTTATTTAAGTTTTAAGCCGTAAATAAGCTAAAGCGAAACAATTTTTCAATGGACCGTATTATCCGTGCTGGCACATTTGGATTTGCCCCACTTTAGGCAAACGTACCCGTATATGAAATTTGCGATATTTTACCTTATTTGTTCAAACGTACTATTGATTCCCATAAGAAATACATAGGAACGTTTCGATCATAATTTGAGTGTAAAGAAGAAATAAGAAATTTGAAGTTTATATTCAGAATCTGGAAGTTATAAAGCATTTGCAAATGTTCCTCTGGTTTCTTATTTATTTATGGTTTTCGAATAATAACTAATGATCGAAACGTCCCTATGTATTTCTTATGGAGTAAAGTTTTTGTTTTGAACACAAACGGTAAACTGGGGTAAGACTGTGTATTAAGGTGGGGTTTTGAAAAAATACGGTCCATTGCTTAATTAAGTGACTTGAAAAGCAAAACGATTTTCCATTTGCATAATTGAGCGACTTAATAAGCCAAACAAAAGCTTAAAACTTAAGAAAGGTGAAAACATATTTTTCTGACGAAAACATGTTTTTTCCAACATACACATGTTCGTTTTCGGGAAAAACATGTTTGTTTTCGGGAAAAACATGTTTGTTTTCTGAAAAAACATATTTTTTCCAACGAAAACATATTTTGTCCTTTCAGCTTTAAGCTCTAAGCTTAAGACTCGTAAATAAGCTCTAAGTTTAAGCAAAACAATATTTTATTTTAAGTTTAAGCGTTTAAGCCTTAAGCTTAAGCCCTAAAATTGAATCGCTTACCACCCTTGCCGACGAGGAGGGAGAAAAATTTCAAATAAAAAAAGGAGTTGGGCAATAAGGTGACCCATTATCCTCGACACTATTTAATATAGCTTGGACGAAATCTTCCGAGAGCTTAACTGGAAAAATATGGAATCAAATATAAATGGCACATGGATCAACAATCTTCAATTAGCTGCGATTATGTGGTGATACTAGTAAATAGCAAGAAAGAGGTGACTAAAATGTTGAAAGAGCTAAACAAAAAAATGTTAAAAGCAAAAAACAAACATTATAACAAACACTGAAGAGGATTTAAAAAAGAAAGAAAGCACATGGACGTGTAACGATGTATTTGTAACTCGCGGCTTGATATCTTAAAAGAACGGAGAGATTGACAATTTAGAAATCGATACAAATCGAAAACATTGAAAAATCGAAAGCAATCGAAGAGTAAACAGAACATAATAATAGCGAAAAAGAGGTAAATCAGTTTAAAGCGAAAATATATAATTAAAACACAAGAACAAGACGTGCTTTCTTTTCTTTTTTAAATAACGATGACGAGTACCTTCGAAGGAAAAATCCTCTTCACTGAAGTAAATAACAAAAATTATGTAGAAATATACACAAAAACAAAACAATAAAAATCATGAAAGACGTCGTATAGGCCTAGCTGGGTCAAACAATAGGTAAGTACTAAAAATATGCCTAAAAAGGAAATAAAAAAAGGAATAATAATAGGTTGGAACGAAAATTGGTTGCAAAAAAGAAAAAGCAAACCTACCATTAAAAATAAATTAAGACCTGTGACATTATATTAGAGAAAGGAAGAGTACTCCGAAGGGTGAGTAAACAATGCAAACCGCAGAAAAAATTAAACGACGAGCGCTTTTGGTTGATAAATTATCTTCAGGACTGAAATGAAAGCTTTTCGCTAATATTATGGATAACCGTAAAGTATTTGTTTAATTTTTTACCTGTGTCATTCCTGCAATAAGCTATCGTGCTCAAACCTGGGCATTAAAAGAAAATCATCAAAATAAACTCCAAACAACACAATACAAGATGGAAAAGGGTCTGCCAAGAATAAAACAAAACATAAGAATCAAAATTAAGAAAATAAAAAATATACTGAAATACAATAAAAACATAGTACAAGAATGCTTACAAAAAAATGGGACTGGGTGGGACATTAGGGTAAGAATAGGGCAGAGAAAAAAAACGCTCTGATTTTTAAGGTACCGTACCTATTAAAGTCAACTTATATATAACAAAAGGCAAGCGTAATAACCACTAATAAATACCTACTTTTAAATCATACCGTAATTGTAATATTATACATAATGTAAGTTTATCGAACGTTAATAAATAAATAAATAAATAAATAAAATCAGATCGGACTTACGACCATTTTGAAGTGTAGAAAATCGATGATTTGGGTTTAAAATTCAATTTTAGTCATGAAAACGGCCTCCTAGCGCTTCCCATGTGGACTTTCGGATTCTACGTTGAAAATTATGTCTAAAACGACTACAAACTCAATTTCGATAAATTTCACCAGAAAAAGTATCAAGGGACCTTACTTGTTAATTTGAGAAAATAAAAAATTGCTCTTAAATGGTCTTAGAAATAGGTTGTTTAGGACGAAAATTGCATGGTGAATTCCAATCAGGTATCAGATCGGACCTACGACTATTTTGAAATGTAGAAATTTGATGATTTGGGTTTAAAATTCAATTTTAGTCATGAAAACGGCCTCGGAGTGCCTTCCCATATATTGATTGAACTTTGCGTTCTAACCATTTCAATTCTTCCTTCTCCCGGACAAAGACAGCCTTCCAATAACCCCAAAGATGCTGATCTGCTGATCGGTGACGAGGGGTTGAGCAAAATAAAAGTATAGACGGGTACGTACTTTCGAATTTGGTTACCTGATGAAGTTGAACTCGATTTCACTACGTACAATCTTGAAGTTTACCATTCATGCTTCAAATTCATACCCCTTGAGAATATTAATTTCAACTTTTCCTTTTAACAATTTACTTTTTACAGACTAATATTGATGTGATCATGAAAACGAAACAATTTTTGATGCTCGCTGCAACTAATACCATATTCTTCGCGTATTGTATTCTCGGGAAAATTTTTGAAGAAATTGTAAGTGTACATCACATTTAGTGAGAGGACGAGAGCGATTTATTTAACTACTTATTTTGAATAATGTGGATTGTTTTCAGAATGAAAAAATTATATCGACGGTTTACAATACTCCTTGGTATTACTTACGACCTGAAGATCGCAAAACAGTTCTCATATTTTTGAGCCAAGTTCAAAAGCCTACGAGATTCTTTGCTTTTGGGGTGTATCCTGTTACGATGGCCACGTTCCCTCGAGTCATGAACGTGGTCTACTCTTACATCAATTTATTACGCACCAGTCTAAATGCTCATCACCATTAAAAGAAGTCAGTTTGAATGGACGATTACTCACAGGAATCGTCGGTTAAAATCGCATATTATTCTTCAATTTAAAAAGCTTCTTCCCGATAGAATATTGACATGTTCCATGTCTTTTCTCTCGCCGGACCCCGATTTTGAAACTCGCGAGTACAACCCCCCCCCCCCCCCCCCCCGTCAAGAGAAATCTCTACCCCGTGGGTGATTCAGAAATTCGCGAGTACACCCCGCGTAATAATAATAAATAATTAATTAATTAATAATTAAATAATTAAATGAATAAATAATTAAATAATTAAGTAAATAAATAATTAATTAATTAATTAATAATTAAATAATTAAATAATTATTTAATCAAATAATTAAATAAATAAATAATTAAATAATTAATATTATTAAATAATTGAATAAATAAATAAATAAATAAATTAGAAAATCTCTACTTCGTGGGTGATTCAGAAATTCGCGAGTACACCCCGCGTAATAATAATAAATAATTAATTAATTAATAATTAAATAATTAAATAATTAAATAAATAAATAATTAATTAAATAATTAATATAATTAATAATTAGAAAATTTTCCAAGTCTCTCTTCCTATCATATGTGGCTGGATAGTCGAAATTTTTCCAAGTCCACTAGACTTGAATTGTCTCATACCTTTCTAATACAACAGCGAGACAGGGGGCGAACGAGCGGCGCGAGTTCGCGCTACCTCATATTTCTCATAGAAGACATGAATTTTCTCATACCATTCCAATACAACAGCGAGATCGCTCGTTCGCCCCACGAAAGTTGATACCTCAAAATATAGAACACCCACAATTACCTCAAAATACTTCTCATACAAGACTTATACGACGCCAAGATAGGTAAAGGGGTAAACGAATAATATCTCACGAACACTTGACCTAGTAGGAGAATTAATAATAAATAAATAAATAAATAAATGAATAAATAAATAAATAAATAAATAAATAAATAAATAAATGAATAAATAATATTAAATAATTAAATAATAAAATAAATAAATAATATCTAATTAAATAATTAAATAAATAAAGGCTGAATAGTCGAAATTTTTCCAAGTCCCTTAGACTTGAATTGTCTCATACCACTCCAATACAACAGCGAGACAGGGGGCGAACGAGCGGAGCGAGTTCGCGCTACCTCATATTTCTCATAGAAGACTTATACGACGCCAAGATAGGTAAAGTTTTCTAAGTCCCTCTTCCTATCATGTATGGCTGGATAGTTGAAATTTTTCCAAGTCCCCTAGACTTGAATTGTCTCATACCATTCCAACACAACAGCGAGACAGGGGGCGAACGAGCGGAGCGAGTTCGCGCTACCTCATATTTCTCAAAAAAGACTTGAATTTTCTCATATCATTCCAATACAACAGCGAGATCGCTCGTTCGCCCCACCGAAAGTTGATACCTCAAAATATAGATTACAGGCCTGCTCAACCTGTGGCCCGCGAAGCACTGTCGTGCGGCCCGCGAAAGAATTTCAGAAAACCCAAGAAGTAGTAGAAACCTTACGATTTCATGACACGATTTGATATCATAATACAAGTAGGATACAAAGATTTTTTTTTCAATGCATGCAAACATATATGAACAAAAAATAGAAAAATAATAATGCTGAAAAAATAGGAAAGTAATCTAATCAATGTGATGGCTGTCTTTGTTTTTCAGCTGCGAGTTCAGGAATATTTCCTCTTTAATTATCGTTCTACATTACAATAAAATCGTTATTAAATATGGGTAAACGATTTGCGGCCCGCGGAAATTTCGGGAGACACAGATGCGGCCCGCGAGTCGTGAAAGGTTGAGCAGGCCTATATCACCCACAATTACCTCAAAATATTTCTCATACAAGACTTATACGACGCCAAGATAGGTAAAGGGGTAAACGAATAATATCTCACGAACACTTGACCTAGTACAAGAATTAATAATAAATAAATAAATAAATAAATAATATTAAATAATTAAATAATTGAATAATTAAATAAATAAAGGCTGGATAGTCGAAATTTTTCCAAGTCCCCTAGACTTGAATTGTCACATACTATTCCAATACAACAGCGAGACAGGGGGCGAACGAGCGGAGCGAGTTCGCGCTACCTCGTATTTCTCATAGAAGACTTATACGACGCCAAGATAGGTATGGGGGTAAACGAATAATATCTCACGAACACTTGACCTAGTAGAAGCCTAGACTGAAATATTTCAAGATGACTGATAAAATATAAAAGACATGGAACATGATTTTCATTTATTTGGCTATGCCAGAAAATTTTTTTTACGTTTAATGTTTGAGCGGTGGACTAATTAATTTCCACAAATTTTTACCAAGTACAAATTACGAGAATTTCATCATTTTCATGAATTCTCGTATGATCTGAAATTTTTGTCGTAGGTACTTATAATAAGCATTTAAACGCTGTCTCATTTTTTTTTTCTTTCGTACCTTGGGGTATAAGTACTAATTTTGTAAGTTAACTTTATTATTCTGTAGATACAACCCTTTGTAGAGGTGATAAATAATATTAGTGTAGTACGGGAAATGTTTACTATTCTGCGGAGCTGAACACTTGACGAATAATAAATTCGTATGTTTTCATGATGATCGAAACGTTTTACAACCGTATAATTCTTGTAATGACAATAATATAGACATGCTGCAACAATTCTCCGTCTCTTCGAATATACCCAAAGATATCGTTTAAATCGAGTATTTTTGTTGTCACCATGAGAAATTGTAATTTTAATATCATTGATAATAATACAATTTAGCTTCAATATCTTATTTGTAAAAGGTAGTTGAATAGGTATTACAGTTTTCTAGTCTAAATAATTCTATAGAAGTCTATGAGATTTGAACTGTATCATTTACACCCGATAGGTAGTTGGTTCAGGTCTGAATAATAACTGTACTGAGTTTTGTGGTATATTAGAAAATGAAGGGTGAAGTGTCTGTCATCTATCGCTACAAATAAGTTCTTATTTGAGAAGGAGGAATAAATAATTGAGTCTGGTTTTCAGTAGAATGGAAAAAAAAAAAAAAAAAAAAAAGACTCGAAGCTCGCCAAAACTATACAATAAGACTTATGAAGAATAACTAGAAAAATAATTACGATTGTACACCTCAAATTATTCACTCATTGTTCTTGAAAATCTATAGCCAGGTTTTTATTCAAATTTTTTTAATCAATTTATACAATTTGTAGCTTTGAAACAGAACAAAAATAAGAATATCGTACAAAATACGAAAAATACATACAAAAAAATAAGTTAAATGCGAGTATTATTCCGAGTAATGAAACAATTAATAATACTGTACTAAAAAAGTGCGTTCTCACGTTCAAGATACTTATTTTACAAATACAAATAAGTAAAGCTGACGAGAAATACTACTGCAGCAATAGACATAGGAGGACTCAGGACGAACGATAAGAGCCACCAGAGCAGGAACACAACACCGCTTTGTACGAGTAAATTCAAAACGTACAGCCTGAAATCGAAAATATTTCAACAAATTCGTAAACATACGTTTGCATTGTTTCCTCGATTACTTTTAATTTCGCAATTACCCAACGAAGATCTGATTACTCACACTTTGTCTTTAATTACAGCTGCCTTCAAGGTAGACAACTTCTCCTTATTTAGGTTCGCTCGAACACCTAAGCATAGATCGTGGAAATACGGTTCCCACTCTAAAGTACTCAAGTCTAGGTAGAACAACTGTTTGTCGTCTTCGTTCAACTGATTGGCGAGCTGTACGGCATTTGGATTATAAAATTTCCATTCGCTGAATATAAACTTTTCCAACTGGTTCAACGATCTGTTGACCTTCGTATGAAGGCGAACCAATCTGAAAAATGCACACAAATATATTTTTATCCATCATTGGTAACTACTATTAATATTACAAGGTTGACACTTTTCGATGGAAATAATTTTTTCTGATTTCTAGAAATTTTCAAGTATTCTTCCAGAGAAATGTCAATTTCCATTTCCAGTCATGCTCACATTGTTCACAGAGAAAGATCATTTGTATAGTAACTTTTCAGGAAGGTAGGTGGGTTCTCTGATCAAATTTTCGACTTTCGAGCTATAAGCATAAGGTAGCGGGACTCAACAAAATTTCGAGTTTTCGAACCCATGATAAGAGGATGAGAGTTCAATCGTTATAAAAGTGGGACTCGAAACAATTTCGAGCTTTGTGCCCTTATATAGGAAGAATTACAGAAATCTTGAGAGCTGAAACCTTATAGAAGAAAAAACATGGAAAAATTTCGGGTTCAGAAGCTTCATATAGGAGAAAGTAAAGAAATTTCAAGCTCTACACCTCTATAGAAGAGGGATATTTAGAAATTTTGAACTCTGCAACTAAAGCTAGAGTCCTCGAACATACATATGAAAGATAACTGAGTAAATAAAGTAAGAGGTTTTACAAGGCGAAAAACTGGTTCTGTTGCAACGAAGTATTAATAAAAATAATTTTACACTACGTACATTGGTTTTCCTCCGAATGCTCTAGTGAGTAAATCTAAGAAGAAAGCGGGTATCATGTGGAAAATGAAAGCTGATATACGATATCTTTGTAGATTGGGCAAGAATTTCAAATTCGGATACCAAACAGCGCTCTTCAATGGATACTTGTGTAGATAATAATGGACTTTATCGCGAACTGCGTGCCACTGAAACGGTTTTGAAGTACCAGAGGTCACATGATAAACGGGAGCAGCACTGGCAGCGTTCCTAACATGAAAAAACGATGCAAAAGGTAATAAATACGATCACCAGAACGAGAATAAGTGATAGAGCGAATTACCAACCACGTGGTTGATGCTTTCCACAAGGCAACAAGCATAAAATTCACAACAATATCGACTGGAATGTAATCGTAAACCAAGTATTCGTTCACAGGTAATCGACGAACAACACCTTTAGCCGCACCCATAATGAAACCTTGAGGACCATTTTTTGAGTCTGTCCATCCTGGAACCGGCTCCTTCCACGACCCCAAAACTGTAAAAAACAAAAACAAGTCACTCCGGTATTCTCATTTGCAGTTCTCAAGTTTTTTCATTAAAGCTTACTCATGCTAGGTCGGACAATGGTTGTAGGGAATAATCGATTCTTTTCATAAACTTCGTGCTCAGCCAAATTTTTCGTAAATGTGTACGAATTCGGATGCTCTTTGATAATTCTGCAATTTGAATAAGATCCTTGGATATTGTTTGTATTGAATTTAGCTTAGGAGGAGAGAAGAGAAGTCGGATACTTACTTTTTCGTTATTATATCGATGGACGTTGAATCGAGAGATTTAGCGATCTCGATAATTCTGTCGGCATTATCTGGAGGTGAATATAATTTCTCTTCGACTTCTGATAGATCAGAATTCACATAAGCGCTGGATACGTGCAAGAAACCCTATTTCAAAATAAATTTGGAGAATAATTTCACGAAATAACATATGAAGGAACTCAAAAAAAAAAAAAAAAATTACCAAACAATTCCGAAGTTGTCCACAAAGTTCCAGGACACGTCTCGTACCCTGTAAATTGATATTTACGTTTGAAAGTAGGTCGGCATCGAAATCGAGAGTAGCAGCACCGTGGAAAACGATTTTCACGTTGGCCACGATTTTTGCTCGGTCCGCATCACTCAAACCTAAGCCGTCTTCGCCAACGTCGCCAGATACTACGATAATATTGTCGAAAATACCATCACCTTTTTCTTCTCGTAATTTCGTAAATACCTATGAAAAAAAAAAATTAATATTAAAATCTGGAGTTCATTGACGCGGTTCACATTTTAGCAAAAAAACCTGTTTCACCGAATTAGCTCTCTTGCATCGAAAAGAAAAATTTCTATTTTAAATTGATTAACATAAAATAACGGTCGTTGTCTCGCTTTCGTTTGGTCGAATAATCGAAAGTGACCAGACCGAAACATTCACAACAGAAGAGGGTCGAAGAAAATTAGCAGGTCTCTACAGGTTATTCTGTTAGTAATGTTGGAAAATAAAGAAAACAAAACCTGGGTTGCAAAATATCATGATTAAAGTACTTGAAAAGTTTTATTTTATACTTTTCGAAATAAGTACCAAGTTTTGTGTTGCTCAAAAGAAAAATAATAATTTATGGATCTTGACAACTAACGTCTAATCTTTTGAAATTCTTTATTTTACCAAGTTCATAAAACCATAGCGCGTCTAATCTCGAATGAAGACTACAACTGTATACAATGGGGTTATTTGGGGAAAATATCTACCGTCTGCCCTTCAAATTGATACCATGGGAATAAGGGATTCTAACTAAAAATTCTCGATGGGGACCATAGGTATTTAATGGAGAGGGGGAACTTTTTTGGAGAAATTTCGATTTTTGAGCTCGAAGGTTCCAAAGGATGCAGAGAGTTTAGCGATTTGAACGATGTTTGAGTATCAAGGGAAGATAGGGAAAGGATTTCAACCTAGCTCAAAGACTCGGAGAAATTTTGATTTCTGAGCTATGCATCATACGAACTAGCCTACAAACAAATATTTCGACTTTCAAGTTGTACATTGATATTGACGACCGAGAAAAGTTCCTCGTTCGACCCAATTAACGTATACGACGAAAGAGACACGGAAAGTAATGAAAACAGTGATCTTGTGGCCTACGTGTTTCTCAGAACATTTGAAATATTTGTCCATGGTAAAAAGCGTAACATCGCGAGTGTATCTGTAGAAAACGGTGGAGGACCGAAAATGCAACCATAAAATTCCAAAATCCACTTCCAAGGTGAAGGTAATTACCAACCCATACTAAAAAGTCGACATTTTCGAAGTCCTTAAATTAGGTCGAGGTCAATAAAAAGGAAACTGTCACACATACAACTTAATAATCAAAATTTTTGCAAGTTCTCTCTTTTCATATGAGGTTTTGTCTCGCTTTATAGATTATTCCATCATTTAGGATAGAATGCTATCGTATTAGATTAAAAAGTATGAGATGAGAGATGCGTACCGGGGGTGCCCCCAAACTAATTTGGTTGATTGTCTTCCACTCTCCGCTTTTTCTGCAAATTTATTATCTAGTAAATTAAACTTAGTAGTATATTGATCCATGACCTCGAAGACAACCTTGGAGGAGGGAGAGGAGAAGGGGCTGCCTGATAATTAACATAGCACTAGCATACAGGGTGTCTCTTTATAGCCGGGTACGTTCGCATTGAGCTAACCTATGGTTTCAAGGAACTTTCACAAATCCTGATGTCTAAAACTTGTTCAATTCCAATCAGTATAAAATAAAAAATGATTTCCTACACTAAAAAATTAACTTACAGCTGTTATATTTTAGGATGAAATAAAGTTAGCGATGCAAAAAATTGTAGATACAAGTAGCTCGACAAACAGTTTCAATAACTGATTCAGAATTTCAACTTGGAGCCTGATTTGTTTATTTCACCCAGCTAACAATACAAAAGTTCTGCGTTGCCAACTACAGAGCAAAAATAGGGAAAAACCTACGACTAGACATAATAATATGGAATAGTGGCGTCTTCAAATATTTGTCCACAAAGTGAAGGAGTCACGTTCAAAAAGTTTGACATAAAACGTGGAAGCAATCTGGATGTCTTTCCCATAGATTGAAATGCCTACTCATCTGCCTGACATTCCATGGGAAACAGTATACAACTATTGTACATTCAATTCCATTGTCATGAGGTCAATGTAAAATATGTAACAATACAATAAGAATAAGGCAAATAAGTAGACAATAAGATATTGGGAATAGGGGTAATGTCCCATGCAGTCAAAAGACGATTACAACTTATCCAACAATTACCAAGCATTCTTTGTTGTGTAATCAAATAAAATTTACAATGCGTTCAACGTGACTGCTACCAGACAAACAACGGCAATTTCAAGCTAGATCTCAACTCAGTATGTCTGAACAATTTTAAAACATAGTCGGAATGTGTTGCAATCCAACTAGAGCCCATTTCCAGCTAGATATTACAGTTAGTCTAGAGGATGTGTCACCGAGTGAAATTTGCAATACGTTCAACGTAACCGCCACTAGACAAACCACGTTAGATCCCGACACAGTCTGTCAAGACAATTTTGAAGCATAGCCAGTGTGTCATTTGGGGAAATTTGCAAAGTAACTGAACCCACGTGCTCAGCTAGTTAGATCCCAACTTGGTTTGTCTACAAAATTCTGGAACATAGCCAACGTATTGTTGAATGAAACTTGCAACAACTACCACCCGACAAGGAAAGCCAATTCCCAGCTCGATCTCGACTCAATTTGCCAGGACAATTTCAAAACATAGCAATAGGTCTTAATTAAAAGATTGAGAAGCTCATTTCAAGGGCTCACCAATAGCTTAGTTGAAATGTGAATCATCTCCTTCATATTTGGACAAAAGCTTTGCATTCATCCAGGGGGGTATGGATTACAAAAAGGGGAAAAAAATCCGAATTTGGGCCAGACAGCGCTAGCTCGCACTGTATTTTTACCAAGCGGGGAGAGGTTGAAAACGGAAAATGAACTATGGCGGTAAGTATATGGGAGAAAAATGAAAAAATCAGAATAACACTTGAATGAAGCAGATTAGGCTTTCAGATGTCCCATGAAAGATGTTCACAAATGAAAATTCTACAAATTAGATGAGAAGACAAAACCTTCAATTCCACTTCATTCAAGAGTTATCCCAAGTTTTTCTTTTTTCTCTCATATATGGCCATAGTTTAGCTCGCAATTTCAATTTCGGCAAAAATACCATTTTCAATGAACGAATCGCACGCATAGTTTGTGATCCTAGCGGATAACCGGCCCAAATTACGGGTCTGAAAACGATTGCCAATGATGAAAGTCATCTCGGATCACAGATCTGGAATGAAAAAATTATTTGGTTGTGGACACAGATTGCGAAAACTTCGATTTCTAATGTCTTTTCCTCTGATTTTTTTCATTTTCTCCGCGTAGGAACAATATCAGAATCTAATTATCTTGGATAACGGATCTTAAACAAGGAAATGATTTGAATACCGATTCTGGGCACACCCTTCTGTACTGTAAACAAACGACCCATTTGTTTGTAAATTGCAGATTGCATATTGAAAAGGTTAGTTGGAACGGACTGTACCCACTGTAGGACCTTTGCATATATGCATAGTTATTTGGCTGATTCTCATTGTATAAAGTTACCCATACGGCTTATGGCCATGAGTCTTTGCTTGATCTTAAGACAGGGGAATTAGTAGGTAATATCGCTGTATATTCAATCCCCCTACCATAAAATCAATGTAAAGCAGGTACCCAATATGATAAGAATGCAAGGAATAAATATACAATTTGATGTTAGGGAAAGACCCGACACAATAGCCATCCATAAGACTGTACATCTCCGACAACATCAATGCGGTCTGTGTTCAACAATTGTTGTTATCAGTAAACTCAATGAGGCGCTAGAGGTATTCTCATGAATGTAAAAAAACATAGGAACTGGTCTTGAGTTTGCGGGAATTGATGCAACTATAATTTAGGATGACATAAGGTCGCACCACTTCCTCGAGACTTTCCCTGTTTGTTTACATTTGGCGAGCATGCCTCTAGCGCCTTAAACTCTATCTATGTTATCTTTGATCTGACTTTGTTATTAGTCCATATTAACAGTGATAAGATAAATCAAAGAAGAAACCACACTAAATGAGTTATTCTCTTGCTCGTTGTCCGGTTATTGCACGTACGATGTACGACTGAGCAGCAACTGGAACACTAGACCATCCAAACAGGACAAATTTAGACTCAAGAGTCCAGAACTACAGAAAACATTTCGAAAGAATTGCTACATGGAATACAATTATGAATTTTGTATCATGCTGCGCTGCATGCACCCGTGAAACCTATCGTACGATGACAACATAAGGCGGAGTAGAAATTCGCATTGCACCAAAATAAGAACGATACTCTAGCATGTATGACAACACGATTATTTCGCGAATTCATGACACACATGTGTATTACAGGTACACGGTAGGATGTCCGTGACTAGAAATAAATACGAATACCTAGATTGCCAATTATTGCCCGTTAACCGACAAAAGTAATCAGCACTTCGACGATAATACATCCTTGTACGTGTAGTAAGCATGAAAATGAGTCTTGCTCACCGCTCATCAACGTATGCACACCGAAGCAGACCGATATTAGGCCAGAATCAAAACATATTTTACATTTCACGTTGCCGGTAATTAAACTCGAGTACGTTGTAAGTAACTTGTTCGCAATTTATTATTTTTATTTACTTCTTGTTTATTCCTTACCGAATGTTTCTTTAGATCTTCCCATCTACTAGCGGCGTCTTTCTTGTATTTCGAACGAATCAACAGGTAAAGAGTGACGCTAGGAAAACATCGTAGTATTTTCTGAATGAGCACCAAGCCGACGAAGCCGCTCGCTCCGGTGATGAAAATACCATTTTCTTTCTTGTTGTAAAAATTGGTAACCTGACTAGGCATACCTGAAATTTAATTGAAATTTTCGCTAATGAAAACTTTCACAACGAATAGGAAGTTACCGAATAAATTTAAATTATTAGAACCGTTTCGGAGATCAAATTTAGGAACTAGACGTACGACGAAACACTCGAAATGCTATAAAATAATTATGAACGAGTATAATTTTGGTAACTGATAACGGATACGAGAACCAACGAGTTGTAGCGTTATTTCATGATTTCGAACATGAGTAACATCACATCACTAACTTCCTACCTCGATTATTCACGGAGACGAACTAGACTACTGAGCCGGAATCTGGAGTACACTGACACAAGTACAAACCTTTCAGTTTCCGAATTATGATCCAGATGGAATTTTTAAATTACAATGTATTGAATGATTTCGTAGAACGATAAATATACAGACAGTACTAAACTGTCGCACCGAGCACTACAGAACGTACACTGAATGGGAATAAACCAGAAAATTAAGTAATTCCTAATAAGTTAAGCAATGAACATTCGAGCAGAAGCGGAATAATACCTACTCGAAGAGACGAGACTGACGAGAGAAATTATGACGGGAACGAGTTTTTGCAACCTCTTCCCATACCCATTCGACCATCGTCGTTTGTTGTCGCGTTCAGTTCACTACTCACTGCACTGCAGCTCTCGGTGGTGTTCGGAATAGAGGAATACTCGATTCGTTCAACGACAAAGCGGAGTTCGGAGAAGTGACTGCATGCATACGTAGGGCGACAGATGCAAGCATGCAAGACGAACTTGAATGAAAGCGTAGAAGAAGAACACCTCACAAGCATCATCTCACGCACAAACGCATTCAGGTTCAGGTTACCTTTTAGCTGGGGTGACCAGATTTTTTCAACAACGAAAGTGTGTGATCGATAACGTGTATGATAAGCGCAAAAAAAATTTTCTGGTAGAGCCAAATAAATAGAGATCATGTTTCATGTCTCCTTCCTATAGTTACAAGCTGTGAACGTAAAATTGGAAAAACTCTTTGAGCGTCCGTTTCGTTAGAATATATGGAGTTTTTGAAAAGAAGCCTT
The DNA here is from genome assembly GCA_035079385.1 of Aspidiotus rigidus. Classification (NCBI taxonomy): domain Eukaryota; kingdom Metazoa; phylum Arthropoda; class Insecta; order Hemiptera; family Diaspididae; genus Aspidiotus; species Aspidiotus rigidus. The sequence goes on along the minus strand of JAVHKY010000004.1, from coordinate 3,069,195 downwards.
TAGTTTAAAAGAAGCCTAGACGTAATATGAAGCTCACTCGCTCCGCTCGTCCGCCCCCCTCTTCGTCTAGTATAAATCTAGTTTAAAATAAGTTATTTAAAGCTAATAGCTTTCTCCTAAGCTTGTAGTGTAACAGAAGCCTAGATCTAATATGAAGCTCACTCGCTCCGCTCGTTCGCCCCCTTCTTCGTCTAGTATAAGTTTATTTAGAATAAGCTAGCATACTGTACATTAGGTCTGGGTTTCATAGTCCTTCTCGATGGGTCCGCTCGTTCGCCTCCTTCTTTGTCTAATACAGGGCTTGCACAATGGCAGTTATTTTTCGGTTAACTGTTATAACCAAAATGAAATTATCAATTTTGACCGATTGACCGTTAACCGTTATTTTTTCAGTTATAACTGTTATTTGATCGAAAATTCTAGGTCTTCTAACAACGTTAACCGAAAATTTTAGGACTTTGACCAAAATATTTTTCAACATTTAACAGTTATTGGTCAAAATACAGCTTGACCGATAACCGGTAACAGAAAGAATTGAGAGGATCATTTTGACCGATAACCGAAAAAATTTGTGAGGTCATTTGACCGATAACCGTTAACCGTTAGAAAAATTTCAGTCGCAAGCCCTGGTCGAATATAAGTCTAGTTTAGGCTAGTCTAGTATGAAGCAAGCCCAGTATACAATGTCAAATAGTATAGCTCAGCTAGTTTATTAGGCTAATATAATGTACATTAGGGCTAGTATAATGAAGCCTAGTCTAGTATACTAAGCTGCTAGTATTGCACGCACGCACGCACGCACGCACGCGCACGCAAATTTTGAAATTAGAGTAGGGCTCAGAGAAGAAAATCCCAAGTCCCAAGGTCATCTGCACGCACGCACGCACGCGCGCGCACGCAAATTTCGAAATTCGGGCTAGAGCAAAGACATGAAACATGTCAAAAAAGTATCAGATTTTGGCTGTAATCTAGCTTCAACAAAAAAATAGCGAATGAAAGAGTAGGTATGGGATACTTGAAAACGCTTGAAAAAGAGTATGAATTAGTCTATGAACTTTTCAAAAAGAGTATTTCTGAGTCTTTGTGGACGAAAGAGGAAATACTCTTTTCGAGAGCTTCAGAAGAGTATACATATCCGTACTATTGAAAAGAGTATATCGGGTCAGCCTGCCTTTACCAGGATACGAGACATCATCATCAGTAAATTCAAAAACAGACATTACAAAGAACATAAGACGAGGCTAACCAAACAAACAACGACGATGGTCCTTCAATGCTATCCATAAGATGCAAGGGTGTCCTAATCCCCTTGGTCCAGTGAAGAAACATTTCGATATTTGTGATGATAGGGGCTGATGAATATTTTTGATGAAATATAGCAAGACTTTATTTCTCTATTTCTGCTCTTAGTCCAGTAAAATTAGCCATTTTAAAGGTCGAAAAAAACAATAAATGGTACAGAAGCGAAACTTGGAAAAGTTGTTGGGAACTTTCTGATGAGTCTTTTCCTAAGTTTCCCCAACATTCACTTGTCACGCGCTGTAGCGGCGTAACAGTGCATTTATAGAAAAAATATGTAGAGAGCTTTTTTATAGGAAATTTTACGAGGAACAATTTTTAATCTGAACATTTTTCCTCTAAAATCATTTCTTCGCGAATTAGAGCTGGAAAACTAGAAAATTTCCCCTTTGCAGCCCCCTGGGGGAGAAAGCTCCACTCGGAATGTTGGGGAAACTTGAGAAAAGACTCACGAGAAGGTTCCTAACAACTTTTCCAAATTTCGCTTCTGTACCATTTATTGTTTATTACAATGGCTAATTTTGCTGGACTATTAGATCTAATTGTAATTCAAAAGTGAAAAGATAAGTATTTGTAGAGGATAAGGAAACTCAACCGTCGGCGGGAGCTTGAATACAAAAATGATGTTCCTACTACACTAAGTAGGCTGCATATCACAGTTAGTCTATGAGAAGAGATGCAACGTTGCTACAAGAGTATCCCTCTCTAGGAAGCGGAGCCATAGTGAATGCGAGGTATCACTGGATCAAAGCGTTAGCCAGATGATACAAATTAAAAACAATGAGAATGCAAATGTTCAGGAAATATTACTGGATCTAAATGTTAACCAGATAATACAAGTTAATTGGAACGGTTGCGTGTTAACAGATAACAAAACGAGTCAATTGTAGGATAAGAAAACGAGTTAATATAAAAGGTAATTATGATGCTCCACTCCAGCCTAGTTGGCTGGCATAGTGCCAGTACCCTCACTACTAGTACCAAGTGAGCCTATCGCTCTGCTGGTGTTTACCGTTCGGATACTTGGGTACTGGACGCATCCACAGAGAGGTCCTGTCACGGTCGCCACTTTGTAGAGGAATAGGTAACTCAACCGTCGACGGGAGCTTGAATACAAAAACAATGTTCCTACTACACTAAGTAGGCTGCATATCGCAGTTAGTCTATGAGAAGAGATGCAACGTTGCTACATATTCATCAAAATACACATCCTCTCAGGAGCAATAAGTTTTGAAACAACTACTGGGAATGGATCAAACGTGGCACTCAATGCTATTTCTCCAAGAATATTTAGTACAAGATTTGAGGCAGTAAAAAATTTTTTTCCTTTTTGCATCTTCTGCAAATTTGAACCGGGCAGTTCTAGATTATTTGTTTTTTTGAAGGAACTAATATCATATACTAACACATCGATTCTGCAGAGAACACGGTCTATATAAATATTTTATTCCATGTTTGATGACATCATCCGTTTGTTTGTCGTGTTTCTAAAGTTCTCCGAGACTTTGGATTGAAATTTTTCTGCCTTTTCTGTAAAGAACCTCAGAGGTTGAAGTATCTCAACTCTCTGACTATATATGAGGTTCATGGGGATATAGAATTTTTTTTTTAGAGCTCAATGTACAAGGAGAAGACTCGGAAAATTCCATCTATAAATCGTTTTGAAGGCATCATCGCAAAACTCTTATCAACGATTTTAGTTTTGCTTTGGACGAACACATAACTAAATGATTATTTTTCTTACTTAAGTACTCTTAAATTCTATTTTCAGAGATCATATGAAAAAAGAAAAACTCAATAAATTATGGGAGAGGAAGATTTTCAAATCAATCAGTCCTTCGTGATAATCTGAGCTACCTAAGTATACGTGGATTTTATATTCATTTTTTCTCAGGTCATAAAGCAAATACGCATACCTATTTTAACTATTCGCGAGATGTTCAGCGTAAATCTCCGATCGCAATTTATTCCATAATAATTTTGATAAAATCAGAAATAAAAATCCGAACGTATGATGCTCTAGCTCTGCATACTTGGAGGAGAATTTCAAAGTTCCTGAACGGTAGATTCATCACGTAGTCTGAGACCCACCATTTACTGGAAATTTTAAGTGGAATATAGGTCTAACGATTGTTAGGTAGGCCTAGTATACTTATTCTTGAATTTTGGAAGATCAACGCACCAACACAAAAGCACCACTTAATATCGGAGTACTCAGTGACGTCAAAGTTAGCATTTTCAAGCAATGTGAACAGACTGTAGAAACGTCACGCAAATTTTGAATTGAATTACACTCCAAAACACATCCGGGATAGTATCTTTAAAAAATTTGAATATTGAGTGGTACAATTTTTTCTCGGCTACCTAGAGATATAGTCGTGACGACGTTATAAATTAATTTAGTACATACCGCGCGCGCGTGGAGATGGAAATCACACGAACACAATTATTAGAGTCGTAAAAATTATACAAAATATACCATCAACACGCGACAATAATATTATCTAAACAAACTTCAAAAAGGAGCGAATGAATGATCACTAAAATTATATCGATGGGATTTAGTTTTTTATTCGCGTTTAATGAGATAAACGGTACCTAATACAAAATCTACAGGAAACCAACGCACACTGATCGCGACATTCTTAATCAACACTTAACGTTTAAAGTGTCCTTAAAACGTCGAATTTCCCTTAAAAAAATTTCCTTAACCAATAAGGTACCTTCTTAGGTACCTTAAGGTCCAGCGTTACCGTCACCAAACGATTGAGAATGTCGCGGTGATACCTTCATCTCGAACGACTCCCACCATCAACCCCAGGCACAAGTTAGTGATGATTCAGAACTACTGCTACCAAGCAATCTCTTTCCGGAAGAATAATGAAGAGAAGAGGAAAGTAGTGAAGGGCAAAAACCAATAGTTTGAAACTACCGATATGCGATAGTCTTCCTCCTGACACTATCTATTATTTATTTGGTAGTTTTCCGGAAAACTATCGGTAGTATCGATATACCAATAGTGTTTCCATTTGATCCATTTAGGGCAGTGGTGCGCTATTGTTCAGAAGAAAATCACTCATACTTTTCCTCTGTCATTTCCGATTTTTATATACTCCGTTCACATTAAGGAAGGATAGAAATATGACCTCAAGAACGGAACGCTCCGGGTAATTTTAATCTACCGTTCCGTTCTCAAGGTCATATTTCTATCCTTCCATAATGTGAACAGAGTATAGTCTACACAACTTTTTCATATTTCTTGGTCCATTTAAAGTTTACATAATATTTTTCTTCTTTCATCAATTTTTCTTACGTCAAGAATAGGAAAAAATAGTTACACGATGAATGACAGAATTTGTTGGAAAATACATACTACCGGTAGTGACTATAGCGGTGATATTCTATCGATAGTTTTCCACTTATACTACCGATAGTGCATACCAAAGTCATATATATTACTAACGTAACAAGTTGTGCATCTTCCTATATACGCAATGAATACAAAAAAATGTAACGAAATTTATCACTATAGGCCAACACTAGGGGAAAGAAATTGAGGCAGTAGAGCAGATTGCAGCAGTCAACGGCTACTCTACAGGCGTGGTTGTGGTAGTCTTCGGGAAAATGGAATCAAAGAGGGGAATAATCCATGGCAGCACAGTAAGAAAGTACTCCGAATCAGTTGACCAAACATAGGAAAGTGCACAAACAAGGTGATAAAGGTGTCGGATCATTTGTGGCTGTGAGTAATAAATTATTTTGTGAACGTAAAATTGTTTGCGGGGGCGTTTGCAGTGTCGTTTGCGGGCGGCTTACAATTCACGATAATTTTTTGGAGAAACAACGAACGTCACGCGCTAAAGCGACGTAACAGCCCTGCGTAACAGTGCATTTTATTGACAAAATCCTATTGACAAAATAATTTATGTAGAGAACTTTTCTATATAGGCACAAGGAACAATTTAGCTCTTCTCGGAATGTCGGGGAAACTTGAAAAAGATTTACAACAGGGTTTCTAACAATTTTTACAAGTTTTGCTTCCGCACCATACGTTGTTTTTTCTGATCTTTAAAACGGCAAATTTTACTGGACTACGTATGCAGAACGTCAGATGAAGGAAAGAAAACTCTGGAAACAGAAGGAGATTACAAAGACAAAGAGCAGATAAGCTACCGTCTTGATCGATGTAATCATGTTCGACAGTGGAAGGTTATTCAGCTTACAGTGATTGGACAAGACTAGAAGAATAGAACCAACAATAGGATGACTGCAAACCAGGTAACCAATAGAAATCTGCCGTACGAAGTTAAATTGACGTATATGCGAAAACAACGATCACCGACACACCGAGACGAGGCGTTCGGATCAATGGGCTGTATGTGTGTTGGTAACGAAGCTTCGTATTCACACCACTACTATCACAGTCGATTGCATATCAGTGCATATACGTCCCTTTTTTGGACGTATATGCATCGCGATCGCGAGGTGAAAAATGTACCGTATCTGAAGATTGAGCACTTATTGAAGAAAATTATTATATAATCATCAAATTCTGCGTTGAAAATTGTGAGTGAGCAACTTATGCGATCTTAATATCTTTGGAATACATTTTTATATGTTTTTTGATACTTTTCCGTGATCGTTGTTTTCGCATATCGTCAATTTATCTTTGTACGGCAGAAATGTATAGTACGTTGACGGATGAACGGATCACAACGCAGTATTATTGTTGCCAACCAAATCACAGTGATGGACTATAAAAACTAATGTTGAAGTCCTAGTTCTTCAGTACCTGGAGTGACACCCAGAAGTACTTTTGTAAGCTCACTATTTAATATAGTAGAATTGGACTTTTGAGATCTTTGAAATTTTCAGCGCTTTACTTACATCTAATCGTGCTCGATATGAGTTCTGATGAAACATTTTGTAATTGATAGTTCGGCTGAATGGGCCGAAAATACCTAAATACGGACGATACAACGAATATTTTCAAATTCTGTCGCTTCGATCCCATCAAGGCCCTCATTTCAAACTTAGAGCCTTACTTTCTATAACTTTGTCCACTTGCTATCCTGACATACTGCTCGATCTTACAGAAATTTTCATAATAGCTGCCGCTATATTGACCCACCTCTCTCTTCTCACCCGCTTTTCTCCTCCCCGCCCTGATTTTCCCTCATTCTTAATTACTATCCAAGACTCTCATTATGTCAATCCTATTGTCCAATGAGTTCTTCTTTTGTAGATACCAAGATTCATCCACCTTAAGGAACATGACGCAGCGGACTTTGTCGCAAGGCAGTCACTATATTTACCTTCCGTAACTAATATCTCCCCCCCCCCCATCTTGTAAGATCTCAAATCCTATTCATCCCTCCCTTATCCTCTTCTTTTGGCATGATTACTGGCCCTCCTCATCCTTTAATGAGGCCCGCTCTATTAAAAAATCTCGAATTCCTTAGTCTACTTCAAATTATTGCCCTTCTTTATCCACTCAACACCTCATCTCCCGTTCATTGCAAGGCTCGTTAATTTAATAAAGAAGAAAGAAAAGAATGGTAAAACTTTTTTTGGGGGATGCGAAAATTATCTAATTCTCGAATACAGAATTTTCTAAGACCAAATAGATGTAAAATCCAATGTTTGCGTCAACACTCGGACGCTCAAATTTTCCATTCATTCACTAAAATTCTATTTTGACCTTTTGGTGTGATTTCAATTCACATAATTAATTTAAAATATGTAGATTCCTATTCTAGTTCTTCATAAGAAATTTTATTTTTCCGCAAGTTATCCAAGTTTACACTTTCCATCTCTTTCGTTCCTCTTGGATGAAAATTATTTGCGAAGTCGATTTTCATAATAATAATACTAACGTGTAATAGGCCTACCTAATTTGAAAAATATAATAACTGCAACTCATCACAGAAAAATTGTGGAGTATATTTTCAATTTCTTATCGTCGATTTTTGAATAGTAATACTTATTTCGAATATTTTAACATTTTAAAGATGTACAGGAAAGATTTTGAATATTCGAGTATTTGATGCGTGTACTCTGGAAAAATACCACTTCTCTATCGCATAATAACACATACCAGCAATAAGAGGTTCACCTTGTACAAGAATAATTGAAATTGTAAGTTAACCTCTAATGCCTTTTCCGCTCGGTCTAGTGACCGCCTAAGTTCATAGACTTTGAAACCTTGCACAAGCAAACAGCCAGTTTGGCACGTTCTAAAAATAAATAAAAAAATCGTTCAACTTTTAATAAAAATATTTTTTGTATTTTATTCTTCATAATAATTATAGCGCGTTTGGTAACTAAAAATACAAAGTTGTGTTTATGTCACGACTGGATAAAAGCAACGGAATAGAATGAGAGAAAGAAGGAAAGATAGTTGAGGAGAAAATATCGCTTTTAGCTGATGACAATCATGAAAGTCGTGAAACCGCGACGACAAATGATTTTTTTTTCTTTCTATATTATTTGAGATCAACAAAACATTTCACAAAAATATCTTATAACAAAATTGAATATCACGTTATTACTCCTGAAATTATATAAATAACAACCATTGCAAGGGAGAAATGTTCCAAAAAAAAGAAAAAAAAAGGAAAAAAAAAGAAAAACGATTTGGTACTCATTATACGTATTCATAGTATTGTTATAACGATGAATATACAATAGAAATACGAATGAAAAGACTTAATGATCCTCGAGGGAAAAATGTATTAATGCCTCGGAGGAGAGACCACAAAAAAAAATATATAGAGGAAATGCAAATAGATAGAATATTTTGCCTTAAGCGTACTTAGTTTCTTAATAAATACCAAAACGTTCTTTAAAAAAAAAAATAATAAAAAATATTTACATTATTATAGATACGTATAATTTTTCGTTGATAAAAGAATTTAACAAAACGAGAAAAAAGAAAAAGAAAAAATTCGAGTAAATAAAATGAAACGAGGGAAAAAATTATCAATTTAGTGATCACTTCGGAAGGAAAAAAAAAGTAAAAATAATTATACGGGTTGAAAAATTATCAAAACTTTTCTAGCAAAAGCGGAATTTAAATTTCAATTGCAGTTAGGGCAGGGGATGTAATGTAGGTACAGTCACGTAACCATCATTACACGTGTATATTTTTAAAATTTTCTGTTTCTCTCTTTTTTTTTTGGTAATTTGAAGCTTCGATATGATAAGAGAAGTTTTTCGTGTTGAAACGACTTTTTCAAATTGGAAGACCCAAAAATATTATCTTTCGGTATGTATGTACTGTATACTATACAATAAACGTAGGTAATATAATTTAACAGAACGCAATAGTATTAAGAATAAAGATATAGGTAGAATAACAACGCGAATGAACGATTAACGATAAAATAATAGGTATTGATATTGAAAGTAACGGGTTTCGTTTCGGTTTCTGTAGCATTTTACGAGAAAATGCGCGAAAATAATTAATGATATGTTAAACGGGTTTTATTTCTAGACAGGAGCTTGGGTAGGCTCGTCTTGACGGTAATCCGATTTCAGTTTGACGAATTCTCTCGCCACCTCGTCGTTAGTACGTTGCGATAATATTCTGAGGATCGTCCAGCCTGTTTCGTCCATCTGCACTCGTCTAACTAACGGGAACCAACCAGCACACGAGCCCTGAAACAATAAAATACTGTAGACTGCCTTCAACCGTATCCAAAATTATAAAATAAATTGTTTTCCTCGAGACTGATTTTATCTATAACAGATTCTATAGATGAAAAACCAAAAATTTTGCCAAAACCAACTTCTCAAGAAAGATAATAATCAGTGTAGCTTCAGAGCCAAATACGTTGTTGGCAACTAAAATTTATGTCAATTTTAACGTTTCTTCAACCCAGAATGGCCGTATGAGATCCAAATTTTAAAAATTATAAGACCAAAAAGCTTTCGAAAATTTGATTTTTAAATTAGTTCGCGCACGCGATAAAAAAAAAATCTTTCACGATAAACACGAAATTAAATTTCGATTATTTTCTCGACCCATTTCCATCATTTAGGTATAACGTTCCGGTATCATAATCGAGCCAACTGACGAACTAGAGAGGAGTAAATTGGTTAGGTAATTGAAGTCTAGAAAAATACCAAAAACATTTAGATGATGAGTCACGAACTAATTGATTAATGAACAAGTTCTGAGAATCGGTCTCGAACGTAGAAATAAATTTCGATCTTGACCGAGGTCATAAGTTTGGTCCATACGTCCGTCGTTTTACTGTCCTCTTTAAAATTCACGAGATTATGAACTAGAAAGCGCATTCATCTTTCATCATCTTTGGTTCCCATTAATCCGCGTAACGGAACTGGGCGATAGGAACAGAGGGGAAAGCGCTAAGTGAATTTTCGAGACTCGGCCGGTATGGTGCGATTTGTGTTCAACATTGCTACGATCATAAGGTTTGAGACTTAAAATTGACGTATCTTAAACCAAAACAAGCTTGAAAACATGACACAGCCAAATATTATAGTACTTAGTACATTGTGCGATTAGTGTAGTGACGAAGACGATAATTTACGAAACGAGTCGAAAGATTTTTTTAGAAATTCTTGTAAATGCTATTTTTTACGCGAATACACGAACGTACGATATTATGTTGCTATTACTACGTATAACATTCAAATGAATAATGATGCTTAATTTGAATATTTTATGTCTCGTAGACTGATCATCATTCGACTGTTAATTGTTTCATTAAAAAAAAACTGCACTCCTGACACTCGAAACGATCGGTACCTACCTACGTATATAAAAATATATCTGGCACGTAAAATAATTATTTCCTTAGAATCATCCTATAATATTTAATTTTGATCGAATCATCGAAATTTTTGACACGATTCATATTTGTAACTAACCTTATGAGATTTTTTATTAGAAAAATGTTAACTTTTGATTACAAATAACAGGGCGTCCATTTGGTGATTTCTCAACCCTCTACCACATTGACGAGAAATTGTAAAATTGTCTCCCTCCCTCACATCTCACGCAAGATTTTAAATGTGTGATGAATTTATTGAAGAACAAAAATAACTTTTCTGGATTATTTTTTCAAAGAGACTTGTCAAGACCAGTATTTAAGGCTAGTGAGAACTTATTTAGGTAAATAAAACAGCGACGAATCAATATAAGAATAACGAACGTTTCTACTTCAAATTAGGCTTAGTTTAAGATTATATACATGGAAGCCCCAGGCGAGGAATCACATGATATTTGCAGATATAGATTCCGTATGAGATTCCACTACACACCCTACACCGCCCCCCCCCCAAAAAAAAAAAAAAAAACAAAAGACAACAAAAAATCTGTAGTTTTGTAGAAAATGTAAAAAAAAAGGTCCTTCCTTTAGACTTTTTTTGAATTATCCCCCCCCCCCTCCCAGAGTGATCGTCTGGATCCGCGCCTACCTACTCTTCAAACATGCCACACTTAATTCATAGAAGCCTGTCAAGAAGCTTCGAAAATTTTGCCATTGACTGAAGGTACTACAATTGGGACCTGGAAAGATTTCTCGCCAGGAAGGACAATCTTAATTTCTTGCACCTTTGCAGAAAGTTTTCTTTCGTATCCTCAAGTTTGATTCTGAGCAAATATCTACTTCATACCTTTATTACTGATTTGCTTTAACCTTTATTTTCTATTTTTATCCGTAGATTCCACAAAAATTTAAATATCCTCTCACGATCGGGTAGTTCAAAATTAGAGAACTTTCCTACGTTTTCAAGGAAGCAGGTGCTCACCGATTCTCCCCTCCTCACCATGAGACACAGTTGGAATATTGTGCAGAAATTACACTGGTTGAAATATCTGATACAAAAAGAATCTAAGCCTGATTTATACGATTGCTAAAGTACCTGCCTAATGAGCCATGTCGACTTCAGGTCGTCTACCTGACAAATTACTTATTCAAACCAAAGTCAGCTCAACATCTACGCGCACTAGACAATTTAGTTCTACCTAATATCAAAGGTAAATTAATCCTTAATGACAAAAGGTCCTCTCAAAATTGACGTCGATCAAGTCCTGCCCAATGGGAACAGAAAATTGACCAAACATGACTGGAAGTCGACCCAAAATTGACGTTGCTCAACGTCAACCAAAAATCGACACAAAATGATTGGAAGTCGAATCAAAATTGAAGTGCATTTCGAGTCAATTTAGCTCTCCCTGAGGCTAAGACTGGAAGTCGACTCAAAATCAACATCGATTACCTATGAGTCAATTTAGTCCTGCTCAATGTCAACTAAAAGTCGACCACTGAATGAGTGGAGGTCGAGGTCGACTAAAAATTGACGTAAATTATGAGTCAATTTAAATCTGCTCAATGTAGACCGCAAATTGACTTTGATTATGATTGAGTCAATTTAGCTCCACCCAACATCAACCACAAATCGACCCAAAATGACTGGAGGTCAAATGAAAATTAACGTCGATTATGAGTCGATTTAGTTCCGCCCAAGGTCGACTACAAATCAACCCAAAATGACCGGAGGTCGACTAGAAAAAAACATTGATTATGAGTCACTTCAATTCTGCTCAATGTTGACCACAAATTGACCTTGATTGACTTGAAGTCGACTCGAAAATTGACATTCATTGAGAGTCAATGTAGTTCTGCTCAACGTAAACCAATGATCGACCCAAAATGACTGGCAGTTGAATCAAAATTGGCGTCAATTATAAGACAATTTAGTTCCGCCTAAGGTCGACCGCAAGTCCGCAAATCAATTCAAAATGACTGCAAGTCGACTTGAAATAGACATTGATTTTCTGGTCAATGTCGACCGCAAATTCACCCCAAATGACTAGAAGTCGACCCAAGATTGACGTCAATTATGAGTCAATTCAGTTCTGCTCAATATCAACCGTAGATGACTTTAAATTCCTGGAAATCTACTCAAAATTGACGTCAATTATTAGTCTTATTCAGTCCTACGCAATGTCAACGGCAAATTGATCTCAAGTGACTGGAAAGTCGACTTAAAATTAACGTTAATTATGAATCATCTCAGTTTCGGCCAATCATGATATCGATATCGATTTCCATAAGAATACACAGGGAACGATTCGATCACATACAATTATTTAAAAACAAGATGTTCCTGATGTATTAGAGATCTCTATCTAGAATTTAGAAGTTCTGTAGAATTCAAATATGTAGCTTTTATTGCTAACGTACTTCTTGTTCTTGAATACTAGTGAATGATCGAAACGTTCCCTGTGTATTCTTATGGGATTTTAAAATGGCTGCCCCAAAGCCAGCAGCGGAGAACAAGTATTCAATCAAAATTGAAGATCTTGACGTCACGGGGAATCGATCTATTAGCATTCGCGGATAAAGGTCCCGCTAGGAGCGCTACTTGTTCTGCGAAAAAAGTGATCATGGTGTTTGCTACTATAACACAGCATACTAATAAAATCCATTAATTTAACCGTTTCAAATTATTTTTCATGAAAAATGCAGGGAACAAAACTTGTTGCCCTTTCAATTTTCTTTCAGATGAATGTAATTTCAGATTTTTTGGATAACTTTTTTCACTTCATCACTTTTTTTGCAAGCTTCCTTAAATTGCCGCTAGGGTAAATCTAGAGGGCGCCTCCTTTGCCTTTATTCGCGAATAGGTAAATTACCAGATAAATCGACTCGAAGAAAATGTTGATAATATGACAAATGAGTCGCTGTGTCGACCCCATCGACCAGATATCGATGTTGAGGTCGATTTCAACAATATATCGACGCAAATTCGAGGCGTAGTGTTGAAAAAATACCGATCGTCGAACTGCATAGATCAGAAGAAGGATTTGGAACATTTCCAACATTAGAGCTACCCATATTATGTGACGAGGAAGAGGGGGAAGTCATTGGAAAGTCACGGATCGAAATGATCGAAACCAGAAAGTCACCCCATTATAACTAAACTTAATGAGATTCCCCACCCCTTCAAGAACCATATTGACTCCAGGTCGATGTCAATCCAAACACACCATCGACTCATCATGGGGACTGAAAATAAACTTAAAATTGACACGGGTTTTTCGTCGAGTTAATCCTCATTCCGTGAACAAATCGGCCAAAAATGAGCGGAATTCCACTAATTTTGTTCTATCAACTCATTATGGATGTCAAAATTGAGTCGACTTCTGGTATTAATTTTTAATTTCGACAGAAAATCGGCAACGGCGATTTCAAATGAACAACCTGTAAAGAATTCAGAACATTCAGATTGAAAATGATGAGTTCAATTTCGGTCATGGCAATTAATCATATTTTCTCCATAACAGGCTACAAGAACTGAAGCAGGGAAAGAGGATGACCATCGTGGCAGACACATTCCGCACCCTAAAAACTCGTTCCAATGAGGAAAGCACTATTCACGAGCTTTTCATGACTGCCAATCTTGCAAACGAAATTTTTACCATCTTGTTCAACTTATTAATATGCCTATTGGAAATTTTTCATTTAATTTACTACCAACTTATCGTATAATGTCAAAAAATTTTCAACTTCACCTCATCAATATGGTCAATAAAATTATGTATGTCTAGGTTATCTTCGCTTTTTCAAAGAACATGAAATGGATGTTATTTGAAGATCGCCATAAGAAAAATTCCATCGACATTCTATCCATTTTACGTGTTATTGTAATCGAGGTATTGTCTTTTAAACCAAATCGTAAATATCCGCAATATCTGCGCACTTAATTTACCTGCGTGATGAAATTTCGTAGAGGTAATACTGTCATGCCGACCAGTCTATCCTCTCTGGCAAAGCAGTAGTCCTTCACGCAGAAATGTAACTCAAAGTAATCCAATTGTTCCTCATTACCAATGATGCTGTAAAGAATGCATAGCAATGAATGCGAGTAAATATAAAACGTAGATGTTGATGACCGCACCGTTAATGCTTATATGTAATTCGGCAACCCGAATTATATAACGGTCATGTAACGAGACACGTAACCCGACCGTTATACAGAGTGGGCTGAGCGACTTACAAATGAAAAGTCTCGTTGTAATTCGGAGACCAGTTATTGGATTTTGATTTCGTCTGATGCTTGCGTTTCTTGTCCGCCAGATGAGGTCCTACCAAATACACTTCCACAAACGGACGAAACATACCACCGGTATTGGTCCACTTCAGATCTCCGGCAGCGACCACTGGTCATTCGAAACAAAAATTTAGATTGCATTTTTGTACTTCGTATTCGTGAACGAATATAAATCCAATTTACCTTTGACCGTGATTTTATGTTCGCCTGTTCCGGGATGAGTAAACAAATCTGCCTGAATGGATATTTCACCGAGAATGCTTTCATCGGATCGAGGGGGAAGAGCTGAAGCAGGGAGGAAAACAATATAAATATACAAAATTAGCGAGTCACTACACTACCGAATAAAACCCACCTTTATTTGATTGCGTATGCACAAATGTTTTAATCAACGTATCGGTAGTCTGTGTGTAAAGTGAAAGTGCGTATCTCAGCGACTGTAATTCCGGGCTCTTATCCAAAAATGTTTTCTTCAATCCATTACCGGCAGCGTGGAAGTAGGTTTTTATTGTATCTAAAGCGGCATCGACGACTGCACATTGTCTGGGTGTCAGATTCTTTTCCAGCTCCTGATGAGGTATTGTAAATACGAGTTAGACGAAATTATAGGTCTCCTTGTTTACATAAATAAATTAGTCATTAAGAAATGATAGGTACCATGACGCCGCTAAGTACGTTTTTCACGTCTTGCTTCGCTGTTAAATGACTCTTGAAAATCCTAGACATATCTTCGATCTTCGCGCTGGTTGCCAGACCCTTAGCGCTGTCGGTGATATTTTTCAAAATCATCTAAAATATATAATAATAATTTTCTTAGCATCGACCTCTTTTCTCTCGAACGATTTCTTATTTGTACACTTACATTCTTATCTATCATCGGCGGTAAGACGACTTGTTTCTCCAAATTTCGCATCACAATCTTCCACAGCTCTTTTAACAGTCTTTTGAGGACAGTTTTTTCGCACGTTTCTGCGTACAACGACAAAGAACCTGGAAGACAATTCGAGATTTAATTTATTTTAAAATTTCACAACTGATGAGAGAACGCGAAGAATTCGCCTTGAAGAAAAGCGTCAGAATTTCGGATACTTGGAAAGACACCGCGCGAGTTCAAGGGTCCTTCGCCTTACAGGAATTTTCGAACGATGAAGGAATTTCGTTGTAAATATTTTATATTCTTTTAACGAAAGTACTCGAGAGCATCGTTTAGGAACAAATGTACGGAAAAAAATACGGAGAACCTATCTATGACAGCTTTGTCACTGGGCGAACACCAATATGGAAGTACATACATTAAAAAATGTAAATTGATCGAAATAAAAAGATCGCCTTGATGCTGCAATAGTATGTAACTCTCTCGCAAGCTGAGTTACAGAAGTAGTATCAAACGAATTCAGTAATAATTGACTTTTGGCTTGCGCACGATTAGTAATTGTAGTTGCCTACCCTGAATTTCTCTTAGGGAATTTTTATCTCTATATTATAAGACACAAAACGTATATTTCGGCGCCGGTAATCTCCACTCCTACCGAATACTTTTCCCCGAAATTTTCCTGATGCACGTTTATTGTTCTAGAGAAGAAGAATAATTTAAAAAATTTTGAAAAAATGAAGTTTTAAAGCTGAAATTAAGCTTTTAAGTTAGGTCTATATTGGTTGCTACTTTTACGCGTGTATTCTTGATACAAAAATAAATTTTTCCTTTTATCGTGTTAATGGACGAAATATGTACGAAGTATTGACAAATAACCATATATATGTATTCCCTCCCTTTTTGCCATGGAATAATATTTTTATTTACATCTCGAAGGAATAATGATGAGATGACACTACTTTTAAGTATATTATAAAGGTGAAAAATGGAATCGCATGTAACGGGTAATCTCTACCCCCACCCATTGAAATTCGATGAAAATTTGACATTATACGGGAATCATGTCGAGGATTGTTTTTTCCTATCCAAAATTGAATAAAGTTCACCAAAAAAGTTGAAATAAAGCTTGAAAATTAATCGTATATTGGCTACTGCTTTTGTACGTGTATTCTTGGTACCAAAAAAAATTTCCGTTTTTTCATACTAGGCAATCTAATATACTAAAAAGCTAAATGACCCTTTGCCTCTCATTCCTGATTTGCCCGATACAATTTAGCTGAAAAATAGCTAACGCGTGTATTCTATTACTATATATATGAATTGCCTAGCAAATTATAAGAAAAAATATTCGTGAAATTCTAATGACGTCACAGCGACTGAAGGTTAACAGGCAAAATAGAAAATAGAAAATTAATTATTGGTTATTTAAGTGCAACGATTCATTATCACAAACGTGCGTGTAAAAGTTCTCCATTTTCCTGTTATCGCATCCGACGTCAATTATCATACTGTGACAAGATTATAATTATTGGAGTTATTGACACTACCAGAATACCTTGACACACTGATTCTCAAATAAATTTTGAATAAAAAGAAGAAAAGTGATCAACGGAGTATCCAAAGGGTACTGGATTTATTTTACACGTTCCTGACACACTGATCCTCAAATAAATTTTGAACGTCAATTACCATTATTGGAAGAGTATAATATAATCATGAAAAAGTAGGAGCATACTTATTTGAAGTTCAATTGTACTTGATAGTTCTCGAGTTAATTGATAGTTTTTTTTTTTTTTTTTTCTTTATCAAGGTATACACTACTTGAATACACGTTCTTGACACACTGGTGCTCAAATAAATTTCGAATAAAAACAAGAAAAGTGATCAACGGAGCATACAAAGGGTATTGGAGAATAAGAATAACTGGAGTGGAGTGAGAAACAAACGAAAAGAACGTGAGGATAGGGAAGATGATTGGAAGAAGAGGTATCAATCGAGTCAGATGGTGGTACTCAAATTTTAAGGCAAAAGAAAGAAAATGGATATGTATAAGTTGGAGTAATTGAGTACCATAGGTAGTTGCGGGAGTTGGAAACCGTTTTGGGAATGATTACATGGGACAGAGGATGAGACTGAGATTATATTGTGGGAAGTACATTGATTTTGGAGAGTAGGACAGGAAAAAAGATGATAAATCGTCAGATTATCTGCATAATAAGATTTATATGAAGGTAGAGCATGGAAACCCAGGAGGAGATGAGAATATTCAAGTTGAGAGTGACCAATTCTATATCGAGTGAAAATAATTTCTTTATGGTGGGAATTTCTGTTCGATGAAGACTGAGGATAGGTTAACTTTTAATGATTCAAGTTTGTTGCAGGGTTGTTTTTTTATGTGAGTGATACAAGAATTAAGCTAGGATTAAGAAATAATGAAAGTTTTTATGGTCGTAAGTACGTAGTTACAAGGTGAGGTCCTTAATTTTGGGTGAAAGGGTGTAGTTTTTAGGCGCGCAATCAGTTTGATCATATTGAGGGCAACCGATGTGAACTGAGAATCAAATAAAAGATAGCCTACGTTTTGTACAGATGAGCGTAGAAAAGTGTGAGCTTAAACCTAATCAGAATTCCAACTATAGACACATCATGTGAGAAATTGAGAGGGATGTATTCAGGAAAAGTAGGGGTACGATTCTAAGAAAAGGGCACAACGAAAGTTGAAAAAGAATATTACCATAAATAATATCAACAAGTATAAAGAGTTTCGGAAAACCCTGAAGAATGGAATAAAAGTAGCGCATAAAACATACCTCAGTTCCCTAGAGGAAGGCTTCAGATGAAATCCATCACATACCTAATTTACCCGATACAATTAAGCTAAAAAATAGCTAAAGCCTAATATTATAACGGTAACGACCTTCTCTTTGCACTTCATACCTCATTTTATCCGATACAATTTAGCACTTTGCAAATTGAAGGATAATTAATTTGGCAAAAAGTTCTAATGACGTCAAAATGTCCACATAATGATGGAAAGTATCTAATGAAGGAGAGCTAATAGGCAAAATAGAAAGTAGTAGTCACCAAAATATGATGATCCCTTATCAATATCAACTTTTTGAATCAAAAATCACTTCCATTGTAAGAAGTAGAAGAAGAAAAGCAACTGAAATATTTGGAAAATGGAACTGACTAACACAGGTAGTTGCGAGAGTTGGAAACTGTGTTGGAAATGATTACACAGGTCAGAGGATAATTGAGAGAATACTTTCTAGGAAGTATGTTGATTTTGAAGAGTAGAACAAGAAAAAAGGTGATAGATTCCCAGATTATCTGTATATAAGATAGTAAGGATTGTAATGAAGCTTCCAATTAGATTTCTAGGATTCAACCAAAAGAAGTTCAATTGAAGGCTGTAATAGAAAACAATCACATGTTTAATAAAGTTGAATAAGGAATTCCCACATCCTCTTCTATGGGACGGATTGGTTTTGACATTGAGAATTGAATTCAAAATTGGAGGGGTTCCAAAAAGAGGAATTAGATTTGATAAAATTTTGATAATTAAGCCAACTATAGCAGGAGGGACTCGGAAAAATTGAAACATTTGAGCTCTATTATGATAGATAAGGGATAGGAAAAATTTTCAACATCAAAGGAGTCAGATTTGAAAAGATTTTTAATATTGGGAATTGAGCTATGTATGACAGGAGAGGAACTTGGAAAAAATTGAACCATCAGAGGAGTTGAAATTGAAAACGCATTTTGTACATCGACCTATGCAATTATATAAGTTGATAACTTTAAAAACTTTCAACTTCTAAGCTATATTTTTAAAGAGAGGAACATGGAAGAATTTCAACTTTCAAGATATATATATGACAGGAAAAGGACTTGGAAAAATATCAACCATCGTTCTAGGTAAATGATGGCGAGACACCAAAATTTTCAAAAATCCCTCCCCCTATGGAATAGGTTTCCTATTGAACCTCGATTTAGGTTAGGTAGTTGACATCATAAAAAACTGGAGATGCTCTTAACATCATCAGGATTTAACAGAAGAATCCCTAGAGAATAGTGAATTACAAAAATCAGGACTCGATGTCAAGAATAACTGTTAGTTGGAGGTGGGTGGACTTGAAGGAATAAATTGAGGGCCTTGAGAAATTTTTTTCTAATTAAGGTAAATGAAGGAAGGGATTTTCAAAGTCTCAACTAAATCAACTCGAAAATAGGAGGAGTTACATTATTTGCATGTAAAAAAGTGAGGTCAAAGAAATAATCATCGCTGAAAATTGGAACGACTGTAGTAACAAATTATACTGTCAACATATAATCACACAAGATTTCAAAAAAAATCTTATGTAGAAAAAAAGTGAAAGAGAAAAAGGGAAATGAATGAACTAATCTTAGAATCGAAACGTTTTTCTTCCATTAATTTGTAGATTAGAGGATGACACGTAGAATCAATTATCACCATATGGATAATTGGAGGAGATGGATGCAGAGGACTGAAAAAGAAGAATAGGAAGAGAGGGAAAACTGGAAGAGTGTGATACTGAGGCAGAGAACAATTTGGAAGACTCAGGAAACGATAAAGAAAGAAAAAAAAAAAAAAAAGGTTGTATGGAAGAATCCTGTTTATATAGCGCTCCCGAATAAGATAAAAATGAAAAAACAAAAAACTAAGAGACGCGCCGTAGGCGGCGCGGACTTGCTAGTCAAAAATAATTTTGAAAATCGGGTTGGTGAATTGCCATAGAAAAGTACTATTAGACGTAGCGCGATTTTAGGTAATCGATGTTCTCAGCTCCTATACCGCCTCGACTCATCTCAAACTCCGCGAAAATAGCTTCATATGTCGAGTGGGAAGGTTTAAGACTTTTTTTCACCCCGAAAAACCCCATAGGGGATGAATGGTAGACACATTTTGTTCGTGTAATCGTAAAGTAGTGTGTGTAATCGCTAAGGTTGTAGATGTTTCAGAGTTTAGAGGCCAGTTGATTTCTCAATGGTAGCTTTGGTGTGCTCGTAAAATTAAAATATAGTTTTAATTAATTAAAGAAGGCGTTTGAAAATTACCCGCGTATGTGTTCACGAGAGAGTTCGTGATAGACGTAGCGCGATTTCTTGGTAATCGATGTTCTCAGCTCCTTCCCACTCGAGTTTTACAAAAGTCATGGCGGGAGTCAAATATCAGGGATCGGTAATAGGTTCTAAGGTCAGTAGCAGCGGTAAGTACAGGGACAGAAATTTTTTGGATAGAAAGGAAGTTTTGCGAAAACAATAGCGTCATATTTCAAGACGTTGATGTGACCCGGAATTCCAGGAGACAGATGTAGAAGTGAGTGATAGTTATTGCAGGAATAAATGAATGGAATGATTTGAGAATTAGTTGAACGTGAGTTCAATATAGCCAGGAGAGATGTAAGTGAGTCAGTTAGCAGTAGAAATTTCAACAGGGGGTGAGGAGATAGAGATCTGTATACTATAGAGTTTTGTTTGGTATAGTGAAAATGGAGGCAGAATTTTTCAATCAACGACTGATTATGACTCCTTGGATCGAGTTTGTGTATTCTATTTTGGATCCAGATTTAAATCCGTTTGGTACAGTGGGGCTGGTGGGTTGTGAAATTGGTATAGAGATAATGTTCCTAATAAGTTATTGGTGTATTATAGTGTTGTTAGTTCAGAGATTATCAGCTAGATCGATTTGGATATCTGGGAAAGGGGTTAGCTATGGAGAAGTGGATGATATGGCAGGGGGTAGATGGTTCAATTCGAGGTGTTTGAATAGTTCCCCGGAATCCACATAAAAGAGACAGATGTAGAAGTGGATGATGGTGATTGTAGGAGTAAATGAAAGCGCTGATTTAGGGAATTAGTTGAATAAGAGACCTGTATATCCCGGAAAAATGAAAGTGAGTTAGTTAACACTAGAAATTTGAGCTGGGATGAGGAGAGATGGAGATGAGAAAGACAAGGGGATCGAGTACGCGTATCCTAATTTAGGTCGACCAGATTTAAAAAAGTTTGGTGGTTCGGAAAAAATTGGTTCTGAGATAATGTTCCAAATGAGTTGTCGGTATATAGTTTCGACCGAGTCGGATACTTGGGAGAGGGTTTAGCTACAGAGAAGTGGATGTTATGATAGGGGGTAGTTGGTTCAACTTGAGGTGATTGAATAATTCAGTCTTAAGAAGAAGAATGAGAGAATTATGTCGGCAGAGTGCGGATGCATATAATGGAAGCTGAGTGAATTGGGCTGTGGATACAAGAAAATTGACAATGAGAGTTCGGAAGCGGCATCTGAGGGGAGGAGGAGTTACTAGCTTCCAGGCAGAGGCTGAGAGTTGGGCTAGATCGTTGTTAATTAGGGCTTGATTCACTTCAGAAGCGAATACATTGACTGACAGAAAAGAGTTGTAGGTTTATTGTTAACTTTGGTCGCAAAAACAATGGCGTCATGTTCCGGGAAGTTGACGTGACTCGGAATCCACAGGAAGGATACAGATGTAGAAATTGATAATGGTGATTGCAGGAGTAAATGAATGCGAGTATTTGGGGAATTAGTTGTATAAGAGTCCTGTCTAACCAGAAGAGATGAAAAAGAGTCAGTTAACAATGGATATTTGAGCTGGGGTGAGAAAATGGAGATAAAGACTCGAGTATATGGCGTTTTGTTTGGTAGTGAAAATGAAGGCAGAATTTTTCAATCAACGACTAATTATGACTCCTTGGATCGAGTACGCGTACCCTGTTTTGGGTCCAAATTTAGATCCGTTGGTAAAGTAGGGCTGATGCGTCGGAAAATTGGTTTAGGGATAATGTTTCTAATGAGTTGTCGGTATATATTGTAGTGAGTTTGGAGATGATCAGCTAGATCGAGCCAGATATTTACGGGAGAGTTTAGGTATGGAGAAATGGATGGTTGGTAGGGAGTAGATGGTTCAACTTGAGGTGATTGAATAATTCAGGCTCAAGAGGAGAGAATTATGTCGGCAGAGTGCGGGAGCGTAGGTTGGAAGGTGAGTGAACTAAACTGCGGATACAAGAAGATTGGCAGTGAGAGTTAGGAAGCGGCATTTAGGGGTGGGGGGGGGGGACCAGCTTCAACGAAGATTCCGAGAGTAGGGCTAGATACTTCAAAAGGGAATACATTGACAGACAGAAAAGAGTAGTATGGTTTATAATGAAAGAAGAACAGATGATTTTGTAGAGTTTTTGCCTAGCATACTGGATAGTGGATCGAAGAGAAGACAGTCGGATGTGTAAGAAAGTGTTAAGTGGGTGGTTACTGCCTAATATCAGGTGGGAATATGATCAGTAACGGGATGTGACCTTCTGTAGATGATCTCTTTTTTGGTGAATGGGGTGTCACAGGGACAAGTCGGGTGTTGACGATTATTAATTAATTAATTAATTAATTAATTTATTTATTTATTTAAAGACTTGAAGTGCCGTTTAACAGCGGGAAGCCAATAATAGGACAATGAGTTCACAGTTAACAATTGGTTGATAAATATAGTTCTGTATTACATTGCGGACAGTAGGGTCACAAGTTAAGTGAGAGTAAATGTGTGCAGGTGTGGAAATGTTTGATTTTTATAGATCCAGCGAATTGAGAAAATTTTTCAGGGTGTGGTATCAATCAGAGAACATACCGGATAAGCATTGAGGATGAAAGAAAATATTAAAAAGATGGAGAGGGCCTCTCAAGGAGGGGCAGGGATCAGAGAATAGATAGGGTAACAGTTCAGAATAAGTAGTTGGACAGGTGAAGAGGGATCGTCGAACTTTAAGAAATGACAGGCTTCTGTCAGGAACGTATAAGTGTTCCGTCCGAAGGACGGGAATTTCCGCTTGTTTACCAATACTCACCATCCAATAAATCCATTAAAGGTTGTAAAACATCATCGGCATCCGCAGCAATCTGAGCTCTAGCTGCTGGTTGATTAAGCGTAACTTGAGCACTTCCTTTAAGCGATAACAACAGATCTCCAACTTCTTTCACACTGACCATGATACGAGACTCCAAACTGAAATCGAATGCAATCAGAATTATTGAATCATAATCTCTCAGAATTATTCAATTATGTAATCGAAAATTAGTTACGACTTGTATAACCTATGAAGAAATACAGAATTTTTGAATAAGAAAATATTCGAAGAATAGATGCATAAAAAATTTGAAAATCGAAATTATGAAGGGATTCGAACGCAAGATTTCATCGTTCCATAATCCCAAAACGGAGATTTTGAAAATTTTATTGTTTTTATAGGAGGCGATTCTAAAGTTTCCTTCAACATAAAATCAATATAGCGAAAATAAGGTTTTGCACATTACATCTGCCCCGATTCGCGACACTAAAACAAAACGTGGCTCACTCTTGTAGTCTCCGGAGGCCAATTCAAAATACCGTTTTGGGAATGGAAATTTTACAACTCTTTTTCAACTAAAATCTATTCCTTAGAACACTATATCGTACAGATCGGACCAGCTATTCGTTCCACCGTTTGTTTAATAAGCCTTTCGGTAAATCCCTGAGGCGCAGACAACGATGTGTGTGAATTCGATGAAGAACGATTTTCAAAAGAACTTTATTCGTTATACGACTTTGAACGTCATGATTACAGAATGAGAAGTAGATCATAGACCTGGCGAATTTCACATTCCAAGATTTACGAGTAAAAGTGACGTATAATTACATTTGTACAAAGAGGGAGATCTACCTATTCGTGCAATTTGACAGGCGTTCTATCTTATGCTTAGGGATATCTTGATGAGCCGCGTCGACTCCAAATTGATCATCCAAATGACTGGAAGTTGACTCAAAATCAATCGCTCTTTTTGTCGAAATTAAGTCAATTCCCGGCAATTGACGCCGAAATTTTGTAGATTTCATGTTCACAGCTTGATAAGGTTACAAAATCGAGGTCAATAATTAATCGACCCTTGGTATTAATTTTGATGACGACTGAAAATCAACGTCGACATTGCTTTGATTCAACCATTATTCCACTGATTACGCATAATTAGGATTCCAATGGTTTTTGTTGTATAATTTTGACTACACATTCAGTCTGCGAGTAGCGGAGTCCTCAAACATACAGAACGTTTCAAGCGGGTGACTTACATCGACTCCAAATTGACGTTTATTCGAAATAGATTTATAGTCAACTAGCATACATTTCCAGGAAACTGAAAATCATCTGCAGGCGCGGATCCACAGGGGGGGGGGAATGGATGAAATCCCCCCCCCCAAAAAAAAAAAAAAACAACAACAACAACAACAACAATAACAACAACAAATCCGTAGTTTTGAAGAAAATGTAAAAAAGAAAAAAAAGAGCTTCAGACTTTTTTTGGATTATCCCCCCTCCCCCTCCAAAGTGATCGTCTGGATCCGCGCCTGCATCTGCTAATCGACGTTTCAGAGCATGCAGTCAATTTTAGGTGAATAAAAAAATTTGGAGGAATCAACTTCAAATTGACTACTAGCATTAAAAATCTCGCGTGAACATTTTGTACTTTGTTGTTAGGCTAAATGAACTGAAAATATCCGAATACCGACGATAGTGAGACACTAAAGAGGAGAGATCTAATCAACACGCATGTTGTCTAGAATCAAGTCTCCGCAGCTGATGGCTGCATCTGCATTCAAGTTCTACGTTTTACGCATCAAAAAACAGAAAAATGGAATGTGAAAAAAAGGGAGAAAGAGACGAAAGCAAATACAGGCACCTAAAATATTAAAGAAGAGACGACCGGTTTCGGAGTGAAACACACCATCATCACATAATGCAGCCATGTCAGCTGGAAACTTGATTTTAAACAACAAGACTGTCCATTATACCTCATATCTTTGGTGTGTTGACGATTGATCGCTCAAAAAGTGACGTCACGTTTTTGTTTGCTTTTCAATGTGGTATTGAAGTTTTAGTATGGGACTGTATGGAGCCCTTTCTTTTTTTTTGAATTCTTAATTTTGAAAAATAAGACCAAGTGAAAAATTGATGAGGCTAATATGTTTTTCTATATATAGAGACCAAATTCAAATTTTTGTACACATTTTGGTTAGGTTAGGTTTGATTTCATCAGATAGAAAATTACTATTTTCTTCAATTTTTCTTTTCAAAATAATTTGATAAAATACAACGTGCTCCATAAGGTACTTAGCTAAAACTCCGACAACATTGAAAAGTGAACAATAATCTGCTATCAATTTTGGAACAACCAATAGGACAACGACAATTAGAAAAAAACAGCAGACAAAACTCTACACTGCACTGCACTGTTCTCTCAATCTTGTGTTACTGCGCATGCGTTGAACATATATTGAGTTTTTTCTAGATGAGTCTCTATCCTGTTCTTCTCCGCTCTTTGCTCTTTGCCTTCCTTGGCGTCAAGTAATGCATACAACGAGGACAGAATTTTTAGTAAGAACTTCTTTTCTATGGGAGCTGAAATTTTCATTTCTAAATTAAAACCTATTCCCAAATAACAAAAATATGTGGCAAAAATTTCAAGTTAATAGCTCGAGCGGTTCTCGTGGAATAAAAGGACAAAAAGACAAACAAACATAATTTCTGTTTTGTACCTATATTCAGATGACTGCAAATTCTGTCTGCGAGTAGCGAAATCGCCACCAAGAGATGATAATACATTGACTCTTGATCAACGTTAATTTAAAGTCGGCCAGCGTGAATTACCAGAGGATTACAGATCAATTTCAAATTGACCCAACAGAACAGTCAATTTAAGGTCGTTCAAAAATTTGATCAATTTCAGATTGACATCAATTTGAAGTTGACCTGCCAATATCGACCTGAAATTGACATGGCAAATAAGTCAAAGTGGAGTCTCGTCATCAAAGAAGATCATTCAATCATTATCCATATCCTTGAAGACGGTCAAGCCATCGTGGATCTTGTACTTCCAGTCTACCATACGAAGCCTTGCTCGCGAAATATCTTTAGTGGAGGAGTTAGGAAGAGAAGTCTGTCTACCCTTCTGCGGCAGATTTCAAAGTTTTCCCGAGTTCCCAAAGTACGTCAAGACCTTCGGGCTAACTGGAGAGTCTTCTTCAAGACCTGGACTCTTTTCCTTTCCATACAACGTCACGTCCATGGTCGAATCTTATCAAGTTTTAAAACTTGGTCTTAGCCCACCCCCATTAGACCACACTTCAGCGGAGACAGAGCTAGGTCGAAATCCTCTAGATCGTAGTCTTGGGCTTACCGAGGAAGCGGTAAGGGTTCCCATCTTCTCTTACCAAGTACACGTCCAGTTCAAATAAGAAACTGTTTGAAGTTCTAGATCGACGTAGGTCAAGGTCATTTGGAATCAAGAACGTTCCTTTTGGTCCCTTGAAACAAAGCCCTCAGGCTCACGAGGAGGGGCAGAGGTCTGTAATTCTGAAGGTAAAAAGTTTTTCAAGTTTAAATTATTTGAGATAAGTGGCGTGAGGAGGCCGAAGTCATGTATCCAGAGAGTTGAATTACTTTCAAGTTCCAAGGTCATTTGAGAATTAGAGGGTATACATAGAGGTCTTTTGAATCAGCAAAGTCTATGGCAGGGCTATTCAATTGGCGGCCCGCGGAAGCTCGTCAAACAGTCTGGGAAAAATGAAATTCATTTCAATTTCAAAGATTACAGTTGTAAGAACAATTTTTTCTGGCCCGCGTAAAATTCTTTGACGTCAAAGCGACCGCTTCGATGAAAACATCTATATATAGCTCAAGAGTCAAATTATAATTGAATCCCAAGGTCAAGGGTATGGATGCAAAGTTATAGACAACGGAGGCAGAGCTAGAGCACAGACACCCTTGATATCGTTATTCAAGTGACATCGATGATGTCTTTTCGAAAACAGTCTTGAGATGATATCAGAAAAATTTTTCACCACGTCTCAAGGTTGAGGTCACTCAAAAATGTTCGTCGGGAAATAGTGTCGTGAGCTGATAAAGTCTTGACTTACTTTGGAACTTAGCCTTCATCTTACTAGGCCTAACTTACACTATATTTTGACAAGGATTTGTCTTAAGACTGGGGGTCATTCTGAAGTTTTCATCGGGAAAATAACGTCACAAGTTGATGAAGTCACGAGTGACCTTGACGTACTTTGAAATTCGGAAAACTTTCGACCTTCGCTACGTTGCGACTTGTATGTGTATTCTCAGCTTTCATTAAACTAAGACTAACGAACAATGCTTTACTGCTAGGTATATTTGTGACCTGCATTCCTAGCTTCATCGTACTAGGCTTAACTTACAGCATCCTTTGACATGGATATGTCGTATGACGTCATGTAAGTGACGTCACAAGCTGATGACTTCATGAGTGACCTAGACCTACTTTGAAGACTTGGAAAAATTTTGACCTTCGCTACTTTAGGACCTATTCGCCAATAAAGGCGGAGTATGCGCTGCTATGTGGAATCTCTGCAAAGCTTGCACTCGAAGGTGATGACGCGACTGACTAAATATACAACGTATTTTCTTCAGGGATGGTAAGCCGTTCCCAACATCTTACGCTAATGGCTAAAGCTCAAAAAATTTTTGCAACGGCTTCCACTAACAGCTAATAGCTGACAGCCTCTCAACGGCTAGCTAACAGCTGACTAACGGCTAATCGATTTTTTTCTCTCGATATATGTCAGATCATATTGAAATTTTGCGCTAAAAAGACAAATAAAGATCATATTTGAATAGGAGTCATACTTTTTGCTATATTTCTTTATCGGCTAGCTAATGGCTAGCTAAAATTGTGCAAAAATCACTCGACTAACGGCTAACAGCTAAAAGCTAACGGTAGCTAACCATCCCTGATTTTCTTTCGCTTTTTTTTTCCTTGTAAAATTCAAGTGGAAAGACACCTCAAAGAGTTTAGAAATTGTTTGAGTACACTCGGCTTCAACTTTTGTATATTTCATTTTTTAAAATTGATTGATCATTTAAGTAGTGAGGAACTTTTGAAAATCATTTCTGTTTTGTTTATACGGGACTATTACACACCATCACATTTGAGTGTAGCGTGGAAAGGGGCGCTCCCAGCGGAGCCCTTACAGGCGAATATCCTTAGAGCCTTCATTATACACATATGACATCCACCAAAGAAGAGGAGGGCTTTTTACTGGTGGACCAACAAGATTGCCGAATTGAGAAAAGAGTGCAACTGTCAGCGCCGGATATATCAGCGTAGTAGTGGCCGCGAAGGGGCGCGGGCGGTTGCACCTGAATACCAGCTGGCTCGTAAAAGGCTGAAGAAGGCCATCAAGGACAGCAAGAGTGCTGCATGGCGAGAGCTATGTGAGATGGAAGATGACGACCCGTTTGGAAAGCCTTATAAGTTAGTGCTGAAGAAGCTTAAAGGCCTCTCAGCAATGAGCCGAATGGAGCCGGATGTTGTGGGTCAAATCATTGATGGCTTGTTCCCACAGCAGCCACCACCAATGGTACCGCTACCAATAGTAGAAGAGGATGGTATATCCCTCCTAGGCACCGAGGAGGTTGATGCAGCAGTCAATAGACTGCGGGGTGAGTATTGGAAGGCTCCAGGCCCGGATGAGATTCCAAATCCAGTCTGGAGCGCCATACATTCAGTTGACCCAGCACTGTTTGTTGATACATTCAATGCGGCAATTGTTGGGGGACTGTTCCCTGTGCTAGCGTTGATCGATAAGAAGGATAAACCACCTGGTCTACCATCTTCTTATCGTCCACTTTGTCTGCTAGACAATGTTGGGAAAATTCTAGAAAGAGTGATAGCCAATCGTTTGGAGAGCTATCTGAAGGAAAGAGATGTAATCTCTGATAGCCAGTACGGTTTTCAAACTGGACGCTGCACATCAGATGCTGGGATCCGGCTGCAGAGGATAGCCAAGTCAGCAATTGATATGCGTCAGTTTTGCGCAACCGTCAGCCTCGACATAAGAAATGCGTTCAATTCAATTCCATGGAAGATGATATTGGAAGCTCTTGTGAACGCAGGAGTGCCCGCATACCTTCTCAGGATGATCAGCAGCTATCTTAGCTGCCGTGAAATCCAAGCAGAGACGTCTGCTGGTACAGTAAAGCGCCCTGTTACTTGTGGGGTGCCGCAGGGGTCGGTCCTTGGGCCGCTTTTGTGGTGCGTCGCATTTAACGGAATCTTTAAGGTGAAGCTGCCACCGGGGGTTAAGGCTTATCTGCTATGCGGATGACACCCTGGTGGTATGCACCGCCGAAACAACTGTAGCGGTGGAAAGCAGGGTAAACCGGGCCCTAGAGGATGTGACGCGTTGGATCGAGTCGGCTGGACTTGAACTAGCAGCAAGTAAGACGGAGGCCATTCTATTCACGACCCGTCGGAAGTTCAAGCCACCCACCTTTCGCCTGCGAGGTGTGGAAATTGAAACCAAGAAGCAAATGAAATAGCTGGGCATCTGGTTTGACTCAACGCTGAGCTTCAGGCACCATTTCCTGATGGCAGCGGAAAAGGTGGGCCGGGTAGTTGGATACCTAAGCCGCCTTATGAGGAACCTGGGAGGACCGAGAGAAGCAAGGAGAAGGATCATGATGAGCACCGCCTTGTCGATCCTCCTATATGGTGCGCCAGTATGGGCCGACTGCATGAAGATACCATACCGAAGAAGAGAGATGGTAAAGATCCAACGAAGAGCTGCGCTAAGGTGTGTTTGTGCCTACCGCACTGTCTCGACGAAGGCTCTTTGTGTATTAGCACGTTCACCACCAATCGAGCTCCTTGCTGAGGAGAGAGCGGTGGTGTTTGAAGCAAAGAAGAGAACGACGACCAACCGAGAAGCTTTACGGGTCAAGCAGGAGGCCAGGCGCTCCTTGCTTGTAAAGTGGAAAGCAAGAATTGCCCAGAGTGAGCTGAGTACATGGACAACCCGTGTGCAAATACGCGACCTTGATGAGTGGATGAACCGACACAATGGTCAGCTCAACTTTCACCTGACGCAGGTGTTAAGCGGCCATGGCTGCTTCAACAAGTACCTTCACGAGAAGTTAAGGAAAGTTGAGCAGGCAACGTGTTCGCACTGTAACCAAGGGCGGGATGATGGACCACAACACACCTTATTTGAGTGTGAGGCGTGGAGGCGTGAGCGGGACGAGCTTAGTCGGTCTCTCCAAGAGATCGGGGTAGATGAAGCGCTCAACCCGAGTAGCCTGGTACCCACCATGCTAGGTTCCGAAGAAGCATGGAACCAGGTGTCTGCATTTGCGGCCACCATCATGAAGAGGAAGATGGACCAGGAATGGAATAGGCAAGTGCAGAATCACGCTATGGCCTACTCAACACCTGTGTACCATCAACATCCAAATCTGCAGGAAGAAGAGGACCAAGACCTTTCCTGAAGAGAGAAGAAGATGAAGAAACTCCAACAGTGACCTACTGTATTGTGTAGTGTGGTGGTGTTTGTTGTTGTGAGTGCTCTTATGTTTTTGTGCGTGCCAGGGGGCCACTGCAGCTTGGCGGTTACCAAAGCAACTTGGCAGTTGCCGAGTAGAAGAGGGGGTTCGCCTAGAAGATTCCTACTTCACTGAAGTTATACCCGAAAGGGTCGATTCCAGTGTTGGAGGAAACAATATTAAATGCATACGCAACCCGCGCCTACTCCATAATGGATGACGGGCGGTGCTGCACATGCGACACACAAGCGATACACATACGACATACTGGATTGGCTTCAAACTTTCTCTAACCAGTAAATAAGCTTCACGAAAATAGAGGGTATGAGGACGTTATACTATCGCATACTAAACTATAAATCGATATATTGATGTCGACATAAACAGTATTATTATGATTGTTGCAATATGAAAGCTTTTTGGTCCTTTCGCAAGGAAATCCCTAGCAATTACCATCAATCAAAGAAAGAATAAACATATTTTTTTCTTTTCTCGACTTTCGCACTCTTTTGTCTTTTTTCGTCTAAAAGAAACAAAATGTAACCATAGATACCTTTTCGCAAATTGCACAGCCAAGTCGTCCATAGCCAAAGCGAGTTGCTGCTGTAAATCATTCAAAATATTCGCAGCATCTTCTTCTAGTTTATTACCGCCCATGGACTCGAACATCTTCTCTAACTGTACTCGCAGCTGCTGAATGTTATTCATAAGTATGCAGGCCTGACAGAGGAAATACAAGTACAATTATTCCGACCCTTTCGACATGGTTGAGAGATTAAAATTCACAAATTAGGACTTACTATTCTCTCATCCTGTACCACTCTCGGAAATTCTTCTTTAACGATGTCCACGTAAGCTAGGAGTACTTTCACGATCGTCTTAGCGAACCGTTTCATGTAGCGTTTCCAAATTTCGGGATCAGGACACTCGAGTTTGGACACAACGTCGAAGCATTGCGTCAACTGCGTGAACACATCCACGACTGAATTAGAGAACAAGGCATGCTCCGAACTTCTTTGGAACTGCAACGGAGAAATTGATTAGAGTGCGCCTCGTGCGTAGGGTCATCGTCAATTTTGGCAATACAATTTACATTGTCTTTTTTATCACGATTAAAAGCTCCGTGTAGATACTCTAATGACACGTCGTCGTTTTCGTTCAACCATTGCATCACGAACGGTTCGAACCAGGAGGGATATTCGGGAACCTCGTCCTTGTACGGAGGCGCGTCTTTCACGTAATTCGCGTACAGCCATTTCACTTTAAAATGAAGGTTCATGTACGCGGAGGATTTACACAGCCTATGAGTTTCGTGCTCTTCCATAGCGTATTTCATATCGATCGAAAATAAGCCCCACATTGTCGCCGCGGACAACTAAGATCATAATGATGTAAATTAGGTACCCAAAACTAATTCGATGGTACAGCAACGCATCGGTCCAATAATCTTACTTGTCCTATATTTAGCTCCTGCGGAAATTGATTCAGTACTGGAGCGTAGCTGTTACGGTCTTCTTCAATCACAGACACAAGGAGAGCAATTAATTTGTGCCAGAAGTCCAGACTATCTAAAGTCGGACCGTTATCCTCATTGCTACGCTTTGGTTCATTTGGATCAGTCTACAGAATTTGCAAATTTGGTTATTTTAGTTATGGTGGAAAATTTAATTATTGCAAGAAAATTTATTGATTACAATGCTAGAATAGAAATTCTGCCTTATCCCTATTCCTTTGCAGACAGAGGATCTGAGAAAATTCCAATTTGGACTGCGATGGTCGAATTTTGAACTATTATACAAGTGCCATACGTTTTGAGAAAATTTCAAACTTTGCAATCGTAGTGTACGTTGACAAGACTTTCCTCAATCCTTAGAAGTTTAGAAACCGGCCACTGATGCATCGTGAAAAATCAATAAATTTCCTCGCAGTACCTATACTCTCTTAAACAACAAAACTAATAATTATTCTTCCTACTTGATATTCTCTCGTGAATATATCGTAACAATTTGAAAATAGGAACTGATACGTTGAACGAAGGCACGCTTTTACACAGTCTTTTACCACGGTACTCGCTCGAGGTGGACTCGAAAGTTCTTGAACCTGGACAACAAAACGATCATTAGTCATCTTCCGAACAAAATTATCCCCAACACCGAATACACAAAACATACCTTCATTCTGAAGAAGGTTATACTCGTTAATAAATCCACAGTCGACTTCAAGTCCATGAGCTTCTCTTGACTGGCGGAGGGGAAATTATTCCGGTAAGACGACATATCTATCCTTAATGAATTGTGCAAAGTATCCAATAATTTGACGAATTTTTCTTTCTGCAAATTTACAAACATTTTAACCCAATTTTGTGGTGATAGTACAGTCTTCATGAACTGATGAATGATGGCGTTTCAACATACTCCGAAATTGGAGGCAGCAAATCTATCACTAGCACTGACTGCGGTAGTCGCAGTCGTGTGCGCATAATAAGCGTTAATATTTGCGAGAAGGGTACTCATGACCGCCGGAACTCCGGGACACAAGTACTTGGTCGACAAACAGTGGAAGTGGCTGTTTCAAGAAAAAATGAGCACGTTTTAACGAGGACAGATATTCGGTTACAATACATCCACAAAGCTTAAATTACGTACGTCATGGCTTGGTAGATGGGCTCAATACCGTAACGCATTGCAAATTCGTCTACGATATCTTGCGCTGGCTGTTCGAAGTAAATTTTCCAAGCGTCGTCGCCTTTGGCTTGCGGTAAACTAACAATTCCACTGTTCGAGTCGCATAAATAGTTGAAAAGATTCTCATGCAGACACGTGTACTGTATGTGATACGGTGCAACCTGTTGACAGAATACCGCATTACTTGAGCTTTCGGTTTGCGAACTGTGATTGCGGCGCAATGTAAGCGGATTCTTACCTTTTCCTCTCCCTTAATTTCCACGCTGATATGTAATCTGATAGCGCCGGATACGGCTGATTTGTCTGTACGTTTTTCCAAATTATACCACACGTCCATTTCGCCGGATAAAGTTCGAACTTCAATGATGGTTTGGCCGAGAAAATCGTCCGATTCGCGCGTCAATTTCTGCCTCAGTTTCGACTTCAAATCGTTATCCTCGTCCCACACGCGTACTTTAATACGATCGGAAGAATTGTGACACTCACTGCGAAGCATAATATTTAGTCTAGCAGGGCGTTCGAAGGCGACAACCAACTAAATTTTAACCGAACTTACAAATAAAACTTTTCGTTCCACACCGGATTTAATTCCTGAGGCATTGTTCTCGTACGCTTCTTTACTTTGCCTACTTGCACGGTGACGTACGGATCCGAAGTTCCGCTCTTATCTTTCGCTATTAATCCCTGAGCGCTGAGTACTGTAAGAATAAAATATTCGTTTTAACCTTCGCCGCTCTCTTGTCAAAAGAATTTTCATCATTGAAAACTCCGGTCGTCCCTTGTCGTCTCTACCCACCTGTAATAGCAATCTTCGCGGACCATTTACTTGTGCCGTCGAGCACAGACTGTTTTACGACTGTCATGTGACCTTCGTACGTTTTTTCATCGACTTTGAACACATTCCTACAAATAGAAATAGAAAATAACATTATACACGATGGAGAACATCGAAGATGAGGTTGTTTTATTTATGCATTTGTTTTTATTAAGGTTGCCTTCCCTCTTTAAGAATGGGTTTTCTTTCGGTCGCTAGGTACTCAATTTTTCAACACGGATTGTCTTTCACGATGAAGTATAATTAATTCAAACTTTATAGTGTCTCTTAGGAGAGGTGGATAGGAATTCCTCTCAGCGTGTGACACGGGTGCGTGGCGAATGATAGAAACTTCAGCAGTGGACTCTAATAAGAGTGAAATCCTAAACTTTATCGAAGAGGATAATTATATGAGTAGCAAGAAATTTCGTGAGACTTTTTCTTTAGAGAGAAAGAGGCGGTCTTTCCTGATATTTTTCTTTCCTATATCAAGGATTAAGAAAAACTCACGGGTTCCTGAACGGAATTGAACGAAGGGAGGCAGGGAACCTGTTTTATGGGGCCCGTATATGACACCACGGGGACATTAGAATACCTTAGAAGGAAGTTCTGAATCTTGAGGTGTTTGAAACGTTGCACATATGGCTCATTGAAGGAGCTAAGCTAATTGGTGAATGAAGAATTGCATATCTAGTTACTTTAAGGGTCTATCTTTCAGGCTATACACACCAATCTCCGAGCTATATATGATCTGATACAAGAGGGGAATCAGAATACCTTAGAAGGAAGTTTTGAATCTTATTGTGTTTGAAGTGTTACATATCTGGCTCATTGAAGAGGCTAAGTCAATTTGTGTATGAATAATTGTATAACTAGTTACTTTTTAAGGGTCTATCTTTCAGGCAATAGATACCAATCACCTAGCTATATATGACATGATACGAGAGGGGACATTCCGAGTCTTATGGTGTTTGAAGCGTTACATATCTGGCTCATTGAAGAAGCTAAGTCAATTGGTGTATGAAGCATTGCATATCTAGTTTCTTTAGGGGTCTATCTTTCAATCTATACACACCAATCTCCAAACTAAACGTTATATGATACGAGAGCAGACTCAGAATACCTTAGAGGGACGTTCTGAATCTTATGGTGTTTGAAGTGTTACATATTTGGCTCACATTGAAGGAGCTAAAATTTTGCATATCTAGTTACTCGAAGGGGTTATCATTCAGGCAATATACATCGACCACCAAGCTATACATGACAGGAGCGAGACTTGGAAAATTGTTGAGCTCCAAGTTTTGCACGTTTTTCCGACCCCCCCCCCCCCCCCCCCTAAAACAAGTTCCCAATAAGGGCCAAACGACCCCGAATGATCGTATTCTCTTTGAGAATGAAGTATCTGCGCACAAAATGCTGAATGGATAAGGTGTCATCTGAAAATGGTCTCGAGCAATCGCGTCCGGCGCGCGCCTAGGTACAAACGACACTTTCACCCAAAGTGGCTGAGATCGACCCAATTTTGCCCTCCTCTAACCTAAAATATTCAAAGCGATCAAATCATTAATGTGAATAACGCGTTGGCTCAGAACAATCTTGGGCAATTGCATCCTCCCTCGCGGATGGCGCGTCTGCTCCAAATTTCTTATGCTATCGTCGCGTCATCAATCTATAGAACAAACGAAATTTTAAACGTCGCAGAAAACTCTAACTAGAAATTAATATTTTCATAGATAGATGAAAGCATGTGAAACATTTGGTCCATCGACGGTACACGAACCCGCATCTCCACGTTTGCCGGACAGATGCCTTACCATTAGACTACGATGGAACAGAATTTCTCACTGCGCTTTTGTCTATCTATCCTCTACCTGCGACAAGGAGACGAAAAGACTGAACAACAGCCAGCGAGAGGAGCAAGATCTAGCTTGCAAACGAACTCTCAAACAAATATCTGGGCAAGGAGAATCAGAACAAACGAAATAAGGCATCTGTCCGGCAAACATGGAGATGCGGGTTCGTGTACCGCCGATGGATCAAATTTTTCCCGTGCTTTCACCTATCTATGAAAATATTCATTTCTAATTAATCTATAGGTTAAGCGTCAGCCCAAAACCATATTGGGCAATGGCTTCCTCAATTGTCACAAATTATCTGAGGTATTACATCATCAAGGCCGGGTATGACTTGAAATTGAAGTATTGTTGCTGAAAACTTTAGCTTTGAGTTTCGACTTATACTTACAACCTTCAAAAAAACCTGTTTCATGGGTTGATAGATGATACATTACTGACCTGCATTAGGATAGGCCTTTCAAGTAACTAGACATGCAATGTTTCATACAACAATTGGCTTAGCCCCTTCAATGAGCCAAATATACAATGCTTCAAACACCATAAGTTCCCTTCCTAAGATGTATAGTTCAAAAGTGGAAATTTTTTCAAGTTTTTGGCCAGACAGCACACGACAAATTCTTTAAAAAAAAAAAAAAAAAATTATAGAACAGGTTCCATGTTGAAAATGACTCGAATTTTAGACTTTTGATCTAATATAAGCCTTTCACACTTCGGGTTCTTGATGCAGATAGTATAGCGTTTGCCTGATTTGTTATCAAACTTGTAGTCAAACGAAAATTCAAGTTTTTATTTTCAAATAATTTTTGTAATTTTGTGGATTATATTTATATTTTACCATCCCGTAAGTAGAGAAGCAAAAATAAAAATTTGCCCAAAACTTCCAAGAATTTTGTCAATTTTTCAATCTGAATTTTTGTCATTTTGATAATATGACTACGTGTATGATAAGAAAAATATAAACAAACGCCAAGTGTGAAAGGCTTATAGATGGATTTTGGCTAATTGAATTTATGTACAATGTAAGTACAGAAAAAACTATCAGGAGAACTAGGACTTTGTTAAATATGTGAAAGACACCATTCTTCTACTCTATGTTCATCTTGATTGGATGACTGCAAGCTTCAGTGCTGAATTACTGCACTCCTCTTTGTGAGAGAAACCAATAGAAGATTCGAGGCTTTGTTACATAAGTGAAAGATATCGATTCTCGAGTTTATGTTTTTGTTGATTGGATGACTGCGGGCTTCATTGCTGAATTACCGCATTTTGGTTTGAGAGAAAAACTATTAGGTGAATTGGGGCTTTGTTATTCATGTGAAAGACCCACATTCTTTACTTTATGTCCATCTTGATTAGATGACTGCAAGCTTCAGTGCTGAATGGCCTGAGAGAAAACCCATCAGTAGAATCGGAGCTTTGTTACACGTGTGGAAAATTCTCCGGTTTATTCCACTCGGTCAGTTCATCTTGATTGGGTGACTGCAGGCTTCGGTGCTGAACCACTGCATTTCTGTCTGTGACTCTGGGGTTCTCTCTCTGTTTGTTTGGGTTTTTGGCAAAGTGAACTCGATGCGATTCTTACCCATTCTTATAAATTTTACACGAATTGGGAAAGCTAAAAAAAATTGATAAAATTTGGCTCATGAAGGTTTAAATAGAACTGGCTTTCAGCTTCTCCTTGACCAGTGAAAATTCAGTAGCATTCGCCATTCGGCTTTGCGTGGGCTGCAGTACTCAGCTTAAAATCCTCTAAAACGAGGAAAGTACAAGACGTAAGAGAGTGTGACGTCCTCAGAGGATAATTTCTGGTTCAAGTCCTTCAAAATTAGTGTCGGGGAAAAATCGGTATTTTTGATTAACCAATTATACGGTTATTTAGAAACTTGATAACCGGTTAACAACCGGCAATAAAATACCCGGTTAACCGGCGTTTGAAATACCTTTCGACTGTATTTTTATGAATTAATTAAAAAGATACGTTTTGCCTGATCCTTAAAGGCAAATCTTTAATAACCGGTTGTTTACAATTATTAAAAATAAAATAACCGGTTTAACCGGTTAAAAACCGGAGTATGACCAACACTATTCAAAATGAAGGCTTACAAAAATCAAACCATGATATCAAGAAAAATTACGATAATTATATAGAGAAAGAAACTTTTCAAAAATTTCAACTACTTAGAAAGGATGACAGATGATTAGAAACAGCCGAGATTGTGGATTTCTGCAGCTATCGCAGAAGGTGCAGTGGGCACTTTTTTCACAACTATCTTTGGAGTACTTTGTGACCTAATTCTGAGAAAGGGTCGCATTTTGTATTACATTTATTTTTCTCAATGAATTTTGGACGCTCTTTCACGCGATATTAATAGGAAATATCGACGTAGAAATCGATTTCAATTGGTACCAATTATCTTGATGTTTTCTTTTTGACATTTTGAATATCTTTACCGGCACTCCACCCCCTCCCCTTCCCGTTGACAGACCCAAACTTGATCCAGAAATCTGCGAGTCCGAGTTCGAATTTTTCAGTCTTAGCGTACAGTATATTAGGCTCTACTAGCTGTAGACTAGGCCTAAACTAGGTTTAAATTAGGCGTAAATGGACGTTAGCTTCAAACTAGGCCTCTATACCTCAACATATAAACTAAACTTATAAACCTCAGTATACCTACAGTATATTTGAGTTTCCCAGTCTTAGGCTATACTAATTGCAAACTAAGCCTAAACTATGACTTTGATCTATTACAGAGACATGTCGAAGTTTTGAACAGTATTACACAACTATCAGGAGAATTGGGGCTTTATTAAATATACGAAAGACACCGATTCTCCAGTTTTTGTTTTTCTAGATTGGATGACTGCAGGCTTTAGTGCTGAATCACTGCACTTCGGTCCGTGAGGAAAACCATCAAGAGAATTGGGGTTTTGGTATATCTGTGAAAGATACCAATTCTCCAGTTTGTGTTCATATTGATTGGGTGACTGCAGGCTTCATTGCTGAACTACTGCACTTCAGTTGGCGAGAGAAACTATCAGAAGATTCGGGGCTTTACATCAATTCTCGAGTTCATGTTTATCTATAAAGACAATCCAAATTCCATGATTTTCCATCTTCTTTTTTCAAGACATCTTTCTCATAAATTATAGCTATTCTCTCAAGAAGGATGTAATATCTGTTCAGTAAATTAGATGTATTCCTATAAGCCTTTCTTTCACACTTCGGGTTCTTAATGGAGATAGTATAAGCGTTTGCCTGATTTGTTATCAAACTCGCAGTCAAACAAAAATTCAAGTTTTTATTTTCAAATAATTTTTGTAATTTTGTGGATTATAATATTTACATTTTACCCTCTCGTTAAAAAGCAAAAATAAAAATTTGCCCGAAACTTCCAAGAATTATGTCAATTTTTCAATCTGAATTTTTGTCATTTTGATGACTACGTGTATGATAAGAAAAATGTAAACAAACGCCAAGTGTGAAAGGATTGTATGCGAGAAAATGTGCAGATAAAAGAAAGACTCGAGGAAGACTTTTGTTCTCATTTATAAAACAGGATTTCCATACTTTCAGATGGGCATAATTTTTCCAGGGCAGGCAACCGAGAAAATGGTCACAAAGATGACACAATCTTACCTTATCACTTCGAATATTTCGGGTTTATCATCTTCTCGTTGCTTCATTCTTTCCTTCATGGCAGTAATGATGTTATTTGCTTTATCTTCGGCGCCGTGTTTCGAACTCTTTTCCGCGGCTCCTGCAAAGTAAATTCATTTCACATTTTAGTCCACGAAATTAGTCAACTTTCTTGCACGTCGCTGAAGTGTAATAATTCATGCCAAAAACAAACTACGCTGAAGCACTGTTGACTGTTCTGACGACGAAACCGCACCGTCGCAAAGAATCGGGTGCGATCCATCGCTCAAATGAATTTTCTATCAGAAGGAACCTCTATATACGATTAATTGCGCGCGGCCATGAATATTCATCGAAACTCTATTTTTCATACATACTTTGAAGGCAGTCCGCGTTCAACAAGTCTTTACACTTTTCGTGGCATTTTACACCGCACTCGGTACATCGTACGCCCTGTCTGGCGATGCCCCATAAAAGTCCTTCGCATTCGTAACAGTACGTCGGCGAAGTGGCCGTCCATAAAACGAAATTATGCGGCGTCGTACAGGAGATCGGATAGATTAAAGCTTGCAACGTTTTTTTGTAGACGTGCGATTTCTACAAGGATAATCAATCATTAACCAAGGTACCCACGTACACACATACATCAGAATGGTCGGTTAACCACTTTCAACCCTTACCAGTTCTTCGTCGTTCAGAGTTTGTCTCGGTACGCCAGATGAGATACCCGCACTTCGTTTGGCCGCCATTGTCTGGGATCAAATACATAGATGAAATTTATTCGCCATTTCGAGCGCAACGAGTTATAGAGTATATCTAGCTTAATAATTGTGAACTCGATACTTCGAGTGTTGGTATAGTTACCCGGCTTGCGGAAATAATAGACGCCCATGTTGTGGTACGTTCTCGTGCTCGGTATCGTAATTATAATAAAAGTAATAATAATTCATACAATGAAACTTTTCGTGGTTACCGTTAGTGTGTCAAAGTTTAGAAAAGCTTCAAGTGACCAGTAAAGTACTCACTCGGGCTGTGCACGAGCGCGAGAGCGCACGCGAGCACCCGTAACAAGTCGACTTTCGATTCCTATCCAGAATTGTACGACCTTTTCAACAAAAAAAGAGAAGAAAAAAGAGGTACACGTACCGTAAAAAGAAAATTCTGATTATAATTTCGCACGCTCTTTACAGCCTGCTCGTTGAAATGTTATTCCGTCTTTTTTATTTATTTATTACCGAGTCTTTCACATTGAAAATATCACGACCGTTCTCGTCTAACTTGTTCCCCATATTATTTTTCGAAGAAAATACCGTACGTGTGTACATTGTACGTATATGTAAGCTTACGTGTCAAAAATCTAGATTTTTATTGGACTTTATCAGTCTGTTGGATTCATCGAAGATTGAAATTCACTGTAGTTTTCGTTGATCTTTTCAATGTTTTTCCTCTTTCGACGGAAAAGACGCGTTTCTTTATTGGCGCCAGTATGATAGAAGGGGGACTTAGAAAAATATCGGCTCTCGAGCCATATATGATAGGAGGGGGACTTAGAAAAATTTCGACTCTCGAGCTATAGATGATAGGAGGGGAACTTAGAAAAATTTCGACTCTCGAGCTATATATGATAGAAGGGGGACTTGGAAAAATTTCGACTCTCGAGCCATATATGATAGGAGAGGGACTTAGAAAAATTTCGACTCTCGAGCTATATATGATAGAAGGGGGACTTAGAAAAAATTTCGAATCTCGAGCTATAGATGATAGGAGGGGAACTTGGAAAAATTTCGACTCTCGAGCTATATATGATAGGAGGGGGACTTAGAAAAATTTCGACTGTCGAGCTATATATGATCTAGGCTTCCTTGAATTTTCAATACCAAATCTCATTCGAATCATAAAACAGGTTCCCTGCGTTCCTCGTTCAACTTCGTTAAGGAAGCCGTAATTTTTACCTTTGAATTAACAAAAACACCCTTATTTGTTCTCAGTTTATTTTAATTAGGTTTTCATAATTATTACTTATTTACATTTCGAACTTCATTACTTCAATCAAACTTATTGTTTGTTATTGTTTATTATTCATATTTTTGTTTATTAACTTTATTTTTTTTTCTTTTCTTTTCGCTAATCTGATAACTTGCTGTTTATATTATCCCCCCCCAGTGTCGTGAGGGCTCGGCCTCACGAGGTCACGAGTCACGTCCAGCTGCTGACTGCAGCTTCATTCTGCAGTAAGATTCAGTTCTATTCTATGTTCGAAATTATGAGATTGACTGGGTTCGGTAGTTTCTGGCTGAAATATACCTTTCTTTCTTTATGTTTTCGCGTTTCATTCTCTTTCTGAGACTGCAACCGTGAAAGCGACCGTCGCTCGATCCACAGTTCCACACACCTTTGGTATCATTTTCTTGATTCGTTTTTATGCCGGGTGTAGGATCGAATATTTCGCAGTTTTCGTGCTTGTTTGAATGATGAATAATTAATTAAAGATCAGCTGAGTGTGTTCGTCGAACTATTATTTCATTCTTTCGATCAAGAGTATTCTTGCTTCTTCGGCGCTACAACGATATCTCACCAGTCACCACTAGACAGCTGTTATTCGCGTTGATTCGATACTTGCTCCGTGGCGTGCTATGCATTCTTTCTGCTCGAATTCGTACATCGAGTAGACCATTTCCTGTTCACTCTTCCTAGGCAGGCAGCACGTTCATTGTATATTTTATTTTGTACTTTCGCCTTCGAAATGGCAGAAAACGCTCCGGTAAGTGAAACTATTCTATGTTCTCGACTGAACGATTGAAATACTCAAAATAGTAAAACGAGGAGTAAACTAAACAAAGCCACAGAAATACGATTACACACTGGAGCGCTTTCGATTAATAAACCATTGTCAACAGTGACATGAAAGCAACTGAAACCAATTACCGCTAGGAAGGAGAACATCCGACGAGATCATGACTGAACCAGCGAGTCATCACGATGTGAATCATACTCATAAACTAATTCAATCAATCCCTCATCAGGTATGTGCCTGTTTAGCACATTTAGGCTGTCGTTATTAAGGTGCCGAATAATTTCAATGTGCTCAAGCGCCGTTCGTTTGAAGTACGAGTTCTCTCTGTGGAGGAGGGTCTCGGACCCCTCTTTATAGCAGTGACCACTGGTAATGAGATGGTCCGCAAAAGCCGACTCCCCCAATTTCTTTTTCTCCCAAGCTTTCTTATGCTCGTCAATTCTAATTTTAAGTTGACGGCCAGTCTCGCCTATGTATATCCCTTTACAATCATTACAATTCACCTTGTAGACACCACTTTTTTCGAGCAATGGGATAGGGTCCTTCAATTTGACAAAAAGACTTTTTACAGTATTAAGGTTATAATAAGCTGGTCGGAACCCAAACGGACGGAGTACGCTACCTAATTTAGAAGAAAACTTCCCCAAGAAGGGGAGCCTTATCCAACGCTTCCTACTCTCCAATGTCGGATTGCGGGGGAGGGAGGTAGTGGAGTCCAGGCATTTCCGAGTCAACTTCCTCCGGACCATGAGGTCAATGTCTATGCTCACCTCATTCACTCTGGCCAAATGCTTTATAGTCGATAGCTCCCTTTGAAAGGCGGTCTGACCAAGCGGAATACTGGTCAACCGGTGGACAAAGCTATTGAATGCAGCGGATTTATGGGCGACAGGGCAGAATGATCTGCCGTGGACAGTAGTATCGGTCGATGTAACTTTCCTATAAATGGCGAATTCATGGACACCGTCTCTATTGGAGACCGTGAGGTCCAAAAAATTAATAGATGAACCGCCCACTTCCAATGTGAATTTGATGGAAGGATACTGATTATTGATATACTTAAGAAACTCCAAA
Organism: Aspidiotus rigidus; assembly: GCA_035079385.1. Lineage (NCBI taxonomy): Eukaryota > Metazoa > Arthropoda > Insecta > Hemiptera > Diaspididae > Aspidiotus > Aspidiotus rigidus. The sequence continues at coordinate 3,025,657 of JAVHKY010000004.1, read as the reverse complement.
AGGAGATCTCTGGGACCGGTCCACGCACACAAAACATCATCGACGTACCTGCGCCAATAGTGTATATGACCCAAAAGCACATGCCCAGAGGAAAAAAGATCTAGCTCAAATTTTGACATAAATACCTCCGAGATGAGGGATCCCAGAGGAGAGCCAATAGGAATGCCAACCTCCTCAGGAAACTCAAAAAACTTACCCTCAAATTTGCAAAAATTGGGAGACCAGCAGATGTTAAGCAAGTTGAAAAATTCCATCAATTCTTCATGACGGATATTAAATTGTACCAAAAGGGTACCCATATATTGCATAGCAGTGGCTCTAGGAATATTGGGGAATAAGCCGACCACATCGAAAGAGCAAAGGGACGAATCCGGCGGGAAAGTTTCATCCTTCAGCCCATCAGCCAAAGACACCGAATTCTTCACAGAGTAGGGAGACTCGAAATCTATTCTAGATTTAAACCATCGGTCTAGATACTTCGCCAAAGAATAAGTGGGGGAGGACACCGAGGTCCGCAACTACATTAGCGAGAGTGTCGGCATTATTGAGGGGGGGGTAGCCCGAATTTTAGACCTTTCTCCAGGAGATTCATCTCGTCACTATCGAACTCGGCATTGCTGCAATTTATAACACGCGGTTGATACCTTTGGGTGACGCTGACGTCAGAACTTACATCCTGGACCGCGGAGGCTTTCAATTTTTGGAGGGAACAAATTTTCTTGTTTTTCTTTCGTTTCAACTTTGCCTCAAAAGAGCGACATTTAACGTTAACAGATTTAATGAACAGATCCAACTCACCCGGATGCAGCATACCAGAAAGTTTGGAATGAACCATCAGGTTCAACCTTGTGGTGATATTCATCTTACCATGCCACCTCCGTAATTCAGTGCGGATCCACTTTTCTGTTAAGAATTTTTCCAATTTTTCGGCGGTCTGGTTGCAGTCAGAGAAGAGCCTGAATTTAACAAACTTTGGTTTCAAATGCAATTTCAAGCATTTCCGAAGGAACCAAATATGGGAGGTGAACGACAGCCTTTGGTTTCGAAACTTTACTAATAGGAACCGTAAATACGCCTCATTAGCGTCATTAATAGATTTTATACGGTCCTGCAAGTTATGGCCAAGCATACTGAACGATTGAAATACTCAAAATAGTAAAACGAGGAGTAAACTAAACAAAGCCACAGAAATACGATTACACACTGGAGCGCTTTCGATTAATAAACCATTGTCAACAGTGACATGAAAGCAACTGAAACCAATTACCGCTAGGAAGGAGAACATCCGACGAGATCATTTGCGGACCATCTCATTACCAGTGGTCACTGCTATAAAGAGGGGTCCGAGACCCTCATCCACAGAGAGAACTCGTACTTCAAACGAACGGCGCTTGAGCACATTGAAATTATTCGGCACCTTAATAACGACAGCCTAAATGTGCTAAACAGGCACATACCTGATGAGGGATTGATTGAATTAGTTTATGAGTATGATTCACATCGTGATGACTCGCTGGTTCAGTCATGATCTCGTCGGATGTTCTCCTTCCTAGCGGTAATTGGTTTCAGTTGCTTTCATGTCACTGTTGACAATGGTTTATTAATCGAAAGCGCCCCAGTGTGTAATCGTATTTCTGTGGCTTTGTTTAGTTTACTCCTCGTTTTACTATTTTGAGTATTTCAATCGTTCAGTATGCTTGGCCATAACTTGCAGGACCGTATAAAATCTATGTTCTCGACTTAATGTAATTGAAACTGTGGAATTTCGAGTTCAAGGGTTCGTTCCTCGAACTTTATATGACTTGTTGAAATGTGTTCATGCGTTTTTTCGTTCACTTCTTGTACTAACATGAAATGATAGAATGAGTGGAACTTTTATTACATTTGGTAAAAAGAATTAACGGTGTATGCGAAATTGACGACATGGTTTCTTACTTTTTTTCAGGAGCCTACCGTACCACTTTCTATGTACGAAGCTAAAGTAGCTCGTGTAGCTCAGTTAGAAGAGCAGCTTGTGAGTATACTCTTTACGAACTCTCCGTGATATTCTGTACTTGTTACTGGTTTGAAATACGTGTGAAATAGGACTCGCATGCTAAGACAGGAGTAACACCATTGAACGAATTCTTGATAGCTAGGAAAGTGTTCGGATAGCGATCTTCTTAGTCTCGTCGAATAATTTGAAACCTTGCAATAATAGTGGACACTCGAAATTCATTAGACTCAGTACGTACGAAGTTCGATACACACGAGCAACGAGTGTATTGTTACCTGAAATTATCAGTGTGAAAAAAGATTTGGCGAGTACTAGGACACAGTGAATACGTTTCCTACTGGTAATACCATGGCGCGAACGAACTTGAAATAATCTACACAGGACGTCATATTCTTCTCTCTGAGATACATTAGACTTACGAACGCAACGAGTGAAACGCTCGTATACTACAGTACACGTCATGTTTTTCTTCTCCCTCAGATTACTGATGACTTCTCTGAATGTATTAGTACACACAACTCGTTCCTCTTTTCGCGCCTTGAAAGTGGTCCGATCGGACGCTTTTCTTATCACATACGTCATTGTCTTCGAGATACGATTCGTTCGTAATATGCGCGACGCTCTGCATGATTCAGCTTTCTTGACGTACATATGTGATAAGAAAACGGTCCGATCGGACCACTTTCAATGCAAGTAAAAATTCTCGATATCGAAATTAGATTCGTCCTCTCTAGTATGAGCACGAGACATCTGAGTTGCGTGTTCGAAATAGTTACTCCTGACTTCACTTTGACTAACTGGAAATCCTAGTTGGTACTTTGATCACAACTTTTTTGCGCTTTTCTTCAAGATGATGAATTTACTTTTTATCTGATGATTTTACAGGCACAAAGAGATGAAATAATTCGTACCGTCACTGTTTGTGGTCATCTCACAGCCTTGCTTGAAACGTATGAAATGACGCTATCCAATTTTCGACCGAGTGTAAGAAGAAACTTACGTCAAGTAACGAATGTCACAGATGATGAGTTGCTACCTCTGCCAATAAATATCAACGACCAAACAATTAATCTTTCTTTAAAAACCCACTTCGTACGATGGTCCAACATACTTAGGTATAGCACCGATCCTAAAGTTGATATAGTACATAATCAAATTATGCCAGCCTTAGGGTTTAATGATGACTATTTATTTTGCAAATACATGGCACTTCTGTTCTGCTACTCATCAAATTCTATCCATAATTGTTCGTTAACTGCTAGAATATTTACCGACGAAAACATGCTCATTGAAGCTTTAGAGAATTCTTGCGGTCTCCATGATTCGACTGTGCTCAGTGCTGCACGAAGTTTATATCGGATAAGCCGTTTATAAAAATTTTCTCTGCTTAATTTGTACTGTGATTTATACTAAGAAATATGTTTTTTGTTTTTATTTCTTTTTTTTTTTTGGGGGGGGGGGGATCAAAGTAAAGAATTTCTTATTCAAAAATGTTTCATAAGAGGTACTTTCTTTTTTGCTGTTCAAAAATGTTTTGTATGAGCTACTCTGTTTTTTTTTTCTCTTTAATTATAAGTACTGTTACCGTCTCAATTGATTAATACTAAGAAATGTTTTTATTTTTATTACTTTTTTGCGAATCAACGTAAAGAATTTCCCATTCAAAAATGTTTCATAAGAGCTACTTTTTTTTCCTGTTTGAAAATGTTTCGTAAAGGTTACTCTTTTTATTTTTCCTCTTTAATTATAAGTATTATCACCATCTCATCTTGTTTTTATTACGTACGCTCAATAAATAGTACATGATCTGTGCGATCAAAAATGCTCGGTTCGACCATCGTAGAGAAAAATATGAGCTTGGGAAAATCGCGAATTTATTACCATATCAAGTTCATCAGATTTATAAGCGTATTTATTTAATCAGTTCTTGCTCTGATTTAACTGTTGAAATAGTTCCCATTGAAGCTCGGTGAGAATACTGAAAAAAGGTGAGTCAGGATCTATGGACTTGAAATATTCTCTCACTCGTTCTCTCTGCTATACATTTGTCTTATGGACACAATAGCAAAACGCTCGACTTATTTTATTGATTCTAAAAGTGAGTCTTGATTTATTAAATGTGAGCCAGGTTTTTTTGGATCTGTTAGCGTACTTGTCGTCCGTTGAGAAAAATGTGAGCTTGGAAAAATTACGCATTCATTACCGAAATTATAGACGTTGAAATTCGTTGAACCTGTTGAGAAAAAATGTGAGCTTGGAAAAATTACGGATTCATTACCGTATCAAGTTCATCGGATTTATAAGCGTATTTATTTCATCGGTTCTCGCTCGGATTTAATTGTTGAAATAGTCCCCATTGAAGCTCGGTGAACGTACCGAAAAAAGGTGAGTCAGGATCTTCGGACTTGAAACCATAAAGAATGGGATACTGGAATTTCGGTTGAGAAATGGTAAACTAAATATGATACAGGTTTTTTCGGTTAAATAGTAGTATTTATTAAATGTGAGCCAGAATTTTTTTTAAAGCAGCTGCGTCGCACCTGATTATTGATTCTTGAAACTGATTTTGAGTTTGTTAAAAATTCATTAAGTGTGTTAAAAATCGGTTCTTGAATCGATTTTACATTTGTTGAGATTCGTTGAACATGTTGAAAAAACGTTAAATTAGAGTAAATAGATGTGGATGTAGTATATAATTAGTGTGATACATCCACACATTTTTTTTTCTTCAAAAAAAAAAATGTGTGTCTGTATCACACTAATTATACTGGCGCCCATTAAGAAGATAACGTCAATTTCGACCTCATAGATAAGTTTCTTTCAGCTGGAAGTTTTGTTGACAAGTCTGTATATATATGCGGTGTATACGAGCTGATTGAATATTGACACTTTATCCTTCTCCGAAACACTCGAGCCGAAAAAAATATAAAGAAAGTAAACATTTCGCTCATAAAAATATGAATTTCATACACTTTTGGCAGTATACTTTTGGCTATCTATAAATCTTACCCGCATATATATTGAAAATCGTAAAAATCTCTATGGAATTTCTTTCTTTTAAATTTTTCAGTCACATTTTATTCATGCGAAAAACTGTTTAATGTCGTTCTAAACAAATTGGAAAATTTTACGTAAGATCAGAAATAGCAGTATTTTCGATTAGTAAAAGCTCCATTTTACATAATTTTCTCTGTGTTCTCAATACAAGTCTTTCAGAGTCTTCCAAGTAAGGTCAAATACTATCGGCATATTTCAGGTATTGGTCAATTGTCTTTTTGCTGTCCTTTAGTCAATCAATCAACCAACACAGTAGCCTGAGGAGCTCCACTCTCCCCTTTCTCCTTTTCCCTCTGCCATTAAATCACTTAGTATAACTACAGGCTAGCTACAGTTACCCGGGCGCAAAGCGCAAATCCGGAAGACGGGATAGGGGACATCCCTCGAAAGGGAGCCGTTGGAAGAATATCAATCCAAATAGACGTGAATTATGAGTCTATTTGGTTTTGCCCTAATGTTGAACGCAAATTGACGTTGATTTTGGGTTGATTTCACGCCATGTAGTGATAGACCTGCAATTGACATCGATATTATTGCGCACAATCCGATAGAATTCCGGAATCAAAGTAAAAAATGAGCCGACTACTCGGATTTTCATTCCAACTAAACATTGACGTCAAACTATCGCTGCACTGGCAACTAAATACACTGTGCTTTTATTCCTCGAAAACCGCTTGACCTATCAACTTGAATTTTTTGCCACATATTTGTCTCATTCAAAAATAAAGTTCAATCCATAAATAAGAATTCTATCACCCATAGAAAAAAAGTTCTTATTAAAAATTGTGTCCTCGCTGTAAGCATCACTTGCCACAAAGGAAGGCAAAGGGAGAAGAACAGGAGAGAAAATCATCTGAAGCAAATGCAAAATCATTTGTTCTTCGACTATACATGATAATTATGGACTATAGCAACGCGTTCTTGGAAAACGACATGATATGAAGGAACTACGTTTAGGCAATTAGACGTACGGCTTGGTTGCAACCTAATAATACTATTGCTATCAATAATAACTACCGCCTTTTCTCCGCGGGTTATCAAGCATTCTTCTTTGTGCGATATTTGCAACGCATTATGGGTAATTGCTGAAGTACCCCACCCCACCTCAGCTCCATAGAGTGCTGCTAGTCCATATTACGTAGTAATATAAATGTTACTCTGGTTCTTATCAATTTTCCTAGGGGCATGGTTATTGATTGATATTATAATATGTCCACCTCTGAAATAAGTTTGTTTGACAAACCCCTGAGATTTGGTTCAATAACGAATGCTTGAGACGAGGCATTATTCCCAAGTATGCGACTATCAGGCTACCAGGAAACAGCGCAGCAGTGAAACGCACCAAGATACAAGCCGAAAGATTGAGAGTGAAGAGCGAAATTGGTGAACTCTACAAGAAAATCACCAGGCTGAATGGTCTACAGTATGATCAATATTTCCATCTGTCCAGGTTACTTCACCCGCAAGAAGTCAAAGAAATGATGTTTGAAAAAGGAGGAGAGGGAAGAAGGGAGAAGACTATAAAAACGAGTGGAAGCCCAAACAAAACAGATCAAGAAGAAGCTTGCCGAACTGACCCGGAAGAAAGAAGAAAGAAAGGAAGAGACAGCGAGAGTTGAGCACAAATTAGCTCCCAGAACCGAGAACCTATCAAGCGTCACCTTCACAGAAGAAGAAAGAAGACTGCTGAACAAAGGCATCAAGTACGTGCAGCCAGAGAGGCTGAACCAGTGTAGGCTTGAAAGCATGGCCATTAGCTGCGAACAAGTAATCCAAACCATGGAACACGACGTGAGACCAGAAGCCCGGACTAAAATTGGGAAAGTACTGTTGGACGTCAAAGAGGATATGTGCCGAACCTATGACAGAACGCAAGTAATGCAGAGGAAGGTCACAAATCTACAAAAGAAGATCCGACAGAACAACCTGATTTTGACAAAAGCGGATAAGGGCAGCACGGTAGTGGTAATGGAGAAGGAGGACTACACCCAAAAAGTGGAGTCGTACATCGCAGTTAATGGATACCAAGAGCTGGCAAGGGACCCAACACGGAAATACCAAGATGACCTGAAAGCCGTGTTGAAACGGAACAATGTACGCGGCAATGGAAGGACGCTTGAGATGAACCCGGTTGCACCAAAACTCAAGGGGCTTGTAAAACTCCACAAAGCGAACCGTCCGATGAGACCCCTGGTCAACAGCATTCAATCACCATGCTACAAGATAGCAAAGATCTTAGCCACAGTCCTGAAAGAAAACTACCAGTTTGCACCCAAACGAAGTATCAGAAACAACGGAGAGCTGATTGAGCAACTGGACAAGTTGGAAATCAGGAGTAACGAAAGCTGATATCCCTTGATGTGACTAATATGTTTGGTACCATACCGAAGCCTGAGGAACTTCTCACTCTGCTCAAAAACAACAGATACCATGGGAACCCCGATGGGTCGAAGTACGCCAACATAGTGGAGGAGACCTTGAGTCAGAATTACTGCCGCTTCAATAACAGGTTCTACAGTCAGGAAAGGGGACTTGCGATGAGATCACCGCTGTCACCAATACTGGTGGAGATATTCATGAATGATATGGAAAACAAGATATTGAAGGGCAGCAAGTTCGGAAACTCGATCAAACACTGGGCCAGATAAGTAGATGATATCCTAATTGTGTAGTCAGGCACTGATAGACAGGTGGATCTATTCCTTTCAGAAATGAACGCGATGAATGAGAGCATCAAATTCATAGTGGAAAAAGGCAATGAGACCATCAACTATTTGGACCTTACACTCACAATGGAGAACAATAGCATAGAATACGAAATCTACAGGAAGCCGACGCATACTGACACCATCATCCCAAATGACTCCTACCACCACCCCAGGTACAAGTTAGCGGCAATCCAGAACTACTGCTATCGGGCAATTTCTATCCTCAAGAACAACGAAGAGAAGAGGAAAGAGATCGAGATAGTAAAGCAGATCGCAGAAGCCAATGGCTACCGCAGATGTGTGGTGGAGGGAGTCTTTGGGAAAATGGAAACAAAGAAAGGAACCCATGATAGCATAGTGAGAAAGTACTCCGGATCGATACCATATATAGGAAAGTACACAAACAAGGTGATGAAGGCGTTCAATGGCTACGATGTGAATGTGGGTATCCCGAATAACCAACCCATGGTGAAGAGAATCGGCAATGACCAGACGGAACAAAAGGACAAGGAAAGCTTGAGCGGAGTGTACAAGCTCGGTTGTGAACAGTGCGAGGGTATCTATATCGGTGAGACTGGGAGAAAGTTTGAGATCAGGAGAAAGGAACACAAAACGTCGAGGAAGAAAGAAGATGGCAAATCACTGTTTGGAAAACACTGTAACGAGGAAAACCACGATGGAGAGGGAATATTTGAAGTCATATACGTAGAGAATCGCACAAAGAGAAGAAAACTCTGGGAACAAATGGAGATTGCAGAAGCCACGAGGAAGAAAGCCTGCCTCTTGAACAATGCAATCACATTTGACAGCGAAAAATTATTCGGCCTGGTGATTGGACGAGAGAAGAAGAACGGAACCAACCAATGAGACGGCAGGAATCCAGGTAGCCAATAGAAACGCAGTATTTAGAACAATGGATTGAACCAATTACAAAGCAGTATGTTTTAGCCAATAAGAACACAATGTCATATTATTGTAAGAATAAGTTTCTAAGGAGTGAACCAATCACAACACAGTATTGTTATAGCCAATAAGATCACAGTGTTATACAATAAAAACTCATGGTTAAGGCCTTGTTTTCCAGTTGCGACACAACTGATGATGGGATAACACCCGAAAGTACTCTTGTAAAAGCAACTAATAAAGTAGATTTGTACAATTAAAAAACCCCTTTTTCAATGAGTCTTACATATATAAGTAAGTATGTAGTCAGAGCATTTGCGTCATTCTGTCCAGTGCATGCGCAACACTGCATGATCAAGAGTGTAGTGTATAGAGTCGTCTATTATACTGCATCGCCCAATACATATGAAGGTAGGTAAAGACCAAATAAGAACAGGTTAGTTAGAGAATCATCTAGAAGGAACGCAATACCATTCATGTTATTCTATTCAGCACATGCGCAATGACCTGAAATTGCGACTCTTAACAAAAGGGAAATAATGCGTGGATCGCAATTTGTGGATTGCCAAAACCAGATCCAAAGACTATTTGTAACTTAGAATTTCAACAAAATTTACTCTTGATTTGTGATCTGCATCCAAATAATTTTTTGATGCATGATCTGTTTCTGAGATTGATGGTCTCGGCAATGTACGCCCACTCCTGCGCAAGATATTGTTGGTTGAATAAGGAGGGTGTTTAAGAGTACCCCTACACGTTCTCTGGAGCATAGTCAGGTTCTTTCATACAAACATTCTCATAAAATATTTCAATTCATTTTTTGTTTTTTTGTTTTCCGTTTTTTATAGTTCCACTCTGTTTTAAATGTCACAATTCACAAAAAGCAGATGCTAAACGAGGTCAAAAGTTGTACCGCTATTATTGGACATTTTAACTTCCTTTTTTGATTTTGAATTTCCACTTTAGAGTTCAAACCCAAAACAGAAAATTAAAAGTGGAACAGAGGATGAAACCAGGATAAAATGTCTTATTTGTAGATTTGCGTAATCTTCAAACATTTTGTAATTCATTATTTGACTATATGGACCGAAAACATCCGCATACGGACAATGAGACCGAGACGACGATGAAGGACCAGTAGACAGATTTACCAATACTCTAGATCTCATGTTGCTGCGTATGCGTTGGACAGAATGACACAAATGACATTGCGTTTGCTTCATATGATTTTCTATTGCCTTCCTTCGTGTCAACAATGCGTACCCATTTTTTAATGAGAACTTTTTTGAGTAGGAGCTAAAATTTCCATTCATGGATTAAAACTTATTCATGAATAACAAACAGATGTGGGAAAAATTTCTAGTTGATACGTAAGCCGTTCTTGAGGCATAAGAGGACAGACAGATAGACACACAGACAGACAGACAAATAAACAAACAAACAAACAAACAAACAAACAAACAAATTTTTTGTTTTATATTATTTGGATGACTGCACATTCTATATGCGAGTAGCGAAGTCTTCCAACTGACAGAAAGCTACCCAGCTGGGGAAGACTGCACATTGACTCTAGGTCGACGTCAATTACGAGATCGATTCAAAGTCATCAGCGTACATCACCCGAGAACTACAATTTTTTTGTCAACGAAAAAGTCGGGAAAAGCAGTTTGCGGCCCGACCCCGGATGCAGATTGCGGCTCAAGTAAAAAAAATTGCGAGCATATTGCGGCCCAAAAAATATGTGGAGTGACCCAGATTGCGGCCTAAAAAAAATTTTTTGCGACCATATTGCGGCCAAGAAAACGAAAAATTTCGACCACATTGCGGCCAAGAAAACAGAAAATCTCGACCCCTGCAAATGCGTGTAATGCATCTTATTTAGCGTATGATGAGTAATGATACGACTAGTATCTTATTTAGACTTGCATTTCATTTAGCGTATGATGAGCAATGATACGACTTGTCACCGTTTTTGATCTCGCAGGATTGAATGTGAACGAACGAATGAGTGAGTGAATGAATGAAAATACGATCAGTGTAATTTAAGAGGCCTTAGCGTTCTAGTGAGTGCCGTGTATTTTTGTAAAATGTACAGCAAACGTGGTGAGCAGCTACGTGTCGTCGACGGGTACAAGTTTAGGTGGCACAAGAATTTGAAGAACGAAGTGCAGCGATGGGTGTGTACGAATAAATCTTGCACTGCTTTCATCAAATTCTCAGCTGGTAGGCAATTGGACTCGAACTTGGACCATAACCATGCACGCGCTCCCTCCAATCGTCTACTCAGACAACAGGTGGCTAATGCCTGTAAGAGAAAGGCTACTGAGGACCTTTTCAAAAGACCAAGTAAGATGATGCGCCGAGAAATATCTGCCGATGCACTGCAGGTGTTGACGGAGCAGGATCGCGCTCAGATTCGGAAGTCAATTCACACCGCTAGAGGAAAAGTAAGACCTCCACTCCCCAAAACGCTGGAGGAACTTCACGTTGTTATCGAGCAGTACGATCTTAAGACAAAATTAAATGAGCACTTTCTCTTAGTAAATGACGATGTACAAAACATCGTAATGTTTTCGACGCAGAAAAATTTGGATTTTTTAGTCACCTGCGATTTTCTACTAATGGATGGCACATTCTTTACGGTCCCATCTCTCTTTACTCAGTTGTTTATTGTACACGGCAAGAAAAGATACACTCATGTACCGCTCGTCTACTTCCTCCTCACTGGTAAGAAGACAAAATTGTATCGAGGAGCCCTGCAGAAATTGAAAGCATTTTTACCAACTTTTTACTCACCATCGTTAGTGTACGTTGATTTTGAAACCAGCATACATAAAGCTGTTCGAGCAGTGTGGCTTTCTACGACTATACTTGGTTGTCGTTTCCATCTCGGGCAGTCTTGGTTTAGAAAAATTCAAAGCCTCGGTCTTACACAGTTATATAAAAGTAAAAGTGCAGAAGGATCTTTTCTTCGGTCGTTTTTTGGTCTGTCTTTCATTTCCCCGGAGGAAATGGAAGATTTCTATATCGAGGATTTCATGTTGTACGAACCTACACCAAAGCACGCAAAAATACGTCAATTCGCCGAGTATGTGTATGATAATTATATCTCTTCTACGTCGCGCTTTCCTCCAACTTTGTGGGCAATGTATTCTGCTGATATTGGTCGCACTACGAACGCGTGTGAGTCATTCAATGGCCGCGTGAATGGCCTGTTCTATCACAGTCACCCAAATATCTTTCTTCTAGCCGAAGCACTACTCGAAGTACAGGAAGAGTCGTATTCTAAAATATTATCCGTAAGTAGTAGGAGACCGTACAAAGCCAGCGTTATTAAGGAGGAATTCATTCGAAATGCGATGGACCAGTTGGAGCACGACGAGATTGATAAGAGGGAATTTGTGAAGATTCTATCTCGTAAATATTTACATAAATAATAGTAGTAGTACTCGTCCGGTTTTTTATATTCGTAATTTTAGTTTCATAATGTGTACATTCGCACGGTACAATGTGTACATTTTCGTGGTATGATGTGTAGGTACGATACACTGTTACTCATAAATTTCTTTGAAAACATCGTTTAAAAGTAAATTTTTTGTTTCAGGTGCACATTCTGCGATAACTTTTTCAATGTCCAAAGAGACCGGGCGGAACATATATACGCGGAGCACGAAGCGGAGGCCAGACGCCGGAAATATTGTTTTTGTGTGTATTGTTTTTCCGGCTGGAAAAACCGGGTGGAGCGGCAACACCATGTCGAAGTGAGCCACACCTGGGAGATACCCTTGGGCCGCAAACTGGTTCCCCGGTTGGCCGCAATGTGGATGTCTCCCAATTTTTCTTGGGCCGCAATCTGGTTCACCCACGGGACGCAATCTGGATGGTTTTCAGGTTTTGGGCCGCAATCTGGATACAGCCGAAAAAGTTTGGGGGAGTTGACTCCAAGTTGACCAAGGATTGTCATCGATTTTGAAGTCGATTCGAAGTTGACCAAGGTACACCACGAGAAAACTACAATTTGAACAAAATTCAATACACAGAGCAGTCAATATTAGGTCAATGGGAAAATTTGGAGAAGTTGGCTCAAGATAGACCACAGATTGACGTCGAAAATTCAAAGTTAATCGGTGTACATCACTAGAGAACTACAATTCTACTAAAAATTGACAACGATGCAGTCAATTTCAGGTCAGTGAAAAAATTTGGAGAAGTTGACTCGAAACCGACCACAAATCCGAAGTAAATTTTGAGTTCAATTCAAAGTTGACCAGAGTATATTACCAGAAAACCAAAATTTGAATCAAAATTGACACAACAGAGTACTTAATTTTTTGTCAATGGAAAAATTAGGGGGAAGTTGACTCAAAATTGACCAAAGATTGTTATTGATTTTGAAGTCAATTCAAAGTTGACCCGTGTACATCACGAGAAAACTACAATTTGAATAAAAATCAATACGCGAGCAGTCAAGTCAATATGAAAATTTGGAGAAGTTGGCTCAAGACAGACCACAGATTGACGTCGAAAATTCAAAGTTAATCAGCTTACATCACTAGAGAACTATAATTTGAATCAATTCATACAACAGAGCAATCAAGTTCAAGTCAATGGCAAAATTTGGAGGAGTTGACTCAGAATTGACCAAAGATTAGCGTCCATTTTGAGGTCAATTCAAAGTAGATTAGTGTACACAACCAGAAAACTACGACTGAATCCTAATTGACACAACTGAGTACTTAGTTTTTTGTCAACGAAAAAGTTTGGGGGAGTTGATTCCAAATTTACCAAGGGTTGTCATCGATTTTGAAGTCAATTCAAAGTTGACCAGTGCACATCATGAGAAAACTACAATTTGGATAAAATTCAATATACAAGCAGTCAATATTAGGTCAATGGGAAAATTTGAAGAAGTTGGCTCAAGATAGACCACAGATTGACGTTGAAAATTCAAAGTTGATCAGCGTACATCACTAGAGAACTACAATTCGACTCAAAATTGACAACGGTGCAGTCGATTTCAGGTCAATGGCAAAATTTGGAGAAGTTGCCTCAGAATTGACCAACAATTGGCGTCCATTTTGAGGTCGATTCGAAGTAGACCAGTGTACACAACCAGAAAACTACGACTGAATCAAAATTGACACAACTGAGTACTTAGTTTTTTGTCAACGAAAAAGTTTGGGGGAGTTGACTCCAAATTGACCAAGGGTTGTCATCGATTTTGAAGTCAATTCAAAGTTGACCAGTGCACATCATGAGAAAACTACAGTTTGGATAAAATTCAATATACAAGCAGTCAATATTAGGTCAATGGGAAAATTTGAAGAAGTTGACTCAAGATAGACCACAGATTGACGTCGAAAATTCAAAGTTAATCGGTGTACATCACTAGAGAACTACAATTCTACTAAAAATTGACAACGATTCAGTCAATTTCAGGTCAGTGAAAAAATTTGGAGAAGTTGACTCGAAACCGACCACAAATCCGACGTAAATTTTGAGTTCAATTCAAAGTTGACCAGAGTATATTACCAGAAAACCAAAATTTGAATCAAAATTGGCACAACAGAGTACTTAATTTTTTGTCAATGGAAAAATTAGGGGGAAGTTGACTCAAAATTGACCAATCATCGATTTTGAAGTCAATTCAAAGTTGACCTACACATCACGAGAAAACTACAATTTGAATAAAATTCAATACACAAGCAGTCAATTTTAGGTCAATGGGAAAATTTGGAGAAGTTGGCTCAAGAAAGACCACAGATTGACGTCGAAAATTCAAAGTTAATCAGCGTACATCACTGGAGAACTAAAATCTGAATCAAAATCGACACAACAAAACAGGCAACTTCGAGTAAACAAAAAAATTTGGAGAAGTCGACTCAAAATTGACCAAAGATCGACGTCCATCTCAAGGTCGATTCACAGTAGACTAGTGTACATCACTAGACAACTCAATTGACGATGGAGCACGCTATTCCAGGTCGATGGGAAAATTTGGTCAAGTCAACTCAATAGTGACTCCAGATCAACGTTAATTTTGTGGTCCATTCAAAGTCGACTAGCATATATCATCAGAAAGCTTCAAATCACATTGAAATCAATGTAATACAGTTGTGAATTGCAGGTCAATAAAAAAGTTTGATGAAGTCGATTTCAGATCGACGTCGAATAGAGGTCGATTGAAGTCATACAGCAAACGTCACCAGATTTGACTCGGTATCGCACGCGACATAGGTAGCAGTTGCTTCCAAGTCGATAGAAATTATAGGAGAAGTCAACTCTAAAATTGGCTCCAGATCTGAAAAGCTAGTGGTGGGCAAAACTAGCCTCGTTGGAGATCAACAGCTACAATGTACGTCAATTCGAGGTTGTTACTTCAAAGTTACCAAATCTCGGTCAGGAAATTCACAATTAACAAAACCTGAGCATTTAAAATTAACTTCTGAGAGGCGTCGATGAGACGTAGGTGACGAATAGGACTGTAGTAAGATGTATTACCGAGTTTAGTCATGACGGCTGACTCGGATATTGACGGTTGCTTTCTCCGTCAATGACGTTAGTTTGTGATGACAGTTGATGTATGTCGATCGTTTCGTTTCTGCAATGCTAATTTGAACTTGAAAGTGAAAAAACAGTGGCAAAACCCAAAGTGATGACCACGAGGCGAGGGTTCGCGGTTGAGAAACAGTCACAAAGAGGGTGCAAAGTTACTCGTGCCACATCGATGGATAGTTGATAATTCAGCAGTTTCAATGAAGTGGGAACAAGATGAAGAAATTTAGGCATGAGATAGGTTGTAGAGGGTGGATTCTCACGCCCACTTGCTGATAACATTATTGACCTTTTTTGTAAACCGAGAAGAAAATCTAAGAAGCTCTCAGAAGGGCGTAGTAGTTTGCTACACGAGATATAGGCTATTTGAAGAGAGAAACCTCAGGCAGGAATAGAACTTCCGACCTCTCGTTCTTCTAACGAAAGTAACTGTTATACTAGGTTCCGAAATTGGGTCATCAAATTTCGACTTCAACCTAAGTTGTACACAGCCTAAGCTTCAATAAGACTGCTGTTATTCTCGTACGCACTAAATCTTGATGGGAAGAAGAGCACGAATTTCCTGATGAATGTGGGAATTAATTAAAGATAGCGATCGGTACCTACTGTTCTTCAAACAGGAGACGCGTACCCCGATTACCATCTATAATCAATTTTCACTCGAGGAAATTTGCGGTTCTTCTCTCAAGACTATATTCGCAATCGCCTAATGTATCACGTTCGTGACTTTCCTTCATACAGAAGTTGAAATATGACTCGGGTCTGATATGATATGGTAGTACCAGAGTGACATTTATCGCGTAAATAGAAACCATCAGGATGGGTCCAGTTTCTTTTTCTATTCTAGACGATGGTCACACGTCGAAGTCACGTTTTAAGCCCGCATTGTCCGAAAGAAATTTGGGCGTACCTCGAAGTTTTTTCGTTCGATGACGTCATTCGTACCAGTTACCAAGCGACGAAAAATTTGAGTTACGATCGGCTGATATTCGCGAGTATTTTAATTTGGTTGAACACACTAACGGTAAGCACGAGAAGTTTCTCCGCGCTAAACATCAGGCGAGAAACGCGTCATTAGTGATTCGAGTTTCCCCAACTTAAGAATATCATTTCGCAAAACGAGTCCTTTGTTATACATTGTTTTTCTGAAACTTATAAAGCGAAATGGGAAAAGAAACTCGAGGCATGATTGCCCTTCTGGTACGCACTGTAGTGAATCGAAATTTATTAAAATTACCTTTTACGCGCGCAGCACGTGCGCACACATTACGGAATCGAGAAATATAGAAGGAAACGAACGTCAACTCATCTCGCATGCGAAAGTCTTAAAGGCGCACACTATAATAGAGTGGTACTCTATAATACTGTGCGTTACGAAAATACGCGTATAATAAAATATTTTATCATGAAAATACACGCGAGAAAAGTAAGAGAAAAGTGCAAAAAAAAAAAAAAAAAGGAAAGAAAGGTGGCAACCTGTACGGATTTTTTTAACCCGGAAAATTCGAGAAAAATTACATTTCTCTGTTCGCGATACACGTAATTTTATCTACTTTTTATTCCTTTCATCTTGGCGTATATATTCTCTCTTCTTCTCAATATTTCGTATTCCGAGTTTCATCCATCATTTGTTTTCATCACAGCATCGTCAGATTATACGCATCACATACGTATAATCTACAGGTAGTAAAATCTGCATAAATACGAGCCGTATTTCGAATCGAGGAAACTCGAACCCTACATAATATACTATCAAGCGTTTGTGCTGAATTTCATATTCAGCGTTCATACGTACCTTTAAATCTTGGTCGCTACGGAAAGGAGCACCAAACTTAGAATATTAGCTATAGCTTTAAAAGTACAGTACAATATAGGTATAGCTTCAAAAGGCGAGAAGAAGTTAAGGTCTTGAAAGCTCGAAATACATTTAGTATAATGAAATTTTCTTTTTCTTCTACATAACTCGGAATCAGAGCTCATTTGACAAAAAAAAGAAAAAAAAATGCATCGCTACCACAAACGAGAACGGTATTTAATCTCGGTAAATTGCATGCAGTATAAGCCTGAAATGAACGAAAAGAAGCGTCCACTTTGGTAAAATTTGTATTCATGCCGACTGCGAAGATGGAATAGGAAAAATGCCGGAGAAAGCCAATTTACATTTTTCTTTTTTTTTTTCCCAAGTCAAGACGGAAGACTAAAATTACGGGTACTAAACGAGGAAAAAAAAAAGGCTCTAACGCTATGGTCGGTGCTTTATAAACACGCGTGTGAAATGTTTCTGGCCAGCGAAAAACAAAATTACGTTATACAATTCGCACCATCCGAACTTGTTGGCGTAAAAATGGGCGCCGTCGTAATCGCCTCGTTTTATCGTCGCTATTTAAGGTTGACGTCTGGACAGGAGCAGCACGCTAATAAGATCATGGCTCATCAATCATTCTGGAGAACACCACCTAGTGCAACCCAACACACGCCACAAATAGCAGTTTGTTAGATGATGGTTTGCTGTCCGATATCGCTCGAACATCTATCGCTATTATTTCCTTCCTCTCTCGTTTTTTCCCCTTTTTCTTTTTCCTCAAAATTTGTATCGATATATCGTCCACAAATTTATCACCGTCGAAAAATGTCCAGCAACCGTACGGATGTTGATTTTTATTTGTATTTTTCTCGCGATATTTTCATTTTTCACGACTCACGCCGCGCAAAATAGCTAGCGACGATCGTCAACTCGAAAAGGCTGGAATTTTGTACCAACTCACTCTCAAGCCTCCTTCCTACTACACGAAAACACAAGTACGTCAATTTTAAGGGAAAATGAGGGGCTGATCAAATTCAACGTACATAATTGAGCCTCTTTTCTAGTCGCAGAAATCATTTATTGTAAAAACTTTTACGACAGAATCGTCGCAACAATGTAACTACAGATTATTGTGTTTTTTGTAAAGTCGCATTTCTAGCGGGGAACCCGCTACTCGTTTTATTGGGGGTGCTACCTGTCATGGGGAAAAACACTTGGGCGTCACAGAACCAATCAAAGGAATGGGTACTTTACAGTACTCGCAAGAGTGTGGGTAAACCCATTCCGTTGACTTGTTCTTTGACACCCAAGGGTTTTTTCTCGTGACTGGAGGAACTTGAGAACAGAAATTGGGGATGAAGTCACCAACTCAATTCAAGTAAGGTTAAATTGCGTAGCAGAATTCATCTAGGCTAGCTACAAGGGTGGTAAGCGATTCGATTTTAGGGCTTAAGCTTAAGGCTTCAACTTGAAGTAGGATTTCTTTTTGCACAAGCTTGAGGCTTAAAGTTAAAATGAAATTTCTTTTCGCTTAAGCTTAAGACTTAAACATGAAATAAGGTTTCTTTTCGCCCGAACTTGAAGCTTATTTAGGACTTATGAGTTTTAATATGAGCTTAAAGCTTGAAGCTGAAAGTACAAAATATGTTTTTATTTAAAAAAAAATTTCTACTTACAGAAAAAATGTTTTTATTT
Source organism: Aspidiotus rigidus (assembly GCA_035079385.1). Classification (NCBI taxonomy): domain Eukaryota; kingdom Metazoa; phylum Arthropoda; class Insecta; order Hemiptera; family Diaspididae; genus Aspidiotus; species Aspidiotus rigidus. The sequence goes on along the minus strand of JAVHKY010000004.1, from coordinate 3,006,939 downwards.
TCAAAGAAATATGTTTTTATTCTCCAAAAAAAGGTTTTCATTTTCAAAAAAGATGTTTTTATTTTCAAAAAAATGTTTTTATTTTCAAAAAAAAGTTTTTATTTTCAAACAACATGTTTTTATTTTCAAAAAAAATGTTTCTATTTTCAAAAAACATGTTTTTATTGAAAAAAACACGTTTTTGTTGGAAAAAAACATGTTTTGTTGGAAAAATTTTTTTCCGTCAGAAAAGACATGTTTTCACCTTTTTTAGGTTTTAAGCTTTTGTTTCGCTTATCAAGTTGCCTAATTGAGCGAATGAAAAATTGTTTCGCTTTAGCTTATTTACGGTTTGAAACTTGAATAAAACTTAAGCTTACCACCCTTGGTTAGCAATTATAGGAATTTGTCTGGGTTAGATTATAGGGATTTCAACAGGGAACCTGTTTTTTGGAAAAAATACTCGCAACCCGCTGTCCAGACGGTCGGTAATTTCAAGGTCGTATCATATATAGCTCAGAGGTTTGTGACATCACAATTTGATGACGTCTTAAATCTGTTTTCCCAAGTCCCGATTCTCTCGTATCATATGAGTATTTTATTTTGAATAATGAAATTTCCTTGCACGAAAAAATTGTTTTGGATTTTATAAATGTTTTTATTCTTCAAAAAAAATGTTTTTATTTTCAAAAAAAATGTTTTTATTTTCAAAAAAATGTTTTTATTTTCAAAAAAATGTTTTTATTTTCAAAAAAATGTTTTTATTTTCAAAAAAATGTTTTTTTTCCAAAAAAATGTTTCTATTTTCAAAAAACATGTTTTTATTGAAAAAAACACGTTTTCGTTGGAAAAAAACATGTTTTGTTTAGAAAATTTTTTTTCCGTCAGAAAAGACATGTTTTCACCTTTTTTAGGTTTTAAGCTTTTGTTTCGCTTATCAAGTTGCCTAATTGAGCAAATGAAAATTGTTTCGCTTTAGCTTATTTACGGTTTGAAGCTTGAATAAAACTTAAGCTTACCACCCTTGCCTAGCAATTATAGAAATTTGTCTGGGTTAGATTATAGGGATTTCAACAGGGAACCTGTTTTTTGGAAAAAATGTTCGCAACCCGCTGTCCAGACGGTCGGTAATTTCAAGGTCGTATCATATATAGCTCACAGGTTTGTGATATCACAATTTGATGACGTCTTAAATCTGTTTTCCCAAGTCCCGATTCTCTCGTATCATATGAGTTTCCAAGTCCTTGTCGCATAAAACAGGTTCCCTGCCATCCCTTGTTCAACTCCGTTAAAGAACCTGTGAGTTTTCCTAGACTAGATCAAGTACAGAAAGAGCCTTCAGGAGATATTTCCTGTTCTGTATCGTTCAATATGATGGAGGTATAGTGCAGTGCAGATAATACAGATTGCCAGGCATATCAATATTCACTCTCTCATTCTAGGGCCTCGCTTAGAACAACTTTCTTTTGCAAAGGATAAACTCGCTCTCTTCAAGCCTCTCGTCTTTTCCCCTTAGGTGTTGTTCATCCATGCATTCCTATTCAGAAACCTAAATACGTCTACTCATCTTAACATAGAGGGAACAATAAGCACTCCGTTGCACAGGGTGTTGGAAGGGTCGGCTAATGTATTTATCACCCATAATCTCATCTACTCATTGAGACTACACAGCGCAGCATACAACTCACTCAACCGCGACGTCATCGTCTAAAGTAAGACTAAGACGAAAGAAAAGGGAATATTTATAGTGTCGACCTTCGCGATGCGGACCGACCCTAAAATGAGACTAACTGTTTTTCACGGGGCCGCGGAGCTTGAGGGTCCCTTGGTGCCGTTGCAAAGGTTGCGAAGGCCTTATAGTGGCTTCTAATGTTCTGTTAAAATATCTCACCACGTCTTACCATAAAATCTAAATAAAGACAAGACGGAGATTCTTGTCAGAAATATGTACATCTAATATTGCGACAGACAAATGGTTCCATACGGCTCCTCTGTACGAAGAAAGTGTTCGTCGTCCTTCCAGCACATTGTAATTCGAGGAAGGGGGAACTGTAACCTACTTCAGATACAACTTTCTATAACAAAGTTGAAAGAGGAATAGGAGGAACCTATTCTATGGGACGGATTTGTTTCTCTAATAAGTATACACAGGACAATTCTCCTATCTTATACATACAACTCAAACGTCTACCTTTCCCAAGTCCCTACTCTACTTAATTCCCTCATAACAAGTTAGGTAAGTTGTAAACGGCGAATGCCGGTTATGTTTTGCGAAATGAACAGGTTCTAAGCTGAAACACCAGACGGCATACAAGATAAAAAAATCACACAACATAAAACAGGCTCTGTGTTGACAATCGAGCTATATATTTATATAATATTAGGAGGGAGGCTCTGAAAGACTTTTTTTTTCCCCCTTCCAAGAGGTTAATAGGGTATTTTTTTGGTGCAAGGATACGTGGGAAACGTGTGCTGCATACCATCCACTGAACGAAGGTTTTTAATCGACTCCAGAGACTTGGTAAGATTCTGGACATTGGACTTCATATATCAAAAAGAAATGACGTATAAAAATGTTGAATTTTGAGCGGTCTATAGGGCGGATACTAGGATAAATTTCGAACATCGAGTTGTAAATCAAGAGGAGGACTTGTAAAAGTTCTGAACACCGAGCTAAATAATTTAGGTGTACCTCCAATCACTCTAATATATGTCGTGAAAGGGAAGTTTTCCCTAATTTCCCCAAACGAAGGTAATTCTACAGTTAAATAGGGTCTATTTGGGGTGAATGACGATGCTTGATCACTAGAAAGAGGAAAAAATAGGATTCAAGGTATTTTGGGATAATTGTACCCTTCAGGACGATCAAATATTGTAAAAATCCTTGATCGCGCACTGCAAAATCCTTGCACAGCATTTGAAACCAAATTTATTCAAGCATACTAATTTACTTCAGAAATGCACGTACATACCAATGATGATGATATGTCTCGAGGTTAGGGGTGATGACGTAACTAAGATGGGGGGGGGGGAAGATGTTGTGGGATGTATTGAGTATATTAGGGCTCTATGTAATATGCAAAATCCATTAATCGCAAATTACAAAAACCCTCACAAAGTATTTAGAATCAAATTTATTTAAGCGGGTATGCCCAGCTAGAGCCCATAATGACCTGAGATAGAGATTGACAAATTTTTCTACCTTCATTTGAGAAGTTGAAAACCAGCCAAACAGATTCCCATCATAAGTAATTTAGTTTGACTTTAGAAAAATAGTTCTTAAAAAATAAAATAAGGAAAATACATCGAAACGTGAGACAAAAGCTAGTCAATGAACAAGCAGCAAGACTAGCTTGATGATGAGGGTAATTTAAGCCCTCGAAGTCAAAATGGTGGTCGACCAACTTTCCTAGCGGTAGTCAAGCGAAAATCGAACATTTTAACAAACACCTTTCAGCCCATGTAAGAGTTGAACGTAATTTAAATCGCTCCATGTAGCAAAGGATACGTGGATAAATACTAACGATCTGGATTATCAGACCTATTGCACTCGTGAAAGAAAACCATTTTTCTAGATTGTTTCAGAATCACTTGAATACTTATTGAATGAAGTGATTCATATGTCATTTTCAAATGAACTACCTCTCTAAAATGTTCAATTGATGCTGAAACTGTTTCTGAACTCTACTCACTATAGCTCTACTTTCTTATTGAATAATAAATTCTTCTGGTATAACATACAATTTACTTTATGCCCAATTATTTTAATCAAAATTAGCCACGGAATGTCTTGAAGGACCTCTTGTGAAAGTAATTTCAAAAATGTCGAACATAAGATACTTACTTCCGATCACATTATTCTTTTCACTTCCCTGAGCTCAGGTCACAACCCTAAAAACTGTCACAATTTAGCTTCTCAGCTGCCAACTGACTACTTTGCTTTTGAATACCAACGATCGATGAGTATCCCAGTCGTCAACTTTCGCGTAGACCAGCCAATTCCCTCCGCCCCAGGCTCTCGTACAAACGTGAACAATCAACGTCAAGTGTGAGATTAAGAATAATCAAGAGAAAATTTTAGAAAACTAGCTAAATAAAAACGAAAGTCCCTTCTGCGTCTTGATCTCGTTACATAAAAAAACTGGCCAAAGACGGGTGCAAACGAGTCACCCACCCCATCTATAAAGCTTCAGCTCATTTTGTTTCCAAAGCGGCGTGATTTTCATGAACCAGGATTTGTTTATTCGCGTATATTCTGTGGATCGAGCAGCATTCGTATATTTGCGTAGAAATTACGGATACCGTTTCATTTATCAAAAGGACGAGAGAGAACGTGGAAGGTGTACGAGTGTGTGCGGGTTGACCGCACGTACCCAGACGACTAAACTTCCTCGTAATAAGAGCGATAAATGATGGGGAACGGGCGACCATTTACTAAAGCGCGGAGCTTTGAACTTGCTATCCTTATTAACACAGTCCTAATGAAAGATGAGCCGTCAATACACCACCCGAAATCGAATAGGTTGCGCTCTGCTAAGAAAGACCGAGCCCGTGATGGTAACATGAAAAATTAAAAATCGACGAGGAAAATATGTATTTGTAAAGCGAAATTTAATTGATTCGCGCCGACGAAGCCGTGTGCCGTTTAAAAATATGGTACGCTTTTTATCGACAATCGCTCACCGGACGATGATTTATTGGCGCGAAAATCCGATGGAAGTTTATTTAACGCACAGATTGCAAAAGCGCGATATGAAAAACTTTTTGTTAAATAAAAAATTATAATGTACAATCGCGCGAGTCCACGAAAACACAAATTAACATAAATTCCGTAGACGTGCGAGCGACTATTCTTTCCTCCCCTACGACATATTTACCACCATAAGATGAACGCACGTACAACAAAAATGCAAGCTACATGGAGTGACCTATTTATGGCTGTGCTTATGCAACCCAATTTTAGTCACGCGATATTGTTGCAGCCCGTACTCCCTCTCCCCTACGCCTACCACTGATTGGTGAAGCACAAAAAATGTTCGATAGACTTGAAAATGAAATTGTCAAGTCGGCATTGTGTCGACTTCAAAGGGAGCATATTCACATCAACCGGGCACCATGACATATCGTATGTAGCCTGGCATTGCCATAGAGTGAATATACGTCTCTCCCAATCCTTGAGTATTTCTCATCAGTATCGTTCGTATGAGGCATTGCGCTGTGTAGTTTTCAATTTTTTTTTTTCTCTCTCTCGGTACGTAAACAGCGGCAGTATACAATAGAGAGGATTCTGAGAGAAGTTTCTCTCGGGAATGACGCAATAGAGTTGATTAAAAACACGTATAAACGGGCTCGAACTCCCTGAACTTATTTGTTATACTCGTACACACGCCCCCTCAACTTGTAACTCTGTCTATGTAACAGAAATGTAGACTAGTACAGTATCTGGATAGTACTTTTTTTCTCCCTGATACATGTATAACACGATAATAATATTGAATTATGTTTTTGCATTCGATTTGTTCGTTTTCCTCCTTAATTTGGCATAAATTTGGCTAATATGAATTCATATCGTTATTTTTTGTTTCGCTATACGAGCTAATCATATCGTTAATATTTCCGACACGTGTAGCGCGACCAAATAATACAACACAATCCTTATCTTTATCGTGACCCTAGCAAATTACTTTTACCTCATTCTGGAAATAATTTCACGCGTTTTATGAAGACCACACAACCGACATTTCGGTATTGTTGAAAAAAGTACCACAATTACCTTACTGCTTGATGACCCATCTGCCGAGGAAATGCAATCGATGGAAAGTGATCAGTTCTAGAATGCCATGTACGCTTTATGCTACACTCTCAGAGAGATCTCGAAAGAGGTGGACTGTAGTTGGAAGGACGATTTCCAGCTATTTGAAAACTAGCAATAATAATTTTCATTCTCGAACCAAATAAAGAACCAGCTCTCCATCTTTCCTCCTGACCATAATATTTTTTTAAGTGTCCTCCTCAACATTTTAGAAGAATCCTACAACATGGATGCTGTGAAGGCCGATCTACAACCATGGCATTAGCCGAACTTGATATTTTTATCCACCTTGGAAACTATTTTCACTTTCCTCCGATTTAGAAAACGCTTTCACGAGAGTCTGGTGACACTACATCCTCCTCGCCCTCCACATATGTGGTTCCCGTGATCTATTCCCACAACTTTTGGAAAACTATCTACAAAACCGTTCCTTTCAAATCAGAGTAGCGAATCAACTTTATTCTGTTCACATCCAATCCAATAAAGTCTCACAAAAGTCACTCTTGGTGAAATACTTTTCAGTTCACAATATTCTCTTCAATTCCACCTCAACTCGTCCTACACTTATCGCAATATTTTCAACAACATACTCCATTCCCTTCACAAGAAAACTCACGCGTTCTTTAACAGAATTCCAACGAGGGGTGGCATGGAATTTGTTTTACGGGGCACGTGGGATCTGAAGAATGCCGAAGTACCAGATCTATGACTTTGGAGCTATTTATAATAGGAAGGGACTTGGATTAAAATTTAGACCTCCAAACAATATATGATAGGAGGGAGACTAAGCTACCCTAGAAAGACGTTCTGAGTCTTACGGTATTTGAAACGTTGCACATCCGGCTCATTGAAGGGGCTACGTCAATTGGCGTGTGAAGCATTGCATATCTAGTTACTCGAAGGGGCTATCTTCAAGGCTATATACACCGACCACCGAGTTGTACATGATAGGAGGGGAAAATTAAACGAATCCGTTCCTTGAGTTTGATTACTTCATGCGGGACGTCAATGAAAAGTGCCGGAAGTTTGAGGTGAATTTGAAGGAGAAGAAAAATAAGAAGCTGTCCTCCCTAATGACGGTTGATGAGGATGTGGTTGAGGAAGGGGTGAGTGACGGTGTTGACGTTCATAAATTCCATCCCCCCTCATAAATAATAGTCAGGTAGTGTTCAATAGTGACAAAACAGCCCTCCTCGAGAAAGGTTTGAAATTCAGTCTGCCTCCCCTCAAGAATGATGAAACCTTGGCGAATGTTGTTGCGGATCTTGCGGTTAAGATTGGTCCTGGTTTTAATACCCAGAAAGTTTGTGCCGAATTAGTCCGTAATACCCCCTCCCTCGCATGAGTAATAAATTGGGAGGAGTGATTCAGGGTTTAAGGAGGGGGATGAAACGAGGGAGATTTGATCGTCACTAAGGCTGACGAGGGCAACGCTGTTGTAGTGATGGAGAGATCGGCCTATTCTTCTAAGGTCAATGAAGTCCTACAGCAGTGTGGTGCTAAAGAGAGTGAGGATTTCAGCTTTCCTAAGCACGTCAAAGAAGTTAGGAGTGTCATCAACAGGAGTGAGGCTGTTATCAAAACTCCTGCTTTGAAAAAAGCCCTCCTTGTTCCTAACCCCACACCCTCCCTCCTCTACGGGCTACCTAAAGTGCATAAGAACAATACCTCGATGCGACCCGTTGTTTCTTTCGTCTCCTCTCCTACCTACCTCCTTGCCAAATTCCTTGACCGTTGGTTCAAAAATCGAATTGATTTTGAATCCCCTCATTCGGTCTTGAATTCGGCCTCTTTAACTCACGTCCTCAAGGATGTAAGTCTCCCCCCTGGAACGACAATCTGCTCGTTTGATGTTGTTGGTTTGTTCCCGAATATTCCTAAGGCTGCTACTATCCAGCGTATGGGTGAGCTACTCGTCAAACCCAACATTCCTCATAATGAGCTTCATAAATTTTTCGATCTTCTGAATACTTGCTGGTCCCCCAACTATTGTAAATTTGAAGGGAAATTTTTCGAGTTCCCTGATGAAGTAGGGATCCCCATTGGATCACCACTAGGCTCTCTCATCTCCGAAATTTTCATGTCCAAGTTTGAACTTTACCTCTTTTCCTCGAATCAGGTGTTACTTAATCATATTCACTATTGGCACAGGTACGTTGATGACGTCCTATGTACCTGGACTGGTCCCCCAGATCTCCTTGGTGAGTTTCTGAGGTATCTCAATTCCTAGTACCCTTCCATCAAATTTACGTTGGAAATAGGGGTATTTTCCATTAACTTTTTGGATTTATCGATCTCTATTATAGACGGTATTCATAAGTTTGGAATTTACAGGAAAGATACCACGACCGATTTTTCGGTCCACGGTGGTTCGTTCGGTCCTGTTGCTCACAAGATGGCTGCCTTTCATAGCCTAGTTCACAGACTGACTCGTATTCCTTTGAGTCAGTCTGCCTTCAAGAAACAGTTACTCACAATAAAACACCTGGCCAGAGTGAATGGGGTCAATGTCGATGTTGACGTGATGATGGTTCGGAGGAAAGTTACGAGGAGCATTCTTGATTCCACCACCTCCCTCCCCCGAGACACGATCCGTGATCGCCGTTTGCGTTGGATCAGTCTCCCTTTCTTGGGGAAGTTCTCCCTCCAATTGGGTCGGGCCCTCCGCCCGTTTGGCTTCAGACCCGCGTTTTACAACCCTACTACAGTCAAGAGGTTGTTTGTGAGACTGAAGGACCCCATACCTGTTGATGAGAGAAGTGGTGTTTACAAGTTGGAATGTGGGGATTGTGGAGGCTTTTATATTGGTGAGACCAGCCGCCAAATGAAAGTTAGAGTAGCTGAGCACCTGAAGTCTTGGAAGAAGGGACACTTAGGGAAGTCAGCTTTCGCCGATCACTTAATAAACAGTGGCCACAGCTTCCGCGAGGGATCCGAAAAGCTCCTCCATAAGGAGGATTCCTATCGTAAGCGCATCGCCCTCGAGCATATAGAGATAATGTGTCATCTAAACACCGACGGTATCACTGTACTCAACTCGTACATTCCGGAAGATGGCCTGATCGAACTGGTTTATGATTCACGCCGCAATTTCTCGTTTGGACAATCTTAATACCTTGCTCTTCTTTTCTGTTCGTCAGTTGCTTTCATTTCAGGCTTGAAGATGGTTTATTAACCGAAAGCGCTCGTCGTCTTTTATTTTTCTGCGGTTTGTATGCTTTACTCCACGTCGGAGTATTCGTCTTTTGCGTTTATAGGAGGGGAACTCGGAAAATTTTCGAGCTTCGAGCTTTTCCCGTTGGCCGGACGGCAGACAGCGGACGTTTTTTCTGATAATCCCCCTCCCCCGATAAAACAGGTTCACTGTTAAAAATTCTTTTCCATTGCTTAATTCCCGTACTTCCCATATTAACCCTTGGGCTTTGCCCACACCTGACGTAATCCAAAAAATCCACCAAGCCCGCTATTTTCTCTCCCTCATTCTAGAAATACTCCACTTTTTTCTCAACACTACCCTTTGTTTCACAGTTGCATCAAAAATCGGAAACCAAGTCGGTTTTGACAAAATCTACATCGCAACTCTATTATGTCAATTTTAACGGCCGAACTCCAAGCCATCTTTCAATACTTACAAATAATACTAACCCTTCCTATCTCACCAAACCGCACCTTTCTGATTGCCAATGAATCGTTATCCGCCTTTACGGCAATTCACAATACATCCACTTGTCTCACGCATCCATTTTCTCTTCACAACCTGTCAGCCATAACTTTCATCTTTGTCTCAGTTATACGGAAATCCGAGGTAAGGAAAAAGTCGATTTAGCCGCCAAAATCGCCACAAAATTTCCACGAATCAACTCGCGCGTCTTCTTCCCACAAAAAATGGTCTCACCAAAAGCATCCACCTCAAAATTACGGACAAATGGATCACACTCTGGCAAAATCGAATCTAATAAAACAAATTAGCTCGATTAACACCATTACCATTCGCGTGGGCCTCATCACACCAAGAATCACGAAATCTACCTTACACATCTCCGAGTTGGTCACACACGCTCACCTTTTTTCTAAGCTTTTACCGCTCTCATGCGAACATTGTAGCCTCAATTCCTCCTTCACAGTCACCCCATTTTCGTATGTCCATCTTTATCTTCTCTCCACCACACCCACCAAATTTTAGCATTCATCGAAACAACTCCAACCGATGAACACCCATCCATCCAAAATATCGCAACAAACGCATACAAAATCGATTCACCACCACGCTCGTAACCCGAGTGCAGATAAGAGCCTGTAAAATGAAATAAAACTAAAGAAAAAAACCCTAAAACTCCGACAATGTTTCCAGGCGTGGCACTTTTTCGTATGTTAGCATAATTTGTGGCAGATCAGTCGATTAGAGCCATTCTGGAGCTAATTCGGAGTCGATAGCGTCACAAAAGTTGACTCGGAGTTTTCTAAGGCCATAACCTTCATGATTCGAAATTAGCCTGAACAGGATGAGTCTTAGCTTAGAATACTTATGTTTATCCTAAGACTTCATCAGTGTTTCCAGGTGTGGCACGAGTGTTCCACAGAGGAACATTTTCATGTGCCAAGTACAATGTACGGCACATCAGTCGACTGGAGCCGATGATTTGCCCAGAATCGTTCGAAAACTGCCTCGAAACGTCTTGCAATGGTCTCAGTATCGACTCCGGAACGGCTCCAAAGCGACTCGGGAGCCACTCCGGCGAGCTCTCATCTGGAAACACTGGACTCTATAGTTATAGCCTACCTTATAGATTTATAGCTTGAAATTTTCCCACACCAGCAAGGGTTCAGAGCTCAAATCTCTTTCCCCTTCTTTTTCGAGGTCTCATAGGTCAAACTTTTCTCAAATGTAATGGTGTATTTAGAAATGCTCTCTGTGAGAGGGGGTCCAAAATTGTGAGAGGACAAAAATAAAAATAAATCTTGTGGCAGAGTCAAATAAGGGATATCAACTACACAGTATGCTGGGTCTCCACTCGAGTCTGGTGCTTGTCGGAGGAGAAAAGTTGGCATATTTGTGTTACGCTCTCCCTGCTGATTATTCATTAAGCTTGCCGTGGATATTGGGCGTCATATTTTGTGTTGACTTCTGTTTGTTGTCTATTTGCTTTATAAGTACAAAAAATTGATGTACTTTGGTTTTCGTATTACTTTTTTCCCTGATGATGAAAGTTCTTCGTGTTGGAAAAAAAAAGATTTATTATACATTCTTTAACCTTGGTTTTTGTATCTACATCAATCAGTAAGAGCATTTTCACGATAATATTTTCTTTTTTCCTCTTTTCGCGGATCAAAATTTCAGATTATACTGAAGTTATAATTAAAATTTCCAACGAGAAATATCTCGCTAATTATCATCATAATAAAGACTAATTCCGAACTCGTCTGGATTAATAATAGAGTTTTCTTCGCGGAGAGTTGATGTTTAAAATGAAGATCAATTTTTCAACGTGGAAAAAAAAAAAAAAAGTCTCCTAAGATGTACCAGCGAGACTCGGCTGGAATACGTGGAAAAAAGTTTCAAATAAATAAGAACGTAAAATTCTTTGGAATTTTTTTCACTTCTTTTTCCTTACAAAGAGGCTTCTGAATAGTTCCTTTTAGGTTTGAGAAGAAAAGAAAAAAAAAAAAAAAAACTCTTTATCGTGGCTCCCAGTAGTATACTCTGTATCTGTAACAGCTGGCTTTATTCGGAAGAGAGAGAGAGAGAGAGAGAGAGAGGGAGAGAGAAAAAAAACATGTCTTCACAACTATCGGAATATCTGGGAGAAAAAAATCGTTACTACGTAAAAAGTTTAATAAAAGTAGATCTTCTGTAGGCATTCTACTCTTAAAACAGAAAAGTCGACAAAATAAAAACCCGACGGCAAACAGACCGTCTTTTTATCTTGGAAAACGATTCAAATAAAATTACAATTGGTAAAGACGCTCAACTTATATTTGTATATTTCTATGCACAAGTTTATTCATGCAATCAAATACGATATGGTATTAAATTCTGCTCCGATTTTAACTTTTTTGTAATCTTCGTTATATTATAAAATAACATTGTGAGCCTGATATATGCCGAGATTTTTCTATCATTAAATTTTAATGCTACTATTGCTCGTGTGAGAGTTGTATATAGAAGAATTTGTTGCTTCAAAGGATACTCAAACAAATTCTCCTCTGTTAGAAGTCGTATTTACGTTATCTTTTTTGTTTTCGAGTACGTAATTGTTGCACCTACTTTCCTTCAGTGTTTAATAGGTGATGTCCGATTTTGGTATATTTGTGAGATGGAGCTTGATATGCTGAGAATGGAGCGGGAACCAGTAGTAAAATGTTCAGTTGAGGCTAGTAATGAAAATGAATTTTTAAAAAAGAAAGAAAGAAAGGAATTAAGCGAAGAGAGTAATCGGGATATGGATTAGGAGTTCAGGAGTTGAGCAGGAAAAGTAGAGAGGAGTTATGGCTACTTTAGACAAAGAATAGGCAGCCTATGAAACAGAATGGTTCAAGCGTCATGACGATCGAATGATGTTCAGTGACCCTTAAGTTTATTCAAAAAATTGTGACATCATTAGAGAGACTCTCGTTTTTCTCTTGATTTTCAAGCAACACAACTTGAACCTAGTTCGTAGTGGAAAAGAGAGTCTTGACTTGAATAGTTTCGACCTAAAATCCTGTACTGAGTGTAGTTTATGTGACTCGTAGTTTAACTTCTATGTTCACAGGGGGCAATTTAGCTCAAGATTCTATGGTTACAACCTTAGTAAAAACGTTCAGAAGTCAATATTTCTCTACATCCACCTCTAAAAAGATTTTTTACTCTACATATTTTCAAGTCCTCCCCTCCTCCCTCTGTAGAGGACCAAAACTCGAAATCCTTCCAAGTCCCTAAATTAAGTCAAGACCATTGATGACGTTTCGAAGGTTGCACACGGACTTTTTATGAGGATTTAACCTCCACAGCATGAAATAAGTCCGAATCTAAGCAGACTTCATCTAAAACGCTCCTCTGGGCCTGGCTTATATTTGGTTTAAGACACCATTTCGGCCTTAGACGCCATAGTTTGTGTAGCCCAACTATAGATATAAAGCTTGAAATTTTTCTATCTCTATAGAGGATTGGAGATCAACATGTTTTCATTCCCCTCCTTCTCAAACTTTTTTCAAGCTTCCTCTGGATCGGACCTCAAAATTTTTCAAAGTCTCTGAACAAAGTTAAGGTCATTGATGACGTTACAAAGGTCAGGAACTTTGCTCCCCGCCCTCCCCAACAAAACAGATAGCGTGTCTTCTCGCTAAAAATGAAAACAAAAGACAGAGAGTTTTAGTGATCCAAATCTAAATCTGAGAGGCGAAATTTAACTCATGATGGTTCCACAGTTATAGCCTACTGTAGTTTGAACATCCTTTTCTTCTGAGCCCACCTCTACAGAGGTACCGAGCACCAAATTTTTTTAATTTCTTCCTCTATAAAGGATAGAAACTCGACATTTTTTTTAGTGTCTATGTCCCGTCATGGTCATTGATGACGTCACAACGGTAGCACGCAGACGTAATCCCCATAGCTCGAAATTAGTCTGAACAGGAGTCTTCGCCTGAAGCGCTCCTAAGGGCCTAGCTCTATGTTCAATCGCTATATTTCGACCACGATTCTGTCCAATGTCGACCGAAGGTTGGTAACACTGTTCGAAATTTCGTTGATTTTGCGCGCACAATTCGATAAGGTTTCAGAATCGAGGTAAAACATGAGTCGATTTGTGGTATCAGATTTCAATGCCGACGCGAAGTGGCATCTATTTAACTATTGCTGCACTGGTCAAATATGAATTAATGTTCCTCATTATAATTATGAAGGCACATTCTATCAGCGAGTAACAAACTTTTTTAGCACTTCAAGCGGGGGGGGGGGGGGGGCTGTATATCGTATCCAGATCGATCCGAAAGTCCAGCATACATTCCAAAAAAACTAAAAATCGACTGATAATAATTGACCGAGCAGAACAGTTATAGGTCAGTAAAAAATTCTAAAGAATCCTACTTCTAGCCAAAGTCGATTTAAATTCAACCAGGGTACATCACGAGGGAACTACAAATCGATTCGAAGTCGATGAAACAGAGCAGTCGATTTCAGTTTTGGGCACACGACTCGTAATGAACCTGAAATCGACGAGGCTAATAAGTGGAAGTAGAGTCAGCATTTGGTGAGATCGATTTCAAGAATCTATCGACGCAATGTTGACATCGTTTTTAAAAGAACTGAATTCTCGGGCGACGTCAAATTGACGGTCAAAATGGCTCATGGGGGGAAAGGGAAATCCTCAAGAAACGGTCGCGTCCAATTGTTGCGACGTCGTAAATTATTTTCACCCTAATTAGGGACTTATAATCCTTTGTAGAGGAGATTAGAGTGGTGGCAAATCACATGGGAAGGGAAGGGGGTCGTAAATTTCCAGAAGAATTCAAAAACTCTTGGTTTTCCAACCAACTGATAGATTTTTTTAGAAATGAAGTTTTGTACTCCAATATTTTTAACCTCCCCACCAAAAGAATTCGACTCTCGAGCACTTTGACTCTTGAGCTATACATGGAGGGAGACTTACAAAAATTTTGACTCTTTTGCTATATATGATAGGAGTCGAAATTTTTCCAAGTTTTTCGCCGGACGGCTTACGGCAAATTTCTCAAAAAACCCCCATAGAAGATGTCCTCTGTTAAAATTTATCAATACGCCGCTAGATTTGAGGGGAGTTTGCGCTATAGACCTCCAAACAGGTGCTCATTTTAACGCACTTCAATACCGGTTTCAGCTAATTCAAAACAAAATCCTTCACGGAAAAATTGAAGTAGGCTCGAGGTTTTGATATCCTTCCGGTGCCTTTACACGTCCGCCTCTCCGTTAGCCAATCAAAAACTACTCACCGACATGTTCATCAATCACATTTATTCAGAACCATTCATCGGGTCTCGATTTTCACAAAACAACGTCAATGTAACGATTTAATTTAAGGGTATGCTCTACCTAGTCATTCACACATAGACACTCACAAAATGGTGTATTGCGTGTTGCGCCTTTTGTCCAAAGATAATCAATTCAATAGTGCATCAAGTATCTCGAAACTGACGGGTATTTTTGTAGATGAAGCTCAAAAATATACGGGTAATTTTTTTTTTTTTTATAAACCGTTCATTAGAAAAAGAAACAAACAAAAAAAAAAGAAAAAAAAACATGAAGAAAATACGGTTTATGAATAGGGCTTCGACCGAAGAGTCATTTCGCCCGATGATGTAACTTAATTGTGAGGTAGAAGATAGGGAGAAGCAAGTGGATTAGATAGTGAGGGTAGGAGAGAGAATTTATGAATGAGTAAAGAGCAGGAAAGACAGAGAGGTTGGTGATATGGAGGCAATTGAGTGCAGCGAAAGGGCGTTGAATATTAGAGTTGATAAGTGAAAAGTGGAGTGTTTTTTGTTGAGTGTAAGATGTGGACATTGAAAAAGAATATAGTTTAAGTCGGCCGCTATCTTGTCTTGCGGAAGGACAATCAGGAGATATGTTTGGTAAAAATTTTGCTAAATTGTACAGGAGCCTGTTGTGATTGAATCGAAGTCTGCAAATTGAGACAGTGAATTTTCGGTTGACGTAGTTTGACAATATGTACCAGGGGTGAGTGGGAATTGAGTTTTCTAGATGGAAGTATTGGGATGAGAAGGAAATGTTTTCCAAGTAGTGTCTTTGCCATTTTTCTTCGTTTTTTTTTCTCGGGCTATGCCTAAGAGGAAATTTGCACTAATGAATGAGTATTTAGCGGCAGACTGCGAGGAGCAAGCCGCTTTAGCTGCCGAATCAACTCGTTCATTGCCCTCAATTCCCTTGTGGCTGGGGATCTACATAAAAGAAGTGCTGATGTTCTTAGAGTGAAGTAGATGTTGGAGGAGGAAGCGAGTGTTAATGATAGTGGGGCTGATATTGTGACTGTAGGGTGATTCTATGATTGCATGAAGGGCCGAGAGAGAATCTGAAGCGATAAGGATTTGGTTATGCAGAGAAGAAGAAGGATTAGATTGAGATACGAAGTTAAGAGCCATGAAAATAGCAGCAACTTCGCAGTCATAGGACGAGGTTCCGGGGCAAATTTGGAAGTTCCTTACAACTCCCGAAAAGGAGTCGTAGAAGGCCACACCGCAACCGGAAGTCATCTTTGAGCCATCGGTGTATATGATACGGTAATCACGGAATTGAGTTTCAATTAGTTCGGCAAATTGTAGCGGTATGGCAACCTTGTGTTTCCGTGCCAAAATTTCTAACGGCCAACGATGAAAAATTTCGAAATAGGTGAGGTATTGGTAAGGATAGCCATCTATCGATGGAAGCGAGTGTAGGAGTTTGGAATATTTTTTTATAATGCGAGATAACAAGGTTTTTTGGAGGGGATGAAGCGCCAATTACGAGAAATATTCGAAAAGGAGAGAATGAGCTTTCTATTTGTCCAGGAGGCCAAGCGAGTACAATATTTTTGTGTAAGATATATTCTACGGAGTTGTAAGGGAGGAATTTTTGCTTCAGCTTCCATAGCAACAATTGGTGTCGTTTTTATGGCTCCTAAAATGTAGCGAAGGGCCTGATTTTGAAGTACGTCGAGTTTTTTCAGACGAGAGGGAGCAGCGGAACCGAAGAGGAAGGCCCCGCCCCGTATTCCATTTTACTACGAATAATTGCTTTGTATAGCATCGACAGGATGATGGGATCACCACCCCATTCGGTGCTAGACAAGGCTTGAAGGATGTACATGGCCTGAGAGCATTTGGTACGAAGGAAGGAAATATGAATGTTTCATGTAAGACGACTGTCCAGGTTGATGCCTAAGTACTTGAAGAAGGAACAATTTGGGATTTGTTCGCCCTTGAGGAAGATACACGCATCTGCAAGGTTGTAGGCTCTTAAGGAAAACAGAACAGAAACGCATTTTGGAATGGATAAACTCAGGAGTAGTTGGTCTAGTTTGTTTCGGAGGACGGATAAGGTGTTAGTGACGTGTAGAGTGGTGGTGGCAACTTGAGAATGAGTGTGGTAGATAACCAGGTCATCTGCAAAGGAGAGTATGGTAGCTGGTGAACGTATGTTTAAAACAGTGAGGATATATAGATTAAATAAGATAGGGCTCAGGGACGAGTCTTGGGGAAGACCTAAGTAATTTATCCTAGTTATTGAAGGATAGTTAGCGTGAGTGAATGTAAATGTTTGAGGAGACATCAATTTGAGAATGAAAGTAGAGAAATGAGGGGGAATATTAAGATTTTGACGCAAAATTGGCAAGCTGACACTGGGAAAAGCGGAGTGGATGTCTATAAAAAGGGCGTTCAGGTGTTGCTTGTCTATAAAAGCCCGATATATGTCACTGGAGAGGTAACAAACTAACTTCATAATTCATTAATTGATATTCGACGATTTAAAGATGGCTATTTCAGACGTAACTTTGAACGTTTCCTGACGATTTCCCGGAACACTTTGCGAACTGTTAAGTAATTAGCCGTATAGAGAAAGTCGCTTTCTATACCGTGAGAATGACTGTTTAGTCGAAAGCGCTCGGTCTGTTTATAATATTGTGCGGTTCTTGTATTGGTTCGTTACTCTCTTTGAGTATACTTCTCTATGATGGATGACCGTAAAATTAAAAAACGCATTGATTCTATTAATGGTGCTGATACGGCATATTTAACGTTTTTGTTCAGAAAGTTCAGAACCCAACGGGTATCTTATTCGTCTCATATTTGGTTCCTTCGTAAATGCCTCCAACTCGATCTGAGGCCAAATTTTGTGAAATTTCAATTTTATTCCGATAGTGCTTTAACCACCAAGAAATTGGAAAACTTCATGACAAAGAAATGGATTCGTACTGAGTTGAGGAGGTGGCATAGTTTACTCAACGTTACCACCAGACTCAACCTCCTTGTGCATTCGCGGCTGTCTAGCCTACTCCACCACGGTGAGTTCGATCCATTTATTCATTCCATAAATGAGGTTTGTCGTGAATTTGAGTTGAAACTAAAAGAAAAGAAAAATCGGAAGCTTACTTCCCTCCTAAGTTCTAAGATGAGGGATGACGAATTAGATCTAGGTGACGATGGAATTATCCAACAGTTTCAGCCCCGTGTCATAAATCATAGTAACACTGAGTTCAACCGTGATGAGATGACACTCCTAGAGACGGGATTGAAGTTCGGGCTCCCCCCTCTAAAAAATCAGGAGACGTTGGCAAATGTTGTAGCTGATTTAGCTATAAAAATCGGCCCTGGTGTAAATACCCAGAAAAAATGTGCGGAAATTGTTCGTAACACCCCCCTCCCCCGCATAAGTGAAGCTGGGAGTGAATTGATAGTGGGTCTGAGGAGGAAGATTAAGGAGGAAAAGCTAGTTATTACCAAAGCTGACAAAGGGAATGCCGTCGTAGTGATGAATAAGGCTTCCTACGTCTCTAAGGTTTACGAGGTACTTGGCCAATGTGGGGCTAAGGAGGCCCCCCTCTTCGATTTTCCAAAATTCGTTAAAGAGGCTAGAAAACTTATTAATGGTAGTGAGGTAATCATTAAGAGCCCATCTCTAAAGAAAGCTATCTTGGAGCCGAATCCCGCTCCTCCCCTCCTTTACGGGCTGCCGAAGATACACAAAGAAAATGTGCCGATGCGGCCGGTTGTTTCCTTCGTTTCCTCCCCTACATACTCCCTCGCTAAGTTCCTCGATGGTTGGTTCAAAGCTCGTGTGGAGGCTGAGTCTCCCTATTCAGTAAAGAATTCGAGCGCCCTGGCTGAAAAATTGAAGGACACAATCCTTCCTCCGGGTTCAATTCTGTGCTCGTTTGATGTCGTTGGGCTTTTTCCTAACATTCCCAAGGCTACCACTATGCAACAAATAGGCAAACTGCTCGTAGACTGTGGTACTCCTCATAGTGAATTTGGTGAATTCTTTGACCTTTTAAACGCCTGTTGGTCACCTAATTTTTGTAAGTTCGATGATAAATATTTCGAGTTCCCTGAGGAGGTAGGGATCCCTATTGGTTCCCCTTTAGGCTCTCTTATTTCGGAGGTTTTTATGTCTAAATTTGAGGTCGACCTGTTTTCCTCGGGCCAGGTGTTTTTGAATCACGTTTTCTATTGGCATAGGTACGTGGATGACATATTGTGTGCGTGGACCGGTCCCGCGGAGCTCCTTAGTGAGTTTCTAGCATATTTAAATAGTTTATATCCGTCCATCAAGTTCACTCTTGAAGTTGGCGGCTCATCAATAAATTTTTTGGACATAACCATATCCGTCATTGACGGTGTCCATGATTTCGGTATTTACCGGAAAAGTACTTCGACCGATATTACTATCCACGGGTCGTCTTTCGTACCTTTTGCCCATAAAGTTGCCACATTCAATAGTCTAATACATCGCCTCACTCAGATCCCCTTGAGTGAGGTAGCGTTTAATAAGGAACTCGTGACGATAAAGCACTTGGCTAGAGTGAATCAGGTGAAAGTGGACATTGACCTCATGGTCCGTAGGAGACTTACAAGAAAAAGTCTCGACTCAACTACCTCGCTCCCCCGCCAGTTGCATCTTGATAGGCGTAAACGGTGGATTAGGATGCCGTTTTTGGGGAAGTTTTCTTCGGAGGTGAGCCGTGGTTTCCGACCGGCGTTTTATAGTACCAATACGGTGAAGAGCCTCTTGGTCAAGTTAAAGGATCCGATTCCGATGGCCGAGAGGGAGGGTGTTTATAGGGTGGCCTGTGGTGATTGCCCGAGTGTGTACATAGGGATGACTAGCCGTCAATTCAAAATTAGAGTTGATGAACATAGAAAAGCATGGGAAAAAAGAAAAGTAGGGGAGTCGGCGTTTGCCGACCACTTAATCGAATGCGGTCATAGCCTCAAAGAGGGATCCGAAGTTCTCCTCCACAGGGAAAAATCTTATTTTAGGCGCTTGGCTTTGGAAGAAATTTAAATTCATCGTCACCGAAATATTAAAGACATTACCGTGGTGAACAGGTACGTTCCTGAGGAGGGATTGATTGAATTAGTCTATGAGAATGATTCACATTTCGATGACTCGCTGGTTCAGTCATGACCTCCTCGTTCGTTGTTTCTTGTTCTCGTTGGTGTTGGGTTCAGTCGCTTTCTATACCGTGACAATGACTGTTTAGTCGAAAGCGCTCGGTTTGTTTGTATTATTGTGCGGTTCTTGTATTTGTTTTGTTACTCTCTGTGAGTATATTTCTCTATGATGGATGACCGTAAAATTAAAAAACGCATTGATTCTAATTAGCCGTATTTTCCTCAACTTCAAGAATAATTACCTGATGTTTCGAAAAATTCTGAGCATTATTCGCAACACACCATTTTTTGTTATACACGTGTATTTTGTGTGTGTGAGTGACTAGGCAGAGCATACCCTTAAGGAATTTATTTTTGAATGATTCGCTTCGAAGATAATCCAATTTCTTGAAGGAGTTTTTGCTTCCTATTGAGCTAAGTGAATGACGATTGAAATCTCGCGGAAATTAATTGCACTTAGTAAATTTTTCGATGGACGAACGATACCCACTTCCGAAGATCGGTAAAACCAACGTAATTTATTATATAAGCACAACGCCCTTTCTATCGAGCTATTCGCAACTACGGTATTTAGAACTGTTTCGAGACATCGCATCGGCTTCAGTTCCTACATTATTTTTGCAATTACTTTAACAGTTGTACTACGAAATGAGAATTCCTTCGTATCCTATCCAATTCTTCAAATTTCTTTCTTTCTGTCCATCGTACCTTTCTTCTGATGGTGGATTAAATTTGTTATACATGTTTACACGTCAAGAAAAACGTAAGCGATTTCCGCGAACAGCGACCTTTTATTTTCTCACTGAGATTGTTTATAGCTATTATGTAAAATAATGTACGACGCGACACTTTTCACGTAGAAAAAAGAGAAAAATCAATTCGAGGTGAATGATGTATTTTTACTTTCATCGTTTTCGGTATACTCAGCTTCGATGCGGTAATTTTTTCCTTTCTTTTCTCCTTCTTATTCCTACCATGCAAATTAACCCAATTTAATATTTCTTCAAATCGTAATCTTTCCTTTTTTGAAGAGAGAAGAAGTACGTATAGAAAATCGCAATTTCCGCGTGTTTCGGGAAATCTTTTTCTCTTTTTTTTCTTCTTTCCCTCGATTATTTATTCTTGAAAAGAGAAAGAAAAAACTACGACGAAAAAATCCTCCTCTTTAGTATCACTTTAATATTATGAGCGAGTTTCGCGCGTAAACCAACTCCTAAGAACCAACGAATGCTGTAAAGTCCACTCACTCTTTATCTACACCTTAGCACGCGTTTTCGCCGTCGCTCAGACAACTGGGGAACTATCGATCCGCTCGCCGAAATTCCTCACGTTCTTTCATTAGCGACCAACAAGGTAGAATTTTGTACTGTGCAACTTCTATATATACGTATACAAACGGTAAATGCACGATAGACGACGGTGGTGTGTATAGGTACAGTTAGAATCCCTTAGAAAATGATAACGTTTTACAAAAATGTATACGGTAAAGTAAACATGTACGCAAACAAGTCGAAAAAGGCCCTAATCCCAGATACGTATAGAGCACGTGTTTCCCAAATTATCCGTTGAGAGGTGCGAAATCGGCTCGTTTTACGTGCACCCGTTCTTATTCCCTGACATTATTATTGTTCCGCGTTGAACTTTTTCTCTACGATGTGCAGTCGTGTGGGTGCGGTATACGAAAGTTTATAAAGTAGAAAAAGCTTACGCTGTCGCGTAATCAAAACCGACTTTTCGAAACCGAAATTGGAATACTATAGGTGTGCTACGTACTTTGTACGATATTTTCGGCCACACTTTAATCAATATCGTTACAATAATTTCTTTATCATTTTTTGTACCTTCACCAGGTTGACTTGTGACAAAATTGACACTATATTATTCAAACGTCAGAGAAGATAGAAAACGTGGCAAGAATTATTAGAGAGCGAATGATCGGAAAATTGACGACCATTACACCTTTTATAATGGCAGCAGGGATCCGGCGATTTTTGCTATTTTGAGTCCCTCACTTTTCTTTCACTGCAGTTAACACTCTTAAAAGTCCTGAGTGTCCTTTTCCTCCACGTAACTATCGTAGTTTTTCTCGATATCACGTCAAATTTTTTGTGAGTCCCTCCTCTATAATGGTTTAAAGCGAAAATCATGCTCTAATGACGTCATAATCTGCGGTTTGTATTTTCCTCGTAATCCTGCTGGTGTCATGCCTTAGTACTTGTAAATTTTTCAAATAACTCCTTCGTTTCTCCCTCTAAGCATCCGAGTACACTTATGACTTCACACCGTTCTGAAACTATAGTAATTTCTCTTACAAACAATTAGACCCCAAATCTCCGTAAAGGTAGAAAAAATTTGTAACTATGAAACCATCATGAGCTAAATTTCGCCCCTTAGATTTAGATTTGGATCACTAAAACACTCGGTCTTTTGTTTTCATTTTTAGCGAGAGACACGCTATCTGTTTTGTCAGGGGGGTGGAGTTACCGACCTTTGTGATGTTATCAATGACCTTGACCTTGTTCAGGGACTTTGAAAAATTTTGTGTTCCGATCTAGAGGAAACTCGAAAAAAGTTCGAGAAGGAGGGGAATGAAAACATGTTGATCTCCAATCCTCTATAGAAAAATTTCAAGCTTTATATCTATAGTTGGGCTACACAAACTATGGCGTCTAAGGCCGAAATGGTGTCTTAAACCAAATATAAGCCAGGCCCAGAGGAGCGTTTTAGATGAAGTCTGCTTAGATTCGGACTTATTTCATGCTGTGGAGGTTAAATCCTCAAAAAAGTCCGCGTGCAACCTTCGAAACGTCATCAATGGTCTCGACTTAATTTAGGGACTTGGAAGGATTTCAAGTTTCGATCCTTTACAGAGGGAGGAGGGGAGGACATGAAAATATTTAGAGTAAAAAATCTTTTTAGAGGTGGATGTAGAGAAATATTGACTTCTGAACGTTTTTACTAAGGTTGTAACCATAGAATCTTGAGCTAAATTGCCCCCTGTGAACATAGAAGTTGAACTACGAGTCACATAAGCTACACTCAGTACAGGATTTTAGGTCGAAACTATCCAAGTCAAGACTCTCTTTTCCACTACGAACTAGGTTCAAGTTGTGTTGCTTGAAAATCAAGAGAAAAACGAGAGTCGCTCTAATGACGTCACAATTTTTTGAATAAACTTAAGGGTCACTGAACATCATCCGATCGTCATGACGCTTGAACCATTCTGTTTCATCTAGGCTGCCTATTCTTTGTCTAAAGTAGCCACAACTCCTCTCTACTTTTCCTGCCCAACTCCTGAACTCCTAATCCATATCCCAATTACTCTCTTCGCATAATTCCTTTCTTTCTTTCTTTCTTTTTTAAAAATTCATTTTTATTACTAGCCTCAACTGAACATTTTACTACTGGTTCCCGCTCCATTCTCAGCATATCAAGCTCCCTCATGCTTGTTCAGAATATGTAGTCCTATGAATGATGTTGCACTAGAAAAAGTCAACGTCCTCATCTTCGGTTCGATAAACATTAATTCATACAGGTTCAAGAACTTATTCGATAATCCAGAAATTCCCCGGAAACTTGGTGAGTTGAAGAATGGCCGCTGCTGGAGTATTATACACTTATCGAATACATGAGCTATGTAAATGGTAGAATTATGAAAATAACCCAAGAACGATTACCCGAGTCTCATTCTCTATATCGCATCACAAATCATCATTAAAAGTGAGTTGCCTTTTTGCCTCGATTATTTAAATTTACTCTCTCATTCCTGATAACTTACGCTCCCGGAAATAGCTTTAATCTACTTATATTTACGGAATAAATTCAACCCCGTCGGAAAGGTATTTTAGTGCGCCTTTTCGACCGGTGATACGTTTTCGCAGCCTTATATACAATATTCGTGTGTTTTACTTTTTTTTTTTCTTTTTTGAATTCGCGCGATTATTATATTACAGTTTCTAAAAGCTCGTAAATCTAAAAGGCTAACCAAATTTTCCTTACGCGTAAATTGCAGAGTATACTTCACACCATTAATTTTCTCTTTATTGTTCAGTCAGCGTATCATGTGACCTTTCAACGGCACACGGAACAACGCTATACATGATTGACAAGCTCATTTCCATTTCCAGCACTGGGTAAAAAGATGCTACGTCAACGAATATCAACGATAAAAAATATGAACATTCGCAAATGTATATACGACGACGACGGCGCCTTAAACTGGGTCATTACTGTAGTTAATATACACGCTGGATACTCTAAATAATAAATTTCAGTCGATTTACCGATATTATAGAAAAATGTAAACGAGGTAACGAACTACGTAAGCTTCTTAAAATTCTATTTCTTTCCTTCAACGAAAGCTCTATATATGGAGTGAAAAAAGACGAGTGGAAAACTATAATATTATTCTAAATATTGTTGTGTGTAGCGGAAAGCTGTTTTCCTATACTTATGTTTCTCATAGCCAGCAGCTCTATAAACGTACCTACTGTCTAGTTTGTATTACTGTGTATTATGAAAAAATTTAAAGCTAATAATATACGAATAATAATAATAATATAGTATGAATGAAGCATAGAGAAGAAAGATACCTTGAGAACCTGAAGACGAAAAGTTGACATTGAAAACACGAATAAACCAATACACAAGCGGGCAACAAAACAAACACAACTGAATTAGTAAAAAAATAACATTTGAACACAAAAAAGAGGAAAAATAAAGAGAAAAAAAAAACACAATTATCATAATTATTAAAAGGTAAAAATATTCTATATACGATAATGTATTGTAGACGTTTGAATCAAAAGGACTCAAAAAGTTGGTGCAGTGAAAACACGGCAAATGCGAGAGACTTTCGAAACTCTGTACCAAAATTATCCATCAAACAAGATGTAAAGCGTTATAATATATTCTCTAAAAAGAAATCAATGAATTCCAGAGAGCGAGAGAGAAAGAAAAAATGCGCCTCGGATATTAATAAGCGATTTATATCGGGTGGTTATAATTGCACGAAGTTCTTCCCGGGTTTCATAAGCGCGACACGAGCTAATATTTTAAATAAAATTGGTGTAAGCTTGTCGAGTAACTTGACAGGATAATATTAAGAATGGTTTCAAACAAGTACGAACGTTGTAGAAAATGGAGAGCAGGAAAAATATGAACAACTTGAGAACTAGAGCTAGAGAGAGAGAGAGAGAGAGAGAGACGGGCGAAAGCTTCGGAGAAAATGAGACAATATGACGATGCTCGAAAATATGGAAAGTAAGTGTTTCTCATTTTACCAGATATATTTCTCGGTTATTTTGTCATTATCATTATTATTACTTTTTCATAAAATTACTTTAGAATCACACCTCAGTGTATTGCGTACATTTCTCGAATAAGAATAATTAATTTTGTATTAACGGGAACGTTAGATACCCTTCATAAGTACACTCGGAAAAAATCGAAAAAAACATCTCTAGTAAATGGAAGATTCTGAACTCTGCAATCAGTAATCAGCCAAATTGAAGAGAGTTATAGAAATTTTTTGATTTGCTTAATATTTGCCAATTTAGAGTTTCCCGAAAAGGTAGGCGTCTACATTGGTTCGCCTCTAGGTTCCCTCATTTCGGAGGTAATTTCAACTTGATCTTCACTCTTCGGGCCAGGAATGTGTTCATGAGCCTGAGTGAAGATGCACGACGGGGGAGAGTAGATTCCTTATGTGCTTGCGTAGGATCCTCTATATGCCGCTTTAGAGGAAACGGGCGCGGTTTTCGCTAATTAACACTGGCGTTCAGTAGCTAGAAACCAAATGGTCTCAATTCTGTCGACATCCTTAAATACCTGGTTGTTAACTCCTTTTCCAACGATACAGAAACCCAATGCGCTCTCAACCAGACTACGGTGCCCCGATATACAGTCACTCTGGGAAATCTTCCCACAAATCATTCGATACAATTCAATTGTCAGCACTGAGATGTGCCCTCGACGTACTACATTCTAATGCTTCCTAACCCTCATCGCTAATTTTCTTCTCTCCATAACACAATTCAGTTAGTGTGCATCCGTACTCAGCCGACATAATTCTTTCCTCCTTCTTCTCGAATCTCAACTATGTAAACATCTCAAATTGGGACTTTTACCCACTATCATCTCATCCATCCCTACATGGGGAACTCGACTCGATCTAGCTAATATTCCCAAAACTCGAAGCTCATCAGAAGTATTGTCTCTATCGAGTTTCCAACTCACCAACTCGGCTTTGGGGACGGACCTAAAACTGGAGACAAATACTCTATCCAAGGCGTAACAACCAATCACCGATTGAGGAATTCACTGCCAAACTAAACGTCCCCAATTTGTGTCTTTTTAACCTCACTCTTCACGTCCTTCTAGTGCTACAGGACCCTGACTCAACTTATCGCTTAGTCCAACGCATTCATGTACTTCTGAAGCAGTCCCTTCCCCGATCCAAAACGTTATGACCAATTACCGATTGAAAAGTCTGCCTCCATTTTCATCGCCAAACTGAACGCCTAGTACTCTCATCTTCCGAATCTCATTCTCCTCACCCCTCAGATCAAAATGCTAATTTCATCTCTCCTGGCTATGTAGGACCTTTTATGTACTTCTCAAAACTCTATAATCCACCTCAACACGAGTCTCCTTCTTCAGGTAGCCCAGCCACATCAACTTGACCTTGCCACCAAAGATGCACTTTTCTCTCATACAATTTCAGACTCTATACCTACTCCCACCCTACGACCTCAAAAACTATTACCAATTCCTAATACTCGACTTCTGGAAATTGAAGAATTCAAAAATAGCCGGTCCCCTGAACTTCCTTTAATCGAACTTCCGGACATGAAGGTATCATTTTCACCCGCCTCAGAAGCGCTCGCACATATCTCACCCATTCCTATCAGTTTCTAGGTCCATTCTCTCCTCCTTCTTGTACTGCGAACCCGAACACCTCTTTTTGTTTCCCGCTCTTGAAAATATTCACTCGTTGTCACTCTGTTTTGTCACGTCTTCCACCTGCCTTTGTACCAATCCCGACACGATCACTAATTCTCTTGACTATAATCTCTTGTAGTTTTAATTCCTTCTCTATTTCCCATCTCAATTGTCACAAACTTCCTACATTTCCTATCCCGAGCTGATAACTTAGAATAGTTGAAAATCTCGTAAAGTGAAAAGCGAAAACTCTCAAAACGCAACCCCGAATTAAAATTAGCACCGCCTACAGGCATTCCGGCCCCCGCCAAAAATATTTTAGCTTCTGTTCCTATTTACTATCCACTACTTGAAAAAGTACGAACATCATTAAAATTTGGCCTCCTTGAAAAGCGCCTTCTGTGTGCTGCCAGGAGGTAGCTCAAATCGATATGGGAAAACGTCTTCAAACTTATTTTCTGGCACTTTATTACACAAAATAATCCAAATCTCAAGAACAAAAAAAAGCCTTGACACACTTTCAGAGAATTTTATCTAAACTCGAAGTCTCAAATTAGGTTTCTTAACAATTTATGAACACAAAGTTTTTAGGGATTGTTATTGCTCACCTATCTAGAGCACAAATTCAAATTTCAGCCCAGTACATTTGCAACGTAAACATGCAGCGAACGGAATTTGAAGATGAATCGATAAGAAATTCATAAATTTCAAATAAAGTGGATTAGTTTGTGAAAATTGAAATCAAGGATTTAGTCATGTTCATGATTGTCAGTAAGATATCGGTCGAGTCCGAGGAAAATGTTCGCTACGTCAGTTTATAGATCATGAGGAAAACGTCAAACGTCAAGGCGGGTGGGGAACACGTTCATCAATCCACCCTTTCGTAAAACTGTAAAATATCGAGGTCTTTCCGAGCCGATGGGAGAAGGAAAGAAGGAAAAAATAACTTTTGAGACACATTTTACAAAAAAAGATGAATTAAAAATAATAATTTGAAACTTTTTCGAAATAACTTTATGACAGCTGAAATTGACGCCAAACTTTTAATTTACACAACAGAGTGAAGATACAAAAAGGTGCGCCTAACTTTCTTCGGGAAATTAAAAAACTGTAGACGGTCAGAAAAATCAGAGAGGCGAAGTAAGTTTGAAATGTAAAACAACATCAAACTAGAAGAATTAATCTTTAGCTTCCTGGTTGTAGTCCAGAGTATATTAAGAAAGGAAAACACTGCTGCACTATTGATACTCATCAGTATGATGATCAAGGACTGCCCTCAAGCCTATTTTTCCGACAGATCATACGCCAAGAAACACTTTTAAGAGTACTCTTCGAAAATATTGATTTTTAGATGACAGTACCTCCCACTGAAATTCTTTCTCAACCACTTGCATACGAAACGACTCTAGTTACAAGCAGACTTTTTTATTCGTGGTGACGAACTAACAAGAAAACATTTTTATAAACAGGCTTTAATCACCACACTTTTTTCCAAATTACAAGTCGAAGCGACGTTTCGATACCGCCGGGTATCATCGACGGGCACATACTGAAGCCGGAATACTCCGGTAAACATACAAAAGAAAAGAGATTCGGTCGTTTCGACCGAATCTCTTTTCTTTTGTATGTTTACCGGAGTATTCCGGCTTCAGTATGTGCCCGTCGATGATACCCGGCGGTATCGAAACGTCGCTTCGACTTGTAATTTGGAAAAAAGTGTGGTGATTAAAGCCTGTTTATAAAAATGGACTCTAGTTACGTTTTCCACAGTCCTAACTAAAAATAGTACCTTAATTGTCTATCAGCTTCTCCATTCACAAATCGATACAAAACGTAAAGACCATTCTGAAGCACAAAATAAGCATTTATGTTAAACTAAAATATCGACAATCCTTTGAAGTATCTTTTCGTGTCCTTGCGAGGCAACTTCGAGATTCAAAACCAGCTCGATAAACTGATTAAAGCTACGCCGTTAATATGTTTCGTCTCCCCAGCATCTTAACAGAAGGCAAAACGATAGAAAACAGATCGAATTAAATTTCTCCACAATATTCTCGCATTTTCGAAAACGTTCTCTTGGAGCGACGAGAACTAAATTTTCAGTCTAAAAAACGAATATTATTCGACCTTCTCTTGATTCTTGCCTCGTCAGCGAAATTTTCTGGTTTTTTCGATTCCTCGATTCTCGAAACGACACTAGCTTCGAATATTTTTCGAAACAAAACTTATTGCTGTAGACTTTTACGGTATCTATGTACTGAAAATATTCTATTTAGAAATCGTGCAGAGATATTTTATTGTTTTTTTGGGGGGGAAAATCTAATCGAAACATCGCCAACATAAAAGACAAAATGCGAGGAAAACATCATCCGCAATCCAGTTACTCGACAATTCTGAATGGTTTGGTCTTGGAAGGAATTTTTTTGCGTTTAATAATAACGCAGATGAGGGAGAAAGAATCACCTAGCACGGACGGGTTACTTTTCGAAGCCGGTCAGCGCTCGTATCGCGCATAACGAAAACAAGACCATCGATGGGCGACGCGAGTCGAATTTTGGCCCTGCTAACGACTAATTTTCCCCCCTTAATCTTTTCCTTACACAGTTACACCTCACTTCTTATGTAACCAAAGCTGCTTAGCCAAGCCGAAGCTTTCAGCCATTAGGCGTTGGCCGAGGAATTTTTGTTTGAAATGAGCAAGCCGTTAGCTGACAGCCAAAGCCAATCAATTAGAAGGGTTGGTTTCTAGCTAAGTTTTTAGTAAATGCGATTGGCTGAGCATCTTTGGTTCAGGCCAGAGTATTCCAGCCAAAAATACTTACGACCTTGAAAAATTCGGCTGTCCGCTTTTGGCTTTTGGAAAAATTCAGCTAGCTCACGGCTGAATTCAGCTGATTTTCGGATGCTCAATCTTATAAAAGAATGTGAGTTCGGATGAAACGATTAAGAGAATTGGAGCTTTGTTGTACTCATGGAAGATACCTATTCTCCAATTTGTCTTCATCTCCATTGGATGACTGTAATACAGGCTTCTATGCTGAACGGCTGAACAGCTCAACTGATTTGGAACCAATCTTTTAGATCTTTGTTTATTTTTTTGAAAGTCAGTCTGGTTTAGAAAGTGGAGTAGTTGAACTTGAAAATTTGAACACTCGAGCAGTACATTTTCTTATTTTGCAGGAATCAGGAAAGCTCTTATTTTGGCTTCTGGTTTACAAAGTTTTGAATAAAGCTGGCTTTTAGCTTCTTTTTAATCAGTGAAAATTCAGCTGAATTCAGCTTTTGGCTTTCAGCTGACTGCAATATTCTGATTCAGGTAGAGTTAGAGGATACCTTCATGGACTTTTTGGACTCGACATTCTCAAATAAATCCTTATATCGTAATCTAGCTAGAGGTGGCCATCTCTCGATTCGTTCAGCTTTTCCTGGACTTTGTATAAGCCCAAATTTTTGAATAAGGTACAAATGTGATCACGGTAACTAGAAGAAACTTGAAAGGTATATAACTCGGACTGCAGAATGGTCAGTTTTCCTGTAATTACATCAAGGTCGTTTTCTTCAGTCCAGGTCTGATACCATGGTCTCTCCCTAGAATCTCTCTTTGATGCGAGTCATTCTGATACGGTAATTTTTTTTCAACCAGACCAGAGACCGGATTTTTCGGCAAGAAAGTGTGTTACTTTCGGCACTGAAACTCAAAAACTCGGCAATATTCGGCATTTTTTTAAAAGAGGGGAAAATACGTTTTTTTCATTACATTCACTTACTCTCATTTTTCACGAAAACTAATCAATTTTGGAAGTCGAAATTTATCAATTTTGAATCAAAACTGCCTCACTTGAGAGCAAATTTTGTTGATTTTTTCTAATCAAAATTACTTAGTTTCAAACCTAAATTTATGAATTCTTTGTCGGGAAATGGCCCAATTTTGGCCCATTTGGTAGTTTTTAACAAAATCCTCACGATTTATTGGCAGACCAAGATTTGTGTTGATTTCGTCATTTTTCGGGTTTTCATCAATTTCGGCATTTATTCCAGTTTCGAACTTTTTTGGAAAAATTGAATTGTTTTCCTGCGTCCTAATAATCATGATAGTAGGGTCCGAATTGTACAGAAAAACCCGTCCGCTCGATGTGGCTGTTAAAAGCAATTAATTTATGATTGATTATCATTCTAAATACTCAGACGATCAAATAAAGCCTGTATGCTTATTTTTCTCACTCCCCGTTTTCGGAGGCACCACCCCCCAAATCTAAAAAGCTCGTTCATCTCAAGAAATATTGACTTTTCAAAAAATGTTTTCAAACGAAAATTGTTCCATTATGTCCCCTCTACAACTTTACTTCTTATGAAAATTTCATTTTGAACAATCCTCGCGTTTCAAATTTGAAAAAAAAAGAATTACGTTGTTTTACATTTTTAATGAGAAAATTTCAAATATACAGTCAAATGATATTATGATTATAAAAAATGTTTAGAACTCAGTTTCCTTTCGAATGAGTGTCAAGAAGACATCACCCCACCCCTCTCTCATTTCAAAAGGTCAACCCCGGTCCCTCCTCTCAGTCAAAATCGAGGTCTTGAATTGTAATAAGTCTAACCTCCAGCCTATTATGTTACCCTTCTGAGCTGATGATAAAAAAGCTGAACAGGAAGTTGAAAATTAATTTCAATTGATCTCCTTTGAGTTAGAACTTGTAATTTCTTTAGGTAGGTATTTTTTCAAGGAATTTCTAAATTTAAGTTAGAAAGTTGAAGTGAACAATCATTATAAATAAAAATTTTTTGAAAATTTATCATTAATCAAATGTTTGCGAGGTATGAGGAGAGGCGGGGCCCCAACTTTTGAAATGAGGGAGGGGTGAAGTTTTCTCGTCTTGATACTCATTCGAAAGGAAACTGAATTCTAAACATCTTGTGTAATTATATAATTATTTGACTGTACGTTTGATAAAAATGTAAAAAAAAAAAATGATTCTTTGTTTTTTTACCATGTTTTTTCAAATTTGAAGCGCGAGGATTGCTCAAAATGAAATTTTTATAAGAAGTAAAGTTGTAGAGGAGACATAATGAAACAACTTTTGTTTGAAAACTTTTTTCAAAAAGTCAATATTTCTCGAGATGAATGAGCTTTTTAGATTTGGGGGGTGGGGTGGTACCTGGGAAAACAGGACTGAAAAAAATAGGCATCAGGCTAGCAATAATCAGTCATAAAATTGCTTTCAACAGCCACATCGAGCGGATTTACAATTAGGACCCTACTATGATCAGAGCCCGGATTTTTCGGCTTTAGAAGTGAAAAATTTCGGCACTTGATTGTTGCATTTTCGGCATTTAAAAAAAAAAGAGAAAAAACATGCGTTTTCAGTGCTTTTACAAATTTACGATTACAATTATTGAATTTACGACCAAAATTAGGTGATTCTGACCAAAATAAACGATTTTTGGGGATCAAACTCATCAATAAAAAATCCTAGCAATTTTTCAATCTCAATTTTTAATTTTCCAACTTTGAACTAAAAATATTTTCAAAAAAAAAAAACTGTTCAATTTTCACCAAAATTGCTGAATTTTGAGCAAAACTAAGTAATTTTTGTCCAGAATTTTATGATATTAGACAATATTTAACAAAATGCTCATTTCCGGCCGTATTTGGCTTTAAACCTCGTTCTCGGCGTTCATTCCATTTTCGGCCTTTTTTGGTAAGAAAAAATTTGTTTCATAGGCCCCACTATCCCTAAAATGAACTTCAATCTGATTTTCAAGCTTCTCGCTCGTAGGAAAGTACGATTCGACAAATGCCGAGGAATCCGGGCTCTGATCATGATTCAAGCTTCATTTTGATTCAAATTGATCTCGCCCTTCAAGAGGAAAAGCGCCAAGCGCCACAAAATCCGGTCTCTGGATATGACTTAATCTTTCAGAGGAATTCACTCTCCAAGTTTTCTTCGATCTTACGAGAGTCTACAAATACCATAATACGTTCAACTGTAATCAGGATTTTGCTTTCGTGAATAGACCAAGCAAGAACACATAATATGGTTTAACCTCGCGTGATAGAAAGTGAACAGAAGAAAGACGGCCATTCTGTCAGGTCCGTTATTCCGAAGGTCATACCAATTACACGAACAGGTGAAAAGAGGGTGGTGACACGGCTGTGGGATGAGGTATATGGCATTTGCAGACGCAGTAAATTTCATTCGAATAAACTTGATAAACTCGGGAGTAAAATGTTATCGTCGGTAATTAATTAACCGCACGAGAAAGTTTTTGAATTTGTCGAGTTTGTTAGCAAAATTCAACTTCTTTCGCGCGAGCCTACTTTAGTGTCTTTCGTGTACGACAAATTCGCGACGCTATAATAAAGAATTTTCCCTCTTAAAACCTTTTCCTGGGCGCCGTCGTACATAATACAAAAGAGTGCAGTAATGTAAGTATAAGAGTTTTACGTTTTCGAAAGTCTCTCGTAATTTGCTCGGAACTTTTGTCATTATCTACAAAGGTTTCGTCATTTTTCGAGAAGTGTCGGACAAAATCGTCGTGAAAATTACATTAATATACACGTATAATTTTTGGAACACGTTATGCATTGTAAAACGACAACGTGTGCATCACATTCGAAGAGAACAAAAAAAAAAAAGAAAAACAATCTGAAAAAAGATGAATCTAATTTAAGAAAAAAAAAAAAAAAAAAGGAGTAAATCTTTTTCGTCCGCGGAATTTGAAAACGTTCAAGCTGTAACGGTTCACTCTCTGTATATTAACATTCGTACAGCGTATGTACAAAGTTTTTCGATAATCAACGAGGAAAGAAGGGGAAAAAACGTTCGACACATAAACAATGCCATGTTTAAAAACATTGCAAAAATTGAAGCTAGAAAAAAAAATGAAATAAATAACAAAGTAGAATGATTCTACTTACCAATTCCGAAACCAATGGTATAGATTTTCTTCTCTTGGGCCATCGTACGTCAGGCATACTGTCGATATTACTATAAAATGGATTGCCTTCGGATTGCCTGCGAAAAAATAATACGAATAAATAATAGTCTGAAGATTTTTATCTTTCTCGATTCCTATGCACGCATAATCACTTCCTACAAGCTCTCCCCTAGGACGTATCCTCTTCTTTGTATGGGTACAACTGCCGTTAAAGTAATTTTCCGGCAAAATACCGCGAAGAACGCGAATTTCAAGAATTTCGAGCACTTTAACCCCTCATGCATCGATGCGCTCGTTGCGAGCCCTCTAAATGCGTCGGAGTGAACAATGATGCAAATATAATTTTACAGCAACGTCTGGTACAATATATATATATATATATATATATATATATATATATATACGACTTTATTATTAAGAAGTTCGCCGCTCCGTTTCGAAATTCAACGTTCGATATGAAGCTCCGCTCGAATGGAAAAATGATGCTGCGTTTGGCAGGCAAAATAATGAGAAATGAATTTAGCGTGAGACGCGCGTCGGTATAAATTTTTTTTCCTATGTCCGAGTTCAACGAATCAAAAGTTTGCTAAACTTGGGATAGAATTCTGTTGAAGAGGGGGGCGCGCATAAAAATAGCCAGGAATCAATTGGAAGCCTTTCTAGGTTATGAATGGTCATCATTGTGCCCACGAAGTCAGAAGGTGACAACTTGTGGCACGAGGACGAATTTTATACGAAAAAGCTTAAGACCATAATAACTTATTATACGATACTCGTAAAATGAATTTATTACTCGTGTGAGTCTCAAGAAAAGAGAATAACCATTAGGATATGACTTCTTTTGGCTTAAAAATATATCCAATCAAACGAATTGATAACACTACACGACAAATTCAATTTTTTCTCTGTTCCACAAATGAGGAGTTATCTGTCAAAAGGGCACCCGTGAGCAATAGTTGATTTTCAAAATACGTCTTTAAAGTTTCATGTTCAGATTACTCATTCCACATTCATTTTATCAAAAAATCTATAATGACAAAAAATATTTTGCGTGTTTTCATCTTTACAGATCACTAATTATTTTTCAAATTGATGGACAAATGAATCTGGGACAATTCTATAAAGATGTGTACCTCGGGTGCCCTTTTTATGGAGATGGGATTGAGTGACCATAAGCGTACATGTAATTTTTCATTTTTTCAAAATTTTGTATATTGATAGGAAATGGATCAGAGAATTCAAAAATATGGATATCCGCAAAAAGGGCACCCCTTTAGGGGTGCCCTTTTGACAGATAACTCCTCAAATACTGTTGAGTGATTCTAGAAGTATTTTCAATGCTGAAAACGATGCCGTTGGCCGTTTTTTACTAGTAGGTCTAGTTTTTGAGTAACATACGTTTGAAAGTACGAAAAATGCTCAAAATGGTGAACTTCTTGAAGTTACTCTATATTATTCTAGCGATGAATTATCGATATAATCATGCGAATTAAGAGCTTAGACCTTCTAAAATGAAATCTGAAATTTGTAGACTCCTAGGAGCGTTCAATTTGGAATAATGGATATTTTTCGAAAAAACCTTTCATCTAGAAAGACCTCCCTTGCAAAGATATTTTTGGAAAACGTGCAGTGGTCACACTGCCAATCCGATCGCGTGGACGTGTCCTACTGCTTTTTCGTGAGCGAATATTGTTTCTTCGCCGTGTAATTCTTATTATATCAATGAAGAAAGAACAGAGAATTGTATCACATCGATATTAAGTAACTTAGATCGATGAGCTACAACGTTATCAATCTTAATTCGGTATGAGGGAGCAACAGAGATTCAGTGTTGCCAAATACAAAACTTTCACGATACAAATAGGAAATTTCCACAAACAGATAGTGTTCTAAGAGCTTCTGAAAAATTTAAATAACTTGCTCAATTATCATCAGATTTGTCTGAAAATTCTTCAGTGTATTATCCTACATGTAAATAACACAATAGCATCAAAAAACGGATTCAATTCATCTCCTGATTTGCTATATTATGTTGCAAAGTGGCTCTATTTCAGTGATTTTCGAAACTTCAAATGAACTTTACAACAAACTGAGACCCCCTAGTAAAAAACGGTCGACGGCATCGTAATCAGCGTTGAAAATACAATATAAATCATGTATTGGAATGCTTGGAACAGAAAGTGTGTCGTGTAGCGTAATTTTCGCGAAACGGATATCAGGGATAAGGGATGACAAAATAAGGAATAAGCGCCTAAGTTGGAGTTGTGTGCCTAGATGGGATTATAGATCCTATCTTTTGTACATAATTTCTTCTAAATTTTAGCCTATACGGATATTCCGAAGCATGTTGTCGAAAGTCATCAATTCCAGCCCTTTCCCCTCCATAAGTTCAGATCTTGACTCAGGAACAGTCTCGATAATTTGTGACAACAATTTCAAAATTTGTCTTCCATCCCACTCGTTTCCCCGGTATTCTAAAATCCTTCATTAGAAAAACAGCCTCTCCTGCGCTTTACTTGGAGATGAAGATGGCCCCTCAAGAATTTGGCTCAGTTTATGCCAATTTTATATTTATAGTGTAAGAATTTTTGCGTCGTATCTCTCCTCTATAGAATCCAGAGAAGTTGAAGTATCAGGCTCCATTTCCCCACCCCCCCCCCATGACGAAATTTTGAGTCGCGACTAATGCCAAAATTTTGTTCACATTTTGTTCAACAAATTTTAAATTTTGTTCACTCGTCGTTTCCTTGCTACAGCCATTTCAAATTTGGGGGGCTGGGGAAATGCGGCCCCCCATCTTCGAATTGTGGGTTCAAATCCATGTGATAATCTTGTTCACTCGTCGTTTCCCGCTACAGTCATTTCAAATTTGGGGGGCTGGGGTAATGCAGCCCCCATCTTCGAATTTTGGGTTCAAATCCATGTGATAATCTTGTTAACATTTTGTTCAATTTTGTTCACTCGTCGTTGCCCCGCTACAGCCATTTCAAATTGGGGAGGACTGAGAAAATGCAGCCCCCCATCTTCGAATTTTGGGTTCAAATCCATGTGATAATCTTGTTCACATTTTGTTCAATCTTGTTCACTCGTCGTTGCCCCGCTACAGCGATTTCAAATTTTTGGGGGCTGGGGGAATGCAGCCCCCCATCTTGGAATTTTGGGTATGTTCAATTTTGTTCAACAAATTATTAATTTTGTTCACTCGTCGTTTCCCCGCTACATTCATTTCAAAATGGAGGGGGAAGTGGAAATGCAGCCCCCCATTTTCGAAATTTGCGTTCAAATCCGTGTGATAATTTTGTTCACATTTTGTTCAATTTTGTACAGGAAATTTTGGATTTGGTTCACCCATCATTTCTCCGCTACATACATTTAATATTTTGGGGCCCAAGGAAACGTATACAGGGTGGACCAGAAAGATGTTACCAGTTAAATGGGTGTTTGCGCTAAATCTGTGATGGCGCAAAAACGCAAAACGTTAGACGTATAGTTCAAATGTACGAATTTTGTATCCTAATTTTATCTTTAATTTGAGCCATATTCGAAGTTTCTACAACTTTTCTGAGCCGAGTTATGGATCAAAATGTGCCGAAAATTTACCAAATCGCCAGGGTTCCCAAAGTAGAGCTTGAAAATTAATTAATTTACAGTATTGAGCTGAATTTCGACAGTTTTAATAATCAAATTATTCTTTCTTAGGTGAACTTGGACGGGGAAAACGAGAAAAATAATGAAAAAATCCTGAGAAGCACCAAAATGGTAATAATAGGCCCAAAAAGGGTCAAAATTCCCCCAAGTTGGAAAATCGTTCAAACTTTTAAATTGTAATTCGATTTTGAAGTGGAATTTCGCGCTGAGTCCGAAAAAAAAATGTTCAAAACATTCTTCGAAGCACCGACATGGGTTACCGGGCCCAAAAAAATCAAAATTTTCCCAACTTGGAGAATTGTTCAAAATTTCAAATTTTAGTTCGATTTTTAAGTGGAATTTTGCGCTGAGTCCGAAAGAAATGCTTAAACAGTTCTTCAAAGCACCAAAAAGGACCGAAATTTTTCCAAATTCGAAAATCGTTCAAAATTCCAATTTTAATTTGATTTTCAAGTGGCATTTTGCGCTGAGTCCGAAAAAAAATGCTTGAAAAATTCCTCGAAGCACCAAAATGGGAAGATGGGCTCAAAGAGAATCAAAATTCCTCCAAAATGAAAAATTGCGTAATCTTCAAAAGTTGTTTTCAATTCTGAAGTAAAATTTAGCGCCGTGTCCGAGAATAGTACTGAAATGGCCCGACATTAGTCTCCAAAATGAAAAATCAAACATTTTTCTCATTCTGCAGTAAAATTGTTGATTCAGGGGATGGAAGGAATGTTGACAAGTTCGTCTGCCGTTGAGTGCTCGCGGAGTGAGACATCGACTATAGCGTCGGGTCACAGATCCGAAACAGGAAATTCTGGAAATTCTCTTCATTTGGGGATTGGAGGGCGACGACATTTTCATCTTCCGTTGAAGGTTCGCAGAGACAGATCGCGAGGGTTCTGCGTGTGATCAAAGCGGGAAAAAATGCGAAAACTCTCGTTCTTTCAGTCAAAGAACGCAAAGTTGGTCTTCTGGTGCGTGCTTGCGGTGAGAGATCAACTGACGCCCCACCTATGAACGAAGCGAGCCAAAGTGCAAAAACTCCTTGATTCAGGCAATGGGAGAATACCGCAAATTCGGTCTTGCTCATGATGAGCGATCAGCTACAGCTCAGTCTTTGATTGAGGCAGACGAACGCCCGGAATTTCTTGGGGTTTCACCCGGAGGAGGGAATGATACCGTCAAGCTCGACTTTCGTCATGAGTTCGCGGTAAGAGAACGATTAAGACCCCGTGTTTGACAGAGGCAGGCGAATGATCCCTGGGTTCAACATAGATCGACTGAGGCCCCAATGCATGATATAGGCGGGTGCTTCCGCAAAAACTTCTGTTGTTTTGGGCGAAGGAAAGAATGATATGCTGGCCGTAAGAGAACGATCAAGGCCCCGTATTCGATAGTGGCAGGCGGATGCGAGAAAATTCTCATACATTCCCGCGAGGGAAGGAGTGATTCCGTGAAGCTTGTCTTTCGTTATGAGCTCGCGGTGAGAGATTGAATAGGCCTCGTAATAGGAGGCATCCTTTTCCGCAATGAAATTGATCAAAAGTAAAAACAGAAATTGAATGACAAACGCACATTTGGATAAATGCGTGCGTATGTCACTCACTCAGTATGAGCCTAATATAGAAAAGATTGTAAGTGAAAGCAAGTGTGAAGTCTCACATTGAAAGTATGTCTTCTACTCGTATTCCACATCTTTTCATTTATCAAAAAATTTACGAGTATCATTCTAATTTCTATCATTTTTGTATTACAAGTTATAATAAATCATATAATGTTTTCACCTCCTCCCCCCTCCCCTCCTTTTTTTTTTGGTCGATCGCGGAACATATGGAAATTTTGAAAGTTAATCGTGGCTCAAAAAAGTTGAGTACCGGTGCGTTAAGCGATGGTCAAGAGCTGCTCTCTTGTCGTGGGCTCGCGGTGAGAGATCGATGCAATTTGAACCGCCAAATGTGCGGAAATCTTTGTCATCAAAAAACCTGTGTTAAGCGCTTTTAGCCTATAGTGTAGGCCAATTTGTAGCCCCAAACTTTGACACACATACACAACATCCAGCATATAGTCAACTAGATTCATAACTTGATGGTCAACATTTTTTCAAGTCTCTCAATCACACTGTCGCGCCACGCAATTTAAACTCTGACCCAGCACAAAAAACTAACATAGAGTGAAACTTGTCAAGACCAGTTTCTTACGGTGAAAATTTTCTTCACGAACAAGTTGAAAATCCCTTCTCCGACCTTCTTCGAAGTCACTTATTTTCTTCTATAGTCGTAGTTCTCCCCTCTCACTCTGTTAAACTTAATTTATCAGCCTGACACTTTCTTTCGTGTCCTCTTTTGGAAAATCTCTGTACCCCTTCCCAAAATCTCCGCATACAAAAATTAAACTTCCAATCCATAAATTATTTTTCGGGGTTGTTATCGGCACTCTGTAATTGTCCGACAATCCTCACTTTTCGTAATCAAATTCAAAATCGTTCAAGAAATTCGCTCGCCGTTCGCCGTCTTCTAAAATATTTTCCGTACCGTCGAGTATTTTCTTACTTTCATATTTTTATGGTTTCAAAAATACGATGTAAAAAGAAAGTAACTCAACTCTGCAAGCGGGGGAGGGGGAATGAACGAAAAAAGATATCCAATCGATCCTCTTTAGGTAAGTATCAAGAATACCGCGACTGAGGTCTAAATCCATCGAGGCCAAATCGTTTTCTTTTATTGTATTTTGCACTAAGCTGAAAAATGGGGAGCACAATACAAAAACTGGAAATGTAGAGTAAGTTCTGGTTGAATTAAGTCTCGACACTACTGTCCGAGGTTGCGGAAACGAAACTTTCGCGATATTTCCTTATCGCGTATAGGAACGAGCCAACAAATGATGGTGGATTGAAGACGAATGAACTGATTGCATTTTTTTTTTTTTTTTTTTTTTCTCCTTCCTTATTTGAAGTGATAAATGACAGCAAGAGTTCTGCGTGTTCATATTGCATTAGTATCGTAAAATATTACCGCTTGAAGGCTGACTGAGTTGATGGCAATTTTTCTACGTTTTATCAAATTTATTACGTTTTGCACCGATCGATTTTTCACTTTCCTTTTCGGCTGTCTTGAAGATAATTTTTGTAATCGTATTTTTCCTCGAAAATAATATCGTCGAATCGAATTCAAGTTCTAAGTGCTGCAAAATGGCGTTGCGGATTCCTCACAATAACGGTTGTAACCAACGATCGGTCAGTCAGATTCTGTGAAGTTCGAATTAACAGAAAGACGAAACTATCCAAGTATGATAATATTCTGTGATGTGATGAAATTTTTAAACGCGTCATGGAACACAATAAAATAGAGACTATGAAAAACTGGCTTAGCTAACGCATCTTTACTCTAAGATTTACTTTGAAAATAAGAGACAGCAACCCACCAGCCCTAAAACTGTCCAATGGTCCCGTTTGATGACATCACACACTAGCAGCCTCATTGACCCCGACGGTTTCTGCAGGAATCGCTTAACCAGGTTTCTCCAGACAGAACTGTCAAAATTATTCTAAGATCTCTTCCCCCTTATTAAAAAGGGTCGTACTCAAGAGAGTAGCATTTTACAAAAGATACCACACAAAACAAGCAGCCGCGAGCGCTTTCGGTTAATTAACCATCTTCTAAGCGTAAGTGAACGGAAGCGACTGAACTCAACATCAATGAAGACAGAGGAACACGATATGAAATTCATGATTGAACTAGCGAGTCATCAAATTGTGAATCATTCTCATACACTAATTCAATCAATCCCTCATCAGGAATATACCTGTTTAGAACAGTGATGTCTTCATTATTCCGGTGTCTAATAATTTCTATATTTTCCAAAGCCAACCGCTTGAAGTACGAATTCTCCCTATGGAGGAGGGCCTCAGAACCTTCCTTAAACTTATGGCCACTCTCAATAAATGATCGGAGAATGCCGATTCACCCAATTTACCCCTCTCCCAAGCCTTTTTATGCTCAGCTACCCGAATCTGGAGCTGGCGGCCCGTCATTCCTACGTAGATACCCGAGCAATCGTTGCACGCTACACTATAAACTCCACTCCTCTCGGCCACAGGAACGGGGTCTTTTAATCTTACAAATAAACTTTTGACCGTGTTAGGATTATAGAATGCTCGCCGGAATCCAAAAGGGCGGAGGACACGTCCCAATTTCAAAGAGATCTTGTCCAGGAAAGGAATTCTAATCCACCTCTTTCTACTGTCTAGGTGGTCCCTAGGGAGGGAGGTTGTGGAATCGAGGCATTTTCTAGTGAGCTTCCTCCGGACCATCAGGTCAACATCCACTCTAACTTGATTAACCCTGGCCAGGTGCCTAATAGTCACAAGTTCCTTTTGAAAAGCCGCCTAGTCGATGAATTAAGCTATTGAAAGCCGCAATCTTATGGGCAGTAGGACAAAAGGACGATCCGTGGATAACAATATCGGGCGACGCTTGCTTTCTATAAATGCCAATCTTATGGATGCCATCATTAATAGATGGACAAATCCAAAAAGTTTATTGATAAGCCACCGACTTCCAATCTGAATTTTATAGAAGGGTATTGGCTATTTAAATAATTGAGGAACTCACTCAGGAGTCCCACAGGACCGGTCCACGAACATAATACGTCGTCCACGTACCTATACCAGTAGTAGACGTGACTCAAGAACACCTGGCCGGAGGAAAATAAATCATTTTCAAATTTCGACATAAATACCTCCGAAATGAGCGAACCCAAGGAGGAGCCAATGGGAATCCCCACTTCTTCGGGGAACTCAAAAAATTTTCCATCAAACTTACAAAAATTAGGGGACCAACAGATATTTAGAAGGCCAAAGAATTCTGCAAATTCTTCGTGAGGAATGTTAGCTTTAACTAGTAACTCGCCCATGTGTTGCATGGCTACGGCCTTTGGAATGTGAGGAAATAAACCTACAACATCAAAAGAACATAAAGTCGTTCCAGGAGGAAGACTGAGGTCCTTCAACTTATCTGCGAGGAAACCGGAGTTCTTTACTGAGTATGTAGAGTTTACCTCAACTCGAGACTTAAACCAACGATCGATATAATTATGTAGCTAAGGTATAAGTAGGTGACGAAACGAATGATACAACTGGCCGCATTGGGATATCTTTTTTGTGAACTTTTGGCAACCCATAAAGGAGGGGAGGAGCCGGATTGGGTTCCAAGATGGCCTTTTTAGTCAAGGGGCTTTTGATAATAAATTAACTACTACCACTCGTATATTCACGAGATTCCTCACTTCCTTGATAAAATTTGGAAAATTGAAAAATGCATTTTCTTGGGCACCACACTGCCTGAGCACGTCATAAACTCCAGATTATTCATAATTACGACGGCATTACTTTTATCTGCCTTCGTAAGGATTAACCCCTCCTCCCTGACCTTCCTCTTTAGGCCTAGAATCAAGTCATTGCAAGCATTACTCATGAGAGGGAGGGGGGTACTGCGGATCATTTCGGCACACTTCTTCTGGATATTTACCCTAGGTCCAATCTTCACTGTAAGATCTGCCACGACGTTCGCGAGGGTCTCTTGATTTTTGAGGGGAGGTAGCCCAAACTTTAGTCCCTTCTCCAAGAGGGTCAATTCGTCTTTATTAAACTCAACTCTACTGTAGTTGATGATACGCGGCTGAAACTGTTGGACAATTCCATCCTCAGCACAATCTTTTTTCTCAGCCGAGGCTTTTGCACTGAGGAGGGAGTCAATTTTGCCATTTTTCTTTTCTTTTAATTCCCGTTCAAAATCACGACAACCTTCATTAACGGATTTTATAAACGAATCAAACTCACCACGATGAAGGAGGGAAGCCAACCTCGAATGGACCAAAAGGTTGAGCCTTGTAGTGACATTGAGCAGTCCATACCACCTTCTCAATTCCGTTCTGATCCATTTGACCGTTATGAAGTTCTCCAACCTTTTGGTTGCGGAGTCGCAATCAGAATAGAACCGAAATTTAACAAACTTTGGTCCCAGATGGAGTTGGAGACA
This sequence comes from Aspidiotus rigidus, assembly GCA_035079385.1. NCBI lineage: Eukaryota > Metazoa > Arthropoda > Insecta > Hemiptera > Diaspididae > Aspidiotus > Aspidiotus rigidus. The sequence continues at coordinate 2,963,475 of JAVHKY010000004.1, read as the reverse complement.
TTTTCTTAAAAACCAAATGTGGGAGGCGTAAGACACACGTTGGGTACGGAACATTAAATACGACGCACAGCTTTGTTCAACCATAAAATTGAGGAACGAGTCAAATCGATCTCTTCCCCCATTATTCAGCAGTTCGCTCGCTGTTCTTGACTATATCTGTCGTCGTCAATGACTCATCGATGACTCTTCATAGGTTACGACTTATTTCTGTTGGGAAATTGTTTGATTTATCGTTCGCCTGAAGATGGCTTGTGAGCCATTTGTAATTTTAGCGTTGCTTTCATCCTCCAATCTTGACTCAGAAGTTCAACAAGAATAGAATTTATCCAAGCACACTTCCTTTTCGCTCCTTTCTTCTTTATTTCAAAATTTGAAACAGCTGAAATTTTCTATCCTTCTGTGGAGGGTGAGGAGCTCGAAAATTTATTCAGGCCACGCTGTATTTCTGAGCTGAGGCTCAATCCCGAATTTTCGCCATGTCACGAAAGTGTAATATCTAACGAAGGCGCGAAGCTCAGCTTTCTTATTTTCTACTATTGTAATAATTAATGAAGCAATTAAACCCTTTTCTTACGAAGTTTATTCGAGCATTTGAGTTGATTTCATTTTACCGACCTCAGCTCGCTACAAATTTAAAATGAAATCAGTCATTCGAAGGTAATTTCGTGATTTTAGTGGCACAAAGAATCCAAGCTAGACCTATAAAAAATTAAGAAGAGCCTCCACTCATGCCCGTTCGAAAAATCTATGGAAGTATATAATTATCACACGAGTTTAGAAACTGCGTATTTCCCCGAGAGACTTTCTCAGTCCTCGCTTTTAAAATTTAACGAACTTCACTCGATCTTGTAGTGTTTCTGTCTTCTTTCGAGTAAGAAACTTCTAAAAACATATTGGTTGAATTTTGTCCGCATTCTCGGTGGTTGGGGAAAAAAAAACTTTAGCTATCGTTACAAAATACTCTCGACGTCTGTTTTGATTTGCAATATACAGAATTCCCCAAACTTGGACGTACTTCGCGTTATCTAACGTGAATTCTGGTATCAAATGTAAGAATGATAGCGGCATAATATTCTATTTATTTTTTGTCTTTGAAATGAACGTCGCAATTTCTACTGACACGACTCCCACGGTGCACATTTATACACTATACCAACAATATAGTTGTCTACACTTATCGAGCAAAATGCTTTCTATCTTTTAGCAGCAGCCCTTCAGATTGATATTTGCGATTTTGTAATTAACATGTTGGTACGCTTTCGGTGAGAACCTTTTGAAATTTTGTCGTCTCTGTCTTTTTTTTCTTCTTGCCAAAATATTTTCTGCACAACTTTCGATGCCTATTATAGTTAGTACCTAGTCAATATCGATTGCGGTGTCGTATTCTTTGTTTTGCTTATAGAATACCGCACTCCGCCCAATTTAAGCCCGAACGCTTCTGCCTTTGATGTAGAAGAGAAAGTATATATAGGGTACGAAACGAGACCTCATTTATTTCATATTCTGTACCATGAACTCGATTCTACGATACGAAAACGTATCTAGACGTAGCACATTTGTTGGCGAAATAGTTTTCCATTCTCAAGACAATGGCTTGGTTCTTTTCTCTAGTATTATATCGATTTGACGGTACAATAATTGCACAATAAGTGTTTCCAGCAAATTTCTGATCGTATACGCTTCAACTACTCTAAATGACTTACAAAAAATTTGACGAAAAAAATAGAAAAAGACTGTTTCGAAGACAGGCTACAACCCCAATATCAGATGATTATTGCTTCTGCTGTGAATACTATTTTAGCCCGATTTTTCTAACAATAAAAATGACCGCATATCCCAATTTACTCGACGATGGAGTACTATTCAGTTCAGATAGAAGCTAAGCGCTAGGTTCAGATTAGGTATGCAAATTTCGGTCACAGATGGTGATTGCCAAGCACAAAAAAAAATTTCACGCGCAGACATATAGTCTATCTTTAAAATCGTTGACCTCGTAAAGTTTGTTAGGTAATATCCCAATGCAATATTAATAGCTTTAAAAAGAAACTAAAAGCCGCTTGTACCAACTTCCTGATCTCGTGGTCAAGTTATCTTGAACTTAGTTCCAGCTAGAGTCGTCAGGAACTGCTGGTGAGCTCTTCGTGGTGACTGAAAGCTCTGGTGGAGGAGTAGATACGCGTGCGTCCATCCAGGTTTAGTGCTGAGGGCCCCCTCGGTCAGTAGGGTAGACCCCTGTAGTTACCTCATTGACAGACATTGCACAACGTGCGGAACACAAGGACAAATGAAGCCAGGCCACTCTCCATTCGAGCCCTCTGGACTACCAACGCAATGCCCTAAAGGGTAGATGCCGGTGCCACAGGTGCGGTTCTTGGGGGATCACTTTGGGTGTGCGTGCACGCTCATATTTCCCCATTTTTCAAAGGCGATTGTACAAACCAACCATGAACCAGACTGACCGGCCAATTCTAGCCAGTCAACTTAAACTGTAGCTCACTTTTTGAACTCTGGTTAATTATTGCTACAAGAGACTCGAGAAAAATTTATTCAAGCCCATTCTTTACATCTTTTGCGCAACAGAAATCAATCAAGATCGTGGGGATTGTGAGCGAAAATTGATAGTCATTCTCAGCTCATGCTAATGATCTTGAATTCAATGATGCAAATGTTTCCATTCTTAGACATTGATTCCCTTTGATGGATAAATACAGAAAAACTGGTTTCATGAAAATTTTTGATGCATTTTTGATGTAGTTGAAATTTCATTCCGAACTTCGAAAAAGAGAGGACAGAAAGCGGATTTTTGAAAAATTTCAATATTTTCATTTATACTTCATACCAGTTCGTAGCGATATCATAATAGTTGATAGCAAGAGCATTCACGCCCTCTGGAGTCTGCGGCATAACTCACTTTATAAACTTGTCATGTTCAAAGTCTCGTAGATTTTGATAGTAGACCAGTCTTATAAAATTAGTAACAGTTTGAATACGTATTTAATCGTGACTGGAATTACCCAAAAATAACGAATCCAAAGTCGAAAAAATTTCTGATTCTTCAACTGGAAACGTTTTCCATAAACAGGTGGTTGAGGCAATTGACTAACTGATTCTTCCTATGGAGCTCTGCAGTCGTTCATATCCAGGTATGACGGCGCAAAATAAGTGAGTTTTTCTCAATATAATCATTATCAATGGCTCCTTGCAAGTAGAACCCGTTTATTAACAATATTCACGAATTTGGGCAAACAGTCTGCCCTCTAGCGACAAAACAAATACTATTTGCTGATAGGTGCATTTTGGTCGAAAATTGGACATTGTGAAAAAAATTCTGGAGAAAATTTGTTGTGAAAAAAATTCTGGAGAAAATTTGAGGTTGAACTCATCTAAAAGATAAGTTAATCGTGAGAGTTTACAACTTTCATTCTTTACATTTTTCTGTATAAAACAATATTTAGGGCGATTGTTCATAGTCAAAAACACAATTTTTAGTGCATTCTGGTATCGCCACTAGGGCTCCCAACGGATTCCGAATTCACGAATATTGTTGACGCTGACGCACTGCGCCAGTAGTTTGTTGGGAGACGTACGAGGTATATCAAAAAAGTTCCCGGATAATTTTTTTTTTTTTTTTATTACATCCAACCAGAGAAAAATTATAAAAAAAATAAAATAAAATAAAAAATAAAACAAACAAAAAAAACGAAGAAAAAAAAAGAATAGGGGGAAAAAAATTACACACATGCACAAATGTATGAAAAAATAAAAAGAAGAAAAAAAAAGGGTGAAAACAATAGTACTCCGACATGGCAATCAGTTGTAAGGACTGGAGCTGAGTTGATTTCTTGTATAAAAAGAGTGTATGATTTAATCGCTGTTTAGAATTTAAAGAAAGTTTAAAGTAAATCATAAAATTAAAAAAAAAAAAAAAAAAAAAAGGAGGGCTGGAAAGAGGATGGCTACTGGGCCTTACCTCGAAGGAAAAACGGAAAAAATGAATTGAATTTAAATGTTGATGGAAGGAGGTAGGTCAGAGATATATTTGAAAATGTCTGAGAAAATTGAAGAGTCTTCTGATGATAGGAGGTTGGTGGCTCTGAGTGGGGTAGCGAATTGTAGATTGATGGCTTCTGAGTATATTTGTATGCGCCAATTGACAACACTGGCAAGGAAACCTAATTGAATCTTGTTTTGAAGTACCATCGACCATCAATATTCAAAATTTCACGTTGATTTATGGCATGGATAAATTAATTTTTGGAGGAATGTCCTCGAGGGTCCGTGCCAACTCCGTCTTGATGCCTTCTGTACGCCCCAAATGCTCCCATCCCATGGCATCTCATAGTCGGTCAGTTAGGAAGAAGTCCCTACAAGTCAAATCAGGCGAATACAAGGGATGGTCAAGCGCACTGGTGTTTGATTATGGGCAAAAAAACCTTTGATACCAAAGGCTGTACCATAGTTGTACACGCCAAAAAACCTTCATGGTTAAACTCATGCATAAAAAATCACAATTACATAGTCAAACGCTTTTGTGACTGCCGCTGATTCTACTAGCAATATTCCTCGACGATTTTTGGCGAGTTTCCGCTTCATACTGTTGACGACAGATAGCGCGCAGGCATAAACCGGTTTACCAGCACATGCCAGCTGTTACCGACTCTTGCCCCACCCTGAAACGACTGAATACGTTGTACAACGCGGCACGCTTCTTGGTGGACTCTCCAAACACAGCACATAACATTTTTTTTTAATTTGGCGTTTCCTTTTCCTGATTTTACAAGGAATTTGATGACAATTTATTGCTCAAGCTCTTTTTTACGCAAACAAATTGGCCTGAAATCGGCACGGATCCTCAAGGACATTCCTCCAAAAATTAATTTATGACGAACTATGGCATGAATCAACGTGAAATTTTGAATATTGATGGTCGATAGTACAACGAAACAAGATTCAATTAGGTTTCCTTGCCAGTGTTGTCACAAATAATCATCCGGGAATTTTTTTGACATACCTCGTAATGCACCATCTGCACCCCACTGTCAACAATTCCATCCTTCAGGTACCAAAATATTGCCTACTTTTATGCCAGTCATCCCCGCCCCAGAGGAAGGCCGGAACATGCTGATTTGGCAATGGTCACAGTTTTGGAATTCTCAAATGTTGATTAACAAAAAATAAAAATTAGAAAAGTCGAAAGTTTCAAGTTTCAAGCTACACATAAAAGTCGAGAAATTTTGGATGTAAAAAGTCGAAGTCCAAAACCTGAGAAGAAAAATTTGGGGCGAAAACCAAACGCCAAAAGTTTTGCAAACGGAAATTCAAGCTGAAAGCCAAAAGCGGCAGTTTTTTGGTACGGCTTTAAAACTCTGCATAAAACAGGTTACCCGTTAAAAGTCGAACGTTTCCGTTCTGTACAAGTGTCGGCCTCCTTCGAGGTGGCCACGCGTCAGCTTATCTGGAGTCCGGACAATTTCAATCCATGGATTTCTAAGTTTTTAAAAGGAAGAAAACACATGGACGTGTAACGATTTATTTGTAACTCGCGGCTTGGTATCGGAAAGAACGAGAGATTAACAATTTAGAAGTCAATACAAATCGAAAGTAAACGAGGAGTAAACAGAATTTAAGGGTTAAAAGCAAATTATATAATTAAAACACAAGAACAAGACGCGAGTTAGAACGCTACCGGTTTCAGTCGTAACGCGACGACCATCATCAGGCAACTACAAAAATACAAGGTGGAAATCAATAAAGCCGAAATCGCTATCATCATAAAATTTCCTGTCGCGGAAGAATAGAGGCATTAATCAACATGATAATTGTATACGTGGCGAATAATAGGAGTGACGAAAGTTGCGGTGAGGTCATTTAAAAGATTCGGACCAATCGAATTGAACGCTGATATGGTTTCTATTTCCTCGGCACGATTCATGAAGTTCCCTTTGGTGCATTGATGAATGAGTTTGGCGGATATTTTCTGAAAATCGTGTTCTGCCCAATATGTAGGTCAGACAGGTCGCTCCCTCAAAACTCGACTCGCCGAACATCGAACAGCGTACAACTCTAAGAAACCTAAAGATTCTGCAATGGCGAAGCATTGCCTTGAAAAAGAACACGATTTTCAGAAAATATCCGCCAAACTCATTCATCAATGCACCAAAGGGAACTTCATGAATCGTGCCGAGGAAATAGAAACCATATCAGCGTTCAATTCGATTGGTCCGAATCTTTTAAATGACCTCACCGCAACTTTTGTCACTCCTATTATTCGCCACGTATACAATTATCATGTTGATTAATGCCTCTATTCTTCCGCGACAGGAAATTTTATGATGATAGCGATTTCGGCTTTATTGATTTCCACCTTGTATTTTTGTAGTTGCCTGATGATGGTCGTCGCGTTACGACTGAAACCGGTAGCGTTCTAACTCGCGTCTTGTTCTTGTGTTTTAATTATATAATTTGCTTTTAATCCTTAAATTCTGTTTACTCCTCGTTTACTTTCGATTTGTATTGACTTCTAAATTGTTAATCCCTCGTTCTTTCCGATACCAAGCCGCGAGTTACAAATAAATCGTTACACGTCCATGTGTTTTCTTCCTTTTAAATACTTAACGATGACGAGTACCTTCGAAGGAAAAATCCTCTTGATTTCTAAGTTACTTTATTTGACCCTGAAACCCGTTAGGATCATTAACTACGCGCCCAGTCCGATCAACAATCATCTTTGTAACCCAACTCTCATTGATCCTATCTCGTTTTGCTTAGTTTCTATCAAGAAAGCTGTTCCATGGAGGGAATGGAGAGAAAAAGGCTAAAAAAATGCCGTTGTGCGGCCATTTTCGATCGGACTTGGAAACCAGAACGGGGACACTTGGATGGATGTCTCTATGAGAAATGAAATTTTAAAAAATGTCGATCTTCGAGCTATCAAATTGTAAATGGTGGATTCATTGATGAGCTGGATGAGTATAATGAGAAACGAAACGTTGAACAACATGCAAGACCATAGTCAATCTTCAAAAATTTTTCTTCAACCCTCCAAAGAGGATCACAGCCTCTACCTTTTTGGAAACTATCACCAGTTTCTGGAGGGATGGCGGACACCGGATAATATCTCAAAAAAAAACGATTTTCCTGTTTTTGAATGTCTCAGATCTTTATAGAATTAAACTCAAGTATAAGTGAATTTTAGACACTTCACAATTTGTTTTTCAAGTGTTCTTACAAAATGAATTGACCTTGCTTTTCATATTAAATATTTTACTTGGGCGACGCTAGCGAATCTACAATTTGCATACTTCAAATTAATAAAGGAAGTAAGTGGGCAGTGTGAATAAATGTGCGCGGCACTCGGTGATTTTTGGACCAAGAGGGGTGACATAAACTCGAAAAGCAGAGTGAGATGAGCTATTTCCTTAAAGAAGCTCATCAGAGTCTCATGTCAAAATCTACGATAAATTATATTAAAGAGTCGAAATTCATTGCAGTGGAAGTTATAAATGAAGAAAGGTGGAATACAACGACCCAAATTATACTTTATTGTTATTACGAAAATTCACTCGACTACCTATATCGACAGTTTGTAAGTACAAAATAATAATTCTAATATCCGCTCGAAATTATAAGGATGCCATAACTAAGGATACGCTGCGAATTATTTTCCTTTGTTGTTCTTCTTCTTCTTATTATCTAACGGAAAGAAAATGAAATCTCACCGTTAGTCATATAGACGTTAGCGAATCTAAATTACAAATAAATATCGGCAAGTGTGTAAGATCGGATTATCTCAACTTCGAAAAGAAAAACTTCTCACTATGTCTCATCTAGATTCAATATCAACATATGAAAGTTGATTAATTCATGAGCGGAGAAGTTTAGCACTGATGCTAGGTAAAAGAAGAAGACTCGTTTGCCAGCGAAAGAAGGATTCAGACAGCCTAATACGAGTTCATAATTAACTCTATCTGAAAGAAAGATAAGATTAATGTTCAATAAAATATTCACTAACCTCGTCAGCTAAAAGCTGATCTTCGTCTGCTTCTTGATTCATCGATAATGGATATGAAAGTTTTATACGAAATCGATACAAGTACAACTCATAAAAGTACGAAATTTGCGAGCAAACAATAACGCACGACCATTCGATTAAAGTGTGACAATTCCTGAATGCCAGGTACCGGCGAGTGTCGAAGCATGAACAACCTTATTACGTACTAATAAGAAGGAGAAACGTTCGGCCAGGAAAAACCCTGCACATTAGTCACTTTCTCCTATCTTGGGTATTTCAATCAATGGAAATTCGAAAATAGATTAGAGGCTCATTTTCGACAAGGGGTGACTTTGTTCAATTAAGAGCTTTTACAACGTGCTCCAACTATAGTCTGTCTCACAAAAATTGGCAATAAATCCGGTTTTAGTTGCGTAGGCTTCGAGAAGAGGACTAGGTAAAATTCACACTAAACGCGACAGTGCGCATGTTTGTGATTGGTGTTTTCTTGATACATGAATCGCTGACGTGCATTAGTGTGCCACATAACCCGTTGCCTACTCTCGTGAGACAGACCAGGTTAAAATTTTCTTGCTACACCTTCGGGTGTACACTCCTCTTGTGTAATATGAATAACCATAAATTAGAACAACGTATCGATTCGATAAATAACGCTGGTGTGGCGTATCTAATGTTCTTGTTCCGAAAGTTTCAGATCCAACGCGTGTCGTATTCTTCTCATACTTCGTTCTTGCGCAAGTGTCTTCAATACCACCTTAGACCAAATTTTGTGAAATTTCGTTTTTATTCGGATTGCGATTCCACTACAAAAAAGTTGGAAGATTACATTACGGTCAAATGGATCAGAACGGAACTGAGGAGGTGGTATGGGCAGCTTAACGTCACAACACGACTTAATCTGCTGTTTCACTCAAGGCTTTCATGCCTCCTTCACCCTGGTGAGTTCGATTCATTTATAGTATCCGTTAATGGTGACTGTCGCGATTTTGAACGAAATTTAAGAGAAAAGAAAACTCGTAAACTTGCCTCCCTCCAGAATTTAAAAGCTACGGCTGAGAAAAAAGACCGTCCTGGAGATAATTTAACCCAGAAATTCCAGCCACGCATTATTAACTATAGTAAAGTTCAGTTTAATAGTGATGAGTTATACCTGTTGGAGAAAGGGTTGAAATGTAGTCTCCCTCCCCTTAAGAACCAAGAGACACTGGCTAACGTAGTAGCTGACCTGACAGTCAAAATTGGACCGGGAGTGCATATCCAAAAAAAGTGCGCCGAAATGGTTTGCAACACTCCCCTCCCCCGCATAAGTAATGCCTGTAGTGAGGTGATTAAAGGATTAAAGAGGAAGGTCAGGGAGGATGGCTTAATCCTTACCAAGGCGGATAAAAGTAACGCCGTAGTGATTATGGATAAGTCCTCTTATGTATCTGGGGTTCATGAAGTGCTGGAACAATGTGGCGCTAAGGAGAATAGCCTCTTCTGTTTCCCCAGTTTTGTCAAAGAGGTGAGGAACACTATTAATAATTGTAGTGTGATTATTAAGAGTCCTCGGACAAAGAAAGCTCTCTTGGAGCCTAACCCGGTTCCTCCCCTCATATATGGATTACCCAAAGTACATAAAAAAGATGTACCAATGCGGCCGGTCGTGTCATTTGTCTCGTCGCCAACTTATTTGTTAGCTAAATTTATTGATAGATGGTTCAAATCGCGAGTAGATTATACCTCCCCTCACTCAGTATCAAACTCAGGTTCGTTAACGGAGAGGTTGAAGGACATAAGTCTCCCTGAGGAAACGATTTTATGTTCCTTTGATGTGGTGGGATTATTTCCTCACCTCCCGAAGGCGGTCGCAATCCAACATATGGGCGAATTTCTTGTAAAAACTGGTGTCCCCCATGAGGAGTTGGTAGAATTCTTCGACCTTCTGAGAGTTCGTTGGACTCCCAATTTTTGTAAATTTGAGGGAAAATTTTTCGAATTCCCGGAAGAAGTGGGGATCCCTATTGGGTCCCCTTTGGGCTCATTAATATCGGAGGTCTTCATGTCCAGATTTGAAGTCGAATTGTTTTCTTCGGGCCAGGTACTTCTAAATTATGTCTTTTACTGGCATAGGTATGTAGACGATATATTGCGCGCGTGGACTGGCCCAGTGGAACTCCTTAGTGAGTTCCTTTCTCACTTAAATGGCCGATATCCTTCCATAAAATTCACTTTGGAAGTTGGTGGATTCTTAATAAATTTCTTGGATTTGTCCATATTTATTAGAGATGGCGTCCATGAATTTGGTATTTATAGAAAAGAAACTTCGACTGATATAACAATCCATGGGTCATCTTTCTGTCCCGCTGCACACAAGATCGCTACCTTCAATAGTTTGATACATCGACTGACTAGTATTCCCTTGAGTCAGAATGCTTTCCAGAAGGAACTAGGGACGATTAAGTACCTGGCCAGAGTGAACCAACTTCGAGTGGACATTGATTTAATGGTCCGAAGGAGGCTTACGAGAAAATGCCTCGATTCTGCCACCTCCCTCCCTAGGGATTTGCATAACAGTAGAAAACGTTGGATTAGACTCCCTTACTTGGGCAGGTTTTCGTTGAAGTTGGGCAGAGTACTCGGTCCTTATGGGTTCCGGTCGGCGTTTTATAATGTCAATACTGTAAAAAGTTTATTTGTGAAATTGAAGGGCCGATTCCTCAAGTCGAGCGAAGTGGGGTATACAGTATAGCCTGCAACGATTGCCCAGGTATTTATATAGGGATGACTGGGCGTCAGCTCCAAATAAGAATTGAGGAGCATGAAAAAGCGTAGGAGAAGGGTAATTTGGGTGATTCGGCTTTTGCTGATCATCTACTCGAGAATGGCCATAAATTCAAGGAAGGCTCTGGTATCCTCCTCCATGGGGAGAACTCATATTTTAAACGGTTGGCTTTAGAAAATATAGAAATCATACGACACCGGAATAACGAAGACTTCACGGTTTTAAACAGGTTCATTCCTGAAGAGGGTCTGATTGAGCTAGTATATGAGAATGATTCAAACTTCGATGACTCGCTGGTTAAATCATGATCTTCTGGTTAACTCCCTCTGTCTTTGTTGATGTTGGATTCAGTCGCTTTCGTTTACGCCCCGATGATGGTTGTTTAACCGAAAACGTTTAGCGGCTGATTTTCTTGTGGTTCAATATAATTTGCTACATCTTCGGGTGTACACTCCTCTTGTGTAATATGAATAACCATAAATTAGAACAACGTATCGATTCGTTAAAATTCTTTTTCTCTCAGAAGCATGTCAACAAGCGCTCACCCCCTCCTACTCCTAGCATGGCACGTATACTAATACTGGCCTCTAGAAATTCAAAACCTCAAAATTGAAATACAGTCTTTCTAGCTCGTGAGTATACAATTGTTAGTAAGATATCACAAGCAAAGAAAATTGCTAGTCCAAGAAGGTAACGTGACCTCTCTTCGAGATCTTTATACAGCAAAAATATTTCGTGAATCGAGAACGTATCTGCCTCTGGATATCTACTCAATACATCCGCGATTTGTTCTATTATTTTCAGTTTACATTCCTTCTGGAATACAATACATCTCTCAGAACGGCAAGACAGACACAGCTGTATCACTCCAAAAACGTCAAATTATTGATTTCGACAAGGCGATATGAATACAGCTTCATTTTCTACAGCTAAGAAGAGAAATTCGATCAAAAATTGTCATCTGGGATTTTGTCACACGATATCGCAGAGAAATTTTCTCGTATTTCACTCGATGCAGTATAAATGAAATCGCGAAAGCAAATGGATTAGAAATTGATTTGTCGCGAAAAAGAAGGAAAAGGGCGTCGAAATTCGCTCTGCTCGCCTCGGTTGCGTAAATGATCGACAAGATTACTTTACTATGACAACAATATTTATATTGGGTCGCCCAGAACCGGTGATAAGTCGATACTTTAATAAGCGTTGGGGGGGGGGGAGGAGGTATAGAGAGCGAAAGGTCGGTCTTATTACGTTGGAGACGGGATCGTACTCGGCGCCAAAACGTTATTAGATTGGATTTGTTCGCAGGTTTCACGTGGTCGACAGCTAAAGGACGTAATCTTCTACAGGATCTGGTACGTAAGAATGCGGTGACATTTAAAAGAAAAGGCCCGATAAACTCTGCGTAGAATTCGATTAGAAATTCTCGACGCAGAAGCTCGTTTGTCTCTGTACCGCATTTTTCAACTTTCGCTTCCGTATTCTCTACCTCCGTGTACTCGAGAATGACGTCGTGTCGCGAATGATGAATATTACGAGAGGAAGCGAAGTATTGTACATTCGTAACACATTTTCCAAATGCCGGTTTAATTTAAATAAGCGCTCGCTACACAGCCTTCACGCAAATCCCGGCTCCTCATTCTGAAAAACTTTCTTCATTCGTAATATTCGCGTTTTCTTCTTTTTTCGAAAGCCTGTACATTTGTACCGTCAATCCGTACATAATAAATTATATATTGATAAAGGTGCGTGCGTATAACAGTATACTTACCCATCTCCTCTTCTCGAATTATCACCGAGCACTCCTCGACTCTGAAAAGAGAGAAAAAAAGGGAGAAAAAAATTAGGTTACTTCATGTACGACAGTTTTCATGTTAATCGATTCTGTATCTAATGAGCTCGATAATGTTCGTGATAGAAAATTCTGAAGGGCGTTGGCAAGTTGTTCAATTGAGTTTGAATTCACCCTTTTCATACAATCTAATATCGACGCGGTCAGTGTAGTGTATAATTAGAATTTTATTCGTTGGTATGGGCCAATAGTTGAAATAAAAGTAAATACGATGTATAACGCGAAGTTGAGACGCGGGTATATAAAACAACTAATCGAGAAAGCTATATTGACGAGCATTATCGCAATATCGCGGTAAAAAACATGCACCTCGTCGATAAAGTAAATAGACAGACGTACGAATCTCGAGAGAATAGCAAAATTCGATTCGTATACCGTTCTGTTTCTCATGACAGAACTTCTTCTTTCCAGATATACAATTTGCTGTACGTACGGATATATTTTAAAAATCTCTTATATTTTACGTCAAGACTATTTTTTCATTATTCTGTTACTCGTATATGCTTCATGATAAAAATAAAAAGAAAGCTTTTATTGTTAGTGATTTAGAATTGCAGCACAACCAAACTGCTCAGCCCGATTGGTGAGAAATTCTCTTGCTCCGATCCTCTTTTCCGGTTCACGCTAATCCTTTCGCCTCCCACTCATTTACTATTCTACTCTATCATTACTTTCCTTGACGTACTGCAAAGAACCCTTTTAAAATTTCTGATAAGTTGTTCCACAGCTTCCATCTCGGTTTTCTCTTTCATTTTTTTTATCATTCCTAATCTTCGGTCTTGAAATTTCATTTTGTTTCTTTGGCAAGACCCATGTACGTTATTGTACCCCAAACATCAATATGGAGAAAATGCATAGCTGTTTAGTATCTGATTGTTACACCCATTTTCTTTTCAAACACTTGCTGAACCTTCTGTAGCTCCTTTCTCCCACTGGAACTGGTAAATCTGGCCCTTGGGATTAAGAGGGGAAGGGGTAATCCAGAGAGAAGACATGAAAATTAATGAACATGTCGTGGGAGAATTCCGGCCCTACATCGGTCTTTGTTCTGCCCTCCTACCTTAATTCCGAAATTTGCGTCCGCGTACGACCATGACCTCGGCACTTGGAAAAATGTTGACCAACTTTTCCCCTACCTAATTCCTGGATTTGCGTCCGTACATCGATGTCCTTACGGTTTTGACCTCCCCTCGTATACCACTTTATACAGTAAACTAAACTTGAAGTAGGCTGAGAAGGGCTCCAACCTTATTTCTTAGGCTACGCTTTTAACCTAAGTTAGTATGGTTCTCCCTAAGATAGATCAAGTTTGATGATGTCATACTCTGTCCCAAGCAAAATTTTTTCGAGTTTCTAAATCAGACAGTGAGCCGATCGCAAAAATGATTTTGTTCGCATTCAGTTCTTCTTCCCTCGCAAATAATTTTAAAAAAAAATGTTCCGAATTTTGAATTAGATAAAGAGGCGATCGCAAAAATTATTTTCTTTGAATTCAGTTCTTGTTCCATTGAAAAAAATATAAAATAAATAAATAAATAAATCATTTTTGAGAACGTATCTGACAAAAGGGTGTCTGCTCAATGTATTTCTTACAAGACGGACGCCTTTCTGCCAGAACCCTCCTCATTTGTTCCCAATCCTTTACAAATTTGAAATTTGCAACGTTCAGCGATTCACCACAATTTGATGTTAGCAAACTGAGCAGCAGAGTCAAAAACCCAATGAATAACATTTTGGCTTTTAGTCTGTATTATAAAACTCTAGGCTTTGAATGTTTCATTTTTTTCATCTTAAAATCCTTGGACTTCTAGCTTTTGGCTTTCAGCTATTTTTATTGGAATTTTGTCTTTTGATTTTTGATTTCCTTTGTTGGGATCTATTTTTGGCTCTCAGTTTTTTCCCTCAAAACTCTCTAGCTTTTGGCTCCAAATTTTCAGCTTTCAGCTTGCTTTTTAACTCTGCTAGACGGATTTTTTCCCCAAGAGTGAAACTTCAAACTGTGGAACGCTAATGTCAAATCAAAAACTTTGAAATTTTTTTCAAGTTCTTTAATTAGATATTAAGACGATCGAGAAAATAATCTTCTTTGCGTTTAGTTCTTGTTCCTTTGCGAAAGAAACACGTTCACATTTGTTCCCCTTCGAGAATGAATATTATGTAGTAATGGAGGGACGAAAATAGTCGCACTAGTACCTTGCAAGCAGTGACAGATAGCGCTATTTCAGTGAACTGAATGTGATATTTGTGCAACTGAAACAGCGAAATACTCAACTCAATGACGTTATAATCATTTTAACGATGAAACAGCGCGCTCTATCAATGCTGTAACGGAACCTTAAAAATCAAACATTTCTGTTTATCCATTACAATTCATACTTAAAGTTGTTGTCATTAACTTCAAAAGTTTCCTTCCTTTTTGTTGGTGAAGTACTTGTTTGCGTTTGTTTGAAACATTCACCACAGTAGTGTTGGGAACTATCGATAGACTATCGATAGTATCGATAGTTTTGAAGAAAAACTATCGGGACTAACGATAGTTTTGTAAAAAAAAAACACGGCGATAGTATCGTCGATAGTTTGAGAAACTATCGATAGTTTGGAAATGTTTTCCTTTTCTTATCAAAATCACAATTACCACGAAATATTGATAAAAACTGAGAGAATTAGTGAATTACAACCGGAATCGGCGTGCCACGAGACGAGTAGTTGAGCAGTGCTCAACTAAGCATTCCCTCCTATTGGGAAAACTGAAGAGGATATCTGGATATCTGATGTAATTTCATTATTTCACCTCATACCATGCTATTGTTGTACAAGAAATAGTACTATCTGTTATGTACATCTGCTCATTCTGAAATGAGGGCCACAATTATAGTAGTGTCTATCATCTGGTAACACTGAAATGCATTCCTTCACATGCTTGGGTAGAAAAAATTACGATCAGGAGGAAAGTACTTATCTCACCTCTGTCATAGCTGCTTTTCTCTTGATCGACATTTTTTACCCAAACTATCGATATTATCGATAGTTTCAAGAAAAACTATCGGGACTATCGATAGTATGAAACTATCGACTGTCGCCCATCACTACACCACAGGACAATGTTAGCAAATACAAACTTGGCGGATTTTTTTGAAACTTTGAACTGCGGCAAAGCACTAGTGTTGATCTAGAAATTGTGGAATTTCAAAATTTTTTCCAGGGCTGGCAGAACGGGAACGTAACCGGGAACGGAAACGGAACATAACCAGTATTTTTCAGACTCCGGAACCGTAACGGGAACAAAACTTTATTTTCTGATTGATCGGGAACCGTTCCCGGGAGCGGAACGGAACATGAAAACTCAGAGAACGGATAATTGACGGGAACCGCTCTCTCGTTCAAAGTGAGAACGAGAACGGGACGGGAACGATAAAATTGTTACCGGTCTTTGATCTTGTCCGGAGCTGGTTCATTTCGTTCCGGAGCCAGCTCATTTTGTTCCGAAGACGGTTTTTTGGTTCCGGAGCCGGTTCGTTTTGTTCCGGAGCCTGTTTATTTCGTTCCGGAGCCGTAACAGAGAATGGAATGGTAACAGAACGGGAACAGAACGATAACATTATTCTTAACCTGAGAACGGGAACGTATAGTGAACGGTATTCACAATTTCAGACAGTGGGAACCGGAACAAAAACCGGGAACGGTTCTCTACTGCAAATTTGAGAACGGTTTGAAAACGGGAACCGTATAGATTGCTGGAAACGGGAACAGAACCGGAACACTTGTCAAAAAGTACCGTTCCGATTTTTTCTAGTCCCGGAATAAGACAATACAAGGCAACCGCAAAAATAATTTTGTTTGGGTTCAGTTCTGGTTCCATTGCAAACAAACACATTCACGTTTGTAAAGGACTCATTTGCCTTGATACAATGTTGGCAAACCTAGCGGATTTCTTTCCCCGAAGGGTGAAATTTCAATCTGCGGAGCGCTAATGTCAACTCAGAAATTGTGGAATTATACAGAGTAAACAGAGGTCGTCTTCCGCTACACCTACTTGTAAGATAACAAAATACTTGCATCATTAAAATTTTGGGTTTATCCACGGCCGTGGTTTCTCGCTTTGGATGAGTCTGGTGCACGTTTGGAGTCCTCGGGCTTTCAAGCAGTGTTACTAGATAGAGACCCAGAACTTTTATTTGTATTGCTATGATTAAGAGCCTAATATTGAAGAGCGTGAACGAGGTAGGTTAGTTTTTGATGGAAGAAACCAAAAAGGACAAAGCACAAACTCGACATTTTCGTCATATCTATGTCTTGAACGGACCCTTTTTTACTCTGTAAAGAATTTCAAAAATTTACCAGCTTTCTAAATCAGACAATGCGGGGTTCGTTCCCATTCATCTAGTTTACAAGAAAATTTCTTTTGTTCTCGCTTATAAAGGATTGGTTCGCGTTTGAACGTTCGCAACAATTCGGACTTGACACAGAGCGACCGCGCACTAGCATCACTACCAGGGTGTCTACCACATTTGAAAATTAAAAATATTGGACTTTTATTGGACCTTTCGTCGCAAATCTCCTGATTTAACCATCAAAAAAAAAAAAAAAAAAAAAGGCCTTTTTTCAATTCTTGATTATTGATTTTTATTGGACTTGAATCAAAATTAATGGACTTTTATTGACTTATTGGATGATTTTCGAAATAGTGAACTTTTATTGGACTTATTGACCTGGTAGACATCCTGACTACGTGTGTAATGGTCGTAATTGGCAGGTTAATAGTTGTATGCCAAGATGGTGAAGATACGATTTGGTTACATAAATTAGATGTGGAAAATGAAGTAAAGAAAATTGCGAATAATTTGAGTTATAAGACCTGAAAAAGCTTGAGGATTGTTATTCCTTGTAGCTGTAGGTAACCAGAAGACATCTTAATTTTTTCTGGCTCGAAAGTGTCGCGATCTTGTATTTTTTAAGAAATTGGAAATTTTGAGTATCACGATCACTGTCTTGGGCCAAGCTTACATTTATTGCCACCTGCAGCGACTCTTTCGCTGCCAAGTCTGAATGTGATGCGTTAGCAAACCTAGTGTATTTTCCTGTTAGGATGAAACTTTGGTGGAGCGGTAGCGTCGAATCGGAAATTGCGGAATTACCCTTCCAAACAAAGAACATGAAGACTTTTTATGAAGAGTAAATTTTTCAAAATTTTAGCATTTTACCAATAAACAAAAAGAATGTCTCGTTTGTTCGCAGTTTTTAGTCGTTGGTTCACTTGTTTGTTTCAAAAACATTTTAGTCCGTCGCTTCCTGTCATTTGTTATTTGACGCGTTCATTTCTTCAGGTCTGTCCTACATTAGGTCACGTTCATTGGTGACATCATAGCTGACCTCGCAAAAAAAGTCTCGCAAATTTCCAACTGACCCTCACCCAAGACACCTACGTGTCAAAAAGAGGAAGGGGACTACGAGATGGAGAGGCAGGAAACAACAAGCTGAACATTATAGAGTAGAACTGCCAGGATTAGGTCAGCATGGAGAGAAGTGCTCGAGTAGTTGAACCCTTTATTCCCTGTAGTTCTCAGCATCTACTACAAGTAATTATAAAAATTTACTAGCTCGTCTGCTTCATTCATCACTGATTTTGCTGGACCTCCATTTTTTTTCCAATTTCTTCTATATTCTTATTAGTCAATCGGGTCTTTTTAGACCATTAGAGCAGTACGATGATCTTGTTGTTTTTCGATAGGTTTGTTCAAAAGAGTTATTTTATTTTTGAAATCTTATCACTCAACCGTGATCGCAACACGATGACCGCATGTCGATTTGGGGGGTAAAAATCGTGCACTTCTGGATAAAGTAAACCGATATAAGAATCACGAGAAGGTATTGAAATTCCTTCTTTCTTCCCTTCCCGCGCAACTCGAAAATCCCTTCCACGTCAAGACTAATTTCTCACCGTCCCATTTTCAGGTTCGTATAATGGGTTGGAATTATTTTCTTACGTACATATAACGTTAGTAAAATCCCTCATCCTCGCGATTGATAAGCTTATATTTGTACATTGAATAGGACGGCTTGAAAGGTTTTCTTACGTACATAAACGTGGAATTACGTATATATGAACGTCAAAGAAATTTTTCGGGGTGTGCGTTCATACGCATAAACCCTTTATTTATTTTTCGTACACGCTTTTCCGACACCTCCCACGATGTACGGAAAAGTTCTTGACACATGTTTGCTGTTTCTCTTCCTTTTGTTAGACTAATTCCTTAAACGACGCGTACTTTTTTTGTCCCTCTCATCGTAATCGTTCGTTTCAAAATGCGGTACCATAATGTTAAAACGTATACGTATATTATATGGAAATATACATGAAAATTCTCGAACTAGTTCATGGTACGAATATAAAAACTGACGTAACGACGTATAATAAGAATTAATCGTTATATCCTTCGAACAGGGGAGGTCGAACTTTATTACCTCACGTTTGTATATTTTTTTTGTCGGGCAAATATCATTTCTGGTAATACCTTGCAATTTTCGTCAAAACGAATCACTCGTGTATGCGGTGCCCGAACGTTATCCGGAATCGATTCGCGGGTAGCATTTTTGAAAAGTTTGTAATAAATCGCGCAGCACACACACACACACCAGT
Source organism: Aspidiotus rigidus (assembly GCA_035079385.1). NCBI lineage: Eukaryota > Metazoa > Arthropoda > Insecta > Hemiptera > Diaspididae > Aspidiotus > Aspidiotus rigidus. The sequence goes on along the minus strand of JAVHKY010000004.1, from coordinate 2,944,211 downwards.
CTTCAGAGCGGCTAATAATACCGAATATAAAGATTTGGCTCTCAATTTCTCAAATTTAAAAGGGTTTTATCGATTCTCAATTCAATTTAGTATGGTCAATAGAACGGTATTGTGGCCTACGCTAAATATTTAATTGAATTAATTTTCCCCCAACGAGAAGGAACGATGGTCTTTGAAAATAGAATTTTTGGCCCTTTAAAACCTGGGGGAGGAGCCTAAAAGAGCGATTAAATAACAAGGAAGAATTTCTGAACGTTTATGGGGCGCGCTTCAATACTAAAAGCGAGAAGAAAAATACAATTACCTCCGGGGTTCTAGATTTGAGAAAACACATAGCGCTCTCCTCTAATCGTTCGATTCAATACTGAAGTACTAAGGTAGGTCTAGATGTTTAGATTGTAGAAAGCACAAAGAGTAGATACACGCGAAGAAGATACTTTAATACAGGCCCTCTTTCAAGAAGAGAGAAAAATTCAAGAAAAAAATTAAATCCCATTGCAGGACTGCAATAGCAGTCTCGAGTCCGCTTCCTATCTTATATGAATCTTGGAGCCTGAAGTTTTTCTAAGTCCCGAAAATGACGACATGAGAACTTGAACGCGCTGCGATTTCAAGGAAGCCGTCGTTTTTCCAAGTCCCCCTCCTGTCATATATAGCTAAACAGTGGAAATTTTTAAAAGGAACCTGTTTTATGTTTTTTTTCTTTTTGAGAAGTTCGCCGTGCGCCATACGCCATCCGGCAAAAAACTTGGAAAAATTTCGACCCTCCAGCCATAAATTTTTCTTAAGTCCTCCTCATATCATATATAGCTCGAGAGTCGAAATTTTTCCATATCCACCTCCTATCATATATAGGTCGGAGGTCGAAATTTCTCCAAGTCCCCCTCATCTATTATATAAAGAGAAGTTGCAAAATCGCAAATCCATTTAACTTTAATCCTATTTCACCTACGGACTTGGAATTTGTTTCCATTGCTTTAGCTTCCCTAGGAGAAGGTTTATATGCGTAATAAATTTGAAGTTACGAAATCAGGCGAATGGCGTGTAGTGTATATCTTGGCGGGGGGAGGGGGAGGGGGGGGTCATGAATGATTCAAGAGATGAAAAATCTGTATCATTCATTAATTTATTGATTGAAAATGCTAAGCAATAATTTTTGTTGACGTTCATCGAAAATTAATATGTGCTAGGCAATCATTTTTGGAAAGTGGTTCTTTTTAACCGGAGAAGTTCTGAATACCCATACTATGAGTGATCGAATAGTGTAGGGTTACGATAAAGATTTTGCTTAGCAATTATCTGAAGAAGTGGTGGTTGTCTTTCATTATTTCAAATTTAACGTGAGGACTAAGAAAAGAGAAACAATTGACGTCATTTCGAAAAGTCAATATCAAAGTAACGGATGTCTCACTTTATTGCAATCTAATTGGAATGCCAAAACGCAAGAAAGCAAATCTAGGGCGGTTGACGAACAAAGGGAAGAGGGCTCGTGTCAATTCGGAAATTTTGACATCGGAAAATAATGTGGAAAATGATTGTCAGAACGATAATAGTCCATTCATTAGGTACATTAATTATTGAGAAAGAATATACCAGTATAAGTTCAATTGGGAATCTGGCAATTACGTGCACATTTTGTGATGGAAAATTATTTGAAACTGAAAATCGAAATTTCTGTCGCAGGAGTGATAAGATCAAGTTACCTGATTCACCCTCAATGCAGGATCTTCTTCAAAAACTATTAGACGGAAGGGATGATAGGTCTCATTTTCTTAATAATTTGCGTAAATACAACAATGCGCTTCCAATGACTTCTTTAGGGTGTAATGAAGTTCCAAACATATTTACAACTTTCAAAATTTTTGGTGTATCATTATATAGGAAGTTATCTACCTCCTCCAACAATCCACAAAAAATGACGAATTTTTCAGCATGCACCCAGAACGAAGAATGCGCAAAGGATCTTCTAAAAAGACGGCATCTAACTATCAGAGAAAATATTAAGAACGAGATTGAAAGTGTAAAACAAAATATCAACGAAAAAAATAAATAAAATTGAAAAATTGGAAATTAAAAGAATTAGATTAGAAATTGAACTAAGAGAATACTAATGATGAATAAATATCAAGAATTTTGAAAATAATTTGAAATTTTATAATATTTAGCGGGCTTACGGCTTGTCTATTATATAAAGAGAAGTTGCAAAATTGCAAATCCATTTAACTTTATTCCTATTTCACCTACAAACTTGGAATTTGTTTCCATTGCTTTTAGCTTTCCTGGGAGAAGGTTTATGCGTAATAAATTTGAAGTTACGAAATCAGGCGAATGGAGTGTAGTACATATTAGCGGGGAACCCGCTATCCATTTTGCTAGGAGATTATATCCTCAGAAAACGTCCGCGTCCGGGTCCGCGTCCACAGGTTAGGTTAGGTTACGGGACTTAGAAGAATTTCGAGTCTCGAGCTATATATGAAAGGAGGGGGACTTAGAAGAATTTCGAGTCTCAAGCTATATATGATAGGAGGGGGACTTAGAAGAATTTCGAGCCTCGAACTATATATGATAGGAGGGGGACTTAGAAGAATTCCGAGCCTCGAACAATATATGATAGGAGGGGGACTTAGAAGAATTTCGAGCCTCGAACTATATATGATAGGAGGGGGACTTGGAAGAATTGTGACTTCCGAGGTATATATGATAGAAGGGGGACTTAGAAGAATTTCGACTCTCGAGCTATATATGATAGGTGGGAATGTAGAATGATAATTTCGATTTGAATTATATGACAAGATTATCAACTCAGTTCCACACCACCTGAGAGGTCGAGTTAAGGAATTGCGGGTTCCCAGCTGCCATTGCAACGTCTGCAATGGCTTCTAATTTTCTTTATGCTTGGCCGGGGGGGGGGGGGGGGTCATGAATGATTCAAGAGATGAAAAATCTGTATCATTCATTAATTTATTGATTGAAAATGCGAAGCAATCATTTTTGTTGACGTTCATCAAAAATTAATATGTGCTAAGCAATCATTTTTGGAAAATGTTTCTCTTTAACCGGAGAAGTTTTGAATACCCATACTATGAGTAATCGAATAGTGTAGGGTTACGGTAAAGATTTTGCTTAGCAATTATATGAAGAAGTGGTGGTTATCTTTCATTATTTCAAATTTAACGTGAGGACTAAGGAAAGAAAAACAAGTCACGTCAATTTCAAAAATTCAATATCAAAGTCACGGATGTCTCACTTTATTGCAATCTAAATTGGAATGCCAAAACGCAAGAAAGCAAATCTAGGGCGGTTGACGAACAAAGGGAAGAGGGCCCATGTCAATTCCGAAATTTTGACATCAGAAAATAATGTGGAAAATGATTGTCAGAATGATAGTAGTCCATTCATCAGGTACATTATTGAGAAAGAATATACCAGTATAAGTTCAATTGGGACTCTGGCAATTATGTGCACATTTTGTGATTGAAAATTATTTGAGACAGAAAATCAAAATTTCTGTTGTGGGAGTGGTGAGATTAAGTTACCTGATTTACCCACAATGCCGGATCTTCTTCAAAAACTATTAGACAGAAGGGATTATAGATCTTCTCATTTTCTTAATAATTTGTGTAAATACAACAATGCGCTTTCAATGACTTCTTTAGGGTGTAATGAAGTTTCAAACATATTTACAACTTTTAAAATTTTTGGACAATTGTATCATTATATAGGAAGTTATCTACCTCCCCCAATAATCCACAAAAAATGACAAAGTTTTCAGCATACACCCAGAAAGAAAAATGCGCTAAGGATCTTCTAAAAAGACGGCATCCAACTATCAGAGAAGATATTAAGAACAAGATCGAAAGTGTAAAACAAAATATCAACGATAAAAAAAATAACATTCAAAAATTGGAAATTAAAAAAATTAGATTAGAAATTGAACTAAAAGAATACTAATGATAAATAAATATCAAGAATTTTGAAAATAATTTGAAATTTTATATTATTTAGCGGGCTTACGGCTTGTATGATATATAGCTCGAGAGTCGAAATTTTTTCAAGTCCCCTCCCCCCTCTCCGTGACGTCATCAACCTCGGGCCGCTTGTGGACGAAAATTTCCTGAAAGTACCCCAAACAAAGGGGATAGCGGGTTCCCCGCTAAAAATGGCAGCGGGGGACCCGCAAGCTTCGCAGTTTCTTGGGAAGCAGCTAGTCCTATGAGTAGACGCATCAGGTCTGATCGGGAGCTAGAAATTTTCCAGTTCCGTCTCCCATTATATAATATGGCTTTTCATCATCATATTATATAGCTCGACAGTTTAAATTTCTTCAAGTCCCTCTCCTATTATATCTAGCTTTTTATCATAATAATATGGTTCTGAAGTCGAAATTTTTTCAAGTCTTTCGAAAACGATGACGTTACACGCTGGTCTATTCAAGTGATTCTATTTAAATTTTGAATGCACATTGCTTGGAAGAATATTATTTTGAATCCCATCAGAATACGCTACACCTAGAAGAGTTACATCGGAACACCTTCCGAGCGTACTCTTGGAAAATGAGATCGAAGGATAAGAAAAAAGCACTCTTTTGACATTGATATAAATGTAAGAAAGTTCATTTCTCCGGGTATTGGAAAAACGAGGGCTCCCTTAACGAAGTTAAACGAGGAACGCAGGGAACCTGTTTTATGAGTCATGTGAGATTTGGTATTGAGAATTCAAGGAATCCTAAACCTAGGTAAAGTTAGTATAAAGAAGGCCTAGACCTACTATAAGCCTAGTATAATATGGTTTAAAGTCTAAATTTATCAGGAATCTCGAGCTATGTGTGACAGGAACGGGACTTGGGAAAATTGTGACTCTCGAGCTAAATGATAGAAGGGTGACTTGAAAAAATTCCTATCATATTTGGCTCGAGAGTCGAAAGTTAACAGGGAACTTTTTTTATGGGGGGCTTCTTGAAAATTTGGCGTCCGCTATCCGCCGTGCGCCGTCCAACAAAAAACTTGGAAAAATTTCGTTTCTCGAACTATATGTGATAGGAGGAGGACTTAGAAAAATTTCGACTATCGAGCCATATATGATGGGAGAGGGACTTAAATAAATTTCAAATTTCAACTCTCGAGCTATATATGATAGGAATTTTTTCCAAGTCCCCCTCCCTTCACGTATAGCTCGAGAGTCGAAATTATTCTAAGTCCTTCTCCTATGAGAGTCGAAATTTTTTCAAGTCCCCTCCCATCACATATAGCTTGAAAGTCGAAATTTTTCTATGTCCCCCTCCTATCATATATAGCTCGAGAGTCGAAATTTTTCTAAGTTTTTGTTGGACGGCGGACGGCGCACGCCAAATTTCTCAAAAAGCCCCTCATACAACAGGTTCCCTGTTAAAAATTAAAGAAAATGGGGCGTAAGAGTGCAAGATTACTTCGTCGTTCCTCAACTGTAAAAAAATTCTATTGGTTGTCCTCAAACAGACCATTCTAATTTATTTTCCTTCGTGTGACTCCAATGGCACCAATTTAATTCCATCAATTGAGGACCTTTCTGTCAAAAGGGGCGTCCGCTCAATGTATTTTCGATGGGACGGACGCTCTTTTGACAGAAAGGTCTTCAATTATGATTTGTTGAAAATATATCACGACAAAGTAATTCAAGTTGCGATCTGATGACGTCATAGATCGGTCCCTGTGACGTTATGATCTAATGACGTCAAATAAGAAGCTCCGAAGTCAACATTTTAACAGGGAATCTATTCTATGAAGGGGAAGGGAGGTATTTCGAAAAATGTGCCGTGCACTGTGCACTGTCCGGCAAGAAATCCAAATCCGCAAAAATGATCCAAGTCCAACACCCCTCCAAAGTTCCAGCGGTAAAAATAGTTCAAGTCCAAAAAAGGCCGAAATTCTTCGGAGTCCCCCTCCTAGCTTTAAGGGTCGAAATTCTTTCAAGTCCCCTCCTATCATATAGAGCTCGAATTTAAAAATTCTTCGAAGTCCTCTTCCTATCATACACCGGGTGTGGGGCATAAAGATGTTACCAGTTGAATGGGAGTTTGCACTAAATCTCTCGTAGCGCGAAAACGCAAAACGTTAGGTGTATAGTTTAAATGTACGAATTTTGTATCTCAATTATCTTCAATTTGAGCCATATCCGAAGTTTCTCCGACTTTTCTGAGCCAAGTTATGGATCAAAATGTGACAAAAATTGATCAATTTGCCAAGATTTCCAAAATAAGAAATTGAAAAATCCCCCACTTCCAAGCTTCCTTGGGGTATTCCGTTAAATTTCACTTTCAAATCGGATTAAATATGGAGGTTTAAACAATTTTCAATTTTTGAGAATTTTGAAAAATTGATCAATTTTTGGCACATTTTGGTCCATAACTCGGCTCAGAAAAGTCGGGGAAACTTTGGATGTGGCTCAAATTAAAGATAAAATTGAGATACAAAATTCGTACATTTAAACTATATACTTAACGTTTTGCGTTTTCGCGCTACAACAGATTTAGCACAAACTCCCATTTAACTGGTAACACCTTTCTGCCCCACCCGGTATACCTTGCAGGTCGACTTTTTTCAAGTCCCGCTCCTATCATCATCATCAAGTACATTTTTTCGGAAATGATAACGTCACAAAAGTCACAGTAAGACGCCCTAACGCTGGTGTACGCGCTCTTTTCCTGAGGATACCTCCCCTCCTCTTCAACAAAACAGATAGCGGCTTCCCAGCTAAAAAATCTTTAGGCCATAAGTTTCTTCAAATAAATTTAGGTGCTCTCCCAGAACTTTCCCTTGATTCTGCTGCTGGCAAGCTCTCTCGGATGCAGCTGAGAGCTTTCACTAAGATGTTTTGAACAACAAGAGTGCCGTTGTATGAGCACAGCGATTAGACCCCAACCGAGGTCTCGTAGAATACCGAAAATATTTTCCAAGAACAAAACTCAATTGTCTTAGTACCCCCTCCTCGGATTTAGTGGTCTTTTAGCTTTAGAAATAACGCAAAATAGTGATCTTTTCGATTTAAGAAATGATCTCAGTATTTCTGAGGGTCCCGCGGTTCTTCCCTGATATCGAAGTACTAATTTTGCAACTGAAGTTTTACATAATACATATAATTAGATAAAGAGTAACTCTCGCTTCTATCATTCGAAGCCATAGTGCGAAGGATAATAACGCTACACATTATAAATTTACTGTCCGAACATCACGGTTTACCTCTGTTAGTTTCGAATGACTGCATCTTTTATGAATATTTCAAGCAAAGAAGTAGTCAAGTTATCGCGTAAGAAAATGAACAACGAATACGAACCTTCTTTTTCGAAGTACGGATTTTGTTCCTTGAAAATATATTATACACGTTTTCAGTGTAAATATTTTGTTCGTCTTATTACGAAGTAATTTTGCGAAGACCTCTTCCATATTTAAAATTCTTGCCAAATGCGGAAAATAAATCATGTTATAGTCTCAAAGGAGTTGGAAAAAAGATGCACGTCATGGCGAGCTAACATAAATCATTCACCCCGTTTTCTAGGAAAATTCTAATTAATTTCTCGACGTTGTACAAAGAAAATGAATTCGCCGAAATTTTAAGCACATTTAATTAGTCATGAATTAAGGATTCATAATTATGTCCGAATAACGAACAATTTTTATGAAAAAATAAATGTTTATTTACTCTCGAATAATTATCAGTAAATTCGAAAACGAAGAATAAAAAGGTTCAGTCATTAGCTCTTGTCATTTATAACAAGGCTTCTCGAAAGACCTAAGATGAGCTAGGGCGACGTTTTTATTGTCAAGAAGGATGAAAGTTGTTGGTCGATGAGATTTACATAAAACTAAAGGAAGAAAGAAATGCAAGATTTCCGGAAGAAGTTGTAAATCAAGGCCAAAAATTCGAATTATTCTAAAAGTTACTTTCAGAAATTTCTCAACGTTTCTCATTTCAATGACGTCATCGAAAAGTTATCTGGACTCTCAAACGTCAAATCATACTCGTAAGAATTTAGTAGTCTTTGAATCATTCTCCTCCTCTAGGTCCATGAGTCTTCCTCCTTGTAAGCTCACAGCTTAAGATTAACGTAAACGAGTCGTATTTATTTCAAGCTACAGCAAATCAGAAATTTGAACTTAGTTTACTACCCGGTTGACGGAATCTGACAGATAACAGAATTCTTACAGAATGAGACTCACTTTATTCTCTGTCATCACTTTCAAAAATGACAGAATTGTGACAGAATCATGTCAGACAGACAACATCATTATGACAGAGTTGTGGTAGAATTCCGGCAGAATTTAAAAGCACTGCTATTAGTCTGTTGTCATTCTCAAAATATTTTGCTGTCATCATTGTGTCAGAATTAAAGCAGAATGGTCACAGAATACAAACGTCAGTTCTATTAGGAATCTGTTGAAGTTGTGACACAATTTCTACAAGATAATGACAGATTTACAACATGAATATCACGGGATTACAACACAATTATGACAGAAACATAATGAAATTATTTACCTGATTCTGTGGATTAGAGGAGGACGCCAACTTGCCGAACATTGATTGTAGGCAATTTTGGTGTAGGCCTAGATTGAATTCGAATAATTTCATAAAAATATAGATTATAATTTTTTTATTTCAAATTAATGACCAAACCATAATTATTTTTAAAAAAATTGAATGATTTTTCAGAATAAAAATACGGATTTAGTGATAATAATTTTTTTGTTTTTCAATAATATTATTGAAAAATTGTACACTTGTATAACACAATTTGCAACTTTTCAATAAAATTTTAATCAGAGCCCGTATTTTCAACGCTAGAAATGAGGAGTTTTAGCAATTTAATGTTACATTTTTGGCATTATTTGGCATTGAAAAGAAAAAAAAAAATGAATAAAAATGAAAAAAACGCGTTTTTAGTGCTTTTACAAATTCACAACTAGAATTGTTCAATTTCTATTAAAATTACGTGATTTTTCACCAAAATAAACAAATTTTGGGGATCAAACTCATCAATACAAAACCATAGCAATTTTTCTATCAAAATTTTTAATTTTTCAATTTTGGACTAAAAATACTTATTAAAAAATACTATCCAATTTATTTTGCTTATTTTCAGCAAAATCCAGCAAAGTTTGTTCAAGATTTTATAATTTTGGACGAGATATTATAACAAACTGGTCGTTTCCGGCCCCATTCTGCTTTAAGCCCCAATTTTGGCAATTTTTAGCAAAATAAAATTTTTTTACAGGATTTGTCAAATTTTCCGCGTAAATACAAAATATACTTCCATCTGTAATGTTTGATATAAGTTTGAATTGGCTCGAAAAAAATTCTAAGACCCGAAGAATCTGTAGAACTTTTTGAAACGAAAGACTGAACTTCTATCTGATTTTTAAGCTTCCTACCCTTAGAAAAAAGTTTTGACAATATCCGAGAAACCCTGATCTAATTATAATAATAAATATAGCTTTCAAACTAGATAATCAAACTCTTATACGAATTTAGGGATTTCAAATTTTCCAAAAATGAATACTGTTAATAAATTTTGAAGTATAAGGCAACTAAAAAAAAAAAGTTACTCCTTCTTCTATACAAAAGTCTTATTCGCTCAAAATTAGATCATGGTTCCCCGATCTACAACACAGCAAAAAAAACCGTCCTTGCCTTACTCGACCCCATCCAGACATCTTCTCTCAGGATTGCCCTGGGAGCTTATCGCACCAGCCCCAAACTTAGCCTATGTGCGGAAGCCCCAGATCCTCCCCTTCACTTTCGTAGGCTCATCCTAACCTCGAACTTTTTATCCTCTGTAGCACAATTCCCACAACTTCCAATCTTTAACCGAATCTTTCACCACAATCACAACCAATCCTCCACCAAACATATTCGCCTTCAATTCAATCACCTGATCAACAAACCGTTCGTAGCACATCCCCTAGAACCCATATACACAACCTTCCCCCCTTGGACCTTCCCTCAACCTAAAATACGCCTAGATCTCACAGAAATCCCAAAATCTGACAAACCTGGTTTTACCCAACATATCAACAAACTACTTCAAGAATACCCTGACCATTCACTTTGCCTTACCGATGGGTCGAAAACACCTACTAAAGCAGCTTACGCATACTCCATCGACGGGGAAATATCTTCTCATCGCATCCGAAATATAGCCTCTATTTTTACAGCCGAACTGATGGCCATTTTTTCCTGCCTTTCCCACCTCTCTCAACTACCCCCAAACGGTAAATTCATTATTCTCACTGACTCACTTTCTTCACTCCACTCCCTTACAGACGCATACAACTCTAACCCTATAATTCAACGCATCTTCCTCACACTACACACTTTGGAAACAATCAACACTCAAATTATCTTCATATGGATCCCTGGACACACGAATTTCCCCGACCACGACGCAGTTGATTAAGCCGCTAAACAAGCTACCTCCCTCAGTCAAATAACTGATAATTCACCCCTACCAACCCTAGATTACAAAAATTACTATCGTTCTCTCATCACACAATCATGGAACACTCTTTGGGAAAATCAAACAAATAATAAACTTCTCAGTATCAAAAAAAACCCGGTTCCTTGGGTATCCTCCATTCAAAACACAAGAAGAGAAGAAGTAATTCTCTCTCGTCTCAGAATTGGTCACACAAAAATTACTCACATCCACCTCATCAGTCCCTACATCCCAACCCCTCCCTCATGTCCCCACTGTCAAAAGACAAATTAACAGTGGAACACTTTTTTTCATGCCCCAGACTTATACCCCTTCGCTCTTCTTCGGATACCCCCTCTTCACTCACCCAAGCACTCAAAAACAACCAGGACATCATTTCGAATACCCTACATTACCTAAGACAAACTGACTTTTACGCTCACATCTGAACACATACATCGACTATACCTCTACAACCTCCTACATACACACATTGTAAACTTTTACACACCATTACCTGAAGCAGTTACACTCGACATTATATTCCATCCTCTTATCCTTCCTCACTTTTCCTTACTCTACCAACTTCCTTAAAACCTCCCTTTCTTATGTGTTATTTATAATATTACTTTCATAACTTTTGTAACGCCGAGCCAATAGCCCTCGTGTAGCTCTAGTGCTCGTAAAAATAAAAATAAAAAAAAATTATTTAAAAATGAGTTGATGGATGAAAAAATGTCCAGAAAAATTTTCCAAGTTTTTCTTAAAGGCCCAAAATGCATGTACATATTTTAAACTAGGGCATGAGAAGAATTAATTAATTTTGAATGAAAAAGTGAAAACAATTTTGATTCTCAATATTCCTGAAGTTTTCTTCTTTTCTTTTTTTCTTTCTTTTTCTTTCTTTCTGCTTTTTTTTCAACGAGCTATTTTACTATACACAAGGGGTCGTTAGCTTTCACTTTGGGAAAAAATATTGGGGTTGAATGAATTTGTAACAGTGTAAGGACCGGGGAAGTCAAGAGCGTCAGTAATGGATTCTGGTTTTTGAAGAGAACAAAGGAGAATTGAGAGGGGACAGAGAATGATTTCTTGAGGTTTAGGAGGTATGGAAAAGTGAAGAAATGGGAGACATATAACTCCTCAGCTTAGCAGTATTGGCATGAGGGTGGAGTGGACGGCCCTGGGAAAAGGAAGAAGTGAGTTAGGGCGTGCTAAATTCTTAGTCGTTCTATGACTATTTAATATTTTGTGGCGCGCGGCGTGAGGAACAAATTGAAGAGGACTAAGAAATCAACAATTTTTAACTAAACGAAGTTCATTATAAGTTGACGGTAAGCGATAATGAGCGTCTTGAATTTTCTGTGAAACTTGAAAATGATAAAGAATTGGAATCAGGAAGTTTAACCTCTGTTGAGATCATAACATTTTTAGAAGAGACTCTAAACGCTTTGGAGAAAAAGAGTCAACTTACACATAAGATGACATTAAACTAAGTTTATCTTACAGCTGAGCTAAGACAGAGGAACACGAAAAAATTTTTAGGCTGCAAACCAGAAGCGAAAAGGGGAAATGATGGGCAGGTTCTAGGCTAGATCGGTTAATATTGAACTGGAGTCATTTTTAGGCAAGAAACTTAATAGGCTAAATATTCTTGTAGCTCCTCTGTCACAATTTGAAGACAAAATTCTCACAATATTCTAACGCAATTTGAGAGCTATTTTGACAGAAATATTGCAGATTGGCAGCATTCTTTTAGCCTTCTGTTACAATGTTGTTGACAAAATTCGCAATTTGAGAGATATTTTGACAGGAATATTACAGATTGGCAGCATTCTATCACATTTTCTGTCATAATCTCAACAGCAGAATCCTCACAGTATTTTACACCCATAAGAACAGTATTCTTACAAAATGATACCTGAAGTGACACAATTTTAATAAAATTGTAACAGAACTAACAGAATCCTCACATTCTGACAGATGGCAGAATAGGTCCCACATTCCGACAGAATTATTGCAGATTGGTGGCATTCTGTCATTTTCCGGCAACCGGGTAGTGTTCTGATCGAGAATCGACAATGTCGACCAGAGAACCGTCTTGCGAAACAGATTTCCTACTGAGAAAAAAAAAATGAATGAAAAGAAAAATGCTCAGATCAAAAAAAAAGCGCAACCCGCAAAGCACATAGAAACACATCCGGATGACGTTACCCGGCTTCATATTTACAAAGTAGATAGAGACCAGTAGCCCAATGTTATTTTCATTGAACTAAAAGTTCATAATGGAGTTAACAATTTAAAGCCAATTTAGGCAACCAACTCTAGATTTTAGTTTAATTTATAATGAAGGGGAATTAGATTTCAACTCCATTTGTCAGAATTTATCGATTCTTATTATTATCCAGTATTAGCGATGTACAATTATTAAGTACAGTATTTTCACTCGCTATTTCTACTAAGAATGATCATTAAGAAGCAGTCGCTTCCTTCCTCGACTGTTTTGGCCAACTTCTTACGCTGAAAAATGAACGTAATGTCTGTCGGCGAAAACTGAAGTAACAATTAAAAGTGCCGAGCATCGTGCACCGAACTGTAATACAGCGGAATACTGGGTAACACTTGGTTGTATTTTCAGAGACACTGTAAAAGCTCTCGCGTCGTGCCAAATATACGAAACTTGGGATAAAACGAAAAAAAAAAGAAGTCTTTTTCAGACGCCCGCTGTTTTGTGCATGCGGATGCATTCGTTATTATTGTTCAAAATGTGTAGGTAATGTGTCTTTGTCATTGCGTTAGCGAGTATAAGGATTTGACGAGCCGAACACGAACGAGTGGGAAGACGAAAAACCCCGCAGGCTGTCCAAACTTGCGAGCTCGCGATTACGACGTTTATGAGAAATGTATGGGGTGTCATAACACCACGGAGTTTATACAGCGGTAATTATTATTTCGGAGAAGGTGTTAGCTCTCTATTGTGCTCTCTGAAAAGGGACTGGCTAATCATAATCTTGGCAATTTGGAGCCGATGGCAATATCGACCTCGTTCCTTAATTAATTATAATGAATTCGGCATTAATCCAGCGTCGCGCGACTACGATAAGCGTTCGACTAATTCGAGTACGAATAGGTCTTTCGTAAATTTTCGTCGAGGTAAAATGTCAAAATTTTCCAACGTTTTGTATAACTTATGCGTATAACTGAGATTGGTCGAATTTGATTCCAAAGTTTCATCGCGTATTCACTCAAACTTCAAGGTTATTTTAAAAATAAAATTGATTCATTGACACGTTGAAATTTTTTGGAGGAAAATTCGAAATGATTAAGCTTAGATCATAAGTTCTTACATTTTATTAATATCACGTCTAGCCAAGGTACTTTGGCGTGTTGAACACAATCTTAAAGTTAATTCATTTCGTATCAAGTGGTTGAATATCTTTTTAAATTAATTCTATTTCGCAGGGAGGTTGAGATGATGAGATTTGCTTAATGGTCAATGTGCTCTCGAAAGATGCATCTATTGAACTTGGCACATTCTTTTTATGGCGTCAAAAAGCAGCATTCATATTTTTCTCAGAATTTTTCGAATGGTGCGTCCAGTTTTTTCCCGGGCACTGTAACGAAACAACGCGAATATGAAAGTGTCCGACAAGGTTACATATTTGCATTGCATTGTTCCGTTAAGGTGCCCGGGAGAAAACTGGATGTGAAACCCTCATTCTGCCAACGGCGCAACACTCAAATTTTGACGTCGTTAAGAACATGCACCTCTCATGGGCACATCGACCATTCATATCCAGCTACATCATTTCGAGTTTCGCGCCTCAGGAGTTTTGGGAACTTGAAATTTTACCGACTTTTCGTAGAAAAGCGAGTATTACACCCGTCACAGTTGTGGCAGAAAGGGGGGGAAATGAACTTTCTCGACGTTTTAGAGGTCATAGATCATCGCTACGTCATTAAAAAAATTTCAGGTTTCCTTATATATATATGTATATATATATAGATCAAAATTTGTCCGGACTTCTCCTCCGAGACTACTGGATGGATTTTCTTGAAACTTAGTCAAGTTGTAGTGTTATATCTGAAGTTGTGCACCTGCATTTTTTTTGACGATCGGATCAGTAGTTCTCCAGATATACCCAATTTAAAAAAAAATTCCCCACTCCTATAACTCTGATATGGTTTGTTCAATTTTTTTCAAATGTCGATATAATTGTAATTTACATGTCTAAAAATGTAATTGTGAACTTTTGGTGTTGATACGATGTCTGGTTCGTGAGAAATCTCAAATTGAAGCGTGAACTAATTTGATGAAATTTGCAAATATTCGAGCTACTAATATTTTGTAGTACTAAACTTCAGGTAGTCGCTTTCGTCATCAAAAGCGAAGGGTAACCTTTGATTACGTAGATTGTCAGTGTAGTTGTAGCTAGTTTTATTAATTTTTTGGGTTACCTGTTCACACACGTAAGGATACGCTCTTTATGAATGAATTTTGAAGATGTGTTCGTTCGTGTTGAGTCAGTCATGAATGAATGTTGTGTTAGTATAGTATTAGTGCAACAATCCTTTGCGTATAATTTTGTCATTTTTTTGAGTGATGAAATGGTTTTATATGTGTGAAAGATTTGCTCGTTTGTGTTGAGTTTCTCATGAATGAATGTTATGTGTGAGTCTACAACAACCAACATTAAGAGATGCTTGAGAATCGGAGATGATCAAGAATGAATTGGAGTGGCAAGAGATGTTGAGGATGTGTGTATCTTATTGAGAAAACGATTCATTGAATAAATTGGAGTACTAGAGTTAAAGTTTAAGCAAAAAACTTGATTGTAGATACAGGTGAAAAGTCGTGTATTGCTTACGCGGCTGCGTAAGCATTTTTTGGTCTATACCCGATAAACCATTTTGACTCCAAATTGCCGTCAATAAGACGTCGGACTCATAAGTCGAGCTGATTTGGTTTCGCCTAATATCGATCATAAATCGAGCCCAAATGACTGGAAATTGACTCAAAATCGACTGCTGTTCTTACGATGACCCGTCGTCGACGCGTTGGAATTGCGTAGACTCCCCGGTATTCTAGATGAATGTCGATATCGGTTTTGGGGTCGATTATACGTCACTCATCGGCAAAAAAATTGCAATCGGCTTCGAAATTTTGATAGAGTTTCAGAATCGAAGTCAAAAAGGAGTCGACAATTGGTATTAGATTTTAGTGTCGACTGGAAATCGACAGCCACCCGTGAAGCATAAGTGAGATTCTCAATGGCCCTCATTATATAATTATGACGGCACATTCCATCCGCAGTCGCGAAGGCACCAAATGAAAAGAATGCGAAAAGGGGCAGACTCTACATCGACGTAAAATCAGATTTGACTAGCATACATTCCCAGGAAACGTAAAATCGACAGTTCACCGACGCATTAGAGCAGTCGATTAAAAATTAGGAGAAACCGACTCCAAATTGACGTCAATTTGAGGTCGATTCACAATCAACAAGCGTACAACATTACCAGAGAGCTACAAATCGACTTGAAATAAACCCAAACTTCAACAGTTGATTGCAGGTTAATGAAAAATTTGAAGAAGTCGACTCGAAATCGACTCCAGATCAACGTCGATTTAAGGTTCGACCAGTATACATTCCCAGGAAACTAAAAATCGATTGATCAACGCAACAGAGAAGTCGATTTCAAGTCGGTAAAAAATTTGGAGAAGCCGTCTCCAGATTGACGTCGATTCAAAGTTAACAAACGAACTCCACCAGAGAACTCCGGATCTATTTGAAATAGACCGACTTGAAATCGACTTCAGATCATCGTCGACTTCAGGTCGATTTGAAGCCGATTAGCTTACATTTCCAGACCTCTATAAATAAATTTGAGATTGAGGTCAAATCGACGGTCAGCATGGTTCATCGGGTACAAACAAAATGGGGACCAACAATATTTTTTTAGTATATACTAGAAAAAGATAAGAGAGGTGGAGGAGTAGTTGGCCTGAATTTTCCAAATTCTAGCGAGAATTTTCTGGATCCTTATCTCAAAATCTATCCGCATGATTTTCAGCTCTGGTTCTTGAAGTTTTCAAAGCCCCGCCTCTCGTATTATGAAATCAGAAGTCAGAATTTTCCCAAGTCTCCTGATAACTTCATGACCGTGGATATTTCCAACAAGGATTCTATCATCAAATATGTCTCCTCCCAAAAGTCTCAAAAGATGAGATTGACTGCAATTTGGATGATATGTAAAATAATCAATCTCAGTTTTTTGAGCTGATTATTATGCATTGACAAGGAGCGTCAGTCGGATATTTCCCTTCCCTCGTCCTTCCCAAATGCCTACTCTAAACACTAATAATTTCCCAGCCTATGACCTCACCAGGACAGTTCTTATGTATATCAATGTGAATCAAGATCAGTGACGTCACGTTAGGAGAGAGGTCTCGCCTTCGCCCCTTCTGGTGTAGCCATAGTTAGACTATTGGTTTAGTAGTCAAAAACCGGACAGGTATAAATCGGAAGTAACTACATTAAAATAGAGCGAGGATGCCTACAGAGCGTTGTGGGATACTGCTGTGGAATATTAGTCACAATTATTTATTCGAAAAACCAAAGGATTAGAGAGATGGACGATACGTCCTTCCTGATAACAGGAGACCTCTAGCGGAAAATACGTAGCATGGATTGTTAGACAATACAAAGAAGCCTAGAAAATGGGCGGATCGGTACAGAGTGCGGAGAAAACAGGGCGATGGCTTTTAGAAGAGGCCGAGAGATGGTCTCAAAGATGAAAATATCAAAAGAGAACATCTTGCCTCCCTAGGAGTATGGTTGGATGAGAGCCTGAAGTGGAATCACCACCTCTAACATGCAAGGTCATACCAAAGTCAACCTCCCAGGCAAGGTACACATCAGGATATCTTACGGTGAGCCAAGGCCAATAAAAGCGTTCATGCGTTATGTGTGCTGAGCACACGCACATCAACCTGAAGAACAATCATGCGCTCAGAACATCAAGAGAGCCTGTAGGGAGATCCTTCTGCTCTTCTACGACGTCTTGTACATCCCAGCAATGATAACAATGAAGTCAGCAGCTCGGGCAATAATGTACGCGCTGAGAAACCCAGGCGAAGTCTCGAACGCGTGGTACAAGCTAGAAAAGGTAATGAGGAGGCGAACCCATGGGTGGAAATCATGTCAGAAGGGGAAATGGATAGAAGTACTGACGTCCCAACCAGGAACCATACTTCTGGCTCCATCAGGAACGAAGCAGGCGCGGGGCTTTTGCGACTTACTCATGTAAATTGAAGAGGAAGAAGAACCGCAAGTACCGATGCGGAGCAGAGAGGGAACCGGCTGAGCTTACCCGGACCAGTTGGAACAGATACAACGACGGGAGACTACCAATGCTAGAAGCTACCGAGACAGAGAGCCAAAATTACATCCAGTTAACGTGTACAAGGAACGGATATTGTTGAAGAAGAGGTGAAAGGATTTAAGGCTATTGTGTCAAGTGTATAATAATGCTATCGCAAAAGAATCTCACCAAACATTCTAAAATAAAAAGCCCGGAAGCAAGAACCCGCTTGTACCGGGTTGATGAATGGGTACAAAGCGACGCCAACGCAAATTCAGGACTCCGCAAAGACATAAAGCATATCAACCAAAGCTTTGAAGTATTGAATTTCTCGACAAATCCGCAGTTGGTGCGAGATATACTTCAAACTTGCATCAAGTCGATATCAAAAATAATATTATACTTAATGGGTAAAAAAACTATTCAACTGATTTCTTGTTCGACTGAAAAATTGAAAACGTTTCTTACTTTCGATATCGAATTGGATGTAATTCTAGAAACTTTTCATACAATACGAAGATGATAAAGAGAGACAAGGAAGGGAGACAAACTAATTTTCAACATCTGGATTTTATGGACCCTCGCGTCCATGTGAAAATCTTGTCGTGGTAAGGAAATTTTATAATACAGCAAGTCGCCCGGGCAACCGAGTTGATCTCCTTACTCGACTTCTTGTTCGCCGACCAAACCATAAAAAAAAGGCAACTTCTCTATACATGAAATTCTACACACCCTATGCAACTGATTGAATGCGTAATACGTTCGTACGTGAAACTCAATCCAAACAGGGAACGTCACATCTTTCCATGCAGAATCTGCTGACATCCGCCCGACGACGATGATACGACAAAATTAATTGAGAAACGAAATGCACACCACCGAAGCGGTATATTAACCCACCTACGTTCTGCACGTAAAAGGAAAGGCATGATTTCAAATTGTAAATGTAAACAGCGCATATAGTATGTAAATTGAATACAGAATATTACTTATTATCGTACAAGGTACCACCGAATTCTCGACCATCGTTCTGAAGATAATAAATTCATTTTATTCGTTCGCAAAATTTAGCTTAATGGCGCGTTCGTAATTCAAGTGCACGAAATTTAAGAAAACGCGAGCGAGAGCTCGTTTTACAATGTACGAGTACGGCGGGCGAATTTGCAGAAAAAAAATAATAATACTATTTCTTCTTTCACTCTTCATCCCTTTACGTTTTTGAAAAAAAAGAAGCTGAAACGAGACCTGAATGCATTTTTATGAGAGAAGATCGAGCACGCTTGTGCAAATGAACCTTTCGAACACTCTGTACGAAGTTTCCGCGGTGTTATATACGCTTTTGATGATGACGTTAATGTTGCGAATCTATACGTATGCTCGCGCGTCTTCCTTCGAATGCCATTTTAATAAACTCGGCATCGGAGTTATAAAAGAGAGAATGCGAAAAACGCACCAGAATCCGACTGATGAAAGAGCAGACAAACGCTTACCGGAGGTTATTTTGTAAACAAAAGAATGTTTATTGTCGATTCAAGTGTTGTGTGTATTTTCGTTATGCACAATGTAGCGCGTTCAACCGATGCCGTTCGCAGAGACGCAACCGAAAGACGAATGTGGTTCACGGCTTGCCTGCACGATCCGCCGTAAATTCTATTGAACGCTGAAAAATGGTCGTCGACCGCTTTCACTTAATTGGGAGTACCGCACACTTCTCGTTCGCGTCTAGAATTCTTTCTGTCTTTTGCGCGGTAGACGAAAGGAAGAAGAAAAAAAAAAAGTAATTCGTATGATAGTTTTTACAGTGCACACGCCTAACAAGCAACAAAACTGCGATCGTAATCGAAATTCGTATCCATTTCCCGCGAGAATTAATCTGTTTTTCCTAATGCTGATGCCGGATCCTTCTCACGGTATCATTTTTTTCTCACTCTCGCGCATTCCGGGGAATAGAAATTCATTAAACGCGATTAATTTCTTTTTGGAAGAGCTTTCCAAAGGCAATTAAACAAAAACGCATTGACCGATGGTTTGTTACGGAACGTTTTATGAAGTATCAAACTGAACTTGACGGCTTTCGATAACGATCATAAATCTAGCGTTTTTTTTTCTCTCTCTCTCTCTTCTTTGGCGTATTAAAATGGGGCGATACGAAACCTTCGTACCTCCGCTAAATGAACTCACAATGTAGTTTCCTGCCGCGGAAGTAAATCTCGAACGAGACTATAAATTTTCGATAGTTTCTAATGACATTTTATTCATTACACCTTACTACAAAATACAGAACGCCGGGCGAAATTCGAAATTCTTATTAATTTCTACGTTTTTCTTCGTATTTTGTGAAAAAAAAAAAAAACTGAATGCAAAATCGCTTGGCTTGTGGAAAGAACTCTAAACATACGCTAAGATTTGACTGAGAGCAGAAGTTGAAAATAGTGCATATATCCATAATTTGATTTACATGTGTATTATGTCTTTGTGGGACAGCCAGAAATTAGCGAGGCTAAGCGTGATGAAAAAAAGACCTACTTTGGGGGAAAGAAAAAATTTCGACTTTCGCTATGGGTTGGCCTATAATAAATCGGTCTATATGTAAAGTATAAATCCTGACCTATGAGACCAAATAGGCCTGTCATGCAAGCCTCATACTAAGATGAGAAATGCCCGCTGCGTGACATACAAGTGGAGCGAGTGAGCATACTCTTACTTTGTCGTTTTTATAACGGAAATTTTTCCAACAAATTTAGTCAGTCTGTTGACGTCAACGCAGCTCTAGGGTAGGTCAGACGCAGCTCCGGATCAATCTTCTCATTTTCTATATACCTACATAATTATTATACATAATATTGTTTTTTTTTTGACGAACGCCCAAAGACAAAATACAGGTGATTCAACGTTTTCCAATGAAATACAAAATTATATTTTTTACTTGTATACGTCTTTTGGCTGGGGGAAAATCGGAAATTTGGAATATGAGATATGATGCTCTGTAACGTCATGAATGAAGCTGACCAACATCAGATACATCTTAATCAACACCACATAGATCTAAATCAATATTAGATAGACATATTGAAAGAATTTACTTCACCATTGTATTAAATTAATATCATTCACTTGACGCGTTTTGGTGCATGACCATCTTCAAAAGAATGATATTTAATACATAATATGGTGAAGTAAATTCTTTCAATATGCCGATGTCATGCTGTAACGTGTTTCAACAGATAAATCTAATATCAGATTCATTCGAGTCAACGCAAAGTATATTTGCATCAACACCAGATAGATTTGAATCAAAACCAGAGAGATCCACATCAACACAAGATAAGTCTGGATCAACAACAGATAGATCTGAATAAGCATAAGATAGATCTGTATCAACACTAGATAGATCTGCATCAATATCAGAGAAACCTACATAAGCACCAGATCAATCTGAATCAATGCCAGATAGACCTGCATTAACATCGGAGGGATCTAAATCAGTACCAGGTGGATCTGCATCAACAGTAGGTAGTTCTGGATTAACATCAGATAGATCTGAATCGACGGCAGAATATGGATCTACATGAATACCAAATAGATTTGCATCAACACTAGACATATTTGCATCAACAATAGATAGATCTGAATTAACACAAGACACATCTTAATCATCCAACACCAGATAGATCTGTATCAACATCAGGCAGATCTGAGTCAATACCAAACAGACCCGCATCACCAAGAGATAGACCTGAATCAACATCATGTAAATCTGCATCAACACCAGATAGATCTGGATTAACATCAGACAGATCTAAATCAACATCAGACAGACTCTAATGAAGACTAGATATAGATCTGCATCAATTTTTAATGAGATCTGCATCAACACTGGACAGATCTTAATCAACACCAAATAGATTTGAATCATAGACAGATAGACCTGCATCATAACATTAGATAGATTTGTATCAACAACAGATAGATATACATCAACAATGCATAGATCTGTATCAACACCAGATAAATCTGCCTCACATGAGCAGATAGATCTATATCAATACCAGATGAATCTTACTCAACACCAGATAGATCTGCATCAACACCAGATATATTTGCATCAACAATAGATAGATCTGAATTAAAACGAGACAGATCTTAATCAACACTAGATAGACCTGTATCAACATCAGGTAGATGTGAGTCAATACTAAACAGATCTGTATCACCAAGAGACAGACCTGAATCAACATCACATAGATCTGTATCAACACCAGATAGATCTGAATCAACATCAGTAAGATCTGGATCAACATTAGACAGATCTAAATCAATATCGGACAGATATGAATCAAGACTAGATATAGATCTGCATCAACACTAAATAGATCTAAATCATAGAAAGATCTGCATCACCAGCAGATGAACCTGCATCAACATTAGATAGATTTGCATCAACATCAGATAGATCTACATCAACAATGGATAGGATCTGTATCGACAACAGATAAATCTGCCTCACATGAGCAGATAGATCTATTTCAATACCAGATGGATCTTACTTAAAACCAGATACCTAAATCTGCATCAACACCAGATAGATCTGAATTAATACAAGACAGATCTTGATCAACACTAGATAGATTGGTATCAACATCAGGTGGATCTGAGTCAATACCAAACAGATCTGCATCGCCAAGAGATAAACCTGAATCAACATCATGTAGATCTGCATCAACACCAGATAGGTCTGAATCAACATCAGCAAGATCTGGATGAACATCAGACAGACCTAAATCAACATCAAACAGATCTGAATGAAGACCAGATATAGATCTGTATCAACACTGGACAGATCTTAAGCAACACCAAATAGATTTGAATCATAGACAGATCTGCATCACCAGCAGATGAACCTGCATCAACATTAGATACATTTGTATCAACAATAGATAGAGGTACATCAACAATGGATTGATCTGTATTGACACCAGATAAATCTGCCTCAACATGAGCAGATAGATCTATATCAATACCAGATGGATCTTACTCAACACCAGATAAATCTGCATCAACACTAGACATATTTGCATCAACAATAGATAGATCTGAATTAACACACGACAGATCTTAATCAACACTAGATAGATCTGTATCAACATCAGTAGATCTAAGTCAATACCAAACAGATCTGCATCACCAAGAGATAGATCTATATCAATACCAGATGGATCTTACTCAACACCAGATAGATCTGTATCAACCCCAGGCTGATCTAAATCAGCACCTAATAGACCTGCACTAACATCAGATAGATTTTATTCATCTGCGTCAAAACCAGATAGATCTACATGAACATCAGTTAGATCTGAATCAACACTGAATAGATTGGAATTGATACCAAAACCGACCTAAATTTACTTTCTTATCTTTTTTTTCTTTTTTTTATCTCAAGTTCTTTTTTCTGGAGAGGGAAGAATGGATGTGTGTAATTTCGGAACAGAGGATCGAAAAACTCGAACAGAAATTTTTACAGATTTTCTTTTCCCCCTAATTTAGCGATGACACAAATTGGCGAACACAACCTTCAGAAAGCGATGAAAGAACAATATTTATAATGAAAATCTTCGCGACAAACACTAAAAATATGACCTTCGAGGGTAGACTAAGCAAGAATCGCAGTTGATGGTAAGATCATAAAACAAGTTAAAAGCCTTCGGTACCAAAAGGGTCAGACTTGAAGAGCGCAGTCAGCAAATGGGAAAAAAATTTCATACGGTCGGTCGAGTTGGCATTTTCATAATATATTCCGCCTTTCTCCATTCAAATAAGTTTCGCGAAGTCTCAAGGTACCTACGCAGTGAATTGGTAGAACAAAAAATAGGCAAGTTCCCATGAAGCGAGATAAGAAAATGGTATGAATCACACACAACAGAAATTTTTGGGGTGGACACATCCGCAAGAAGTTGAAAAAGTAAAATCGACAAAGGAACACACAAAACAAAATATTACGGAAATTCAATTATATAAGGAAAAGTAAATGGAACTGGAGTTGGTAAAACGAGAAGAAAACTAAGGTAGAGCGAGAATCTGTTTTTGAAAAAAAGGCTACGAGAAAAAAAAAACGAGGAAGTAATGAAAGAGGACAAAATAAATAGTGAAGTCAATTTGAAATAACAATTATACCACAAGCAAGAAGAAGGGTAACGATTGAGAGAAGTCTTCGTTCGAAATCATGTGGGATTTATAATGATTTACAGGTAATAAGAAAATTATTGTATTAAAATAAAGGATGATAAGAATAATTTATTACATCTAGCTACACAATCCGTAGCGTACCACCAACTTCGACATTCTTATTAATTTCAGCGTTTAGTGCTGTATTCGGAGCACAAAAGTGAACGAAGAAACTTTATTCGTGGAAAATATCTTCAGTATTACGATACGTATATAAATGGGTCATGAACCTTAGGTAACGAAGAATTGAAACTATCGTCCTTATAGCGCTTCTTCAGAATCCCAATTCACAATTTTATAGGAACAATTTTGCTCGATTTTCGAAAAGAAAAAAAAGGATATTCATTAGTTTTCCAGACGCGAGAGTTGAACTCGATACGGATTTTTCCTTATTCGTAAATGAATGCTATACGCCTTATCCGATGTTCCGCTATATTGAACATCTCACGAAACCAAATGTTATGCGTGATTGAATTTCACGCGCAATCGGCTGTTACGAGCAATAAAATATCGCACACGATTGTATAACGTCACATGCATTCGGAAAATGTTCACAAAAATCGCTATCTTGTCCGATAACCCGATGGTCACATTTGGTACGAACTGGCGATTCCGGAATTTAGGCCTAGAACGAGCAGCTTCGTCTTAATCCGACAGGATTGATCGGCCGTTCTTTTCTACAAAGACTTTCCGCAGTTGACCTTCGACTTCGCCATAACAGCTGTGTTCTCTTCTTACCCTCATGAATAAATTTTTTTGAAAAAAGCTCCATGATATCAATCATAAATAATGTAACTTTTGATTCCTCCGATCCACCAAGTTAATGCGTTAAAAAGAAAAACCGTTAGCCAATATTAGAACCTGAATCTAGAAAATTGGGCATAATTTATAGTTTGTTCAAAATTGCTTGATATCCCTCTCCTTTTCCCTACTTTTTTGTTTTTTCCTTTGCAAGAAATGACTACGCAATTTTATTTAAATTTATATACCGCACAATAAACGGTAAGAAACAATAATAAATTTTCTGTAAGTTTCGAATTTCGAGCATCTATTTGATACAACGGACGTTTTTTCAGTAAGTTCGAAAAATTAATTATAGCGTCACTAATAAAACTACGGTATTGAGGAAGTAGTGATTGTTCAAATGAGACTCGGGTCCACCCTCGAAATTCATAATTCATTATTCAGCGAACCATTTCGAGTATGGTCCGTCGGCCAACCATACTTTCCCTCCGCAATTTCGAAGTTCGGGACAGAAAAGCGGGACGGGGGGGGGGGAGTAGACGAAGAACGAAAAATATTTCTCCAAATTATACCTCGCGAAAAATCAGTGTATATGAACAAAGTAGGACAAAAACCGAAACTCACTTCAGAAATTTGCGGAAGTGGATACGACCTTTCCTTTCACTTCATATCAAATCTTGTGTACCTTGTACGAGCGCAAATAATGTTCTTCGCGAATAACGCGAAGAGCTATTATGCGTTGAAAGAAAAATCAAGGAACGATGTACACAGCTCGCCTATCCTCCGAGTAAATAAAACTGTTCTACCTTACTGACCGTAAATATTTCGAGTAGCCGTGAATGGAAACACGCCAATTTCGTATCGAAAACGAAAATCGTAAACATAAAGAACGGACCGGGAGTGAAATTTTGTACAACAGTGAAAGCGCGGGGTATCAATTTTACATTAATTTTTCAAATGAACGTTCGGCACGAATAATGAACTTGCGGGGCGAAACTAATTGAATATTTGTATATTATTCTTTTGAAACACAACCATATTATAAAGTAAAAGTTCATTATTCAGGGATTGCGGACCAAATATAGGTAGAATACTTTTGATCACGGTATCAACTAGTTACCTTGGAAAGAGACGAGGAATTGTTAAAAATAGCGAAGTGCTTGATCGTGAATGTCGAAAAACGATGATGATGATGATGAAAATATCTCTATTCGTTCACTTGAACGCTGTACACCAGATGCTGGATCAGGCTGGAGAGGATAGCCGAGTCAGCAATAGATACGCGTCGGTCCAAATGCGTTCAGATCGATTCCATGGGACAGCCCAAGCCCTTATTGACGCAGAAGTGCTTGCATACCTGCGCTCAGGATGACCAGCAGTTATTATAGTTGTCGAAAAATCCAGAGACGTCTGCTGGTACAGGAAAACGCGCAGTCACTTGTGGGGTGCCGCCAGAGTCGGTTCTTAGGCCGCACTTGTGGAGCATCGCAATTAACGGGATTTTTAAGGTGAAGCAAGCTTGTCAGCTATGCAGATGAAACTTCAATGGTGTAAATACTGTCGAAATAATTCCAGCCGTAAAGAGCAGGGTACCAGGCCCTAGAGACAGTAATGCATTAAATTAAGTCGGTTAGAATAGAACTCGCAGTAGAAAAGACTTATTCACGAACCGTTGAAAGTTCTCTTCACCCAGATGACAATCCTAAGACGGCCGAGGGAAACAAGAAGAAGGATCATGATAAGCAACGATTGTCTATTCTCCTACATGGTGCTCCAGTACGGGCCGACTCCATGAAGATAGTCTAAGAAAGGAAACATATGGAGAAGAACCAACGACGTGCGGAGGCTCTTGATCATCAACAATCGAGCTACTCGCTGAGGAGAGGTTGATATGGTAGGGCTTGTAACCGAAACTCATAAACAATGATCTTCTTCCGTAGGTTATTCATGGTACGGCGAATTGGGCGGGGAATCGGCTCTATTGGGGTGGATGAGATGACCTCTTAGCACTGGGTAGCTATTGTCTCAACCTTCGGGTGCATCGATAAGTCGGCGATCAAATTAGTCAAAGCTTTCTCTTCAGAGGGAGGAGGAAGGGCGATCTTCAAGCCTTTCTTCAGTAATTCCTCTTCATCTTCTTGGAACCTGGTTGTTGAAAGGTTGACCAGTCGAGGATAGAACTGCTGCTGAGGAAGAGTTGGAGGGGGAGTGCTTATGTCGGTAACACTCTTCTCATCAAACAGAGTCTCAATTTTTTTCTCCTTCTTAGCTTGGACCTCCTTTTGGTGTTTAGAGCAATCCTCCTCTACCTTGTTTGACAAATGAAGAAGTACTTATGGCGGTAGGCTGTCGGCCAATTTCAGATGAGCCATCATGAGAAGGCGAGTAGTGTAATTCTTCCTGTTTTCCTGAAAGCTTAGTGTAAGCACGTTCTTGGCTTACTCATTCGTATGAAATTGGTTAATGTGCCTCCAGAGGCTAAGAATATGTCTCTCGGTCAAAAACGGAAGTGGGGTAGGCCACAACTTGATAAAAATGCTGTGGAATGCAATTCTACGTTTTTTAAATTTTTACTGTCTAGTGTGGCTTATTCAATGTGCCTTTAATAACGTTCGAGTAAATTGCTCATCGTTTACGCAATGTTTTGAAGTGTATCATAATTTTTTTTAGCCAACTTTTATCGTTCAATTTTTTTTTTGTCGTTTGTCACAATCATTAAATATAGTTTATGATACCTTTTTAAACGTTTCTGAACAGACATTTATCGTTCATTAACCCTATTATATCGTGCTCTAAAATCACACCCCTAATAAAATATAATCTTATTGAAAGTAGCGAATCCAATCGAATCTTCTCCCCTCTCCATCGACTTGAATTACTCATCTCCC
The DNA here is from genome assembly GCA_035079385.1 of Aspidiotus rigidus. NCBI lineage: Eukaryota > Metazoa > Arthropoda > Insecta > Hemiptera > Diaspididae > Aspidiotus > Aspidiotus rigidus. Next base: position 2,916,545 of record JAVHKY010000004.1, on the reverse strand, counting down.
ACTATCCAAATCGTGGCTCCAGGACCTGTGAGTCTTTCCCTCGCGTATGTTCATTGATGAAGTTTATCCGCAGTGCAGTGTCGCGCTGGTCCCGGTCAGGAGGTCGGAAATCCTCCGCCCAAGAAGGCCCGCGAAGGCTTCATGGGGTCCGCAAGAAAATTCTTGAAAGTTTGACCATGAAAGTTTGGAGCGCCCGGATGAAAAATGTGATCTAGCGCGAGATTGGCAAATAGTCCTCCTTCGAAAAGAGGCGTTTGCGGTGTCTTTTGCCATGCAAAATCGCAAAAAGTCCCACAAATAGTCCAAATCAAAAAAGAGGCGTTTTCGGCCCAATTTTCTACAAAATTGTAAATAGCCTCAGATTTAAAAAAAGGCTTTTGCGGTGTCATTTTCTATAAAATCGCAAGATTCGCAAATAGTTCAAATCGGAAAAGAGGGGTTTGCGGTAAGAGCCCAAATGGTCCGTAAATAGTCCTAATCGGAAAAAAGACGTTTGCGGTATCATTTTCCAGAAAATCGTAAATAGCTGCAGTGTCGTACTGGCCCGACTGGCTGACTGGAGATACCCGGCCAGAAAAGGGCTGCGAAGGTCTCATGGGACTTACGAGAAAATTCTAACGAAATTTTCAGATATGATAACGAGGTTGCTTCAATTTCAAGCTCTGCGTCCATATCATTATTATTGAGCAGTACTTGAACGAACCTCCAGTAAAAGATGATATCTGTAAGTAATTGTAATTGACCTAACCTTTATGAAAAATATGGTTCTGCCTCAATCGTAATCAAAATGACCATTATTATGAGTTTCGGTTACAAGCCCGATGAGTATGGTTTTTAAAGCAAACAAGAAAACAACGACTAAGCAAGAAGCTTCGGGTCAAGTAAGGAGCCAGGCGCTTTCTTCTCGAGAAATGGAAAGCGAGAGTGAGCTTTGGAAATGGACGACCCTTCTGTTAATACGCGATCTTGATGAGTGGATGGATTGAAACCATGATCAGCTGAACTTTCACCTGACGAGTTGTTAAGCGGCCGCATGGCTGCTTCAATAAGTACCTTCAGGAGAACTTGTGTAAATTAGCGATGAAGGGTGGGATGATTGAGGCGTGAGTTGGATAAACTTTGTCGGTTACTGCCAGAGATTGAGGTTGATGAAGCGCTTGCTCCGAGTAGCCTAATATCCACCATCCCAAGTTTCGAAGAAGCATGAAACCACGTGTCTGTAAGATCTGGAAAAATGTCTACCTCTGATATATCTGTATATGACTATAGGACATGGAAAAATGTTGACTTTGGAGCTATTATGAGAGAGATTTGAGGAAAAAAAAATAATGACGATCTCAAGATATACTTATACTTACAAGGGAATGACCTACTACTGAAATTGCTCTTATGATGGAGTAGAAGAAGGTTCAAGAACACGCTAACTTCTTCTGAAATAAAATCCGGATTTTCTGCTCGCCTCAATTAATAGTTAATGACAAGAGGACTCGCGAACTGCGAGTTTTTTCCTTAATTGAGATAGTGAATCTTTCAATTTATTTTCGTCCTCCCATTTAGGGAATCTCGAAATCCCTTAAGGCTCTAAAAAACTTGATAGGATTGAGAGATGGAAGACGTTCGTATGAATAGAACATTGATAACCGTAAGTTGAAAAATATCACAAGGAAAGTATGATAAAAACGACAAGCTCGCGCTTCGGTAGGAAAAGAAACTCATCGAGTTTCAGCAAGTCTTGAAAGTCGATATTTTTACGTCGCATGTACACATGCTGAATTTTCAAACTTTCACACCTTTCTTTCGAATCGTCTACTTTCCTAAGGCTGAAATTGTCAACTTTTTCTGGTACACGAACGAAGAATTGTTGACATACGAGTATATACTTTCGCGCTTTATCGTATAGGATTGAAATTGATACTCTGATGCTTCTACAAAGAAGAAGTTGAATACATGTAGATATATTCAGACTTTGTAATTTGAAATAGAAGGAAATCGAATGTAACCCAACTCTTCTTCGAATGTTTGAAGACGCGTACAATTGCTGACATTCGCGAGGTTTATTTATTCTTCTTCAAATATTTTTATGAGGACGTCGTAATTTGAATGCAATCGGTATTTTACAATACTTTGAAAATCAATAACCTATTATACGACCGCTCATCTCGCGGATATTTTCTCGTTCGATAATATTAAGAATTCTATTCGTGTGTAATTTTTCATCCCTTGCACTCTTGTTCTTCAGTCACATAATACTCCTTTCTCTTCATGTCCCATATCGTTGAATTTGCGTCACCTCCGAACTCATTGTAAGACCTCGTATCACCGGCACCGGTGTCTAGCATAGGATCAGAAACTAATGACCTCGTTTGAGACGTCACCTGTCGTTACGGGCAAAATAGTTTATCGATATAAATACCAAAGCCATTTTGATGGAAGAAAATTAACCGTATATAGGAAAATGACGTACGGCGGCGGCTCTTGTTTACATTTTTCAAAATCAGTGTTGCCGGGAATGCGTACATAGTTGTACACAGCTCGTCTAAAGATAATTGAAATATCGATTTCTCTCGCAAGGGGTGCGACCTTATAAATATTGTATCGTATTATGGTGTGGTCGATATAAACGGCGGCCGAATTATCAACGTCGCACACCGTTAAAACGAGAAGGTACAGTAATTATAACGATAATTCGACGAACAAATTTTAACGTTACACTGTATCTACGTATATAGAGTACCTAAAAACACTCGTACGATAAGCCCTCCGTACATAGAAAACAACGAAGGTGTTTCTAGCGACATTTAACGATCAGATTTTCATACAAGGCACGAGAATACTAACTCGTCTATGGACGCTTTAATGTAGACCGGCACTCGTACGGCGATTGCCGCCAAATTTAATTAAAAAGCGACAGTGTGAAGTTTTCCCAACGAGAAAAGCAAGCCGAATAGGCCGGTTGCATTTATTATCAAACCTCTCTCGTTACATGGTAATGTCATTTGCGGCTATCCCCCACTCAGGTATTACATCGTTCAAATCTAATAACGGGCGTGTTTTATGGGAGCAGAATTTTTCATATTATGTATGAACAATCGTGCGAATTGATAGCGGCAAAGGAAGCGAGAAGAGGTGAAAATGACTTGAAGATAAATATGGTCGACAGAAGGTGGCGAATATGTATGAAACATAATTTGAAGCTTATACTGGAATTTTTCTTTCTAGCATCGGGCTTTGGTAAATTTCAGCCCTGGGTGAATAGCGGTATGACAGACTCCTTTCGAGTTTGGTAAGATTGTAAAACTTACAACTAACGACAGCGCTACCTCCTCTAGTATTAACGTATCCCATAGCCTAGGATGATCTCTTACAGTGAAACTTTGTGAGCCAGTACCATCAAGATGCCCACTTTTTCTCCGAAATGAAATTCCCTGACTTTTCCCTGACTTTTTCAAGTTTTTCCAGACCATAATCTTCACTAAAAAGCAAAGAAGAAATTAGATACCATTGCAGGACTGCAATGCCAGTGGGGAACCCGCTGTCCCGAGTTTCCTAGAGCCAGAAGTTTTTCCAAGTCCTGAAAATCATGACGTGACAACTTGAACACGCTGCAATTTCAAGGAAGCTGTCGTCTTTCCAAGTTCCCCTCCCTCTCCGTGACGTCATCAACCTCGCTCGCGGACGAAAATTTCCTGAAAGTACCCCCAACAAAAAAGATAGCGGGTTCCCCGCTAAAAAAAAAAAGAAAAAAAAGAGGGAAAAAAATTACGGCTTCCTTAACGAAGTTAAACGAGGAACGCAGGAAACCTGTTTTATGATTCGAATGAGATTTGGTATTGAAAATTCAAGGAAGCCTAGATTTGGAGAAAGGTAGTAAAAAGAAGGCCTAGACCAACTCCAAATTTTTCTAAGTCCCCCTCCTATCATATATGGCTCGAGAGTCGAAATTTTTTCTAAGTCCCCCTCCTATCATATATGGCTTGAGAGTCGAAATTTTTCTAAGTTCCCCTTCTATCATATATGGCTCGAGAGTCGAAATTTTTCCAAGTCCCCCTTCTATCATATGTAGCTCGAAAGTCGAAATTTTTCTAAGTCCCTCTCCTATCATATATGGCTCGAGAGTCGAAATTTTTCTAAGTCCCCCTTCTATCATATATAGCTCGAAAGTCGAAATTTTTCTAAGTCCTTCTCCTATCATATATGGCTCGAGGGTCGAAATTTTTCTAAGTTTTTCGCTGGACGGCGGACGGCGCACGGCGCACGGCAGATTTCTCAAATAGCCCCCCATAAAGCAGGTTCCCTGTTAAAAAACTTCTTAGCTCGAACTTTTTTTGATGTATCTCAAAAAATTCCCTGACTTTGGGTAAAATTGCCAAAATTCCCTTCCTTTTCCCTGACTTACAGATTTTCCAGACAAGTAGACACCCGGACCATATCCTCGAACTATCCTTTCGGTTCTGACGGAAGTATCCGTGTTCAGCTGACTGAGATAGTCTGGTCCTATCTAAAAGGGCAGGATCGAGATCGGAGTCGTGGGTAGTCCTTGAAATTTCGATCCAGTCTGTTGTTATGGCTATGTGAAAGCTCTTCTGGCGTAAGCTCGATAATTTGATTCGATTGCGTGTCTCGATAGGCTCTGGATCCTGAAGTTACTGTCTGGTTTGTGTGCTGTCGAGGACTTCTCTCACCCTATACTCATATCCTTGTTACATCTCATAATCAGTACATTAACTTTTCTACGCAAGATGGATGGAAATTTCTATATTTTCTCATTCTTAGTCGCTTCGTGTCTATTGAATATCCAGAACTGGTGATTGCCTTTACTGCTAAATGGCTGGAAAGTGTTGGAAAGTGTACGATATTAGGACGTATTTTTTACTTATTTTCAACCATTCTAAGGATTTATATTTATGCAAATTCAGATGAAATAAAAATAAAAATACAATTCCCGTATAAACTATACTGCGCGAGCGCTTTAGGCGTGAGCCATTGACGAGCGAACAAACTGAACCCAGTTTGTTCGCTCGTCAATGGCTCACGCCGAAAGCGCTCGCGCAGTATAGTTTATACGGGAATTGTATTTTTATTTTTATTTCATCTGAATTTGCATAAATATACTATGAACCGTAATTTTATTGAGGATAAAATATCAGTCACTCTAAGGATTATCAGCACAAGGTAAGCAAGTGCGAAGAATTTTTTATGAATTGAAGTGGCAAATAAATGAGGATTCGAGACTACAGCAGAGGAAGAAGTAAATGGAACGCAGGTAATGAAGAGGGTTAGTCAGACGGAAGGCGTGTGTCAAGAACGGCGCATGAAAAGAGGTGTTAAACAGATATGCCATCATACTGGCAGTTTTGGAAAGAAGGGCAAGAGAATAGACCTAGAAAAATATAGGAATAGGTGAGACGTGTATGACCAATTATCTGAGGTGGATGGGAATGATTTCTTTATGATATCAAGTGGTTTGATTAGGGCACTACTTGTTTTCGATGGTTCCAACTTGTTTTGAATGCTGTTCTAGGAGTCGAGTATCAGAGATCAATAACAGATTTTGAGGTCATAGACAGGAGTAAGAACAGGGTCAGCAATTTTAAAGGAGAGAAGGGAATCTTTGGCGGCAAGGTCAATCCCGTCATGTTCCGGGAAGTTGATGTAACCCGGAATTCCTAAGATGGCGACTGGTGTTGAGGTGGATGATAAGAGTTTGAAGAAGTACATAATAGGGCTCTACATAGCCAGGAAAGATGAAATTAGAAATTTGATGTGAGAGGTGAGGAGAATGAGATGCGAAAGACAAGAATACATGGCGCTCAGTTTGGAATTGGTAATTGGTTATCACGTTTTGGACAGAGTATGTACATCCAGTTTTGGGTCTAGATTTAGATCCGTCGGTAAAGAAAATTCGATGAGGATAATATTTTCAATCCGTTGTGATGATCGGTTGTGTCTCATGTGCAGCCGCCCGTTCTCCCTAGTGTAGTGTGTGCGGGGACATAGGTCAGAATCAGGCACGCCACAACCCGTCAAAATTATTGAGTTTACTGGGAGGACTACGTCTACTCGAGACCTTTCGTGGTAGCATTCACCAATACTTACTTAATCAATGAGGTCAAGATCAATTGGTATGGGCGTAATTGAGCATACGGGGGACACCTCTCGGACCAGTTTGATCAATGTGCTAATACGGTATACTTCGTTATACATCAGCTTACAAGTCAACAATTTTCTAAGTCACGCATCCGGACGTAATTCTGGGTAAGAAGAGAGTATCGCGAAGTTGAAATTTCAACAGGGGCCTTGTTTTATGGGGATCTCCGCTATCCGACGGAAACTGACCTACCCTAATCCAACTAGACACTAAAGTTATTCTCACAACCTCATTTTTTTCTACTTTTTTGGTACCGGAAGCTGGACTCGGACAAATCTCTATTTTTGTACTATACATGAGAGGAGGAATCAGAAAAACCACCATCAAAGGAGAAGGACTCGGAAAAATTTTGAATATCCAGCTATAAGTATAAGTAAAGTGGTTAGCCATTAAAGTTTCCATGTCCATAGGGTCGTGCGAATGGACGCAGGTTCACGAAATAGGGTAGGAATTCTAATTGTAGATCTAACCATGAAACATGTCAACATTTTTGAAATATCTCACAAGATAGAGGTGATCTAAGGAAAATGAAGAATATTGAAAAAAAAAAAAGAAAACAACTTCAGAAAAAAATAAGAATCCGAAACTTGTGAACTTCAATTCCCTAACTCAGCTATAAAATTTTTTCTTCTGATTCTTAAATTTGTGGGCATTATACAAGACTTTCGAAGAGGCTTGGGCAACCTCACGATTTTCCGAATTACGCTTACAAGATTTGTAATGAACCTACGTTAAGATAGTTTCTATTCGATTTAAATACTATAGCCTAGACATATTTTAAAGCTTTAGCATGTTTCTAATTTTTAAAAGTCGATGGGTGGTCGATCTTAGTTGGAGATACAAACATTGAGCACTTTCTATGTAGTACAAAGAGAGAGAGATTGCGGAAATTTAGAGCGATTTTAAAGAAAATGGACCAAGAGTCTTTTACAGAAAAGTTGAAGAAGAACGGCTTTAAAATCTAGACAAGAAAAAATGATCATTAGCCAGTCAAAGCTTATCTCAAACATGATTTTCAAGTTCCGAATGTAAGACATTTTGGCCTCTGTAAAACCTAATTTTTTTTTTAATTGTAGACTAGATCAGATAATTCAAACGAGAGAACGTAATATCAATACTTCAATCGGGGCGATCTCTGGTAGTTATGCGATAGACCTTATTCCCTAAATTGTTGGCTTATCGCTTGTTCTGCTCTTACAGAACTCAATTCACTACTTTTTTTTTCTCCTTAAATGAATATCGAGATATATGAAAGAAAATGCTTTCCTTTACGACTTATTAACATTTGAAAAAATTCTCCAAGTGTAATTCCTTTCAAACTAAAAGTTCCAATATTTTCGATATCCCTGTATTCAAGCTACGGATACTCTCCAATTGATCTGAACTGAATACGACCTAGGAGAAATTCAACGAACAGATTTCAGGGTTATCGTTGAAGGTAGCGAGGAGCTGATAGAGAACCGAATTATGAGATCATATAATTTCAAACGTTCCTTCTGCTCAAACACGAAATACAAATAGAAATCCCGATAAAACAGACAAATTTACTTCGAGGTCAACAATTAAGCCAGAATACGTGATCAAAAAGTTCCGTTTTACGTTATTTACATACAATTAGACTCATGAAGGAACTTTTTTCTTGTACACTATAATACTGTTTGAATTTTATACAACTCGAGTACGTTCACGTTTTCAATTAAAGTGGCACCACGCAAATTATTTCACTGTTTATTCGAATTCTCTCCTATATATTCGTTGCGCATCATCAGTAATCTAATTTTCATTAAATTCAATGTCTCTACAACCTAATTTTTAATGATTCTAATGTATTATTCGTGCTACGCTTGAAAATGGCCTACACTTTCTTCATGCCCGTCACTTATACGAATTCGGCCCACGAGACTTCTGACCGTGTCAATGTGGCTCCTGATCGTAAAAAAGGTCAAGCGAGCTTGCATTAGAGCGACCGGCTATACGAGATTAAAGATGCAAAGAGAAGCGTGCGGAATTGAAGTAAGCGAGAGACGGCGCGAGTCCGCACGCAAACCGAGTTAATTAGCAGAACGACGACGCAAAGGCCGCCAGTATTTTTTATACTGGAAACGCCCCTTTAAAATATACGTAATTTTTATAACCGCATGTTGCCCTAGTCTAGAAATTCTGGAAGAAAAATGTATGCATATTAAACTTCCACAGACCATATATTTATTTCGTATAGTCACACCCCTAAAAATAGAGCGGATTAAGTATGAATTTTAAAATTTTCAACGTTCGCTTACACAGGTCGTGAGTTCCACATACACTCGAGTATTTCTAGAAAAATATCCAGTATACAATATTATTCGTTTCATTAAACTGCACTGCGTGTGGAGAAACGCCTGCGAATTTTGAAATGTTTCGTTGAGCAGAGCATAAAACTTTGGGAAATAAATCATACGTGCCCTCCACGTAAGAATGAAGTTCGTAACCCGCGACTTTGTTTAAGCAAAAATACAACCTACAAAGCATATTTCCTTCTTTTCCAAGGGCCTCCCCTTCTCGTGTGCTCGTAATTCATCTTTGTTATATCTTCTCTGCCCTTGATTATTTTAAATATTCAGCTTTACCGCAAAATAATGATTCTCAACCCTCTCGTCGTATCAACTTTTATCATAGTGGTCAAGAATCACCATCGGTTGTCTCGATTCACCGGTAAGATTCTTCAACAATAGGTTTTTGTGTTGATTTTCAACTTCAATTCAGCATCAAATATGCTAAGATACTTCATTAAATCGAAATTAATGCCCGAGATGAAGTAAAATTATGAAGGAAGTTATCCAGGAACAGCTGTCGTTAAAATACAGACGGGAGAATAACATAACACCACATATGGAAAAGGGAACTACCACAAGTATAGGGGAAATCTATGAACCCAAGGTACCAAGGGAAAGTGGTGCACTCTTCGCAAAAAGGGTATGACGTCATCACTAGTAGACCAACATTGTACTCTAGAAAAGGGTTCGCCAAGAAAATTCTTAGGGCACCAATTGGCGAATATCAACATTGCTTTTTCTTAGGAGGAGGACGCCACTGAACATAACTGCAACGTTTGAAGCGTTGTCATGTTTCCTTTATTCATTCAATAAGACAAACAACGAATTACTGATCAGGGTGAACAAAAAAAAAATGTACTTACAGTCGGCGGAGGCGATTCACTTTCTTTGCTCTTTTCTTCAGCTTTCCGCTCCTTCAATGTTTTCAACAGTTTCCATTTGCTTCCGAGACCATCTTTGGATATCTCTTCGCGACTGGCGTGCGGCGATTCAGCCGACTCACTTTTATCGTACTTGAAACGTGGCAGTGAGGGTGTTCCAGGAACCTTGTCATCGTCTTGGTGTTTCATCCTTTCTTCTTCGACGTGATTTTCCTCTTGGCTCGCATGATCTTGATCATATTCGTACTCCGACTGCTCCCCTTGTTCCATTTTGTCTTCATCTTCATTTTCCATCGAGGTACGGTCAAAACTTTCCTCATCTTTCATCTCGTCTTCGTGCAAACGATTAATCACAGGTTCTTCTTCTCGCACATCCTTTATAGGACTATCTGGACCGCTAGTTTCGCCAGAAGAAAACTGATCCACGTCCGTGACTGGTAACTCCATCCTATTTGTCATGTCCTCTTTCAGATCCACTTCTGAGTCGGTGGTCACCTCGGTTATTTCTACTACTTCTTCTGAATCTTGGAAGACTTCTTCGACTATTTTTGGAACGTCTTCAGCTTCGGTCTGATGACGTTCTAGGATTTCTAATTTACGAAATTCGTACATGTACCATTCGTCCTCTGTGTCTATACTTTCTTCCGTACTTTGACGCCTGGACGAGGTCTTAGACATGGAACTGCACCAAGAATGGTTACTTTTACTATCATCTTTTGGATCTTCATTTTGAGAGTACTGTCCAACATCCAGACTGAATTGTTTCGGTAAGATATACTTTCTAGGAGAAGACGCGGTGTTGTTCCTTGGTTCGAGTTCAGATGGCTCGTCGTCGATTTCACAAATTTCAGATTCTTCTAACGTGTCTATCGAGATCGTAGGGTTGGTAAGGTATGGTTTAGAATCTGGGATGACAGCTTCCGCAAGAGTAGGAGTTTCAGCGTTCTGATAGTCGGCGTTCTTCTCATCAGTATCACCATCTTGTTCTTTATCTGATGGTGAAGGCTCTTGTTCGTGCACAACGGACGGTCTCTTATTAATAGGCATAAAGAGATTAGTTGGTTTTGAAACTTTTGTTAAATCGGGAAACTGGTTACCCGGATAGTGATGCGTTTGCTGCGATTCGACAAACACGTCCTCAGCATCATCGTAATTATTCGCCCAATGTACTTCCGAATCCGAGTCGCTCGATGTGAAGCTCTGCTTTTGATGCGGCTTATGAAACATTCCAGTCATCATGGAAATGATGGAATTTTTCTTCTTTTTCTGCGGTTGTGGCATTTTCTGCCTGTGAGTCGGAGTTGGAAAAGAGTGACGCCTTTGAGATAGCGCAAAACTTGGAATCCATTGACTCACTGAGTTGCCAACGACGCTAAATGCAGACCTTAAGGTATTTCGACGATTTTTCTTCACATCAGTTGGTTTAATATTCGCCTGGGGTTGATAGTGTCTAGATGATTGAGTGGAGTAGAGACGACGATTAGGTGTATGTTGATGCTGATCTATATGCGACCAGTGACGAGTATGCATTTGAACGGAGGGTGTGGATTCGCTATATTTTCTCGCCGGTATCATACTTTTCGCAGGTCTTGTGGTTGGTTGCACTTTATTGGGTTCGGGTGGATGTTCTGGCTTGTACGAATGGGTGGGAAAATTTCTAGCAACCTCGTTCTTATTGACTAGACGTTGGTGTTGGTGACAATAGGGTGAACTGTTTATCAAGTCAGGCGTCTCATTTTGGCGAGGAAGTTCGTTTAAGGCGACACCACTCGAGTACACCGACGTATACACATCAGATCCTGCTAACGAATACACGGAAGGTGCCTGATTACCTGGGTCGAGGAACTGATCTATGGATGAGTGTAAGCGCGACTTCGATCCTCGAAATTTAGCAGGACTGTCCGTGTATAAGGATTGCTCAGTCAGTTGTTGTCGAGATCTTGCTTTTTCGTCGAGCCGCAAAAGCGAGGAACGATAAGGAGACGGTATCATAGGATCACTTCGTTCTTGGATATCGGTCCACGATTTGTACTTGGCCGCGGCCAACATATTACGTAGTTGATAATTTTCTTGGAGTTGATCTATTAAATCTAACGTCTGATCTGTTAATTTTGGTTGGTAATAATTAGGCTCCCTCCAATTTTCTGTCCTTGAACTGGGTCGTTGAAATTGTGTTTCGTAGAGATAGTCTATTTTTGAGATTATATCCTCTGGGTCAGAATCTTCGAGCGGATATATCATATCTAAGGGTTCGTCATTGTCGTCATCGTATTGGTCATCGTAAAAATTATACAATGATGATTCCGGTGGATGGTAATCGTACGTGCGACAGTCTTGAGGAGCTGGAGGGGGCGGGCTTTCGGGAGATCCGGGACCCGTTCGAAACTGTATCAGTGTGTTGATCACATTATCGTATTCCAACGTATCTTGAGTGGGACGCACTATGAAATTGTTCGCGCTTATTAGACGTTCAGGATCCTCATTCATTTCTTCGTAGTTACACAAAAACGGATTCGTGTACTTGGTTTCTATCGGTGAACAGAAATCGGATTTTGAAAGTAAACTGTATTCCGTTACTCTTGAAATAAAACTGGACGACGAGGCCGGACTTATGCTGGTATTAAGAACGCACGTGTCCAACCTGGGACAAGAGAAACCAACTCTGGATGACTGCGAATCCGTGAATTTACGTTGCGGCTGAGGAGAATAATAAGTTTGCGTTTGAGGCGACTCTTGTAGTTGTACGTCGGTTCGAAACGCGTTATTTAATCCCAGCCAGGATTGCGATTTTGGAAGTCCGGACGAACACGGTAGGTAGTGATAATCCATCAGATTTACGGGTTTATCGTCCTTTTTATACGATAACGACGACGCTCGATCATCGAATTCGCTATTATCGCAACTCGAACGTTCTAATTTATTTTGGATGGCAGTGCTACCGGTAACGTCGATATTTTTATCGTATTTATCGCTATCGCAAAACGACTGCAATCTAATTAAAGGTATATCGTTTTTACTCAAATTATTTCTATCGTTCGAAGTCGCTACACCACTAATAAAACTACTGTCGTTAGTCGCGGGCATATTAAAAAAATCGCCCCACGAATTTTGCTCTTGGGACAGCCGTGTTTGTCTTGCTGGCTCCTCTTTGTGGTTATTCGTAACGGAATTATTTTGAATAGCACTTTCTGCGGGAGCGGTCGGTTTATCCGCGGACGTCATAATCTTTCTTTGCAAGCTCATGATAGATTCGAGCTTCTCTATCTGACTCCACATGGAGGCGAAGTCGGCCGAAAGAATTTCCAGCGAACTCCACGTTTGGGCGACATTGGTCTCGATATTCTCTAGCGGATATGCGACAGTGTAAGGTTTAACAGGACGACCGTGATCGTTTTCGGCAGTTTTAGAACTGGTTGCGGTTGCGCTGGTGGCCCTGATCGGGGTAGAATTTAGCGGCATGCTTGCGGTTTATCTCATGTGGATTCGAGGTGTTTCTTAATCGAAGCTGAGCGAGGAATGAGGTAGTGTTTGCTGATTCGAACATTCATGACGCGATCTGAAACGAAAAATCGAATTGTATAAGATATAGGGAGAAAAAACTGGGAAAATAATTCGATAAAAAAGGCTGTGGGCCAAAAATTTGAAATTTTCCCTCAAGGATGAGTAGACTCTGATCAACCCCTATTAAGCAATCTGCCTCGTATTTTTAAAATAAACTACATTCTAAAAACAATATAGAGGATAAAATTTTTCTCTTTTTTTTTCAGAAGAAACGTTCAAAGAGGAAAAAGTACGTACAATAAATACGTACAACACAATTTCAACGAATATCGAAGGGACATTTTCAACGGTTCGATAACGATGTCGAAAGAGAGAAAAAAAAATCGACTATACTGATATTTGTTCTAGATTAGATCTGTCAAATTCACTCGAAATATCATTTCTCAACTGATTGCCAAACCACAGCGAGGTCTCTTATATACTTTGCAGACAAGGTTGCAAAATTATTATACCGCTTTCGGATCGAAAATGTTTAGAATGAAGACGAAAAATTATTTCAGTACATCCTAGGGAATAAAGAGTAATTGTATCGTGACCTTGCTCCGGACCCTGATTTTCTAAAAAAAAAAAAAAACGAGCCAAATCTTACTGTTTTTGCGACAAGAAATATATAGCTGACTAGAATAGAAAGGTAACGACAAAAAAGTGACGGAAAAACATTAAAAGATCTTTCGACTCGTGAGTGAGAGAATTTTCTTTTCGATGAACAAAAAGCTTTGCGTAGGAAGACCTTGAGCGCCGCTGGACAATTTCATGATCGTAAAATGCGAGAATATTTTCAACAAACAGAAATACTTTTTAGTTGAGCCAGATATACCTTGAAATATTTTTTTAAATAAAGGGTTTGAGTTTATGAAACCATTCGGACTGCTTTGTAGTTTCCGATGCTCTAATAAAACTTTACGACAATGGTGAAATGATATGAAGAAAAAGTTTGAGTATGACTCAGTTGCAATGTAGAGTACAAAATAGATCGAAACTTGACCTAACCTCGAGGTCAATTCGACCATCAGACTTCACTCAATTCCTAGCAAAGAGCCAAAAGATGTAGTCTCTACCTCAACTAAAAGAGGAACTCCTTCACAATCAGTCGAACCCTCAAGTGTCACTTGTCAATTATTCTTACAAAAGACCTACAAAAGTATTTTGCTTTGCAAATTTCCATCTCAAAGATTGATCAGATGATGAAAATTGTATTTGTTCGCGCAGCTCTGAGAATTAGCGCTGGTATTGTGCACAACGAAATTGGGAAAATTGATGGGCGGCGCGGGTAGTGTGCAGAAGCTTTTCTTGAATCTATCAATTTCTTAGGAAAAGTAACTTGTACGAAATTTCACGCTCTGCGAATTTCGCTCTTTTTATTTTTCCGCTGAATAGCTCCGTTCCTAAGTCATTTTGGTGTAATTTAACCAACATTCAAACAGGAAAACCGACCTGACACAATTTTCAATTTTATGGATTGGAGTGCTTCTTGCGGGTGACTGGTTTGAATACTCGGCGTTCGAGACCACTTTCATATCACCTATATTATTCATATTATTATCAAAAAATTACCCAACTTCGCTCTCAACTTATTTTGCGGTTATTTCATACGAAAATTGTCCTGACCTAGTTTTCAATTTAGTCGATTGTAGCGCTCCTAGTGCGGTGAAAGGTTTGAAAATTCGATGTTAGGGACCACTTTTGATATCCTATCAAATGGAGAAGATCAAATCTTATTATTTTCAGAAAATTCCCTAGCTTTGTTGTAAACTTATTTTGAGTTTATTTTATTAACATTCAAATAGGAAAATTGTGCTGACCTAGTTTACAAATTTGTCGAGTGAGTGAACTGCTTAAATATTTGATGTTCCAGACCCTTCTTTCGATATTTATCATCTATAGGCTAAATGAAGATCAATTTTTCTCTTATTATTCTCAAAAAATTCCTTAGCTTCATTCTCACCTTATTTTAAGGATATTTCATTCAAATAGAAAAACTGTCCAGACTAGTTCTCAACCTTTTCTTCGATTGTAGGGCTCCTAGCAGGTTCGGTACTAGAGATCAGGGGTGTCAAGTAAGCCGTAAAATATCAGCTTATGGCTTTGAATTTTGAGATTTATTCTTGGAAGCCGTAAGTTTCAAGTTGACGTTTTTATTTTGAGCTTTTTCAAGCTGTACTGCGTACCAAATCGATTTCTCTTCATTTTCAAATATGCTCAGCAAAAAGAAGATTAAATATTGAAAATTGGAAATTTTAAGATTTGAGCTGAGGCTATATTCTTGTAAGCCGTAAGTTTCAAGTTGACCCACATGCTAGGACGGCTTGACATCCGCCCTGTTCAAGACCACTTTTGATATTTTATCACTCATATTGAGCGAAGACGATAAAGCAGTTTTAGGCCGAAAACGAGAATAAGGCTGAAGATATCCTGGCAATATCACGACTGAAGAAATGAGACTCGCTTGTAGAAGTCGAGTTAGACGGGAGAAGTAGAGTAAAGACGGGGTGGTATGGAAAACTAGAAAAAGCCGGGAAGATTTCATATAAAAAAGTAAATAAATAAATTAGGGAATTTTTTAGTCCAGAAAAAATAGCATTTTTGTTGAAAATAAATCAAGCAAAGATGAAACTCGGTATTACCGTCTGTTAATGTGTCCTTATAAACCCCTTAAAACCTCGCCACCCCTTCAAGATGTGAACGCCACCCACCACAGTGAAATTAGATTCCCCTTCAGCAGTTACTTGCTATTATCTTGGCAAATATCGATGTTTAAACAAAAATACCACAAATGAAAATAAAAAATCATAAAAATTTTATAAAAAAATATTGTCCCCTTTCATTATTTTCCCAGGGATAATAGCAAATCGAGTAATTCTCCTAGTGCACAAAAATACACCATCGATTTTTTTTATATGTATTATGTACGAGACATTTATTTCAATTTGCGTGAATATCGATAGTAATTTAGAATCGAAATGTATGTTTGTGTCGAGTGACGCATACAAGTTTTCAACAAGAACTTTTTTTCGACGGGAGCTAAAATTTGTATTTTTGTCGACATTGAACGAATATAATTCGAAAAGAGGAGTCCAATTCGTCCACAAGTTTTCAAGAAAATTGGTAACAGATGAAATTACAGACAGACGCCCATACGTACGTCACTCGAGAACCATTTTCGATCGTGATTATCTCAGTTACTATGAATACTACTAAAAAAATGAGTGAAATAATATTTACAGGAAATTGCATGATATTCTATTTTTATCTGAGGTATTTTTTCTTAAAACTCAATATTTACCGAGGTAATTGCAAAAAACAGGTGATAAGGCCGTTATTCCACTATAAGAAGGGCCAAGCTTACACTCCAGAGGTTCATTACGACACAATAACTGACAATCATACCGTTATTTCCAGCAAACACCGTTATTTGATGTAATTTTTCTGGACTGTAAAAGCACTAAGAAGAAATAATACGGGGAGGTATAATTCTCTCGAAAGAAGACAGAAAATTACACAGACACCGATATCGTCTACTTATCAAAAGAGATTGAGGAAATAGAGCTGCCTGAAAGTCAGGTTGAAAACAGAGTCGATTTAAGTGGTAAAGTTTTGTGACTCCCCTATTTTGATGAGATAGTTGCGCTCAGCTCCTGAGCGCCCATAGCCTACTTGTGATCTTATTTCAAACAATAACTGCCCCTCAAACTCTCGTAGTAACATTCTAGATCACCTTCACTGCTCAAACGTTGACTGCGACACTCATGCACGTCTCAACTCTACCAGTGGAATTCTCTCAGCATTCGATCTCTCCTGTCAACCCATCCGACTCTACATGACAGCGATCACTTTCCGATCCTAATCACATCACATACCCTCTCTCAGAAAAATCTTACCTTGGCCCTCCGCTGGTTTATGAACAAAGCGAAATGGTCACACTTTCACGATCCTTTCCAACCGCCTCTGGTCACTTTACTGCTCTAGAATCTTTCACCAACTCTATCATAAGCACTGCCCCACGCACTGAAAGCACTTTCAAACCTAACAAAGCTCCATGGTGGTCATAAGAATCCGTAAAAAAGCTTACCGTACTTACAACTCATCCCGCATCCAGTCCGACTTCATATCCTACAGCAAGGACTCTTGTCCGTTCTGGAAAGAAATGGTCCTGGAGCATATTCACAGCGGGCTTGAATTAACCATCGAGCTAGGTCAAGCTAAGAGGTGGCACACATGGCTAGTCCAGAAATTGAAATTTTTTCAAAATTCCAACAAGCTGAGTTGGTTCTTGCGAACTATTTTAAATTCATACCTCACTCTATACTCTTTCGAAAGGTAGACCAAATGAAGAAAATTTAATAACACCGAATAATAACTAACTTTTCAAAATCCATTATATCTTCGCATATATACAGTCACGATAAAGTTAATTTCCCAGCCACTTAAAACCTCTTGGACGCTCATCCACGGTCTAATAAAGAAAAAAGAGTTCTCAAAATCCGCCTCTAAATTAAACAATAACACCCTACAGCCGTTTTACAACGAAAGTTTGAAAATTAAAAATTTTCCTCGAGAAATGTATCTTTTTATTGTCTACAAAATATAATGGAAGATTCTGATTCATGGGCCGAGAAAAGTTATACGAGGACGAGGATAAATTTTAGTAATGGTAATTTGAGTACAATCGTTAAAGTGATATTTCTCGCGTGTCCGGTCCGGCATTGTACGCCGATTCTCTATACGATACGAAGACGAAACTTTCAAGGACCTCGATTCGATCACCTTTTCACGAAAGTTATTCGAAAATTCGACTCGCGGTGTATACTTTCCTTTTGTATACTCATTCGAGGTGTGAATGGATTTCGAGTTGGTGAACACATCGATTTCCGCGGAATACATGGGGAAAAATTCCCCAACCTTCCTACGAGTAATCCCATTTGAATATATCGCTCTCTCCCCTTCGTATTTTTTCAACTTCTTAGCCTGCCTGTTGCTCTTAATAAATGTATCGTTTTCCCTGTAATTACATTCGAGCTTTTAACCGCGCATGATTGGTTCGTCATTCATTTTAAATCGAGAACTTCCTGCGATGAAATACCTTACTATCTTATCCTATTTTCTGTTCTACGCCCTCGAAAAAATCGCTTTTCCGAAACGTACACGCTACCCATAATATAGTAGAAGGAAGAAAACATCGTCGAGTATGGTCGTCAGCCCATCAGGTTCACGATTATAGCACAATAAAACGAACTTTCAACTTCGCATTTTAGGTTTTCGGCCTTTTTTTCCCTCGTTTAACGGTGTAATATCAGTATTCTATAAGTTGACTTCGTTTGCACGTTACATTTCCTGTACAGCCCTTATTCGTCGGTCTCATTCTATTACATTTTCTTTCTTCCAAACGTTCGCCCCCAACAGTTGTTACGTTTTTCTTGTTTCTAATTTCGCGCGCCACACTCCATTTCCACTAGCAGGAGCTCACGAAAAATGATAACAATTTAATTTCAACTCGTTCTGCCAACTTCAACGCCCCACCTTAGATGAATAATCCACCAAGTCCGAACCACAATGTACTCTCCACCTCGGTTGTGGTAAGCGCCTTCTTGTACCCGTATACACTTTGTATCGTAAAATATAGTGAGAACGACCCAGAAAGTGCTCCCTTTCAAAACGTCGCTAGTATTTCGAGTGAACTCAACATTCAGACTTTTTATTACTCTTTTTAGACACTCGAGGCAGGGCTCTAGAGAATTTCTCACGCGCGAACAATTTTGTCAACTATTTTTTTCTTTATTGAAATCGATTTTTTTTCCCTCAAGTTGTCTTCCTGGACGGGAATGTTATGCTATATTGTAATAAATATATACGTGTATATAGTTTTACTTACCGACTAAGCACGTGGAGAATTCGGATATCCATCATGGATCGACGATCACACAAAACAAATAAAACAAAACCGGCGAGTACGCGAAATTACTACAATCGATAACGCACAATATACTATTCTAAATAATGCGGCATTTTAACCACCGCCACACACAAAATAGCACCGAAAAGGAAATTTATTTTAATCAAAATATCGAACGCGTAAAAACAGCAGAATTATCGACTCGATTTATTATCATAATTATTATCGAAAACAAAAAAACACGAACGCAACTCGAAGGCATAGTATTGCTCATATTTATATACAAAATGATAAGCGAACGCTTTTCCGCGGAAAATCGAGAGCTCCACCGTGTCTAACTACGAAGTTTTTGGAAACGACTGGTCTAGTAAAGATTCACGCGTGGATTTTCCCATGGAAAACACGGGAGTGTAGAAGGAAAACGCGGACCTTTTTGCGACCCTTTAACCCGTCTCCCAAGCATTCGTTAGGAGAGATTCCCCCACCACAACGGGCATACGCGAGCGGAAAAAAAAACACTATTTTCCCGCGAGAAGCATTATCCGTCACAATTCAAGCACGTCTCGACGTATAGTACGAGCAGGGTAAATTTGTAGGGGAAATTCGCACTGGTGAGGAGGCACGCATTTTCTTTTTTTAGTATCGTTGACAGATACCGATTGCGAATAATATTACGGCCTTGATATGATTTTTTTTTTTTTTTTTCTTCTGTTCTTTCCAACGTTGTGTCCGACTTTTATTAGTCCCGTTTATATAACTAATATGGTCGCAAATAATATTTTTATTGTGTGCGACGATGCCGGTCTGCCCGTACGAATTATTTCGTGCCGGCGTTCAATGTTCACCTCGTAAAAATTAACGAGGAAAAACTGTTTTTTCGTGTGTGGTATACGTTTTGAATAATGTCGCCGAAGATTTCCGCGAATGAAAGCAATAGTCGGTTATAAAAAGAATGTGTAAAGTAAACAATAATTCTCTTTTATTCAAAATCGTTTATCAACCATATGCCTTTGAGGCGGCAAATAACTCAGGATCGAATGTTTCAGAAAGAGAAATGGAAAAAATCCAATGAAAAGCTACGCTTACTGGGTTGACGGATGCTCTTTGCGTATTAGTACGGACACCGCTATTGATCTGCTGCCAGAGGAGCGAGCAGGTATGATTAGGCAACGAAGAGGATAAGGACCATCTGACAAGCCTTTAAGGTCAACCAGGAGGCCAGACGCTCCTTGCTTACCAAGAGGAAAGAGCGACTCGCCCAGACAAGAGAGAGCGAATAGACCCGTGTGTTAATACGTGATCTTGTAAAGTGGATGGACTGAGACCATGGCCAGCTGAATATCCATCTTTATGAAAATTAGATAGGAGGTACTGGAACATGTAATCTGCTATCCCTGGGAAAAGAAAGTCCCTGTCTTCCCCTTATGACAAGAAGCATACTCTACGAGCCACCATCCTTGAAGATAGAAATTCAGGTATAAGGAATGATACAAATTTCAACTCCGAGCGATTCGAAACCTCAATCGATAATACACTCTCTCAGCTTCAAAAGTCCCCCTCTACTATGGTTCACGCATTTAATTCAATCCAAAAAATTATCTCTAAATTCAATAAAAGCAGATGAAGGAAGCTGCCTAGTATTGATGTTACATCCAAAAGCTCACTGACTTTCTATTCACATTTCGATTTTCAGTAATCCAATGTGACCTTGACTCGTAAAACGGAAAAATTAGAAAACTCATCGATAAATCCAACCACATCCTCCCCAAGAAAAAACTCCTGATCGCAATGCTCTTTACAACATGTGCTATGCTATTTCAAGACTTCACGCACAAATCAAGATGCACAACTTGGAATGCATTTTCGTCCGGTCGTAGCCTCTTCTATCAGTCCAAATTTCAAATTCGAAAAATATCTAGGAAAATGGTTCCTGTTCTTCGCCGATTTCAATCCCACATACGTCGTCCGGAACTCTACAGACCTCGCCTTGGATCTAGTCAGTGCAACTTTTTTTATTTCGATATAAAATCAATGTTTCTTAAAATTCAACGTAAAAATTTTCTCACCGGACGATATTTACAACAAAAATTTATATGAATTTCACAACTCCTAATCAGATTGAACCAGAATGGTATTTTCCATTTTTTTATTCAATTTCAAGTTCAATTAATTGAGCCCTTCTTTTTAAGAAGGGCGACTCGCCAAAAGTGTTTTGAGAAAAACGCATTTGAAAGTTTAGGAAGGCTTTAACACGCCGAAAAAAAGTCAGATCGGGATGGGACTTTCACACTGTGTACCTCCCCTTCTATCTTCCCTAACGTTGCAGCCTCTCGTGCTTAATAGAAGAGCGCTACATCGATTCGCGCGCAAGTACAATTACGCCGTTTTTGCATAGACTCGCCCTTTTTGAAAAACTGGTTTCTATGTCATTGGTAATTTCCATAAGAGATACGCCCTTCTTGAAAAGACCCCACTTTTCGAGAATTTTGAGAATTTGAGGGTGAGGAACACGATTATGATAAAAAAAAACGAATCCGCTATGATATTTAAAAAAAAAAGGCGTAAGTCGATCTACGCCCTTCTTTGGAAAGAAGGGCTCAATTAATAATGAATTTTTAGGTTAATTTATAACAATCAAATCAATTAATATTTTATTTTTCTTATACCAAATCAATTTTAATAATGAATAATTTATTCATTTTACATTAAAATAAAAAAATTAATATTCATTTATTAAAAATAATAATTTTGTTTTAATTTAATATTAATAAATTTAAATATGAAAAAATTTTTCATTCAAATTCATATTTTAAAATTTTTTTTTTCAAAAAATAATTATTAAAATTAAATAAATTTAAGTTATTGATTAGAATTTTCAATTATAATATAAATTATCAACAATAATTTAATTAATTAAAATGAAAAAAATTAATTTTTGAGGAAATTAATTCATAATTTAATTTAAAAAACTAATACTTTATTTCAAGTTATTATGCAGAATTTTTCAATTCAATAATTTTATTAATATTTTTATGAATTCGAATATTTATTATTCATTTTCGTTATGATTTAATAATAAAACCTATATGGAAACAATTTTTTTTCCCCCTTGTATTTTTATATTTATTATTTATATTTTAATAATTTTTATTTAATAATTTTATTAATTTGTGAACGGCAGAGTCGTAAAATTTAAATAATTTGTTTTAGCGGGAAACCCGCTATCCCTTTTTTTGGGGGTACTTCCAGGAAATTTTCGTCCGCGAGCGCGGGCGTGAACGAGGTTGATGACGTCACGGAGAGGGAAGGGGGACTTAGAAAAACTGCGACCTCCGAGCTATATATGATAGGAGGGGGACTTGGAAAGACGACGGCTTCCTTGAAATTGCAGCGCGTTCAAGTTGTCACGTCATGATTTCCAGGACTTGGAAAAACTTCAGGCTCAAGGGGACTCGGGACGGCGGGTTCCCCGCTGCCATTGCAGTCCTGCAATGGCATCCAATTTTTTTTTACTTAAGTTCTTATCAATGATAGGTACTTTAAACCTCATTCGCATGAGCGATTGGTTAATCAACAACTCCATGGACCCCGAAATTGTCCTTGAGTTCCGTAACCTAATAACGGCATGCCCCGAAGATAACATATGCCTTTTCAATAGTTTAGTATACAAGTTTCCAGACGGCCTCCCTATGGGTTGCCCTCTTTCGTCTTTAGCAGCTGATGTTTTCGTCGACTACTTAGAAAAATGTATCCACTCGGAAAAATTCCCACAGCGCAAACAACTTTTATACTGGATAAGATACGTCGACGATATTTTATGTGTGTGAAACGATACGACATAGGAACTAGACTCCTTCCTTGAGTGTCTTAACTTCATGCATTTAAATATAACCTTCACGATGGATGTTGGTCACAGAAAATTAAATCACCTAGACCTCAAAATTCAATTGATGGAACACAATAATACTTTAGTACCGAAAACCGGTCCACCCACCTCGCCAATACAAGACGGCTTTTTTGCAATCAGCGGTTCAGCCGATTGGAAAAACTACATTCCTCCGGAAGTAATCAACATGGAATTATCGACTCTCCAAGAGATATCCAACCCGAACGGCCTTCAAAGCAACATTTAGAAAATGTGGCGGCGCCGCTCCTTAAAAAGAATTCTATCGTCGGCCTCAGTACGGCCCCCTCCTCTCTCTTCTGCAGTTAGAACGAAATGAATCCGTCTTCCGTTTCTGGGACCTCCCTCTTTCCAACTTGATAGTTTAGAAGCCAAGGTTACAATATAGGTTTCTACCCTCTGTCTTCCTTCGTCTTTCCCTCAAAACTAAAAGACAAGATCCACGCCGAAGACTATTCCGAGATATACCGCCTTACTTGTAAGGATTGCAGTGCTGAATAATATGAGGAGTGAACGTCGTAAGGAAAGAAAAGAATGAAAAATCGTAATCGTTACAAATATCTTTCTCAGAGTGAAAATGAGGATTTAAAAGGAAAGGGGTTCGGGATATACAAAATTACTCCAACAAATGAACAGCTAAATGATGCTTTTATAAACTGAAAATCGATATCACGTGACTTTTAGAAATCAGAAGGGAGGCGAGAAAGATAGTTATTCCAAAAGTATAGACGTCTGTTGCTACAATGACAAGGGAATATTCGAGCTAAGGTAGGCTCGGAAAAATAGAATATTCGAATTTGAAAAGAATACGTGACAGTTGACAGGGAAGTAACAATCGGTGTGAATTTGAAAGGCAAGAACGAAACAGCGATAATACGACAAATCTTTACTCCACATTCAAGCAACTGACAAGACAGGGTGGATGGGAATGGACGAGGTTAGGTAGAAATGGACAGCGATGATGATATAATTGATATGGTCACTCTGTGGCAACAATACTAACCTACCCACTCGAATTATTCTATGTCGCATGTCGGCCTTCAAAGCTCAACTCGTAAAAATTAACGAGGAAAAAGTTTTTCACACTCGATTATGTGTTTCGATCGAAGTTTGCGAAAATTTCCGCGAATGAAAGCAAGAGTCGGCTATAAAGCGAATATAAAGTAAACAATGCGTTTAACTTTAACCGAAAAATCGCACATCACACACACATACATACGCACGATAGTGGTTATGATCGAATATTTCATTATGTGTATACTCCAATAAATATATTGGTTATCATACATACGCTAAAGCACTTTATAAAATATTCAATTAATATAGGAACGAGTAGGTGGTGTCGATCTTTTTGCGATCATAATAATACGAGTATTTAATATGAAAACTTGAGAAGCACACTTTATAAAATTCGCAGTTTATGTTTTCATTATTCATGTGATGCAGTCACACCTGCTTCACCTCAACAACCGACAGAAGCAATCAGTCTATAAGAATTAGCTGTTTAGGGATTTTAATCGTGATGAAATCACTAGTTATATTATTTAAATAAAAATAAAGAGATTGGCTTAGCCACCACACAATTGTAACAAAGTGTTTACAGCATCATCTTCAGACTGATTCAAATAGTGCGGTGGCTAAGCTAATCTCTTTATTTCCCTTCATATACATATTAACCACGGAATACATTTCAGTCTTTAGAAAATAAACATATTGGCAGGCTGTGTTCGTCAATTGTACCGAGAATAATAACAGTACTGAACAGCTATCCTGTTACAAAGATTCTATTACGTGATTCTTGGATACTTTTCAACGCTGAACACGAATCCGTTGTCCGTTTTTTGCTGGCACGTCACAATTTTTAGTAATTACGATAAATATTCACGTAATCATGACAAATACTCTCGTCTACTTGCCGCGCGCTGTCGCGGAATGTAACGAACGTTTTCGATAGCGACGCTGCTATCGTCGATGTGTTTGGCGACGACGCGCGGCAAGTAAACGAGAACTTTAATCGTAATTACTAAAAATTGTGACGTGCTAGCAAAAAACGGATAACGGATTCGTGTTCAGCATTGAAAAGTATCCAAAAATAACGTAATAGAATCTTTGTAACAGGATAGCTGTTCAGTAGTGTAATGTAAAAACTGTCATCGTATTTGTCATGTTCTAAAGAAGAACTCCATGAAATAAAAATCGAACTACATATATAGAATTGCTCGGAGCAATACCATGATGATTGAGATGGAAGAGAATGTACCCCGGAATTAAAATCTAGGCAAAAGTTCATCACAAAAAATTATATATGTACAAAGGAAGGGTATTTGATTAGGATATAACAAACGTGAATGGGAAAGCCTGAAAGATTTCCCCATCGTCAAAAGTCTCCTATCCCACAATTCAAAGTATCGAGCACCTCAAGCATCAGTTTTCAGAAATATTCGCACTCAGCCGAGCAGTGGCGCCCTGGCGTACCATCATGCCGCTTTCATTCTGCGTCGTACCGCCAGATCCTTCTTCTCATCAAGGGGAGGATAAATTGTACCATCAACCTAACGTAGATAAGGTTGAATGTTGAATTTCGTGGAAGTCCCAATAGTCAATATGAACATGAAAAATCCCCCCAAAAAGAAGAACACCATGACCAGAAGCTTGATTTCAGTAATGGTAATTGCGTCTGAGCTGTCAAAGATCTTAGAACCTCCCACAATCGCAGTTGATATTGACAACAACGTGCCAAAAAGAATATTTTCCCCAGGGACCGCACAAATGGTAGGAGTCTTGACGTGATTAAATCAGGTATATCTGGATTCAGCTTTTTACATAAATGTCATGTCTTAGACTACTAAGTTTTTTCAATATGGAAAATGGTTCAACAAACAAGAGCGGACTCACAGAATAAGTATGAAGTTGACCACGATGTTCACATAAGGCAGGGAGGTCAGAGCAAAGATATGAAACGTGTCAAAGTAGGATAATAAATTTCCTAAAAGAGTAGAAAAAGTCTTCATTGTTCGGTCAGAAAATTCAAGTTTCTATTCTCATACATTCTCTTGTTTTTACGACGAAAATTTTTGCATATTTCCAATTATACCTCGTTGTGCAAATTTCATTCGATTGTCTTCGTCGAAGTAATTCTAAACTCTTATCTACTGCGTGAAGACTATTTTGGTTTCATATTTTTCGTCTCTCTATCACGTTTATCGAGGTATTTAATTTTCTTTAAACGAATCATTTAGCACAATGCACGCCGAAAAAATGAAAGAAATACAACGCGACGAGATTAGAGCGCTGTACTTTTTCCAAATATTTTCTTCTGATAATTTTTTCCAACGAGAATAATCAGATAAGTGAAGGAAAATATGAGCAGGGGGAAAAATGATGATAGAGGGAATAAAGAAAACGAAAAACTTGGATTTCTCTACGTAAATCTTGTTATCGTAATTTCAACCTTTCGTTCGGTGCAAACGTTTCTCATTCAAAACAGAGCTTTTCAAGGTTGGAAATATAGACATTCGTAAAATTCGAAATTCATATCTCATTTTTATAGACTGATAGTCACAAATGGCAATAATTTAGTCACACCAAATAAAATAAAAAGTGAATTTCAGCTCCATTTGTTACTCGCGGTAGCGGACATAATTTCTGCATCTACAAGAAGTCGCGCAGAGTTTTATTCCATTTGCCTGATATACAACTTCCATACCAAAGATAAATCGAATTTTTCTCTCGAATTCTAACACCTTAATGTGTCCCAGCATCCTGGCACTCTCGATAACAACGAATCCTGGGAGTGTAGAAGATCTCTATAAGTAGTAAACCTGGGCTTGGACTAGGAACTACCGGCCTCCTTCTGTGCTACCAGTGGACTCATATTGATCAAAACCATGTTCCAATTAACTGATACACACAAAGAAACTTTGCAAATCCACGCTCGAAGCACTTCTCAAATAATGTGCAGCGCGCGTGTCCAGATAGATCCTTAGATTGCGACACCGACCACCAGTTCTTCGTCTCACTGAAACTGTATCAGCAACGTCGCACAAGACCGTCCTTTGCTAGTCAATTGACGGGGCACGGTAATCGGGAAGAGAAAAACAAATTTATGCAGGAAATGACCAAAAGCTTCAGCGCGGAACCGAAGTCAGTGTAAAGACAGTTGGGAAAATACGTCTGAATAAAATGCCGGACTGGTTTATTGGAAGTGCTGCAATTATTGAACCAGCAATCGACCAAAGGAATAATGCGACACGACCCTCCTGTTCAAACCCAGTGAGAAGCGAACATCAAGGCCTACGATGTGGCAAAATCCAAAACGTACAATGGCAAGAGGCCTGATAAAAACCAATGATACCCAAACAATGCAGTAGTTGAGATCTAGACATATGGTTGCCGAAATTCACGACATTTCAACTCTTTATGGTCAAGATGCTTTAGTAATAGTATGACCCACCTAAAACTGGGAGTGTCCAGCCTGGAGCACCGAAGATAGACTTTTGAAAAACGCGGCGGATATTAGCGAGAAGTGGAAAGAATATTACAGCCAACTGCTCAACACCTCCTCAGTAACAAACAACAAGATTATCGGCCTACTCCTTGAATATGCCGTTTACGAGAACCCCTACTAACCACCCCCAACGAGCGAACAACAGAACCGCTTCTTTGCTTAAACATGGAAAACAGGAAGCATTTCCTCATAAAATTGCAGCGATCCTCAAGAAACTTAAGAGGAAAGACGATCGCGAGGACTGATCCACTTATTGCGGAATCTCGTCTGTGCCGTGGGAAATCCTTGCTAGAATCCTAATAAAGCTCGTCCAAACAGTCATTGCTGGACCTCTTTTTGAGTCCCAGACGGACTTGCGAGTGAAGCGAAGCGCCATAGACATAATATTTGTACTGAGATAGCTACAAAAGCAAAACTATTTAACAGCAAGGGCAATTGTATGCCATCTTAATGGACCTTCTCACTTGGTTAGTAGAAAATATGCTACGGCAAATAATGCTCAGGTTTAGCTGCCCACAAAGGAATGCAAGTAGTCGTCGATAAAATAAAATTACTATGGACCAACAACGTACCAAGCCAAGATGCAAATATAAAGACTGCGAACGAGGCCAGCGAGGAGGTCCAGGAATTCACTTACCTAGCAGGTAAGGTCTCTCGGAATTGTTCCTTAAATGCAGAAATAAATCAGCCTCGACAGCTATGTTCAACTTCTGGAAAAAGTTTTCGAAAATGCGGACCTAAGAATAGGAACGAAACTGGCTGTGGTCCTCACCACGTTGCCTTAAAGCTTTGAATCTTTACAGCTGAAAATTTCACAAACGACAGTTGCAGTGGATACTGGGCGTCAGATGGTCAAACTTTGTGTCAGATCTGTCGAGTACGCTCCGCTGGCTGGGGTATGTAACAAGAATGGATGACTCAAGACTTCCAAACAGCTCCTGTATGGCAAACTTACAGAAATTGTCAAGACTCAGAGGTGGTCAGGGATAACGTCATACAGATTTGTAGCACCCCGCCCTTAAATGGCGAAAATTGACGGAGCATGAAAGGCACTGTGCCAAGACCAGCCCGCTGACGCACTCTACTAAACAGCAACGCCTGAGGTGCACCAATCTTCCAGTGCGACACGTGTGGACGAACTATTATGTGACGGATCGGCGTCATCAGCACTGTCGCGCTCACGCAAGAAGTTGAGAACCTCGGATCCATCCATCACAGGGTTATCAAACGACGACGACGATACGCTAGAATTTTGAGCAATCTCGTATGTGCCACACGAAAATATTGTAAAAAACTGAGCATTCTTCATAGCGAGAGAGGGGAAGAAGGTTTAACGACTTAAATTCTTGAGCTCAATGAGAGCAAGAAGAACTATTTTGTGTCCTGAAGATGATCGTAAACCCCACTCCATT
Source organism: Aspidiotus rigidus (assembly GCA_035079385.1). NCBI lineage: Eukaryota > Metazoa > Arthropoda > Insecta > Hemiptera > Diaspididae > Aspidiotus > Aspidiotus rigidus. Next base: position 2,887,930 of record JAVHKY010000004.1, on the reverse strand, counting down.
TCGGACTTTGTATCCGACTGAGACCCAGTCTACCATTCTCCTGAGTGGACCGTTTTTTCTCCAAACGTAGTAGACTTCAAAGGACAAGTGTCTTCTCTAAAATCCGGAATATGTGTTTGTAAATGGCTCCAAGATTCAAGCCGACTTCTCTACCTAATCCTTAACTCAGGTGTAATGGGAGGTTGGAGCACATAATTTCAATTTCGTCCTCGTAAGTACGAAACTCAGGTCCGTATGAGCAAAAGCAACCCGTCGCGCCTCCTTCATTTTTCTAGAGTAGGTTTTAATTTCACCCGTATTTCTAAACTTTTCATGAAAGTCGTTTATATGATAGTGTCCTCGGCTCTGATGAAGAAGCATGATTGTCCGTCGATGTTAATCGAGGAATCCCTCCGCGAGATTCAAGTCCCATACTCCGAATATGGAATTATTTTTCCAGGGCCAAAATACCCGCAGATCGCAACTATCGTTTCTGTCTACCTCGTTTTAACCTAAATCTTGTCAGACTCACAAATGAAAATTTCAATTCCATAAGTTATACCTCTATTAGCACTTTTGTATCTCATTTCATACCGAAGAGAAATCTGTCCTGACTCTATCCTAAGAGGACCTAATTGCTTTGAAAATTTATCACGGTTTCGTCCAATTAAATATAAAGCGCATCGATCGATAATCAAAGTTTAAAGACGTACTTTGGTGAAACTCGTTTCTATTGTGGTTGAAATTGCTAGGATAGCCAATCCGCAAAGAGAGTTTTACAAAGGCGAAGTTACTATGACAAATAATATAGAACCTACTCCGACCGGAAGGAATTTTAAAGTGCAGCTTAGTGCTTCCTATTTCCTTCTCCTGTTTTTTTCTCTCTCTCTCTTCAGTCCATCTTCACGCTATTTGCGAATGTGAATAATTGCGCGTCGCGTCTCAGACTTCAACCGACTCCGCCCGAGAATAAATCCAGCTGTTACTGGACGAAATCTTTTGAAAAGTGAGCTGACCGGAATTTAATTCTTCTCGAAATATAAGGCGCACGATTATAACTTTTCCGCGCATGTCACATCTGTATACAATTGTTGTACTTAATTAGATAGAGTCAACGTTAACAGAGACAGCTAATGGCTACAACGATTAAAAAAAAAAAAACGAATACAAGACTAATCAGTTTTCAAGAGACAATTCTACTAAAAACTTCTCCGTTTTTGTTTCTTCTATTCGCATTCGCTGGTCGAATGTAGAATTCTACTCGACTGCAGTTCGAAATCGTTTTCTAATACGAGAGACCATATAAATGCACATATCGATGTTTTTTTACCAAATAAAATGGAAAAGGATTTATGTAATGCGCTTAAATCACCTTAAAACGTAGAATCTTTTTCCAAAAAACGTCATCGTCAATAATCTACAACTTACGTGAGAATAAAAAACGATACTATACATCTCGAGGGGGAAAAATCAGAGAGACATTCGTGAGTCGGGTAAATAAGGAAACGGCGACCGCGCGTATAGTTGAAGTTCCTTTTTTCGAGTTGAAATGAATAATTCTTTTGAAAAAAATATCACGTTTACTCTTTTTATGCATCGGATTTACATTTTGTCACGGTGCGTAGCGATATCGCATCCGAGACTTGTATATTTCGGAAAATGAATGCCCGCAAATGAGAGAAATATTCTTCACACTTAAGAAATCTCGTGTTATCGCGTGTTTTCCTTTTTTAAGATCAATTCCTGTTACGTGATTTGGGCTGATAATGAAATTAATGGAATCGCTTCAACTCAAGGATGATTCGTTTAAACGTCTATACAGCGACCGAAAGAAAGCGTGTCACTAATACTCGAATCCGCTTCGAGGCAATAGGGAATCAAAGTTCGACAAGACAAAACGAAAATCTTGATACGCGCTGAAATATTCAAAACCAAATGGTGACAGCTTTTCAATGTTATCGTATTGTTTTAGGCGTCGCAAGAATGTAGGTCAACGCTCCTTCTTATTCTCGATAGATGTTCCTTTATAATTTTACCAATCCTCTCGACTGACAGTAACCGATATGTCACTCATCTGAAAAAGACACAGAGTATACGCTTTTGCCTTACGGCAGATTTAGGTAATCCTCGACGCGCATTCAGGTACTGTTCGCACATCATGCGGAAAATTCGTCGTTCATTCGACGTGTGTTATGTGATCGGAAAATGGAATCTAACAAAACATTAATACGTTCTATTCGATATGTTAGTCGAGGTATGAAGAACAATAATGATATTGTTAACATCGGTAATTTCAATGTGGCTCACTGATCGAGGAATACGAAAGGCTTACACTGATTTGGGAATATTGTATTTCAAGCCCGCTTGTATACAGCGTATAGAACATCATTCCTATATTTGTCTCATAAATAGGGAATGGGAAATATATAAGTGCACGCCTCATAAAATTATATTGACCGCCAGTTCCCCTCCCGCCATAGAAAAAAACTGACACGACGTTGAAACTTTCACAAACGCCATAAATTCACTCCAGGACTGGCACACGACCCGCATTTCAAAAGAAGATGATTTTGCTGCATTTATTGTGAGGAACTCCAGCCAGGATGGGCTTGACAGTAGAGACTGCCTCCCCATAATAAACCTCAAACTCCTTATGAGTGAGGTATGACTGTTGATGGAGGTGTTTTCCCTGTTGTTCCACCACGGAGGAGTCAGTCGAGTCAGTTGGTTAATGCATTGGATTTCGAGCATTGTCGTAAGATCTTCACTGGTTGGTCAAATACTGAGGTTCGTCGTCAAAATAATATGATTCGGCAGAAGTATGATGCCAAGGGGGTGCGCGGTAGTTATATGGATCAGTGCAATAGCCGCGGACGTTTCATTACTGATTTGCATTCAAGAGGTCGCCGTTTTGACAATATTCGCACTTCTGATTCTTCCCGTGATTTGCCAATTCCACTCTTCCTTTTCGCAGGCCCTTTTTGGCAATCAAGGTTCTTGATGGAGTCTAATCTTCAGGCCCATTTGGAGCTTCCATTCGATCTTCAGAAAACTTTTCACGCTGCACATGTCAAGTGGTAGGCGGATATTAATTTCGGCTCTTCTCGGCGTTCGTTATTATGAAGGCAGGTACCATGTAGTCTTGAACTCAGATTTATTCAAGAAGCGGTTGGGCTTAGCCGTTGTAAATTATTTGAAAACTTATATTTGTTAATTGCATTAATATGTATCAATATTGTAATGTCTTTAAGAAATATTATGGTGATGGTAAAAAAAAAAAAACTCCACTTGGAATGCTGCCTTGAGGCTTGTGCTGACTTGTCAATAACCAAAGCATTCCATTATCTTCTTTCTTGTTTCTTCTTCCTGTATCAGATTTACTTACTTGATATATTATAGTTGAATGAATTGAATGTGGATCGCATACTGTTCTGCATGTTCTTAAGTGTGCACTATATGGAAATATGTGCACTACTTACATGGTTGTGTTTTTGTCCTCTTCAATGGATTTTGAGTGTTTTGATTTTGTGTGCACAACTTGTATCAAGATGTGTGCACTACTTACTTTGTGTATTTGTCCATTTCATAGGATTTCCAGTGTTTTAGATCTTGAGTGCACAACTTATACGAGGATGTGTGCACTACTTACTTCGTTCTTATCCGTGTAATACATTTCTTAGGCGTGTCAATTTTATTTCCTTGGCGTATTATCGATAGGCGGGCAATTTCGTTTTTTGAGGCGTGCGATTAAATGTATGCCATAGGGAATTCAGAATAGTATTCTTTCAGGGAACAATTCACGCGCGAGTAGTGTTCTATTTTCAAATCGCCTTTATGAAGAAGAGATTCAATTTGAGTGCCAAAAGTCCTAGCGATTAGAAGCTAAATTAGTCACAAGTCTAAGGATAAAGAAGTATATCAAAATAAAATCGGAAAAATATAATCTGAACTGATCAATTAATTTAGATCTTATGTGCAGACCTATCGTGAAGATACTACCTTTGCGCATAACTTACACCAGTCTCAAAGCTCGTACCTTTGCCCTCTACCTCGCGACATGCCACTGCTGTTCCCGCCTGTCTTGCCACGACGGTCATCCCTTTCATCTCGGCGATATCTACAAAGATCACTTCTTCACTTCAAAATTTTCCTTCAGCCTCCCGAACACATCTCTCCCTCATTAAATCACATTTGTATCAGTAGATTCACAACATCAGTCGCAAATCCTCTTTTACTATGTGGTACATGACTATCTGCTTTAGGTATGAGTGTTAACAAATTTTGGATGCAAAATTATTGTCACTTTTTTAAAAATGAAATTACAAAAATTTTTGCAGCAATATAAGAGTATATGCAACCAAAAAATCAAAATGTTTATTGCACATTCAGAACACGCGCCACAACCGCTTTCTAAAGCAACGCACCAAGTTGGGAAAAGGTTGCGCTCAGCCCACGCGCAACAGCGTGTTTAACAAGAACAAGGGAAGCACAACATAGCACCGTGTCAAACCTTGCAGCGTTGCCAGATAAAAGCAGGGCTGCTCAGCTAAGCCGAAGCCATTAGCCGCTAGCCGAGAAATTTTCATTCAAAATTAGCTAGCCATAAGCTTAGCCGCTAGCAATTCAAATTGGAATTGCTAACGGCCAATATTTTCTCTTCCCCACACCTCACCCTTCCATACTTTCAGCCATTAGCTTTTAGCTCTGAGCCGTTAGTCAATCTATATTGACCCAAAACTAGCTAGCGGTTAGCTAGCCAATGAGATTAGGTTAGCTGTTAGCTGATAGCCAAAACCAATCAATTTGAAGGATTAGCTTTTAGCTAAGCAGCCCCCTGGTTAAAAGTCTCACTAATGTACCACTTAGGAGTATAGACAACTAGGGATAAACTAAAGTGGGCCTATAGTTCTTAGACAAATAGTAGGCCAACGTTTCCATACACGCAGAGCACTCTCGTGATCGCATTTAGCAAAGACACTAATTTTTCAACAAAGCGAGTATTTGTCTGGTACGTGTCTAGTCAATGCACAAGTCTCAAGTTTATTACAAGACATGCCACAAAAATTGAAATGTGCCATCTTTGGCAACACAATTGTACCTCTCCGAACGTTCAGATTTTGAACCTAGTACTAAACAAGGGAGAAAATGATTATAAATTCTTTAGATAAATTACAGAGCAGTAAGACTGTGAATAAATAGCAGATGTGAACTCAATTATGATAAAATTTACTTTCACTTGATCTTATTAAGTGATACACGCCGCTTCTCTCGCTCTACCATAGAATTTGCCACCTGAATCCATAATTAACACCCCACTCCTATTAGTACTAAGCAATGGAACAATTCTAACTACTCCTTACAACGAATTTATCTTTTGCTACCTGATTTGTTGCCAGTTAATGCTCTCGGTCGATCACGCACGCAGCACTCGCTTTCATTCCTTCATAACTTCCTCCTTCTCTGACCTGTCATTTTCTTCATGATTTTACATTACTCTGTTTCTTTTCTTTTCATTTTGAAGGACCTCACTTCTCTGAGTTCTAAAATGTCGGATTCTTGACTCAGAAATTCAGAAGCAACGATTGCAAGGTGAAAGAAGGGAACGGGATGGAGGTCATGTTGGAGACGGAGCAGCGTATACCCTGGACAGCCAAACGAACAAATGTATCAATATTAAACGAACCCCATATCGAACAACGCTTGTCCTTTGTATGTTACCCACAAATTCTCTGTTTCTTCGAGCACATTAAAAGGAGATCAGGGTACGACCTGGAGAAACTGCGGTTGTCCCGGGCAAAGTGGCAGGCACTCGGTCTCGCGGCCGTTCGCGGAAGAGATGGTTGGACCAAGTGTAGGAGATTTTGGACCAAAATTTGAAACAAGTGGTTCGGAACGCCTTGGACCGCGAAGCCTAGCGGAGAATGGTGGCGAGAACTAAATCACCAAGTGCTCAGGCATGAGCAGTGGACGCATGATGATGAATAGGTGGATTTTAGACAGTTGGGAGTTTTGGTGATCGATTTCATAGAGGTTGTGGACAGCTGCAATTCAGAACAGGGGAAAAGTTATTGTTTGCAGAGGAGTTTTAAGCTGAGCAAATGAGCAGGAAGAAGGTCAGAACAAAAATAAGTGAAGTATTCGGTCATATCCACACGCTTTGTCTGCATTGCATTGGTTACCAGATGTCGATGATGAGAGTGTTTGATTCCGATGGTGAAGTAGGTGTTGGTCAAATATTTTGAGGTATGAGACCGCGGGCAGCGTTTCTGGTATTTCGGTGGGCCGATAATAATATTTTGAAGTCCAGAGAAAGACACTGACGATTCGAAGGAGACAGAATTATGTAGACTACTTTAATGAGAGGATCGATAATGGATCCAGGATCGGCTGAAAGTGTCCGTCAACACTGGGTCATGCGAGAGAAATGGTGCTCGATTACATCGTAAGGAACAGTATGTAACTGCAGCGCAAAATACAATGAAGAACTTCAGAAATTAGGTTTCGTATATGATGGCAGAAGATAGAAATTTGTGACTTTTCGAAAGAAAAAACCCTCCGATCGAAGAAACAGGCTTACGCACGCTTTTGCGACTACACCCATCTTACTGATTGGTTCTTTGACGTCTATAGATTTTCCAACAGGGAACCTATTCTATCGGGGGTCACCGTCCAACCAGCCGGCAAAGCTCGGAGTTCGAAAATTTCCAAGTCCGCCTCTACGTCCCCCCCTCCTATCATATACATATATCTCGGAGGTTGAAATTTTTCTGAGCTCTCATCCGATCATTTATAGCTCAGGGGGCGGGGCCAACAGGGTGTCCACTCTTTCTCTGAAATGAAATTCCCTGACTTTTTCAGGTTTTTCCAGACCATTATCTCCACTAAAAAGTAACGAAAACAAAAAAAAAAAAAAAAAGAGGAAAACGTTTTTAGCTCGAACTTTTTTTGTCGCATCTCAAAAAATTCTCTGACTTTGGGTGAAATTCCCAAAATTCCCTGACTTCTCCCTGACAAGTGGACACCCTGGCCTGTGACGTCACAATTTGATGACGTCATAGGTCAGCCTTTTCCCTGCCATCTCTTATTTAACTACGTTAAAAAACCCGTGAGTTTTTCCTCGTAACAGGTCTTATTTGATGAAGACGGAGCGTGAGACTTTGTTGGGAGGGCACTTCAGGCGGACTGGAATGCCATTAAATGTAAGAAATGTGAGAAATTGTGCTGATGATGCATGAAGTTGATCGAGCTGCCGAAAATATTGTGGAAATCCCACCATTTTGGCCCAAGTGCTGGCTAGGTGAATCACGCCAACAGATAATCTCATAGCAGAGGACTAGATCGGGTTGGGGAGTTGAAAAAGGATTCGGTAAAGAAGTATCATTAAGATAAAAATCATACCAGAAGGAGAGAATAGAAGAGGAATGATACGACTTGAGGTCAAACAAGAGGAAGGTGAACGCAATAACTGCTTTGCAGCAGGACACTGCGCCTTAAAGTCGATATGCCCCGGTATCCAGAGAAAAGAGATAGAGGATGAGGAAGAACTTGACTGGCGTATAAGAATGAGGATTTGTTGGACAATTGGATCGATAGGATGAGGGTGTCGAAAAGCAAGTAAGGATGAGAAAGAAGAAGCAGATAGTACAAGGAATTTGCGGGGAAGAGACAAGGTAAGTTCGGTGGTGCGGCGAATGGATACTGCATAATATCCGGTCTGGACCCGTCCGGGCAGAAGAGATGGCCGAGGAGAATTCTGAATTATGATTTGGTTGATTTTGTTGTTCGCATATGAAGTTACTTGTTTTGGGAATTTTTGTAAGAATCTGAGTGCATGCATTGAGATAAAGTGTGTTCGGCTGATCAGTTTCGGTCTCGGAGATATTTCTTTTGAGCTCGTTTGAATTATCCTCAAAACCTAAGAATGACCTCATTGGTTATTGAAGAATTGAAGGACCTATTGCAGCCATCACTTCCTCTTGTATTAGTTGACCATAATTTTGAGATCATAGATTCTTGTTGGTACATTTACAGAAGCCACTTCATCGTCTATCTGAAGGGAAAAGAATCTTGACCACCCTTATAGAAAAATTGACAACAGCAAAGAAGCAGAATAAAGTTGCTCATTTCATCGACCAGTGCAGTATTTCGCTCCAGCACGGAATTAATAACGTCGTGTCGAGCGCTCGCGAGATAAACTCGTAAAGGAAGTAGGATTTTGCGTAGCATTCGGTACGAAAGCTTGAAAACTCGCTGCTTTAGGTAAGTTCATAAATAAACACTCGAGAAGTATTGTACACAGTACAGTACGTTATGTGAGAGAAGTTTTCAGCATTTTCTCAAAGTGAATTCGCTGCATAATTTCTTATCAGCGAGATGAGTGAAATACAAGTAATTTTACGAGTCAACAATTTTAATGCCTGCGTATTTAGCATTTATAAAAAGATGGAAAACGGTTTTAAAATATTCTCGTTTTTTTAAAAAGCGTGTAGCATATCTTCACGAATTCATCAGGATGAGACGTTTCGAGATCGATCTTCACGTATGATGGTATTTTTTTTTATCATTTCGATGGAATAATACGAAGCATTCTCGAACACTTCCAAATAAGATAGAACGAATAAAAATCGATCTGATTTTTTTTTTTTACTTACTAGGTATTATTATACAATCATAATATTTTTATTATATGCGAATCCGACAATTTCAGCTCGTTATACGAGCAAACTCTAAACTCTGTCTTTTATGAGCTCAACTGAATATCATTATAATCGAATAATTGTCCATTATAATGGATTCCAATTTATTCCTCTCGTAAAAAAAAAATATAATGTACGCTTCATGCTATCGTCATTAAGCAAATACTCGGAAGTACGTAACATAAAAAATTGTTTTTTGATCTTCCTTTGCGTAATGGACGGGTATCTTTACGTCCGTGGATGGTTTTAGAGAATGACAGCGAAAATTGATTCTTTAATTATTTTATCAGACAATAACTTTATTCAATTTTGAGAATATTCCATAGCGTGCGAGGGGGAGGTTGAAATCAGGCGTTCGTTTTTTTACACGTATTCCACGTTTAAAGAGACTGAAATATTCTGTCACCAAATAACTCCACCTGCGATGAGAAGTTTGGAAAATTTTCAGATCTCATCAGCCTGAAGACTTTATTTCGTCTTTTGATTGTTCTCGGGTGATGTGCGAACGCATTCACTTTCCTACATCTTAGAAGTAAGGTTTTTCGAAGATTATGTGAGTACAAAAAGGGAGGATGAGATTCACTCAATTACGAAATGTAAACACGTGCTAAAAGGAATTTTCGAGTAGTATCTTACTTAATTAGTTTCAGGCTAAAATTCTCTCCATATTCACCCGAAGAATTGAAAGCACCTAAAGATGATGAAAGAAGTTGATGAAATACCTACCTACACTTCTAAAAGTTTATAAATCGAAAATTCCTTTGAGTTAAAGATTATACACATGCGAAAAAACTATTACAAATATCCTCGGAAAAAAAGAAAAAAATTTCGCATAATTTCTCAAGACGAAAAATCTTGACAGCACAATATTTTTGAGACAGTTTTCTTCGGCAGATGAAAACGCAGAAAGTTCATGTTTTATAAAGAATTTAAAATCTCAACCTTTATACAGGTAGAAAAACTTCTAGATATACCAGGAGGACTCGGAAAAATTTCGATCTTCAAAAGTCTCACATCTTGAAGGAATTTGGACCTTCAAGTTTGATGAAGAGGAAAACTTCGAACAATGTCGTCTGAGGCTGAGGATGATGACTTGAAAACCCTGTCCTACCAAACTCTATAAAATACGAGTATCAAGAGGGAGACTCACCGCTCCGAGGAAATCTTTTCAATAATTCAGAAATTCAGGATAGAAACCAGAACTGTCGTCGACCGGTTTTGGCGAAAGCGCGTTGAGCCATCGTCAGGCGGAAGAAAAACCGAAGAAGGAAGGAATAGCTCCAGTCAGCGGGAAAAGGAAGGTTGTGAGTTATTCAGAAATTGGACAAATTGTACAAAGTAAAGGGAAAACGGGGTGACGTATTTTGGATGACTCGCCGCTACTTCTTTCAACTCGTCAATCTTGATCATAAGTCTACCTTTGATATTTGTACGTTCTTAATTATCCCAAACTAAGAACAAGAGAAAAATAAGTTTTGGGGTAAATTTTGGTCACCTAGTTCAGTAGAAAAATGGCAATTCTCAACCACTCGACTAGTCTACTCAATGAAGACCAATTTCCCGATAACTTTGGTTCATTATTATCAACAGTTGATTCATCCTTCCAATTTTTGAAGATGCGAACGTTTTCTTAGAAGTATTTTCGCACGTCCCCTCGTCAGGCTAAATTGCAATGTACGTCAGAGAATGTCTTTTTCTCTTCCATTTCTACTGTATATATAGTGTGAATTACATGTTGTTCTTTCGCTCTATTTGCTTTCGTACGCTATATAAAGTTACCCCTTAACGTAAATGAAATAGTTTATACGCGGAGAGAAACTTTGACAAGGAGAGAGAACGTTCGCGTTACAACTTTACTGTCTCGTAGCACTAAAATAGCTAAAAAGTACAAACGAACTTACGATGAATGAGAAAAATCGAACCAACTTATATTCTCATCGTGTCAACAAATCGATTACCGCTGCTTGAAATGTTATCGTCACAACTCGTCTGAGCATTTCACAAAACAATGTTTCATTTTCATCATTATTTCCTCTTTTTTTATCTTCCTACTAGTGTCTTGAAACTTGGAAAAAAAAAAATGAAAAGACAGAAAATAGTCGACACTTATGCGAAGAATCAACGGACTTGGGGGAGGAAATACGCACCTCTGTTCTGTATATGATTGTGGGGTGGTGCATCGATCAGTCCGAAAGATTATAATTAATTTGTCAAGATTTGACAAGGTTGCCAACTAATTTAAAATTCTGTTTCACAATCCAAGAGACAATCGAACGCGTCGCACGAAAAGGGGCTTTCAATTCGGTCGCCTCATTAGTAAAACTGGCAACGCTGTAGGCGTAAAATTCAACATGTAAAACACCCCTTTCATGAAAAATTCAAATTAACCATTTTGGACTAAAATTTGAAGAGCTACAACAGTTTTTCTCTCGAATTTTCCATAAAAATCGATATTTTTTTACTCAAATATGGTCAAAACTCCATGTACGACTGTCACGTTTTATCCACAGCGCTGTTGCCAAGTAAATCACTAACGATGCCTGCATTTGAAGTCGGCCGTAGCCTATGTCATATGCTTATTGGGATACTAGTTCTCTTTCGTGTAATAAGATTGAGTTAGGGGCAATCGATTGAAACAATGGACAATATTGTCGTCACTTACTAGTCCATGACGCTCGGCCACCAAAATCAACTGAACAGTAAAACACGAGGTTATAACGATTTAAAATTCATTAGACCTTATTGCGTCCAAATGCTTTCCTCTCATTCCGATTGGTACTCAATAATGGATACCTATCAATTTTGAACTAAGGATAGACATTCGTACATCACATCATAGGGTCAGCGGTTTAAAGTAGTACCAGAGGAACATCTGAGGCTTGGTCTCGGAAAATTTCGAGTTCTAACACGAGGTCTCGAGCTTGTTACAGAGGGAGGAAGGGACTGAAGTGAGCTACAGATATGAGACTAGAGAAGGGGGAGATGAAAATGATGAAGAAAATTTTCATGGCCTTTGATTACGGGTTCAAGGCTTTAAGACGCGCTACTTTTCCACAGTACATCGATGATAACATTGAGGGAAAAACTGCCTTAGCTCGCTCAACGGAATAGAATTAGTATAAGTTTAGGCCTAGTCGTAGGATATGCAATATTTTGTGATTAGAATATATGTCGAGGGCAACCTCTAATTGTATGGAGAAGCCTACAATACATACTTACATACATAGATGAACATTGAATTTTCAATAAATAAGTACGAGCAATTTCACACAGAGAAGCCAGAAAAAAAAGTCAATTTTGTCTCTTTTTCACCCAGTATTAGTATTAATGATAGTAAACCTTTATTGCCACAGGGGGTTAAGCTTATCTGCTATGCGGATGACACCCCGGTGGTATGCACTGCCGAAACAACTGTAGCGGTGGAGAGCAGGGTAAACCGGGCTCTAGAGGAAGTAACACGTTGGATCGAATCGGCTGGACTCGAGCTTGCAGCTGTAACCAAGAAGCGAATGAAATACCTGGGCATCTGGTTTGACTCAACGCTGAGCGTCAGGCACCATTTCCTGATGGCAGCGGAAAAGGCGAGCCGGGTAGTTGGATACCTAAGCCGCCTAGAAGGACCGAGAGAAGCAAGACGAAGGATAATGATGAGCACCGCCTTGTCGATCCTCCTAGACGGTGCGCCAGTATGGGCCGACTCCATGAAGATACCATTCAGAAGGAGAGAGATGGTAAAGATCCAATGAAGAGCTGCGCCGAGGTGTGTTAGTGCCTGCCGCACTGTCTCGACAGAGGCTCTTTGTGTATTAGCACGTTCACCACCAATCGAGCTCCTTGCTGAGGAGAGAGCGGTGATGTTCAAAGCAAAGACGACGACGACCAATCAAGAGACTTCACGGGTTGAGCAGGAGGCCAGAGAAGCAAGAATTGCCCAGAGCAAGCTGGGCAAATGGACAACCCGTGTTCTAATACATGACCTTGATGAGTGGATGAACCGACATAATGGTCAGCTGAATTTTCACCTGACGCAGGTGTTAAGCGGCCATGGCCGCTTCAACAAGTACTTTCACGAGAAGTTGAGGAAAGTTGAGCAGGCGACGTGTTTGCACTGTAACCAAGGGCGGGGTGACGGACCACAACACACCTTTTTTGAGTGTGAGGCGTGGAGGCGTGAGCGGGACAAGCTTGGTCGGTCTCTTCAAGAGATCGGGGTAGATAAAGCGCTTGACCCGAGTAGCCTGGTATCCACCATGCTAGGTTCCGAAGAGCGGGGAACCAGGTGTCTGCATTCGCGGCCACCGTCTTGAAGAGGAAGATGGACCAGGAATGGAATAGGCAAATGCAGAACTACGCTATGGCCTACTCAACACCTGTGTGTCATCAACATCCAGATTTGCAGGAAGAAGAGGACTAAGATCATCCCTACAGAGAGAAGAAGATGAAGAAACTCCAGCAGCGATCTACTATATTGTGTAATGTGGTGGTGTTGTTGTTGTGTGTGTTCTTATGTTTTTTTTGCGTGCCAGGGGGTATTGCAGTTTGGCGTTAATCGAAGCAGTTTGGCAGTTGCCGAGTAGAAAAGGGGGTTCGCACAGGAGATTCTTACCCGAAAGGGTCGATTCAGGAAACAAAATTGAAATGTATACGCAACCCGCACCATGGAAGACAGGCGGTGTTTCGCAAATGCAACATAAACGCGATAAATAAATAAAAAAAAGTGAACCTTAATTAATTTGTATAATCACAAATAGCTCACAATCGAAAAATGGGGAAAAAAATTGGAGTGAAAAACGGATTTTGTTGAAAAAATGAAGACTAAACTTTGTTCCTCACCACCTTGGGAATTGAAGCTCGAAAGCCCAAATTTTTACAAGTTCCCCCTATGACATATAGCTTGATATTCCAAATTTTTCCAAGTCTCACGTTTTTCTGGACAGCGCTTGGCCTATCTTCTCAAATTACCTCCCACCCCCTCACCCATACAACAGATTCCATAATTAAAAAATTTGCTACTATTACACCTATTGCAGTGGCAGCGAAGAGCCTGCAATATTTGCTCTTATCTGTCATAAATAGAGACCGGATTCCTGGGCATTTGCCGAATGAGTTCCTGTAAAGGCAGATGAGTAAAAATGAAATAGAATATGTTTTGTGGTAGTAGGGGCCCAGGAAAAAAATTTTATTTTGCCGAAAAATGCCGAAATCGAAATAAATGCCGAAATGGGGGGGGGGGGTAAACCCCGAAAAGCACCTTCTTGTGTTACATAAGAAGAAGTTTCTGTAGAAAATGACAAATATGTCTGTATTTTTCAAATTTTCGCGACCTAATTTTATTTTTTCAATTTCCGTGACTTAATTTTCTGATTTTCAAACGTTTTTGCCGAATAAAGCCAAAAATGCCTTATTCAATGCCGAATTTTGACTTTTTAGGGCCGAGAAATCCGGTCTCTAGTCATAAATTACTTATTTCTTCTTTCGATGCGTATGCCAGCCTGGTTGAAATTTTTGGAAATCCTGAAGTCCTTCTTCTCTACGTAACTACCCTAAATTTTCTAGATATCTGACTGATTTTCGTAAGTTCCTCCTCTACAAGAATTTAAACCACAAATTATCCTCTGATGATGTCACACTCTCCTGCTGGTACTTTTCCCTCCTTTAGGGCTTGAAAGTGACATGCGGCCCTGACAATGTCATTTTTTCGTGTTTGTAATATTTTATAGATCTTTACGATGTCTTTCTAACCCCCTAAAAACGGTGGTAGGGATTTTCAGTATTCGTATTTTGTTTCCGATATTTAGACCGACATATTTTCAGAAAAATCCGCTTTTGGCTTCCGAATCGCTCGCTCTGCTCAATTATCGTCGGTGCTAATCGTATTCCGGTAGCGGCTCAAGACAAATCTTACTTTTTTTCTTGATTTTGCATCGAGAACAAACGATCTCTCATTTTATTCATCGATCAAGCTGCCAGAAGTTATTATTGTTTCGGAATAGCACTCCAAATCTTTAAACGTATTTTTCTAAAACGGATTTTTAGTGTAAAGTAAGTGTCTGTCATAGTGACTAATAGAAAATCAGAAAACCCTAGTCCTTAAAGCCATTCAGTCGTTTTGAAGTTGCACATGAATTCGGGATAAATACCTACGTTGACTAAAACTAGGACAGTGATTTTTCTCCACAATATAGGCTACAAAGAACTCCCAAAATTATAGCTTATATAAGCACCAAAGCTTCATTTCAATCTTTACAGATGCCCGAAAAATCATATCACATTAGATATCGAGTTTTCAACAATTTTCAAATATTCGTTCTCAAGTTTCACTCTCTTTTATTCTGATTATTATAATCTTTCGAAAATTTGAAGGCTATAATATCATCTTTTGCATAGCTCACACTCGTTTTTTTTTTTTTTTTTTTTGCTTCTTCAGCTATCTTTCGTTATCATCCGAAAACAAGAATAAGAATTTTCTATACTCGTATCAAGAGGAGCTCCTCTTATTCAATGATGCTCTTCAGCGTCGGGGAAGAAATATAAACGAAAGATTTTTGATTTCGTCTCGCGTAACACGCCCAAGAGATTTTTCAAAATGTGAAAAACGTAGGTGAGTGATGTGAAAGAGCTTCTGATTGCAAACACGATACGAAAACTTCGATTTCGAACAAACTTCGAAACTTCTATCGCCGAACTATGAGTAATAATTTACTCGGTGGTGCAAAATCTAAAAATAAAATTATGTGCACCACTTATATTACACAGTTCTCGATAATATACGGAGAGCGAATGGAAAATAGATTGCAGACGCCGCCGCCGCCGCCGCCGTCGGTCATCGCAGTACAGACTTTATCGTATCAAAAGATTTGTTTCCAGAGCATTCACACTATAAAATATCCCATTCATTACTATCGTTCGAATTTCGTCGCAATAGCAACCGTTCGTCAGCCTGAGAATAATATCGTCTACATAAAATTGTATTAAGAAGCAAACGCAAGATTATTCTGAACTCGATTCAATTAATAACTATCAATTTTCCTGGAATATACTCGAGTAATTATTTGCCAGCCTCTTCTGGAAGAATGTGCGTTTTACTCGTGATAATGGCGATCCAGCTTGACCTACAACTCCTTCAAATGTCCTCATCGGCACACATTCTAACTCGAGTACGTCACACGCAGCATGTAATATTCTTTATCCGGCGATATACACTCCATAGAAAACATATTATATTGCCTGCTCGTTATAGTTCTATTTCCAGCGGCAACACGGTGTTATCAATTCCATTTTACAGCTAACCTGGTTCTTTTTATTAACTGGAGAAAATAAATTTGCTGGGCAGTAAGGCTCCTTCGTGTGTACTCGTCCGCTGAATAGGGCCTCGCAGAATTCATTTAATATTTATGACAGTCGAAAGATTCGAGCCTAAACTCCGTTCTCTACAATTTCGTTATGTTTTATTATCGTATAATAAAAGTATCATGGAGACGGAACCCCATTCAAGCGCCTTCACCTTATTCGAGTATAGTCTAGTCTTCACCAAAATTTCTATAATAATGTGAATTATAGATTAGCTCGGAATGATTCGGTAAAGAAGTAAACATATTTTTTCGTTCATTCTAGCTTTCTCATGTATCTAGTCCAACTGCGTTCGGATTTTTTTCTTCGAGTTTCATCTGCACTGTGCGGTACAAAAGGAAAGGTCTATCTATGTCTGTAAAGTTTTCACCTTAGAATAGGGGGAAGGAGGGGGAGATCGATTGTAATGTTTTGAACAATTACGGAGAAAAATGAATAAACCAATTAAGGAAAAACACTTTTTTCTAAGGGACATGTTAATTGTAGTCCAAGTACACTCGATGGTATACAACTTTAAGTCAGCACAATCGAACTGTCTCTCAGAGACGAGCCAGTAATAGAAACTGCTCAGCGTAAAGAATCCATTTACTCTTGATAGAGAATCTTACTCACACATACGCGAAACGATACAAAATGACGCACTTTGTTGTCTGTGTGCCCGACAACAATTTCAAAAGTTATTAAATTACAAAATATGCGGTTGAAGTCGTTCGAAATAGTTTTTAACGCACAAAAATGAGACCTCATGATTTACGCTGAAATTGAATGGGATAAGAGAAGTGAACTAAATTCCTCAGATTCCAAGTCCACACATCCCGAGGTTGTACCAGGCCCACCGAAACACGCATTCCTGAAAAATTAACATCGCCTTTGGAACCGTTTCGATACGGCAACCACCTATACTTAGCAACCCCCATTTTATCGTGTTTTGTTCTTGCATAGTTTTGAAACAATTCAGGTCGGGTGTACAGAACAAAGAAAACGACCAAATGAAAATATAAATTCTTATAAAACATACCATAACATCAGAATGATCAGGTAATTCCTCTTGAACTTCCGAACGTTTCTTTTGAAACCATAATTTTCGCTTGCAAAGCGGGGCCATTCGCGAACCGAAACCGAACCAGCGACGTGAAAATGCGTATTGCCCCGCTTTAGGAAGGAAAAATTATATGCTTCACAGGAATGTTCGTAATTTCGAGAAAAATCATTCGATCATTCTGATATTTTCGTATCTTGGTATGTTTTAACGCGAAAATCGAGCTACATTTTCGCGTATTTATTCAGCTGGTCATGACTTGTTATCAATATTATACACAGTGATTCAACTGTACAGATTTCGAGCAGTTTCGCACATATTCAAACACAAAAAAAAAAAAATACGAAAAACTGCAAACAACATTGTTTTTGGTTTTAAGAATGCTAGAAGAGTCACATGGAAACGTTCGTGTCATTGAAAAGCTGTCGGAGGGTACTATCAGTCTATTTGCATGGATATTCAATTCTAAAAATTCTAAACTAATGAGTAATTATTGCGCCTATGGCCTAAGGTGTCATTCATCGTTGTTTAGTATCGATACGCAGTAAAAAAAATCGTACTCATCTTGTCCATGAAATATTGAAATAATTTCTAAAACTTTTACAAGAATGTTACATAGTTGGTTTGTCATGAGGAGACGCATCAACCATCCATAAGAAGAGGTGACAAGATGGCAAACTGAAGAGGAACAAGAGAGACTGAAGGCCCAGTAAGGTTATGGTCTTAAATATCTGCTGGGGCAATGATGGACCATTCAAACAAGGAACATAAAAATCACTCATTAAAATTTTTAAGAATCAACAGGCGGCAACATTGATGGACGTATTTAATTTCAAGCACTCGTGAACCAGACTTCACGGATTTCTTATCACTTCTTAAGAGGTTTTTTTTAGATGTAGCTTCAATAAGTACGTTTGTATACCATCTTTATAGACCTAAGAAAAGAATTTGATATAGTGAATACAGAAGCGCTTTGGTGAATTCTACTCAAGTTCAGGTGTCTAGCAAAACATGTAAATATCATCTCCAATCTGCATAAAAAAAAACAAAGCTCAAGTCATTGCTCTAGGTGATACTGCTGAAGGAAGTTTCCTATGTGAAGTAAGAGGTAAAGCTTTCTTTATGCACCACTCCTTTTCAATAACTAGTCAGCATTTCAGCGCTCCAACAACAGCTACAACGACGTATCTTGTATTAGACAATCTCATAGAGACAGTGGAGCAATTCAATTACCTATAGAAAGTCTCGTTACCTCTTACGGGGATCTCGATATCCAGATTAGCGATCGCATTCAGTGGTGTGCTTCACATGCTTCCTACTGACTGAGAGGGCGTATCTTCAATTGCAGAGACCTGACCTTTAAAACCAAGATATATTGTGCTCTTAATATTCCTGTTCGGAGGTGAGTGCCTGACAATTATAAGAAACATGTTGAGGTATTGAAAACGATTTAGATGAGCCACATTAGTTACAACCCGGAAATAAGAGCGAATCAGCAGATCTAAGAAAGAGTAAAATATAATTTGGTCCAGAACACATGAGCAAGAGGTATGGTCGTGTTGAAAGTCGAATAAATGATGATCGCATCCCGAAATTGATACTTTATAGCGAGCTAACTCATGGAAAGCGCTTAACTGTGGACAGACGAAAAGATATAAAGGATGTCAATCATTCCACTGGGAAGAAAGCTAGGATAAAAGACACTTAGGAGGAAATTGGCCAAAACAGATCCAACTGGAGGGCATTATGTGACAATAATCAAGGAATATTCAGCGACATCGATTTTTTCGGAAGAACTAGGAATAACGAAATCTTTACCTTTCCTGAGTGTCAACTCTGAAATAGAAATTTTTTTTGACATGCTTCATGTCTTTCCTGAAATTTTCTGAATCCTAGCCCTTGAGCGAGTTCACACCACCTCCGCTAATACCTCAGACATGATTCTGAAAACCTGCGAGTTTCTTGAGTCCTGAATTCTAGCCCCTAATTCCAAAATTTGTCAGTTCACACCACCCCTCCCCCCCCCCAAAAAAAAACCTCCCCTAATAATCCTGTATAATGTATCTTTTCTCTTCCTTTGTAATATAATATGCCGTCATCAACAGTTAATCCGAGGCCTCCTCTCCAACCATGACGTCATCAGCTGGTGACGTCGAGCTTGATTCTGAAATCTACGAGTTCAATCCATCTCCCTCATCTCTGTCATCTATAAGTGGTTTACTGTAGGCCAGTGGTTCTCGAACTTGATTAGGCGGCACTCTTTGTGTCGCGAAAATCTAAACCAAAATTAGGAAGGAGAGAAAAGAGAAACAAGGGGAAGAAGAAAAGGAAGAGGAATGAATGAGGAAAACGAATAAAGCTGATGGAGGAATATGCATGATGCATCAAGTGATTTAAATGGAAACAATACTAGGTCGTCCCTGTCAATATCTGTTTAATTTTTTCTATCAATTTATGCCACCTCGCTGTAATTATTCTCCTTTGTCTGACCTTGATCAAACGGTCTTCGGTAGCTCCCCCCCCCCACTCAAAAATAAAATAGATGCAGGACCCTTTCGTCTTTTCCGATGAGAGCGTCGAGTGCTTCGTGACTCGTTGCACAAGGAGCGGTCTCAGAAGATGTAAGAACCTTAAGTTTGAGGTCGTTGTATCCATCGCTCGTAAGGAAAGCAGTGGACGTTTTTTTGTTCTTCCCGTCTTTGCAGTTGCGCTTGAATGCTCACATTAAAACCAAAATCAAGAAGTCAGCTGCATTCCTCGGAGGACGACGCTTCATGCGCATGTGCGCTTGTCGGTGGTGAGGCCAAACGTGAAAGCGTTATGCCGAAAAAAGCACGCCTATCTGTCATACTTTCCTCCATTTTTTTGCGATTTCATCCACACTTATCGAACATCTTATTGTAACTTCGTTAAATTTTTATCTATTGTGCCGCCAAATTTTCGTTCAACGTCTACTGTACCGGGTTGAGAACCACTGGATACGCTTTTATACTGTAGTATGTTGGGCCTGGTTTCATGAAGGCTGATATTAGGCCTAGGTACTACAGTTTAGTACTCTGAATAGACCAGTACATATAATGAAGGCTAAGGAAAATCTGCAAGTATGACGTCATCAGACATAACCCGGAGGCCTAGTATAAGAGAGTCTTGAGCAGGATAACTATTGGGCCTCCTCCTCAAATAATATGAATACTGAATAACAAAATCTGAAAGATGAATATTGAATAGTCATACATCAAATAAGAATCAAAAGAGAAAATGAATTCGACATCTCTAACGAAATATTTTTTTTATCAAAAAGCTGTTTATCGAGCACTCAGTAGCTGCTGGTACGCTGAGGTCTTTGTTTACTAAGTTCGCATCGGCACCACCAGCAGGCAGCCATTCAACCAACAAACAATAAATTTTAAAACGATCTAGAAAATATATTGCCTTTACCAGAACAGAAAAAACAAAATATTTGTACCAGTTTAACATTGGATCTTACAGAGAAATTACCGTCAGAGGGCCATTTTCTCTGAGAATTGTGATTTTCATTGAACGTTCATGAGAAACTAATTTAAAGTGAGTAAAATTTCCTTCAAACTTGATATTTACACGTTCTCTTGTCTTCGAGATACGAGTAATTGCATGCGCAGGCTAGAAAAGTAAAACAGGAAGCGCTACACTAGCGCTTTGTGGATCGTCTTGAAATATTCGTGTTGCCGGTTCCTTCGTGCGCGAGTGATCCAGCTATCTCTTGTAGATGACTAGAAGACCATTAAAGCGTAACTGGATAAGGGGTAAGGAAAATAATTAAAATTAGCCATTAGCAGGGTCAATTGGATTGGCTGAAGGCTTGGATTAAAACCTAACTTGATTTCATTGCTTAGCTCACGGCTAACTAATTTACTTCGAATAACGACTAATGGCTGAGAACTTCGACTTAGTTAAGCACCCCTGATCAAGGAGTCTTTTTCTGAGAGCGGAGAAGGAGGTAAGTGGACTCACTGCAACGAGGTATTCGCTTTTTTTGAATTTTTCTTCAACGAAGGTCATGTTCTGGGCACTAGCAGTTTCCTGATTACAAGAAAATCGGGGTTAGGACTACATTTATTGTCACCTTCATAACTTTTAACAGGGAAACTGTTCTATGGGGGGGGGGGGTTTGAAAAATTTGTCGCGCGCCCAATTTCGACTCTCGAGCTTATATGAGGAGGGGACTTGGGAAAATTACAGCTTCCTTAACGAAATTGAACGAGGAACACAGGAAACCTGTTCTATGGGTTGAATAGGTTTTAGAATTGGGAATTCAAATCAAAATCTTGAAGATACTCAAGTATTCCTGAGTCTCTTGTATCATGGTGTTTATCAAAGTCCCTTTCCTGCCTATAATATATTATGACTTGAGGGTCAAAATTTCCCTCCAAGTCCCCCTCCTATCATATATAGCTTAAGAGTCGAAATTGTTCGCGGTTTTTGGTTGAACGGCGCGCCGCATACATGTCAACCCCCCCCCAGAACAGGTTACCTGTTGAAATTTTGAACGCCATGTACCGTTCGGCCAAAAACTTGGAAAAATTTCGACTCGCGAGCTTTAAGGGTGTGCTTTACTTATGAAAATATGCTCGTAAAACATGGTACCAAAAATCCCATTTTACTGCTCGAATTTCTAACGGATCTTTTTGAATAATTGAAATGTTTTCCAGAAAGGTTCAACCAGGGGCGCTATCGAAGCAGAATTTTGAAATTTTCTCTTATACTTTCTCAATTAAACGTTAAAATTGGGTAAAAATTCGTCTATTTTCTGACGAGAGTGAAATTTTTCTGGAGCCAAAATTCAGGATTCTGTTCCGATAGCGCCTTTCGTTCAACTCTTTTGTACAACACTTCCGAAGATCGAAAAAATTCGTCAGAAAATGGAGCCCTGAGATGCGACTTTGCAAAATCATTCCTCGTCATTTGTTACAAGGACTACCCAAGCACGCCCAACAAGCGTCGCGTAATGACTGCTGACTTCCCGAACCTTGCAGGGTTTTTCCGTTTCGGAGTTTCCGAACAAGTGGCTTTACTCGTGAAAATATGCTCGTAAAACATGGTACCAAAAATCACATTTTACTTCTCGAATTTTTAACGCATCTTTCTGAATAATTGAAATGTTTTCTAGAAAGGTTCAACCAGGGGCCCTATCGAAGAAGAATTTTAAAATTTTTTCTCATACTTTCTCAATTGAACGTTGAAATTGGTAAAAATTCGTCTATTTTCTGACGTGAGTGAAATTCTTCTGGAGCCAACATTTAGGATTCTGTTCGGATAGCGCCTTTCGTTGAACCCTTCTGTACAACATTTCCAATGATCGAAAAAATTTGTCGGAAAAGGGAGCTCTGAGATGTGACCTTGCAAAATCATTCCTCGTCATTTTTTTCAAGGACTACCCACGCACACCCAACAAGCGTCGCGTAGTGACCGCTGACTTCCCGAACCTTGCAGGGTTTTTGGGGATGTTTATGCAAGGAGTTTCCGAACAAGTAAAGCACACCCTTAATATATTATAATAGACGTATGGTGTTTGAAGTACTGCATATCTGGCTCATTGAAGGGATTAAGCCAATTGGCGTATGAAGCATTGCATGTCTAGTTACTTGAAGGGGCTATCCTAATGCGGATCATATCATGACGTATTATTTTTCAACCCATAGAACAGGTTCCCTGCGTTCCTCGTTTAACATCGTCAAGAAAACTATTGTTTGATCAGTAGCGGAATAAGTCTTCGGATAATTTGTCTTGGGCCAATGTGTTTCTTGTAAACAGAGTAGATTGTTCAGAACTAAAATGATTGATTAAACTAACAATTGGGCTCTGGCAGGAGGCCTTGCCTCGAGTGGAAGGCAATTTCTTCTCGACTCGCTCATTCATGAGAATATATGATTGGAATGAACTTCGAAACTTCAGAATACGTAGCATTCCTTCAATCTCCTCGTAACGATGTGACGTACACCCATACAATACCATGTCGAGTCCCATGTCAGGGAATAAGTACAAACAAATATCAATATTTCATTCCTTTTTTTTCCCATTTCCTTCGTCTTCGTGTGCAAGTTCTCGCCGACAAAATAAACCTAGTCACTGTCGTCTGGCAAATTTAAGTTCGTTTTCCTTGTTACGCGTATCGTACGCAGCCTGTATCGCGATGGGTGTGGTTTACGTTATTGCACTCAGTCTCTCAGAATACGCATTCGCACATGTACACACGTTGACTGAACGCGCGCCGAAAAATATGATAGGAAAAACGCTTTTCGCGGGGTCGCCCGTCGGAAGAAGAAGAGTCGACGCGATAAAAGTTAAACACTATTAGAAAACGTTTTCTGCGGCAAAGAGGACAGTATTTCACACGCGGCTCTAACGGTACAAGAATAGAAAATGATTAATTAAAAAACTATTCTTTTCTGCTTCGCTATACGGCAGAGCGCGAAAGATTCCGCCCGGAGCTCGTCTCCGGCTCGCACCATAATTCTTCGGGACTCTCCATTAAATGAAGCGTGAAAAGTAGACACGCTGTTGTTCGCATATTGATAAATGAAGATTTGCCGCAGCTGACTTTTCTGGTATACAACTTCGACTCGGTTGCCACGCAATTCTGGAAAATCAGTCATCTAAATTCGGTACAGAACTTTATCCTCTAGTGCTGTTCGAAAAAGCGCGCGAAGGAAGACGCGCGCGAAAAACGCGAAAATGTTTTTTCGGTATTTTTTCATTTACGATAGGTCGAGTCTCTCAATAAAATTGACGGTCGCTATTTACCAGCTGAACACGATAGCGAGCGCAACAAAGATCTTTCCTTTTATATTATCGGCAGCGAGACGATAAAAAGAAGAGAAAAAAATTGCGCCCGGAACGAGAAGTTTCGTGCTGTAGGCTATACCGAAATAACGGATCAATATACAGCACTACATACCGCGTACTTACGACGGTAGACGAGTAATACTTACACATATGTACGTTATGTAGACAAGACGAAGAAGACAAAAAGCACTTCGCTCTTTTGTATTATTTAAAAAGTTTGGTAACTTAACGTAAGAGTGTCGATAGGTCTTGAGCTTCTATCTCTCTCCTCTTACGAGTCGTTTGTTGGCAAATTGAAAGAGGAAAAGATTGGATGTTGTAGAGTACAAGAGATTATACAAGTTGAAAAAGGTATATCGATGATAAATCGTTCGCGGTCATGAGATGACGTAATACTGGCAACCGCTTTTTCGATTTACTCTAAGACGCTTGGACTTGAAAATGGTGTGACAACAGCGGTACTCTTTCTAGAACTTCTTATTAAATGGAGACATGAGTAATATTCTCTCACAATTTCTCGATGATGTGAAACGTCATCAGGTGATCGACGCTGAGAATGATGCTTATACAACTAACAGATTTTGCGAATTGCTCGTACAATAAAAAGGAGCACTGACGCGAAAAAATATGTATATTTTCTACTTACAGTGATGTGAGGCCTTTCGACAAGACAGTCACTATCAAACACAGAAACTGAACGAACTTGATAATGATAGCATGGATCAGAGATTGCTGATGATGGAATTTCGGTTAAAACATAGAGCTGGAGCCAAAACCCCCACAGTGAAAAGAATGGAAGTCACGAAAGTGGACGACTTTAGAAGAGCACTAAAAGAACGTCTCAACAGAAAGCGACGTCAAGTGGAGAACGCCTCACCCAACGAGCTCTGGACCAATTTCAAACAACAGATCACAGAAGCATACGAAGCGACGCAACCGAGCAGGAACCCGGGCAAGTGGAAACACCGCAGCCATCGAGGAACGAGGGGAACTGACCCGCACTGATCGTAACCGCCAAACACAGAGTGAACACATGAACCGGAGAATCAAGAGGCTATGTCAGAAAGACAAAAATGATTTCATCTCGTCCATCTGCGAAGAGATAGAAAGCCACGCGGAGCGGAGCGAGCCAAGAGCACTCTTTGGAAAAGTACAACTGATCGCCAGAGAATTCCGAATGATTAAACAGATAATCAAAGACGAACTCGGGAAAATAATCACCGAAATTGAAGGTATCGCCGAAGTACGGAGGAAGTATTGCGCCAAACTATACTCTGCAGAACCGAGAGAAGACAATCCAGCGCCGATGGCAGGGAGCGAAGGAAAGGAACCACCTGTCTTACTACCCGAGATAGAGAATGCAATCGCCTACCTCAAGAAGTACAAGGCACCCGGTTTAGATGGCGTACCAGCACTGAATGTGGCCCAAAGATTGGTGTCACTTCATATATGTCACGCTGTATAAAAAAGGTACGCCGGAGAACTGTGAAAACTACCGTACCATTTCATTAACATCACACGCCAGTAAAGTACTACTCAAGATAATATATGACCGACTATACGCAATCATGCATTCTCAGATACCTAAAGAACAGGCGGGCTTTGTAAAAGGTCGCGGAACCCGGGAGCATACGATTGCTAGTAGAAAAAACACACGAATATGTCCTTCATTGACTATAAGAAAGCTTTCGACTGCGTTAACTGGTCAAAGCTGTTGACGATATTGGTGAAGATGGACGCACCTGGACACTTGGTACGGTTGATTTGCCAGCTTTATGAGGAGAGCTAGGCAAATGTCCTCGTGAACAGGACAGCGACCTCCAAAGAATTCAATCCGGCCCGCGGCGTGCGGCAAGGCTGCATCCTCTCGCCTCTGCTCTTCAATCTCCATGGTGAGTTCATCATGCGTAAGACGTTGTATGTCGATGGACACGAATGGGATGGCGAAGTCTCGATTGGAGGAGTCCGGATAACAAACCTGCGTTATGCCGATGACACCACGTTGGTGACGTCGGATGTCAACAGGATGTCGCACATTTTACACCGGTTGGAAGTAGTCAGCGCGGAGTATGGGCTACTGATCAATAAAGGGAAAACGAAGATAATGATAGGGAATCGCCAAGGAAACAACTGTCCCGACGTACTGGAAATCGAGAATATTGAAGTGGTACAGAGGTTCACGTATCTCGGATCTATTGTGGAAAACACAGGCGGCTGTGCGGCGGAAATTCGGCATCGAGCGCAACTAACGCGAAGTGCAATGAACCGACTGAAACGCATATGGGCCGATTCTGCAATTAGTGAAGTGGTGGAAATAAGACTGGTCAGGGCTCTCGTCTGGCTCTCGTCTTCTCGACATTTCTCTACGGAGCCGAGTGAGCGCAGGCACATCGATGTCCTAGAGATGTGGTGTTGGCAGCGGCTTCTGCGTATTCCATAGACAGCGAGGAGAACAAACGCTCCAGTCCTTAATGAAGTCGGAAACCCTAAGAGATTGTCATCGGAGATTCTAATGCGCATAATGCGGTACTTTGGGCACATCGTTCATGCGGATGGGATGGAGGCGCTTTTCGTCGAGGAGAAAATAGCTGGAGCCAGAGGCTGGGGAAGCTCGCCGACTCGCCGGACAGACCTTGTCCGTAGAACAACCGGAATAATATTTCAAGAATGTGTTCGATTGGCGCGCGAACGAGACTGCTGGCGCAATATAGTCCGGGCAGCGATATTTCATGGTCACGATACCCGCGCGAGGGGTGATACGGCTCGGTGAAAAGGAAGAGAAGGAAAAATTACGGATACAATCCAGAAGATTTGCGATCTCATATTCAATGACAGAACGGTTGATCAGGTCGTAAGCGTGGTAGGATTATCTCATCCCCGCCTTGGTGTTGTTTTTCAAGCAGGTGTCTAGCGGAGGGGATTTTATAGGATTATTATTTTCAAACGCGCACTGACATGGTCGTTGATGGAAAGATCTCCCAGTCTCTCCAGGGTAGTCGCGGCAACGAAGCAAGTATACACCACTCTTTGATAAGGAATGGGTCGAATCTTTACCATCGGGGAGGAGCCCTTCAAGTTTGAAAGGGTTAGAATACAGGAGTTCTGTCAGTTGTCCGCAGAATTTTACCAACTTTAAAGGTGGGGTTGGCGAGGTAAGGAAAGAGGATAAACTTTTTCTTCTTTATTTGTCCAAAGGGAAGGCAGGAACGTGGTAGTCCTCTGAAGAGCAACCTTAATAATTTCTTTCTTACGGACGAGCCCATCGACATCAATATGAATCTTTTTAACGTAAGCCAAATATTTCAAGATGGAGACCTCTTTCTCACGGCCTTCGTATTTTTTTAAAATTGCACCTCTTTATGGACGCGAGAACGTTAAAATGTGCGTAAAAAATTGTTTCCACAAAAAATACTGATGAAAAATTATTGAAAAAATTATTACAATTTGCGCGTTAAAAATACCTGTCCACATTGGTAAAGTACTTGAAAATCAGATAAAAATTGCCTAAGATATGAATTTTGTTAGAATAAATACATTTTTTGCCATTATGTCGTGATATTATAAGGCTAAAAATCTGAAATTTGGCGAAAAATTCTTCTTTATATTGTGGAACATTCTCCCAATGCTAAATATGAAATTTGGCTCCAGGGTCGATTCACCCCCAAGCCCAGCTATACCCTTTAGAATAGAGCCTTTAATCTCAACAGTTAATCTAATGGAAGGATGTAAAGCGTTTATGAAATCGAGGAGGTCATGAAGCTTCTGTATGGATCCCGTCCAAATCGACATACCTGCGCTAGAGGACGACATGACGAAGGAAAAGGAGCCCCGAATGAAATATGTCATTTTCCAATTTGGACATATGAACACCTCGGTAATAAGGGATCTAGAAGGAGATCCAATAGGGATACCAATATCCGAGGGATTCCTGGATATAAATAGAGAACAATGAAAATTGATGATTGAAAAAAAAAAAAAAGATTTGGAAAAGTTGAAAAATTAAAAAAAAATGATTCAAATAATAAATCTTCAATTATGAAAGGATTTAGGATTCAAATCAAGAATCTTACCCAAAAAATGATCAAAACCTTCCACGATTAAAGACTTGCAATTTGCAATTTGTGAGTTGATTTGTGTTCATCTTTGAAACGAGAGTCTTTGTCTGGTGCGTGTACCTCTTGGTCCAATGATGTATAGCAATACTTGGGCCAGCTTTCCGCTAGGAAAGTTATAATCGGCCAATCCACGGGGAGAATGGGGGAAGTTCCTCCTCCCGCCCTCAAGAAAAGAAAAAAAGAACGAAAAATCTGTATCGTCAGAGAAAATGAAATTTTATGCGACAATATTAACTCTCAATTGGCTGGAAACTAGAATAAAATTATTACATTCATTTTCATACTGCAGGGGGAAAAAAAGTTCTTCAGACTTTTCCCCTCCCAAAGTGATCTTCTGGATCGGCGCCTTAAAATTGAAAGTAGGTACAGGAGGCAATTTCCCCAAAGAGGATAAAATTTGTATAGCGTGAAATCTCCCTTCAGAAATGATACTTGTTTCATCAAAATTTGAACGACTTTGTTTTACTCGTTAAAATAGCATTGCTTGCTTGCTCCCTCATCAATAGTCCATTAAATGACCAAATGTTACACAAAAGCAACGGGAAATGGCACAATCTTGGACAAATACGGGTGTTCAAAAAATAATGTTACTAGCGCTGACTAGTCCAAAGATATTAGGAAAATTTTGATGATCAGATATTGGTACTGTGCAATCAAACAGAGTTGGAAAGCTAGCTGAAAGCTGAAAATTTGAAACCAAAAGTCAGAGATATTTGAGAAGAAAGTTGGAACTGGGAAACCAAAAATAACACTGGAAGCCAAAAGGTAAAAGCCAAAAGACGAACTTTCAATCGAAAAACTTGAAAACCAAAAACTAAAGAATTTTGGGATGAAAAAGATTGGAAATTGAAAACCTAAGGTTTCATACTACAGAATGCTAAAAGCTCCAGTTTTATCCATAGTTTCTCAACTTTGACTACAAAGGAAACGAGTAATCAACGCCTACCGGTGGCAAAACGCTTACACCGAGTAAAAAATGACGTCACTGTACTCCGGTTCCCATATTTCAATCCAGTCCCGACTTGATTACAAAAATTTCTCCCGGCTATTCGGAGTTCCTGAAGGGTCCAGAAAAATTGACCGGAGTAACGCTGAGAAATGTGGGCGTGGTTACACTGGGGAGCTCGAGAGCAGGCAAAATGAACATCCATTTTGTTCGTAACTTACTTTTTAGCTGATAGCTTTTTTACTGACTTTATTTTTGGTAAACAAACACTTGACGGCGCGGCTAGTGGCTCAGTTTCAATTATGATAGAAAAAGCACACAGAGCCGCTAGTCACGCCGTCGAGTTTTCATTTACTAAAAATACAATCAGTAGAGAAGCCGTCAGCTAAAAAGTAAGTTACAAACAAAATGGTTATCCATTTTACCCGCTACTGGTTACATAGAATGGATTTCTGAACGAGTTTTCAAAAAATCTGTAACCGCCCGCTGGTTACACGTTTCTGAAGGCACCCAAGGATAGTTAATTACGAGGAAAATAGGGAGTCACAGGCAAAGTATTGCAGCCGACAATTTCAGCTTTCGGTTTTGGAAAAAATTCAGCTGGCTTTTGGTTGTTCAGTTAAAACGATCAGGAGAATTATAGCTGTGGCACACGATACTTATTCTCCAATTTGTGGGATGACCGCATCACAAGCTTCTGTGCTGAATGGCTGAACAGTTGAGCTGAACCGAAACCAATCTTTCTTATCTTCTTTAAGACTTAATTCTTAAGCAAAGCCACTTTGACCTACAGGGGAGAGCAATTGAACTTGAAATTTGAACACTCTAACAGTGTTTTTTTCTATTTTGCAGGAAACAGAAAATCTATCGAAAAAAGCTGAAAAAATTTGGCTCCTTTCGGCTTAGGAAGGATTAAATAACGCTGGTTTTCAGTTTTTTGCTCTTATCAGTAAAAATTCGGCTGAATTCAGCTTTCGGCTGGTTGCAATACTCTAGGCTAAGCGCGAACTCGTACATATTTTCTACAACTTGCTCTCTCTAAAAAAACAAAAAACCTATTATTCCACCGTTCTTCTTTCAGATCTCGTTCTAATGAAAAACTTCAAACTCTTCTCGTCAGTACAGATATTTAGAGACGGATATAAGCAAATATGACCCGACTCAGAAAAAATTTAACAAAAAAACAAATCGTTAAAACTCTGGTACCTAGGTACTGACCTATTTTTCCATTTTCTTTAACAATTTACTAGCTTTCATAAAACGTTTAATATCCACTAATTAACCTACATAATCATCGTAAGAAATAATTGAATGTTCCGTTTTTGATACGGTACCCAAAATATTTCTCAATACAACCCTCAATTTTACCACGTCGAAGGTATTAGGCTCGATATTATAATTAATTTTACATTAAACTCATTAAAGTCTGGAAAGAATTCGATTAAAATATTCTTCTTTCATAATTCGAGCACTTGTACGGCATTGATTCTTTAAAAAGGCGCAGCTGGAGGTACCGAAATAAGGAAATACGAAACTAAGCCGCGCGGTTTAAAAAAATGTCATTCGATTTCAAGAGGCTTACCTCTGTTTTGTTTTCTCACTTTATTTATTTATTTTCTTTTTAATCGCTGGCTTTATACTCTAAATCACACCGTTCTTGAACGCACCCACCGATCACTCTTAAAAATAATTTTTCCTCGCAATTTCGAACTATTTTTTGATTAACGGAGCGTTATTTTAAGACAATGAACAAGATGAAGATTGAATAGTATAGAAGACGAAGAATTAAAACCCGAGTAATTACGACGTAAAGCTGCTGGAAGAATGACCGAAAATTTTTTTGTTCAGTATCATTAATCCGTTCCAATGGTTTCAAAGAATAAATAAAAAGTCTCGTAAATTTCGTTCAATCGCCACACCGATTAGACAGTTTGAAATTTGTTTTCAATAATTTCCCCAGGTGTAATTTTTTATAATATAATAACGGTATGCGAAATTCGCCTATACTCGCAAAAGTGACAAGAGTTGAACATGCGCCTTTGTTATCGAAAACCTAGGTCAAATTGTCACAATAGCACTCTGTCACCGTCGTATATGGTAAATTCTTTCCTTTTCTTTTCATCGCCAAGTTTTTTTTTTTTTTTCTCGCATGCCAGGATAGAAACGCAGCCGCTGTCGCGGCCGGATTATAATATTATTATATACGAACGACTGTTCAAAGTAGGCCTATCTAAATAACATAAGTTTTATTGAGAAAGAAGAAAAAAACAAAAGTAAAATAAATTACGTGGAGGGCCATCCCTTGCGAAATGTAGACGTTATTTTCCCCGAAACCGTGAACCATCCTAAGTCACGTAACGTCAAAGAAAATTCAATAACGCAAATGACATCACGTACGCACAAGAGAAACGACTTCTCCATATATTATTCGAATTTCAGTTGACATGTTAAATGAAGTTCAAACGGAGTCGCTGAAACTGTAATTGAAGCTAATACTCTTTTACCCTGGATAGTGTAAGATGAATTATGAACCACTCGCGACAGCTTTTCGAGTATTAAGTTGAAAAATATCGTACGCTCGCCCATGCATATACATGTGAAAAGCGCCACTTTTATTTTGCTATTTAATTCTGCGTTTAGGTACACATCAGCGCTTGACATAAAATCGAATTTAGGTACCACACAACTAAATCACGCGATAATGTAAAAATCTCATAAATTTGTTTTTTATACTTCGCCCTGCTCCTATTTCAGGCCGTACCGAACTTACTCGAAAAAGAGTGAATTCGCGTCGTATGGCTGCAACGAATTTTAATTTTTCGGTATATAAGTAGAACGTAGGCTTTACGAGCAAGTACTTAACGAGGTTCATTTGAAGCGAAAAATTTTTAACGCTTTCTTTCAATTACCCTTTTTTTTTTCTCTCGCGCGCACGTCAGAGAGAGCGTTATCGTCAAATAATACGACGAACTACGGTAAACTTTCACGTACAGTAAATATGAGCTAACACAAATACATGCGGATATTATAAAGTCTCTCGCCTTTATTAAAACGTAACTTTTTTACCTTTAAAAAGTTGCCTAATTACGATTCATCCCGGAATTATAGATTATGGCGTTTTCCCTACAGTTTTAACGCGCACGATCCCTTTTTATGGACGCTTCGGCATCGCGTTAATAGTCTCTAAATCTGTCTGCCCGGCCTAATATTCGGGCTAAAATAACACAACTCTATATCCGATGACCCCTCTTCTTTTTCGTAACTCACTTTTACTGTTTCGAAAATAACTTTTAATCGATATCATAAGGTTGACGTGCTATCAATTTATGATTACTGGGTAGACGATAAAACGAAAATGCCTTTGGGCGGTCAGAATTGAAAAATCATCCGTTGGACGAACCAATATAATTGACGGTCGGTTGTATACGCCTGTTTACTTCTTTAAAAGAGAAAAAATGGATCGATTTAACGCATCCAAAAAGTTGTACATTCACGTGAATTATTATCTATGTCGACTCGTATTTCAAAATTTATAAGGTTAGTTCGACGGAATATGCTGAAGACGATTACTACATTTAGAAGAACTTTTTTCAGCACAATAATTCGTTAGATAAATTGAGTACAGTTATTGAAACATGTGTTCAGCCAGTAAGTTCAATTACGCACTCGAAAAAACCCTTTCTGCTGGTGTTCAGAAAAATGAAGATCATAATCCATGTTTCATATTAGTTTCTGAGGAAGGGAATGCTCTTGCAAAACTCTATTGTCGTTCGTGTAAGATCATTATGATAGACGAAGATAAGGACGCGAAGCTGGAATACTGAATTATCTACTGGCGAAAGAAGAAGAAATAAAAGAACAGAATCCATCAAAGAAGTTCAAGAAGAAGAGTAGGGCGAGGCCTCCAGGTGCTCTTTCCCAAGGTCACGGCCTAATTAATATCGTATACTAGGCTTATATATTGACCCAACTAGCCCGGGGGTGGAACTCACCCTCCATCATGTCCGAACGCAAATCAAGAAAACATACCACCTAAAGATATGAAATATGACAAAAAGAAAGAAATGAAAGCTCCAACAAAACACGCCTATAAAATTGTTCCGTCAAGTCCCCTTTCCATCATATACAGCACCAAGGTTAAAATTTCAACAGGGAACCTGTTCTAAGGTTTTTTTTTTCTAAAAATCTGCCGTACGTCGTCCAACCAAAAACTTGAAAAAATTTCTACTTTCGAGCTATATGATAGGAGAGGGACTTTGAAAATTAGGATGCCACGGGGAATCCTCAAGACCCGTATTCCACTGCGGAAGGTCTTTCAAAATGTAGAACATATATAAAATCCTATCATATATAGGCTCGAGAGTCAAAATTTTAACAGGGAACCTGTTCTATGGGGGGCTTTATTCCATTCCGTGGCAGAAGATCTTGAAGATGCTACAAAACGCAAGGGTGCCTGGTTACCTACTTAGGATCATCTGCAGTTACCTAAACTGCAGAGAGATTGTAGCAGAGACGTCTGCTGGCACAGTGAAGAAACGTGTAACATGCGGTGTTCCTCAGGGCTCTGTTTTGGGGCCCACATTGTGGAACATCGCATTCAACGGCCTTTTTAAGATCAAGCTACCACCGGGGGTACAGCTATATGCTATGCCGACGATACACTGGTGGTTGGCTCTGCCGACACTGTTGCCGAGGTGGAGACCAAGGTGAACCAGGCGCTAGAGGCTGTGACCCGTTGGATCGAGTCGGCCGGATTAAGCTTGGCAGAAGAAAAGACGGAGGCCATTATGTTCACGACCCGTCGAAAGTTTCATCCACCCACCTTTCGCCTGCAAGGTGTGGCTATTGAGAACTAGAAAGTACTAAAATATCTGGGGCTCTGGTTCGACAGTAGGCTAAGCTTCCGTCACCACTTCAAGATGGTGGCGGAGAAAGCTGCCAGGGTGGTGACACGGTTATCCCACCTAATGTCGAACCAGGGAGGACCTAGAGAAGCTGTAAGAAGACTCTATATGAGTGTAGCAATGTCGGTCCTCCTTTATGGAGCCCAGTCTGGGCCGACTCCATGAAGATTGCATATAGACGAAAAGAAATGGAAAAAATCCAACGAAGAGCTGCGCTTAGGTGTATTAGTGCCTACCGCACTGTGTCGACGGATGCTCTTTGCGTATTAGCACGAACGCCGCCAATTGAGCTGCTTGCGGAAGAGCGAGCAGCGGTGTTCGAGGCAAAGAAGAAGACAAGGACCATCAATCAAGCCTTGCGGGTCAAGCAGGAGGCCAGGCGCTCCTTGCTTGCCAAATGGAAAGAGCAACTCGCCCTAACAGGAAAGGGTGAGTGGACCCGCGTGCTAATACGTGATCTTGACCAGTGGATGGACCGAGACCATGGCCAGTTGAACTTTCATCTCACACAAATGATGAGTGGCCATGGGTGCTTCAACACGTACCTACACAAAATGGGGAAAGTTGAGCAACCGTCGTGTTCACACTGTCAGGAGCGGAATGATGACCCACAACACACCATCTTCAAGTGTGAGGCGTGGAGACGTGAGCGAGGTGAGCTAATACGGTCTCTTGCTGAGATCGGGGAAGATGAAGAACTCACCCCAGGTAATCTGGTTCCATGCATGCTCAGAACAACGCAGGCATGGAACTATGTATCTACATTTGCCGCTAAGGTAATGAAGAAGAAAATGAACGCGGAATGGGGGCGGCAGATGTAGAGCCACGTTATGGCCTCTCACATCTACGTGTACCATCCCCCATGCTGCTGCTGCTACATCAACTCTCGCCAGCACCAGTACCGCCACATACAGGGCGCTCGGGAGAGAGCGCCCCACAGAAGAAAAAAATGAAAAACAAAAAGGGCAAGCACAAAACAACCCAGGAAGAAGAAGAGGAGGACGAAGAAACCCCCGCCTGAGAAGCCAGAGTCGCGAAACATTGCTGGTGAGCTTCTAGTGAGTTCCCAGTGGTGACTGAAAGCTCTGGTGGAGGAGTTGATACGCGCGCGTCCATGGTACAGGACTATCTGAATTCCAGGTTGAGTGCTAAGCGCTCCCTCGGTCAGTAGGGTAGACCCCTGTAGTGGCCTCATTGACGGACATTGCACAGCGCACGGAACCCCAGGAGAAATGGAGCCAGGCTACTCTCAATTCGAGCCCTCTGGACTACCGACGCAATGCCCTAAGGAGTGGATACCGGTGCCGGAGGTGCGGTTTTTCAGGGACCACTTTGGGCGTGCGTGCACGCTCATACGCCCCCGTCTCTCTTTCAAAGGCGATGGGGGGGCTTTTTGAAAAATTTGCCGTGCGTCATCCGCCGTCCAACAAAAAACTTGGAAAAATTTCGATTCTCGGGCCATATATAGTAGGAAGGGAAGTTGGAAAAAATTTCGACTCTCGAGCTTTATATGATAGGAGGGGGACTTAGAAAAATGACGGCTTCCTTAACGAAGTTAAACGAGGAACGCAGGGAACCTGTTTTATGATTCGAATGAGATTTGGTATTGAAAATTCAAGGAAGCCTAGATCATATATAGCTCGAGAGTCGAAATTTTTCTAAGTCCCTCTCCTATCATATATGGCTCGAGGGTCGAAATTTTTCTAAGTCCCCCTTCTATCATATATAGCTCGAGAGTCGAAATTTTTCTAAGTCCCTCTCCTATCATATATGGCTCGAGAGTCGAAATTTTTCTAAGTCCCCCTCCTATCATATATAGCTCGAGAGTCGAAATTTTTCTAAGTCCCCCTCCTATCATATATGGCTCGAGAGTCGATATTTTTCTAAGTCCCCCTCCTATCATATATAGCTCGAGAGTCGAAATTTTTCTAAGTCCCCCTTCTATCATATATAGCTCGAGAGTCGAAATTTTTCTAAGTCCCTCTCCTATCATATATGGCTCGAGAGTCGAAATTTTTCTAAGTCCCCCTTCTATCATATATAGCTCGAGAGTCGAAATTTTTCCAAGTTTCCCTCCTATCATCTATAGCTCGAGAGTCGAAATTTTTCTAAGTCCCCCTCCTATCATATATGGCTCGAGAGTCGATATTTTTCTAAGTCCCCCTCCTATCATATATAGCTCGAGAGTCGAAATTTTTCTAAGTCCCCCTTCTATCATATATAGCTCGAGAGTCGAAATTTTTCTAAGTCGCTCTCCTATCATATATGGCTCGAGAGTCGAAATTTTTCTAAGTCCCCCTTCTATCATATATAGCTCGAGAGTCGAAATTTTTCCAAGTTTCCCTCCTATCATCTATAGCTCGAGAGTCGAAATTTTTCCAAGTCCCCCTCCTATCATATATGGCTCGAGAGTCGATATTTTTCTAAGTCCCCCTCCTATCATATATAGCTCGAGAGTCGAAATTTTTCTAAGTCCCTCTCCTATCATATATGGCTCGAGGGTCGAAATTTTTCTAAGTTTTTCGCTGGACGGCGCACGGCGGACGGCGGACGGCGCACGGCGGACGGCAGATTTCTGAAATAGCCCCCCATAAAACAGGTTCCCTGTTAAAATTTCAACTCTCGAGCTATAAGGAAGCCGTTGTTTTTTCAAGTCCTCCTCCTATCGTATAAGGCTCCAGAGTCAAAATTATTCCGAGTTTCTCTCCTGTCATATATAGCTCGAGAGTTTCCAAGTCCCCCTCCCCTCTATCATATATAGCTTAGAGGTGAAATTATTCCTAGTCCCTCTCGCTCATACATAGCTTGGGGGTTGAAATTATTCCAAGTCCCCCTTCTATCATAATTATTATACAGCTCGAGAATAAAAATTTCCCAAAGTCCCTCCCCCCCCCCCTATTATGTATAGCTCGAGAGTCTAAATTTTTTCAAGTCCACCTCCTACTATATATGGGTGGGAGGTCGATATTATTACAAGTCCCCCGTCTCATCATATAGTAGCTTGTAGGTCAAAATTCCAAGTCCCCCCCCCCTCCTCCGTGACGTCATCAACCTCGTGATGTCATCAACCTTGGACCGCCACAACAAAAGGGATAGCGGGTTCCTCGCTAAAAAATTTCGACTCGTGAGCCGTAATATAAGATAGAAAAGGAACTTATGGCGTTTGAAGCATTGGATATCTACCTCATGGAAGGGCTGAGCCAATCGGTTTATGAAGCATTGCATATCTAGTTATTTGACGGGGCTATCCTAATGCGGGTCAAATCATGTATTATTTTTCAACCCATAGAATAGGTTTCCTGCGTTCCTCGTTCAACATCTTTAAAGGAAGCCTTCGTTTTTCCAAGTCACCTTAGTCGACATTTTTTTAAAAGGCCTCGTCCTTTATAGCTCCGAAGTTGAACTTTTTTCAAGTCCCTCTCTTATCATATACACTTCGGAGGTCGACATTTTTGACATCACAAAAATTGGACTTGGACACCTACGTGAACCAAAACGCAAACATTTTCCAGGGTGACCAGTTTTTTCCCCCAATGAATTCCCTGACTTCTTCAGATTATAATTTCCCTCCCTCTTTTCTTCTAAATCAAAACAAAAAAAAATCAATTGGCACCACGGATATTTTTTTGCAATTTTTTATACATAAATTCAATATTTTTCAGAAACACCCTGATTCTAAGGATTCCCTTTCCCCTCCAACAAAATAGATAGCGGATTCCCTGCAAACAAAAGTGATAATAATAATTAAAATTCACGGGTTCTTCAATGGAGTTAAAAGAGGGGTGGCAGGGAACTTGTGACGTCACAGATGCGGACTTTATATACATGATAGGAGAGGGACTTGGAAAAACTTGCGGATTCTTTAACAGAATTAAACGAGGGGAGGCAGGGAACCTGTTTTCTGGGGCACGTATATGATACAAGGGAAGGGGGGAGGGACTTGAAATATCTTGAGGACATTCTGTTATGGTGTTTGATCCGTTGCATATCCGGCTCATTGAAGGGGCTAAACCTAATAGTGTATGAATCATTGCATATCTAGTCTCTCGAAGGGGTTATCAGGATATACAGGGTGGACCAGAAATATGTTACCAGTTAAATGGGAGTTCGCGCTAAATTTGTTGTAGCGCGAAAACGCAAAACTTTAGATGTATACTTCAAATCTACGAAATTTGTATCTCAACTTTATCTTTAATTTGCGCCATATCCGAAGTTTCTACGACTTTCCTGACCCGAGTTATGGACCAAAATGTGCCGAAAATTCACCAAATCGCCAGGGTTCCCAAAATAGGGCTTGAAAATTAGTTAATTTACATCAGTATTGAGCAGAATTTCGCAAATTTTAATCATCAAATTATTGTTTCTCAAGTGAATTTGGACGCGGGAAACGAAAAAAATAGTAACAAAACTCTAAGAAGTACCAAAGTGGGTTAATGGGCCCAAAAAGGGTCAAAATTTTCCCAAGTTAGAAAATCATTATATCTTCCAAATTTTAATTCGATTTTCAAGTGGAATTTTGCACTGAGTCCGAAAAAAATGCTTGAAAAGTTCTTCGAAGCACCAAAAAGGGGTTAATGGGCCCAAAAGAGCCAAAATTTCCCCAAATTGGGAAATCGTTCAAACTTTCAAATTTTAATTCGATTTTCCGGTGGACTTTCGCGCTGAGTTCGAAAAAAATGCGTAACAAATACTTAGGAGCTCCAAAATGGGTCGATGGGCTCAAAGAGAACCAAAATTCCTCCAAGATGAAAAATTTGCGTAATCTTCATGAGTGGTTTTCAATTCTGAAGAAAAATACTGAAATGGCCCTAGATGATCTCCAAAAAGAAAAATCAAAAATTTTTCTCATGCTGCAGTAAAATAGTTGATTCAGGGGATGGAAGAAATTTCGACAAGTTTGTCTGCCGTTGAGTGCTCGCGGATTGAGAGATCGACTAGCGTGGGGTGACAGATCCGAAAGAGGAAATTGCGGAAATTCTCCTCACTTGGGAATTGGAGGGAGATTACAAATTCATCTTCTGTCGAAGGTTCGCTGTGAGAGATCGACTAGGACTCTGCGTATGATCAAAGCGAGAAAAAGTGCGAAAACTCTCGTTGTTTCAGTCAAAGAACGTAAAGTTGGTCTTCTGTTGCGTGCTTGCGATGACAGATCAACTGACGCCCCACCTATGAACAAAGTGGGCCAAAGTGCAAAAACTCTTCGATTCAGGCAATAGGAGGATACCGCAAATTTGGTCTTGCTCGTGATGAGCGATCAGCTACAGCTCAGTCTTTGATTGAGGCGGACGAACGCCCGGAATTTCTCGGGGTTTCACCCGGAGGAGGGAATGATACCGTCAAGTTCAACTTTCATCATGAGCTCGTCGTAAGAGAACGATCAAGACCCCGTGCCTGACGGATGCAGGCGAATGATCCCTGGGTTCAACAAAGATCGACTGAGGCCTCGTGTATGATCGAGGGCGGTGCTTCCGCAAAAACTCCCGTTGTTTTGGGCGAAGGAGAGAATGATACCGGGGATTTCGTTTCCCATTACATGCTCGCGGTAAGAGATCGACTGAGGCCCCGTGTATGATCAAGGCGGGTTTTTCCGCAAAAACTCTTCATTTTTAGAGAAATTATGATGATCCTTTAGGTCCGTGGTTTCACGTAAAGGAGGCACTGATGCCGTGAAGCTCGTCTCCCGGTGTCAGCTCGCGATGAGAGAATGGATAGGGCCCTAGATACCATGGAGGCAAACGAATGCGCCGATATTCTCGTGGTTTCTCATAAAGGCGCGAATGATACCGGAAAGCTCGTCTGCTGTTGGCAGCTCGAGGCGAGAGAACAGTCAGGGCCCCACGTTTGATAAGGGCGGGTGAATGCACAGAAATACTCGTGGTTTATCACAAAAGAGAGAACTTCACGGCATCATTTGCGCCTCTGTGAGAAACTACGAGAATTTTTGAGCATTTGTTTGACTCCGTGGTATCAAGGGCCCTATCCAATCTCTCACCGCGAGCTGACAACGGAAGACAAGCTTCCCTGAAACGTCACTCTCTCGGCTGGCGCTACAAGAAAATAATCGCACTCTTACCCGCATTCATTGCTAGTGACATATGGCCAATTAATCACTGCGAGTTCACAATGTAAGACGAGCATCAGTACCATGCTCTACATCGCCTGATGAAACAATGTGAGTTTTCACACTGTTACCAGCTTCGATCATACGCAGGGCCTCAGTCGATCACCGCGAGCAATCTTTGTTCTCGCGAAGCTCGATTTCTTTGAGAACCAAATGAAATTTGAAAGAGTAAGCGATTTTCTAAATTGGTAAAATTGTGATCGTTTTTGGGCACTTTCACACTTCTGTGCTTCGCATTCAACAGTTTTTTTTTCAACTCAGTACACAATTTTACCCTAGAATCAAGGAAAACTTTGAAGGTTGGGCGATTTTTTTTTGTTTTGGAGAAATGTTGACCCTTTTTGGTCTCATTAACCCATTTTGGCGCTTTTCGCAGAACTTTATTCAGATTCAGCGCTAAATTTTATCTCAGAATCGGAAAAACTTTGAAGGTTGGGCGATTTTATCATTTTGGGGAAATTTTGACCATTTTTGGGCTCATAAACCTATTTGGGTGCTTCGCAGGATTTTTTAACTATTTTATTCAGATTCAGCGCTAAATTTTAATGCAGGATTAGGGAACACTTTGAAGATTACGCGATTCTTTCAATCATGGAAAATTGTTTTTCGATAATTCACAACTTTGGGAACTCCTGCTCTAAAATTTCGGCACATTTTGGTCCATAACTCGGCTCAGAAAAGTCGTAGAAACTTGAGATATGGCACAAATTAAAGATAAAGTTGAGATACAAATTTCGTAGATTTGAAGTATATATCTAAAGTTTTGCGTTTTCGCGCTACGACAGATTTAGCGCGAACTCCCATTTAACTGGTAACATCTTTCTGGTCCACTCTGTATACACCGATCTCCGAGCTATACATGATATGATACGAGGAAGACTTATAATACCTCGGTCCGGAAGGACGTTCTGAGTCTCATGGTGTCTAGAGCGTTGCATATCTGGCTCATTGAAGGGGCTAAGTCAATTGGTGTATGAAGCGTTGCATATCTAGTCACTGGAAAGGGTTATCTTTCAAGCTGGGTGCACCGACCACCGATAAGAGGAGGACTTGGACAATTTTCGAGCTCCGAGCTTACCGGCCGGGGGACGTTTTTCCCGAAAAACCCCCCGATAAAACAGGTTCCCTGTTAAATTTTCGACCTCCGAGCTATATATGTTAGGAGGTCGACCTCTAAATGACCTTGAAGTTGCCGGCCGGTTGGACGGTGGATATTTATCCGAAAAACCTCCTGTTAAAACAGTTTTCTTTCTGCGGCGTTTAGCAGCGAGTGACGAAAAAATTCGCGGCGAAAGACAAACTGATTATGAAAAATTTTCGAGCTCCGAGCTTCGCCGGCCGACCGGACGGACACCGGTTGTTTTTTCGAACCTCCCCGATAAAACAGGTTCCCCGTTGAAAATTTTGATTTTAAGCTACATATGATACGATTTCCAAGTTATATATGATGAGGGGGGGGGGGTAGTAGGGGAACTTGAAAACAATTTCGACCTCCGAGCTATATGATATAAGATCGATAGGTTGCCTGCGCGGATATTTTCTTCGAAAACCCTCCCAATGAGACAGGTTCCCTGTTGAAACAGAAAGATATACAACAGAACGACAGAAACTCAGATGGAAAGAACAAGACTGAAGTAGGAAGAAATACGAGAGGACAGCTTATGAAATATATGACAGTAGGAGAAAATTGTACTTTAAACCAATCAATAGACCGGCTATCTCAATACTCACATACTCATTTAATATAATACCATAGAGAGAGATATGTGGAAAAAGAATTTATGAGATTCGAAAATTATATCGAAACTACATGAAGTTTGGATATTCTGAGCATTTCTTCTGAACGGAGGATAAACGCGTAAAACGACCCAGAACTTCAACCTCCAAAAACCGATTGAGACTCAGTGGTCTATCTATTGATCCAGTAAAAATTTATCAAGTAACACCGATTCTTCCCCTCCTCCGCCTCCCTTTTCATTACTGCTTGATCATCTTCATCAGGAATCAAACCTTCCAATCCTCTCCCTAATTCACCTAGACCAAAATTTCGACCAAGTTTTCGTTCATCTAAAATTAAATTTGATTTCTGGTACGGACAGAAACCGAAAACGGAGGGTATACGATTTTGTGACCCAAAGAACATAGCGATCCTCTCGTTAAATTATAACCTCCTAACGTGGGTTGTGTACGCTAAAGAGCGTGCAAAAGAAGACCGACGTCGGATAATAAACAAACGAGAATTTAGCTTTCATATTGGCAATAGCATCGAAACGGGACAGCATAAATCGCAAAAGATTTTTACTAAAATTGTATCCTGTCCAATGTTCGCGATATAGCCCTATCCCAACGCAGTTCATCCGTTCGCATAAATCATAAACGGACACGCACGTAGATATAGGGTGAAAAATAGTCCGTTTAGATGCTGTCGGCATTATACAGAGTACCGTATAGTCAAATAAGCCACAAAATCACGTCATTCGTTTTCATCCTTGTCCAAGGTGCTTTTGTGCACACGCAGGCAAAAAGGTCCGGGTACGAGAACGAATTTTACCATAAAATTTGGTATTCGGACAGCTGCCAGCTTCTCTATTCACTACAACTAATGCGGTTCGTGTTGTACTTCAATTAACTATACGGAAACGGGACTGTCTAATATAGCGCCTTTTTTTTATTTTTATTTTTACATTAACGAGAAAATTCTACGAAGAATACTTCTAATTTGTTCGGATAGTTTCGCGTCCGACAATTCTCACCCAACACCTGTCGTCCGATCGTTTAACAATGTCGCGTATTCCAATCCATCTAAAAGTTTTCTTCATCAAAGTGACAGCGTGGCGAGAATATTACTAAGTACCGAGCACGATATAACTACTTTAATACCGAAAGGAGGAAAATCTTTTTTTGCATAAATAATCTATTTTGGAGACGTTGAAGAAGTATTCTTTCTAAATTATTCAAGCAATTTCCAATAACGCCCGCCGCTACCGGTATCCACTTAATACACCCGACTTCGTTAAGATGCAAAATATTCGAACTTCAGTTTCGAAACTTTACCCTATTCAATGAGGTGTCAATACTAAGACTAAATTAGCCAGCGCGCGATGAAGTGTGCATCAGAAGGGGGGATGGTCGGACTTATAAGAAAATATTCCTATTTCAGACGCGAGAAAACTTTCCGACGCTATACGTGAGTGAGTATATGCGGCGTATAAAAGTCGCTTCATTACCTGAGAAGCCAAAAATAAACGAAGCAAGTTATAAGTATAGAAGGCGAAAGAAAATTTTCAATGCGAATAAAACGATGATTATACCGCGAGTGAAATGAACGTATTGTATTCTCGCGCGCAACATAATGTGAAAGGTTCGCTTCGTAATGACTTCTGAAAAGCAGGTCGTCGGGAATCAAAGTCGTTAGTTTTCATCTCGCCCGTGTCCG
Organism: Aspidiotus rigidus; assembly: GCA_035079385.1. Taxonomy (NCBI): domain Eukaryota; kingdom Metazoa; phylum Arthropoda; class Insecta; order Hemiptera; family Diaspididae; genus Aspidiotus; species Aspidiotus rigidus. The sequence goes on along the minus strand of JAVHKY010000004.1, from coordinate 2,844,522 downwards.
CATCCCCATTTGCGCTTACGCAATCGCGGGCACGTCATAAACGAAGGGTGTAATTAAAGAAAAGTTGGTCGACTTCTAAGCTTCCATCTTCACTCGGTCATTAGAATTCGTTCTATATTTTCTGTCGTACCATATCCGATTATTGAACGGCTTCCAAACTATACAGTATATAGCTCTCAAACTCCATCCTTCATTTATCGTTGCGAAGACGCGAAAAACAAATACCTACCTAACGCACAGAAAGTGTTGAAAAGTTTCATTTCGAGAAGTAGTGGAGTTTTCCCGAAGTGAATTCCGAATGTGATTCATTTCTTATATTGTTTCCGAAAGCAATCTTCGTTGGGTTAGAAGAGAATGAATGTACTTTGTTTTGTTCTCAGGCTCAAATCTAACAAATTTTTCAAGTTTCACATGAAGGTCAGTAAACCTGCCCCTCTGAATTGAGATTTCACTTGGAAATAGTCTCAATAATTTGTGTCCCACCTCTTTTCCCGATATTCTTGATTCCTTTATTGAAGGATCAGCCTCTCCCGTTGCTAACCCAGAGATGAAAATGGCCTAAAAAAATTCTGTTCAATTCTTGCCAATTTGTATCTCCAGTTTCAGGATCTGTGCTCCGCTCCTATCCTCAGTAGAGCTCATTGAAGAGCATTCATAAACATGTCATCAACTTGTGACCTGTTGCCTCTATCTTTACTAGGATAGAAAATCAGTCGGTTGCGCGTGGTTACATAATTCTAAGCCCTTCGTAATTTGGTTTTAACCTAGAAGCAGTCTCGAATATGAGGCCTAATTTGGGCCAAAAATCCTACAATCCACAACGACAACCTCTGTCAAACCTCCCTTCATCGGAAGACAGTCCCAACCAAAAGAAAGACCGAGATGAAGCTGATCGAAAATTGTGCCTGATTTGTGCCCATATGAGCCGTTAATTCCGGAATTTGTGCTTCCTTTCTACCCTGAGTACAGTTTGTTGAAGTTATGGTTTCCCTCTCTGAACGTATTGAAGTCCACGTGGGCCAGCTTCCCTCTGACTAGGAATTATTCTTACCGTAATAGTTTTTGCTACGTTCGTTGTGAGAGATTGACTATGGCCTTGCACACGTTCGAAAGTCGATATCAATCCCACGTACGATCGAGGAGGGCAAATGCTCGGAAATCCTCATTGTGTTAAGCAGTGGGTGGGATGTTACCGAGAAACTAGTCTTCTGTTGTGAGCTCGCGGGGATAAGACACTGAAGAATAAGCGAGATATAATGGACAGCCATATTTCCTAGAATTAGGGCTCCTGTTGAGTTCTGATGGCTGTATCACATTCATTTTTCTGTATTTTGATGACGTCAGAACTTGAATGTAAGGGTAGCTATCCTCAGACCTATAAAAGCTATCTAAACGACGGATTGAATATTACCAAGCATTTTACGCCAAGAACGCAACACTTCAGGTCAATTTCAACGCCCCCCCCAAATTGGATTTTGGGGTCAGGAATGTTTGAAAATTATTGTTCTAAATTTGTTCTAAATGTTCTTCATAGTTTTGGAATTTGTTCCCACCCCCTCCCCCTTATGCTTGAAGAACAAGTTTGGGGGGAGGGCTACAGAAATGGTAGCCCCCCAGGTTTGGTTTTGGGGTCAGGAATGTTTGGGAATGATTGTTCTTAATCTGTTCTAAATGTTCTTCATAGTTTTGGAATTTGTTCCCACTCCCTTGTCCTTGTATTTGAAGAACAAGTTTGGAGGGCTATAGAAATGGTAGCCCCGGTTGGATTTTAGAGTCAGGAATGTTTGGTAATAATTGTTCTCAATTTGTTCTAAAAATGTTCTTCGTGGTTTCAGAATTTGTTCCATCTTTATTCATCCACAAACTCTATTTTTAAATTTGGGAGGGGGCAAGGTTAGAAAAATGAAGTCATTTCCTCTCAAATTCATATTTTTTTACTGGAAATCATGCTTTCAAGATATCCCAAATGTTCCTTACGGTTGTGGATAATGTTACCACCATATACGCTCTGAGTCTGATGATTTTAGTGCGGCACAAAGTAGTGAACAATGAAATAATAGTTATACAATACAAATGATACCGTTTTTGAAATACAGTAATATTCAGAAAGTATAATAAATGAGTAATCATTTCATTCTTTTCTTCTTGAAGATCTACTTTACCATACACCTTTTCTTAGACTTTCTTCAAGTCTTCTGACCCGTAAAATTTAAAGAAACTGGGGAGGGAGATATGGTCTAAAGAGAATCTTTGTGAATAAATAGTTTTCTGGTTTATAGCTTTTCCTGTTCTACATTTTTACATAAACACTCTTATTGTATTCATATTCTATCTGCAGATTATCTATGTCTTATTAGGTATAGAAGTATTTTCAACTGTTGGACTTGTAAAATCGTTCATTTTTGATTGTCCCTCAAACTTGAAAATACTACGAAGTCCAAGAATTGAAAATGAACAATTTTACAAGTCCACTTATAAAAATATTTCAAGAGCCGCACAATTTGAAAATAATTCCACAGTTGAAAATATTTCAAAGTCCAAGAATCGAAAATGAAAAATTTTACAAGTCCACTTCTGAAAATATTGAGTCGCACAATTCACAGTTGAAAATATTTCAAAATCCAACACTTGAAAATAATTCCAAGTCCAACAGTTGAAAATATTTCAAAGTCCAAGAATCGAAAATGAAAAATTTTACAAGTCCACTTATAAAAATATTTTGAAGTCCCACAATTTGAAAATAATTTCAAGTCCAACAGTTGAAAACATTTCAAAGTCCAAGAATCGAAAATGAAAAATTTTACAAGTCCACTTATGAAAATATTTTGAAGTCCCACAATTTGAAAATAATTCCAAGTCCAACAGTTGAAAATATTTCAAAGTCCAAGAATCGAAAATGAAAAATTTTACAAGTCCACTTATGAACATATTTTGAAATCGCACAATTCGAAAATAATTCCAAGTCCAACAGTTGAAAATATTTCAAAATCCAACACTTGAAAATAATTCCAAGTCCAACAGTTGAAAATATTTCAAAGTCCAAGAATCGAAAATGAAAAATTTTACAAGTCCACTTATGAAAATATTTTGAAATCGCACAATTCGAAAATAATTCCAAGTCCAACAGTTGAAAATATTTCAAAATCCAACACTTGAAAATAATTCCAAGTCCAACAGTTGAAAATATTTCAAAGTCCAAGAATCAAAAATGAAAAATTTTACAAGTCCACTTATGAAAATATTTTGAAGTCGCACAATTCGAAAATAATTCAAAGTCCAACAGTTGAAAATATTTCAAAATCCAACACTTGGAAATAATTCCAAATCCAACAGTTGAAAATATTTCAAAGTCCAAGAATCGAAAATGAAAAATTTCACAAGTCCACTTATGAAAATATTTTGAAGTCCCACAATTCACGTTTGAAAATATTTCAAAGTCCAAGAATCGAAAATGAAAAATTTTACAAGTCCACTTATGAAAATATTTTGAAATCGCACAATTCAAAAATAATTCCAAGTCCAATAGTTGAAAATATTTCAAAATCCAACACTTGAAAATAATTCCAAGTCCAACAGTTGAAAATATTTCAAAGTCCAAGAATCAAAAATGAAAAATTTTACAAGTCCACTTATGAAAATATTCTGAAGTCCCACAATTCACGTTTGAAAATATTTCAAAGTCCAAGAATCGAAAATGAAAAATTTTACAAGTCCACTTATGAAAATATTTTGAAGTCGCACAATTCGAAAATAATCCAAAGTCCAACAGTTGAAAATATTTCAAAATCCAACACTTGAAAATAATTCCAAATCCAACAGTTGAAAATATTTCAAAGTCCAAGAATCGAAAATGAAAAATTTCACAAGTCCACTTATGAAAATATTTTGAAGTCCCACAATTCACGTTTGCAAATATTTCAAAGTCCAAGAATCGAAAATGAAAAATTTTACAAGTCCACTTATGAAAATATTTTGAAGTCCCACAATTCGAAAATTATTTGCAAGTCCAACCTTTGAAAATATTTCAAAACCCAACACTTGAAAATAATTCCAAGTCCAATAGTTGAAAATATTTCAAAGTCCAAGAATCGAAAATGAAAAATTTTACAAGTCCACTTATGAAAAATATTTTGAAGTCCCACAATTTGAAAATAATTTCAAGTCCAACAGTTGAAAATATTTCAAAGTCCAAGAATCAAAAATGAAAAATTTTACAAGTCCACTTATGAAAATATTTTGATGTCGCACAATTCGAAAATGATTCAAAGTCCAACAGTTGAAAATATTTCAAAATCCAACACTTGAAAATAATTCCAAATCCAACAGTTGAAAATATTTCAGAGTCCAAGAATCAAAAATGAAAAATTTTACAAGTCCACTTATGAAAATATTTTGAAGTCGCACAATTCGAAAATAATTCCAAGTCCAACAGTTGAAAATATTTCCCAAGTCCAAGAATCAAAAATTTTACAAGTTTACAAGTCCAAGAAGTACGAAAATATTTCCAAGTCCCGCGGCATCACTCTTACTCCGAGTATGCCATCCCGGTTACATAAAATAAAGAACATTTGGGATATCTTGAAAACATGATTTCCAGTCAAAAAATATGAATTTGAGAGGAAATGACTCTTCATTTTTCTTCAACCTTGCCCCCCTCCCGAAACTTGAAAAGACAGTTTGTGGATGAATAAATATGGAACAAATTCTGAAACCATGAAGAACATTTCGAACAAATTGAGAACAATTATTACCAAATATTCCTGACCCTAAAATCTAACTAGGGGCCACCATTTCTATAGCCCCCCCAAACTTGTTCTTCAAATATGAGGACAAGGGAGTGGGAACAAATTCAAAAACTATGAAGAACATTTAGAACAAATTAAGAACAATTATTCTCAAACATTTCTGACCCCAAAATCCAACCTGGGGCTACCATTTCTGTAGCCCTCCCCCCCAAACTTGTTCTTCAAGTACAAGGACGAAGGGGTGGGAACAAATTCCAAAACTAGAACAATCATTTTCAAACATTCCTGACCCCAAATTCCAACTTGGGGGCCGTTGAAATCAAAAAGGTAATGTAAATGCAGCCATCTTTAGACCACAAGAGAAATACCTAAAGGGGATAGAATATTACGTTTCTTTCATTGCCGTGGATCTGGTATTTTTCTGCGGTAAACAAAAACTAAATAAGGGAACTATTTTGACAGCCATGTTGTCTAGAATGAGGCCTCCTGCTGATGACTGCATCAGATTCATTTTTCTGTCATTTGATGACGTCATTCTACGCCAAGAACATAGAATTTGAATGTAAGAGCAGCTATCCTAGAGGCACCTAAGCGGTGGATTGAAAATTATCGAGGAGTTGTGGGCTCACGGTGGTAAGCCACACTAAAGAAGGAAGACATTATCATGGAGAGTCATGTTGTCTAATATTAGGCCTCCTGCTGATGGCTGCATCACACTCATTTTTCCATGTCACGATAACGGTATATTCTATGTGAAGAACGCAGAACTCTAATGTAAGTGCAGCTATCCTCATACATATCATATAAGAGGTCGACCAAGCATCGGCCAAAAAACGGTGATACGAACACGTGATAATAAAAAAGAATCATTGGACTTTCTTCACAAATTTTTGGACGGAGCGGGTGAATGCACGGAGGAGTGAAACACAATCTCCGCAGTCAACCATGCTGCCCATAAGAGGTCCGATGATACTTGAATTCATCACTATACTTGGTCTACCTCTAATGTGATGAAAGGCCATCGGCTAGAGACCTAATTCCAAACAACATGACTGCATATTATATCTCTCTTCTTTAGTGTTTTAGCGATGAGGGATCGACTACAGCTCCGTTTCGTAGGATCAAAGCGGACAAATGCGCAAAAATTCTGATTGCGATGGAGGGAGTGTGAATTTACTTCACCCAGGGTTCAGCCTAGAGAGAGACGAAGTACAGATATTCTCGTTGTTCTTCGCAAAAGAACGTGGATTTCAGTAAGACGTAGGCAAATTCAACGAGAATTGCAGGAAATTTGCTCTATTTGAGATGAGTCCGCGGGGCAAGCTGATTTTTTACCGTGGATTCACATAGGAAAAGCAGTTCCTTGGTGAATTGGTTTTTTCCGCCTACCACCCCCAGAATGTTTGGGGTCTTACCTTCTTTTGATCTGAATCGGAGTCGGAGCATATTTCTCCACTTGAGTGTGTTGGGGGGCAAACTTCTTAGTCATGCGCAACGAGAATCCTCTTGCCCCCTTCGATCATATGCAAGGTTGTAGTCGATCTCTCACCGCGATTCCACAACAGAAGACCAGCTCCACGGTAATATTCCACCCCTTCAAAACGAGGATTCCCGCAAATTTACCCGCTTCGATCATACGCGTGGGGTTGTAGTCGATTCTTGACCGCGCGAACGGCTATATAGTCAATCACTCACCACAGACGCAGCGAAAACGATTAAGACGAAGCACAGATTCCGAAACTGACGGTACATTTTGGTACAAATCAGACACAACTCCTTGGGAACACTTTCATACGAAAATCTCTTCTTGGATGGACTGTCCTCCAATAAAGGGAAGTTTGATAGATGTTGTTGTCCAGGATAAGGAAAATGGTTGTAGATTGTGATGGACCCAATGGGCACAAGTTGGACTACTTCCAGGTTAAAACTCAAATGGAGTGAAACTGGTAGGAGCGGGGCACAAATCTAGGAACTAGTGATACGAATGGGCATAATTTTTTGAGGCTATTTTTATCTCTCGATTAGTAGTGGGAGGGACTTACCCTCTAGTGAAGGAATTGGAAATCCCTGAGAAAGAAGTGGGCAACAAATTCTGAAGTTGTGAAAAAAATTGACACAAATAGACTATTTGCGAATTGAAATCTCGATTCGGAAGAGCTGGAATTGCAGATCCCTCTCATACATCCAAACGTTCTCAATCTTCTCAAACAAAGACCTAACGCAAACCCCATCTCATATCAGCTTGAGAGACTCGAGGCTAGAAAACCTCGTTCTTTCAATCCCGGTTTGAGAATTAGGCCTACTATACGTTGTCACAATAATCGTACGGTGCAAGGAGAAAAGATTTGAAGTCGGAAACACTTCAGTCGTCTGGAGATTCCCAAGATGATGTTACCGGTGCATGATAAGAATACCACGGACGGCAAAGGAGAAAGAGAAATAAAGATAATTAAGAGAAAAGAAATGGAAATATTCTAGTCATTGTGACGGAGAAGATGAAATGCAGATATTGCTAGATCCGAATGAATCATAGTCATAAAATAATCCTCACTTAAATAGGTATGAGAGATCAACGAATAAGTTTTTATACAGCGTGTTAAACTTTTTTTTTGCAAGAATTACGAAACGTTTTATAGGCCATGGACAGGTAGGTATCATCGGGTGCAAGAGACTACACGATGCACGAGGACAAATATAGCAGCTATAACGGTGGAAATATCATTCCTAAATCGTGCGAACTTACGCATCCTCTTGATACATTCTCTACTGAGAAATTCTATTTCATTTTCACTTATTTCAAAACACAAATATTTTATTAATATCTAATCAACTTTTCATTCAAGAGTTTGAGTTTTCCAATCGTATGATGGAAAAGCTGATATTTTCTCAAAACATGATGTTAAATTACGGCCCCCTGTTCTTGTGCAAACTTATCTCATGTCACGGTGGGTTTTCTCATTTAAGTAACATGACGATATGGGAGAATTATTAAGGTATTATTTTATCTTTCAATTATTTTGAAAGTTCCGCATCTCTTAGGGTTTGAAATTTTATCCTTTCGTCATATTGTTCACAAAACAAATTAACAGGTCAACAGGTAATTTTTCTCTCGATTAAATAATATAAAGTCAATTTTGTACTTACGCTCAGCTGATGAATGATCTTATTGTACGCGTTATGCCAACGGTCCCGCGCTTTTTGTCTTCGCACTTCGATAGAATTCTCTTCCTTCAACGACGGCTTCCTCGATTCCGTACCGATTACTACAGGCTCGGCTAAATAACAGTTTTCACCATCCTCCAAGCTGGCCTCGGGCTGCAGAGACGGTTGTCGGTCCAACATCTTCTCGATTAGCGAATTTCTGTACGATGATATGTACTCATTTTCCGGCGTGTGTTCGTCTTCCTCAGACGCTGGAGTTTTGATATCGGTTTCATGGTACGAGTTTATAAGGCTACCTCCGTCCTTGTCTGGACTAGCAAAGTTTGGAGATCGTTGGGACAAACTTGACGAGTTCACGGGAGATACGATCGTCGCATCGTCTTCATCGTGGTAATCGCCTTCCTCGACGATACTGCCGAACTGTTTATAATACGCGTTTACCTGACCCCTTTGAGGATGAATGGACGGTAAAGATTTACGACCTTTATCACCGTCGATATCGTAGTGGCCGTACTCATCATCTGGTAATTCGTTATACGTCACTTCAAAAGGTTCACATAGAGACTCGTCTTGTCTGGTCAGCGTAGGAGCCTTTCCACGCTCTTGAAATGCTTGCCTACGGGCGGATTCGCGCACTTCTTTAGGCGATTCTGTTTTCGTGAATTGTGAACACGAATTCTTACCGTAATCTCTAATTCCTCTATTGTTTACGAGTTGATTATTGTTAATATCGTCTTCGCGTTCCCCATCCATATCACGATGCTCGTTACTCCTAATATCATCTTCGTACCGGTAATAATCGTACGGAGGATATTCCTCGTAATCTTCGCCGTCTTCTTCGTTGCTGTCGTAATCGTCGATTTGATTTATGTAATTGTCGTCGCACGGATACCTTTGTACCGAGTTCATTTTAGCGTAATTATTACTAAAAGTCTTTTGGTTATGTCGTGCAGTCACAGAATTATTCGGATACTGATAGCCAGACGCAGAATTTTCGCCGAGTGGGTTTCGGAATTCAAAAGCAGTTTTACCTTTACTGACTGACAAACAAGGCGATAAGGTCGGAGAATCTACATAAATGGAAGGAACTCTCGGAAAACTTTCTGATATGTGGTTTCTATCCTTGTACTGATCGTAGAGGTAGTTATTTTGAGGTATTTTAGGCAACCGTCGCACCTCCTGCGTCGGTATTTTGGGCAGTATACGTTTTTTAGGAGGAGGCGTAATAACTTTAGGATTGTATTCGTCATTCGGGTAATATTCCTCGTCTTCCATTTCACCCGCGTACTCTCCGTCCAGATCTTCGTAATCTCCATCTTCGTCTTCGTTACAACTGCCCTGGAGGAGAACAAGGAAATAACAGTGAGAAATTCGACGTAAAAGAACAAATTAAAAAAATCTATAATGTTAGTAATAGAGAAGATGTTTTTCGTAGTAACTGACCATTTTGTTCTCAAGATTGATATTATATATTTTCCCCACAGCTCGTGTGATAAAAGACCAGCTCCACAATTCTGTCTCACTCCCCCTCAAACAATTACGAGAAAGGAAAAAGAAAAAAAAAAAAGAATTCTAGCTACAATTTTATTGGAGTGCGGTCTCAAGTTTTATTGTAAATACGTCGCCAACAATAATTGCAATTGGATGGGTAATTCGTACAATTATTATTATTATCTTCTTATCGTCAAACGATGCTGACACATTCTTTAAGGATCTGATGAGGATCTATCAATTAAAAATTTCATACGATAGATTGTAAAGAATTCGACTTTGAAATTCCCTCTATTTTCAATTTATTATTCGTGAGCAATGTAGCTTATAAAATGACATGCGCCAAAAAGGTTATTGATGACGAAATTTCGAAAGATTTTTAACCGCTTCATCGTGAAATCGTCGGGTGTCTGTTGCAAGTATAATTACATCGTGCGAGTTTCATCAGATTGATGATAACGATTTTCTAAGGTCAAAACGAGGAAAAAAAATTTGTCGCTCATTTGAAAACGAACCTATTGCCAAAATATATCCATCCAATTTATCATACTGTATCACACGTCATCACAAAAGTTCAATTCACTCTCACTTCGGTAATTTTTTGGAAGAAGCGTACGTTTCTTTATTTCCAAAAGTTTACCTTTTTTTTAATATGTGTCAAATTTCTCTCCGACGTGGTAAAGTAGCAGTTCAATAATTTTTTTTCAGTACAATTTCAATTTTTTGAAGCTTCTACCTATACATGATATTCAAGTTATTCGAGCGTTTTTCTCTCCCGAAGATGAAAAGTTCATCTTATTCTTTAATAGAATGTAAAATTCGTACATCTCGCGATCGAATATGGACAACGGGAAATACATGTCAACGACAGTATATATTAGCGAGGTATTTAAATTTCTGAAAAACTAATCAGGATGAATAAGAGGATGAAGGAGAATAAAAATCGACAAATTTATGGATCACAAATATATGTGTAGGTGGCCACACTTAAAAAAGGAAGGAGGAAGAAAAAACGAATGAATAAATTCATTAATTTTGACAATTCAAAAAAAAATGTATGTATCAGTAAATGAATAGAACAAACGTCATATCAGCTATCTGAGTGTAGGAACGTGAGATTGACTCGGTGAAAAATTTTAGAAATTTGAAAACGAACTTTTTAGAGCTCTTAAAATATTTATGAAGTAGAGTGAATGTCGAAAAAGAATACCTAGGCGAACTAAAATTGATCAGTGATTGAATGGTTTTATAGGTAAAAATTATACTTAATTACACGGGAAAATCAGGGCGGAACTTCATGACTAGTACAATTTTAGAAACTAGTTAGTTTTGAAAACGAGTGAAGAAATATTAATACGTAGTTAGATATCGCATACAGAAGATATAGAATTTCATTAGTATGTAATAATATCAAATCTTCACAATTATTTTTCCATCAATTGGTGTCTACTATCATCAATACATTATGTCATTTAACCAACTCATGAGCAATTGACTAGGTATAGGTAGGTACATATTATAGTAAATAATACCTAATTATAAATTTATTGACGGTGAGCTGTGAATTCTTCGAATCAGTTACCCAATTCACAGGAATTCAGTAACATTGTTATAAAATCGTGAATTTCTGCACTTAAAATTACGGGTAATTTATATAATGTAACTTGTAAGTGCTGGAGCACAAAAAAATTCAAATGTACGTACTGGATAATCATGATCTTCTCTATCATTATAATCGCGATTGTTTTCATAAATCAATTCATCATCCTGTTCGTGTACATAATCATCACTAACCCATTGTTCATCATCAATTTGATTATCGTACCTGCAAAATAATGAAAAAATGATGAGCACATTCACGAATACTAAAAATTACAAGCAATGAAAGTTATTCGCATACTCAATTCGGAACAAATAAAGTGAGTATTTCTTCCCTTTCTTTTCCGGAAATCAAGAAGGGAGTCGACTTTTTTTTTCAAATAATTGGAAAAACATCAATTAATTTTGATGCTAAAGTAGAGCAAATTCGATTTACTAATGTAGTAAATTTTGTTCTTTGATTCTCTCATTATGTTATCTAGCTTGGAGTATGTTCCTGAGAATTTCATCATCTACAGTCTCGCAGTATGAAAAATGAATCCTTTTTTCAAATTTTCGAGCCATTTTAAGGGAATGAAGCTTCACAAACACGTAATTTATTTGAATACTATTAATTTCGAACGAATTACTCAATTTTAAAACATTTCTACTTAAAATCTCTTTTTTTTTTTTTTTCTTTTTTCTGTTCTTTCTTTGAACTTTTTAATACAACTGAAGTTTCTTCGTTCTAATCTATAACACACAAGATTTCTGTTTCAAATTTTTCCTAAATTATTTATCAAATTATCATATTATTTTTGTTCTTTTTTTCTCGTAGGTTTCTGTTCTTTTATAAGTTGAAATTCTTTTAAAGAAAATCTGCTAGGTTATACGATAGGTACAAGCGTAGCTAAACTGCTCGTTAAAAAAAAAAAAAAAGGAAGTGTTTTTTTTTTCTCTTTTCATGTAGCGCATCATATTGATAAATAACGAAATCTTTTAGATTTAAATGACGTTACGAAAGATAATTTCCTCGATATTACGGGACATATTCACAAGGATTGGGTCAAATGAAAGTTGCAGAGCCCGTATAAAAAACTTTTGTTTATTAATTAAGACGTCTTTCGACTATAACAGTCATCTTCAGAATCTGATCAAAAGAAAAGAAAAAAAAAAAAAATTCACTTAAATCCTTCATTTATTTTTAAAGATAATAATAATTATTATATCAATATTTTTGATTTTTTCATATATATATTTTTTATAATGATTATCATTGAATTGAAGTAGAAAGACAGGTACTATTTTTTTTTTATTTACCAATGAAATTATGAAAAATATTTCTTCAATAAAACAGTGCTTAGGCGCAATTATTTCATAAGAATAATTTTATTCCGAAATATAGGCGTATATACTTCACCAGTGGTGTTTCGAACTTGTCCTATTTTCAAACGTTACATTCCTACGTCCCAGAAACTTTTAGTTTTTCTTCTTCTTTTCCTTTCGCTTCCCAATTCGTTTCATGCCAGTTTTAGAATACATAATTATTATTCTTTTCTCTTCCGGCAACCTCTGCTACTATTCCTCCAGTTTTATCATAATTCATTATCATTCACGTATTATACAAGTTCTCTTGAATTTACCTCAGTCAAAAATCTCTACAAAACGTATGGATTCATATCTGTGCAAAATAACGTCTTTCTACTTTGCAAATTTTCAGCATAACACACTAAAATAGATGACGAACTAGAAACCGTCTGAAATTTTGCATATTACATTAGAAAGACCTTGAAAGGAACGGTGGTATAGTTCTCCGCCACAACCGTTATTCGTTAAAATCGATTACGGATAAAATAATGTTCACAGGATATGCTTGAGAAAATCTCTCTAAATAGACTACAAAATATTATAGGACTACGTCTGCTTTTCGTTTTTGCAATATAAATGATTCAAGTAATCGAAAACAGTATCAGTGCTCTTTATGCGATTAAATTGCGGCGTTCGAAAATTCGTGAAAGTGAAAAAAAATTGGGATGCAAAAGAAAAAAAAAAAAAGGTATAAAGTGGGCCACGAGAAGAATCTTAACATGAAATTTCAAGGGCTAAATAATATTCAACATTTTCATCCACCGAAAGAAGCTTTGCTCAGTTTTTCTCTTTTTCGAAGTCATGGTGGAACAAGTAAAAAGCGAGAGAGTACCTACACTACATAATATAAAGCTTTATTCTGCTTTATATTATTATATTCTTTTTCCTTCGAACATGGGTTGAAATATTTTCATGGTATTGACAATTTATTCGTCGCCTATTGTGAAAACGATTAACTCGATAATTTAGAATTTTGGAATCATTTTTTCACCATTTTTAAAAGCAACAATACGTTCTGAGTTGACTCATTAGTCATCCATCCATTTACCTATCATTTATTAAAAAATTCTGTATATTCCTTTGTACTATTTTGTTTGAGTATCTTACGATAATTTCACCTGATCACTATCTGGCTTACTCAGAATAGGACTATTCCAAATAGTTGAAATATAGATTATATTAATTAATCTATTTTTAACAAGTTAGATATAAATGACTGGATTGGAAAAAACCGACCGATTACATTTTATAGATGTAGCAAAAACTATAGTTTGCGGTTTGATATTATATTTGTATATGCATAGGGTGCGAGAGGAACAAATTTAACTCTCGCAAGGTCATTTCATAAAAATAATAGCCGCACCATAATGCGACGCTTTCGAAACCATTCATCGCATAGAATAAGTTATTAATAATACCGTATCGGATTGTATACAAATAGACCTGCGTAAAATATGACGAGATTTTTCTTCCAGAAACTTATTCCTTAGCGCCACCGATAGTTAAGTTTTGCGCGGAACTGGTTAGATGCACTTTTTATCTAAATGTTATTTTTACTAGGTACCTATCTCAAATGATTTGAATTTATTATGATCATAATTATTATTTTACATATTATCTATGAATACCCAGCAGATAAATTGTTACAAATTTTTGCACGCTTCAATGACAATAAATATATTAACACAAATTAACACGTATGGAGAAAATTTATTCAACATTAATTATGAAAGTTTGCGCGGGCGTAGGTTACTTCTTCATTTCCAGATACACTCAAAATGCACGAGATATTATCAAAAAATTTAGGGTTTACGTATTTTGTATTTGTGATACTAAGAATCTGTTTTTTTTTTTTTTTTCCATACTTTTTCTTAACCGATATCTTGTAAAATTTTGCTATTTTCTTTTCCTCTCTTCAGAAATTTTTATTACCTACATAATTATCAAAATCTATACAGCATGTATAACCATGATTCCCACTCTAACTGGGATACGTATACGTAGGTGTGTAGAAACAAAAAATTTTAAAGGAATTCGATAGAACGAATCCTATCGGATTCTTTTAATTCGTATAAATTCACCCTTGAAACGAAATAGGCAAATTTTAACTGCAAAATCCACAATAATAATGAATAACGTACTCGGATCTTTTATAATTTTGCGTTTTCGGGTGGTATCGATCATGCTGATGGTCGTGATGATTATACGAAGAGTTTCCAAAATAGGCATCCGATTTGTGGTCTTGATTATAGTGCCCATCTTTCTCATCACTTTTATCTGAAGCTGAAATGCACATAATAAATTCAAAATAAGTTTCTTACAGGCAATGAAATTTATTTCTTAAATAATGGTACTGTATTCCTAGGCAAATTCCAACGATACGCCTTTCAGGTCACTCTCGTAATTAATTGTAATGAGACTTTCTGTACTTCACAAAGAAACGCATTACTGTCTAGACGTAAAATGAAGCACACAGCTTCATCGGACTTCGACTATCCTATCTTGTTTTTGCGGTTTCTTACCGGAGGAGTTGTTCCCCTCTTCCGCAGAGTTCTTCCAAAGCGATGAAAAACATTCTAATAATTTTACTCGCCAATTTCATGGCAGTCGGCATGTCTTTTATAGTTCGTATTTTCTGTTAGATCGGGCGTGGATGGAATTTTCCAAGACTACAACTGGATATGTGGTCTCGTTACACAGTATGTTTGAATATCGTTCATGCAATCTCGTAGGTTAGAAACAATGCACCGACATGGAATACACTTTTTTCTTGCGTTGGAAATACCGTAATAGCCTAACCTGATCCTTCCTACCTTCGAACGCATATAAAAGATGTACGCAGCTGTTTGGTACAAAGCAGACTCTTCTTTAGACCACTCACTTAATACGATCGCGTATAAAATATAACGTCAATTGCATTAATGAATCATTGTTTCTACATGCACTACACAAACTTACATTCGTAGAAGGAAGGTCGATCTGCCGGATTACTTTGTTCCGAGTATGAGTAATCCAAATCACTACGCATGTTTTCCGATGATGAAGATCTGTATCCATCTTGCTCACGATAGTTATTATCCCATTTGTACCATTTGTCACTGTGAGGGGAAATACAAAGTCAAGTTTTTAGAATATTGCATTCACGCAACTCATGAAATGAAAAAAAATAATCAAATGATTATGTAAGTACAAATAATATTTCTGGGGAGAAAAATCGTCGATCACAATTGTCCTTTTGTGAAAAATTTGTACATGAATACTTAATGTCCACTTTCTTTATCACAAATTTTTACCTACACTGCTATAAAATATGCTTGCTGAGTAATATTCGCAGTACGTGGAGGACACTATCGATTTTGAATCTATATTTCATTATTTCTGGTGGGTACCTATTCGTTGTTGATGGTGAAATCGTGAGCCATTACGTACTGAGAGTGCAATGTTCAGGCCACAAATTGTAAAATAAGTTCATCAATTACACCAAGATCCTCAAGTAACTATAACTACATTATTCACGCGAGAAAAATGTTTCGAACACGACTGAAATCCTCCCCACCTCCACATTTCCGCACTTGGTTCTGACTGGAATTGAACCCTTTTGGAATTATTGGGAGTGGGATTCGCATTGTTGTAATGATTCATTGTCTTACTAAGATTCAGAATAATTCCTTCCTGTTCCCCACCTTTACCTTCAGGACTCTCACCACAACCAAAACCATCTTCATTCTTCAGGTCACCGACCTACACGACGTCAAACTACACCGACAGCATCACAGAGTAAACATTAATCAGAGGTCGTCTAAACGCGCTCGAGACACCGGCATCGTTGCATTCCGATGCTGTTGGGTTTCTTCCGTTCACACTCTTCAGTGTTACTCAATTGTAGCCTTTGCAAATAAAACTTCGACACTATCTTCCATCTAGTCCAAACATAATTATACAGTTGCTGAACATAACCGACGCGGTAAGGCCACAAACAGAGTGGCTGCAAGGTGCCGAGAAAATGTACACAGCCAATGGACTGTGTTATTTGTGATAACAAAAATATCGACTGATATCGATTCGTTTGGCAAGAGTACTCATTCTGCAGGAAATCGGTCCAACCGCAAATTTGCTCCCCATAAGAAACATGGGAAGCAAATCGATCATATGGTATTAATCAAAAATGAGAAAGAATTGAGGGAAAAAAAGTTCCTTTTCAGAAGTCGATTACTCACACACTATAAATATAAACTTTTTTCCGCAAAATCTGTTTTAATTTTTGATTAATTTCATACTGATCTTTGCTCCCCGTGTATTTCTTATGGGAGCAAATTTGCGATTGGACCGATTTCCTGCAGAATAAGTACTCTTGCCAAACAAATCGATATCAGTCGATATTTTTGTTATCATAAATAACACAGTCCATGGGAACGCGCGAGAAGCGATAGGAGCGAGTGAATAGAATTAAATCTAATCTCTCGCACAGGCGTAAACTGCAGCACTGCCGTACAAAGTTGAATTGACGTAATATCCCAATCGACGATCGGGAAGAAGTTATATTTTCTTTAAAAATAAGATTAATACGGCTAATTCAGATATAAATATGTGTTACTAGAACGATTTTTCAACGACAAATCCAATTATCACACCAGTTTTCCGATGCAAGCATCCCTCCTTCCAATATTAGCGTTTTTGGATCGTGGTTTGGATATATATCCAACGTTCATTTCAACACAATTCAGATAAGTCTAAGTGTATTCATCACACGTGAAACAAAGCTCCAATTTTCTAGATCTGAATTTTTCCCCGTTATTCCATCAATGAAGTAATGTTATCACCACGGTACACTAAAGAGGTATTGACAC
This sequence comes from Aspidiotus rigidus, assembly GCA_035079385.1. Taxonomy (NCBI): domain Eukaryota; kingdom Metazoa; phylum Arthropoda; class Insecta; order Hemiptera; family Diaspididae; genus Aspidiotus; species Aspidiotus rigidus. The sequence continues at coordinate 2,827,331 of JAVHKY010000004.1, read as the reverse complement.
TTGCCTATGTTCACCATTACTAATGCTGTCACGAGAAATGATGTACTTGAGTGTTTTGCCACTATGTAGCGCCAATGATCTGGTCCCCGGTTGTACATAGAGTCTTATGTAAATTCACTACTTTAAAAAAAATTGTAGAAGAGTCAGAAATCAACCAAAAAATCTGAAACATGGTGCGAATAGACTACTCATTATGCTCTACATATTTCAAAAAAAATTATTCTCATGTGTAAATTTCTTGATTTTTTATAACCCTTGGAAATTTGTCAGTACTAGGGTACCTCCGGTAAGGTAACAACGCTGGTGGGGAGCGGAAGGCATTCACAACGGCGCAGCGAACGCAGCGGAATTATGTATGAACTACATTATTTTGTGTGACAAGAATTTTGTATAGTGTCAATACCTCTTTAGTGTACCGTGGTTATCACAATTCACACACTCGCACCAATCGTCCAAAAGATACAGTTTACCTGATCGCCGATTTGGATGTACGTCAATTTAACTCTGTACGGCAGTGCAGAATACAATGCTGGAGAGCTGGCGCCAGCGGAGAGCATGCATTGACGCAGTCCTTAGCCAAGGTCCTTAGCATTGACCAAGGTGTTTGAAAAGAGATGTGCTCAGTTCGATTGTAAACAAAACGCAACCCGCATGCACATTTAAAAATACATGGGACGCGGAACCGAGTGACGTCACCCGGTTCCGTTCTTACATTGTTTTAAATGGAGATCAGCTGATGTAGCGCCTTGTTGTTTACATTGAGCTGAGCACACCTCTTTTCAAACACCTTGAGCATTGACAGGTGACAAAAACAATGACATGTTTAAGGGGTATAGAATTCTGCCGGAAGGGGGAGAAGTGCTGAGTAATTGAGCCGGCCATCCGCTAGGATTGCTAACTACGCATAGTTTGTTCAACAAAAATGATATTTTTGCCAAATTTGGAAAGTAGAACCACATTAGTAGAACTAAACTTGGCATTGCAGCAATTAAAGTCAAACTATGGCAGTAATATTAATTTCTCTGTTGTTCGTTAATTCATTGCCACTGAAAAATTTCTTTTAATTATCTTATACCTACTGAATTATCAGATAAGCAAGCCTAGATGTTTACCTATATGAGTACATACCGTATCTTGGATTGAGAGATTCTTTCTAATAGTTTACTTCTGTTTAGTGGCGACAATTTTTCACATTCATTGATTTATACTCATACAATCGAATTTGATCAATTAAATTGACCTTGGAAAAATCGATCACATATTGGAAATTGGTACAAAAAAATCGGTCTTTCATTTTGGAGCCGTTCCTATCAACTCTAGAGCCATTTTGACCAAACATTTGATTTCTTAGTTTTTGTGTAATTGATTGGCAAAGACCGAGGTTCCAAAAATAGGAAAAAATCGATTTCCCAAGGACTGATTTATTCAATGATCAATAGATCGAAAAAAAAAAACCGTGCCCACTACTGAATTCAGTGTAAGCTATAAACGTGCACTTTATCAAATGTGACCACTAAGTCGAATGTGACCAAATGCGTTTGTACCAGTTAGTGGTTTGTACCAATTAAGCTCTAATATCAAATCACCATGGTCGTGCATTGTTATTTTATTATTAGTTTGTATTTCTTGTTGGCAAACATATGTTTTTCTTTTTATATTCATAGTTTTCTCAAACTGCAAAATGTAAGTATAAGAAAAATTCCTATTCTTTATTATCCTTGTACATTGATATTTTATAAATTAAGTTTTAGAACGACGTTCGTTCCCCTGGCAAATTTATAGTGTCCCTTATTTACATCGCGTTCTACATCGACTTACGAGTCGTTAGAATCGATTACTATACCAAACAAATACGTGTGGTTGGAAAAGTAGCCAAGTTGTACAGGAAAGTACAAACTTCATGATTCACGTAATTAGGGTACAACGATTGCTGACATTTGATTCTCATGAGTCGTCCACCCGTACGTTTTGATGTACGAGTAATTCGACCTTTTTACTGACTATCACATCAATACCCACGAGAACTTCTCGTCTAAAAGATGTTATTAACCCCACAGGAAATTTGACCATTCAACCGAGTACCGTATCGTAATTATATGCAGTGGATGCACATCGAATCACGAATTCAAGGTTTAGGTATAAGTACCTACGAGAATAATATATTGATAATTTGCAGTGTTATAAGATTGACGACCTGGATAGCTGCTGTATTTTAGGTTACTTCAAAATTCAATTAAAGTTATACCTGTATCCATGATTATTAGGTACGGGCATCGCAGAAGTATTATCCGAAAATGATTCGATTGTCGGTCTCGTCACAGCAGAATTAGTGTATTGGTCGTCAACATTCTCGTTGTCGCATAGTAAATGTTCGGCTCGCCTTTCTGAAATCAAGGAAATTTATTTATAGGCCTTACATTATTAATCACTTTATACATTTTACTCGCGATTAAATCGTTATTTTATTCTATTTTCACCAGTTCATGAGATTCCTAAAAAAGATAAGAAAATAGAGAGATACTTTGTAAATTTTTCATCTTCTGAAAAAAAAAATGCAGTTTTAAGTTTTGGGAATGAATTATTCACCCAGCGTTTCATTGAGCCCTATATGCATGCTATACTGAATTATTGAAAAAGAAAGATTGGTTTTTATTTTAATTTGCATTTGAAGACTAGGTAGATGAGTACCTAACACTGGGTCACACACTCCAGCGCGTAAGTCGTCTCTTTTTTTCTATATTATAGAGGTACCTAAAACGTTTGTTTGTGACACCCGAGGCTATAGTATAGGTAGGTCGTCAATTTAATGTATTTCAAAAATTACGCATAAACTTACGTTTCTAAATTTATTTCAGGACTATGGAAAATTTTTTTCCACGTGGGATATACCGGTAGTTCGAAATTCTTTTATCGAGGGAAACAATATAAAACTCGCTTGGTCGAAGAAGTATATATACGTACTGGCTGTAGATATTACAAGTTACCCACGCAATAAACTTATGGGCGAGCCTTACGAAGGTCTGAAATTCGCTAAAATACCATTACGGTATTTACAAATAATATGTAGCCTCTAAGAACAATTGTAAGCGGGATAATTCGACCAGACGCAAAGTTTCATATTGAAGAAATTGTGCACTCGCGGTTTGCAATAAGGGCGATTAGTAAATCACAACATTTTGTTCGACAGTATCTGTCGAACTTATTTCATTCATGCAATCGCCAAACTTTTTACGTAATATTCTAAAAAATTAGATCTAATCGATTCTACTAATGAACTGAAACAGAAGTTTTCGCGAGTATAATTTAAGCGCTACCTATTTGAAAAAACCAAAATAAAAAAAATGCGTGTACCTACGTCTTATGAATACAAGAAAAGGTTTCCGACTCACGCAAGATCCGGCACTTTTAGATGGTTTTATTGTTATCATTGAGTTAAGATCTTCGAGAATTTCCTGCGCTACGCACGAAAAACAATCCCACGTAAGATAAAATTCGAAAAATAAAAATTGCCCCTCTTAAATGTACTCCTAAAAGCGAGTCAGATGTTGTTAACCTTTTGCCTCTATTTTATCGTACATCAATCCACCCACCAAATTGTTTTTAGAAAAAAAAAAAAAAAACAAAAAGAATTGAAGGTATGAAGTATTTTGTCACGTACATAGTACAAAGACACCATCAGTGCCTAGCCTGTACCTAATCCGAGTGATAAAGTTATCAACAACTTTTTTATACTCACATTACTATAAACTAGACTACTCGAGAAATAAAATTGGCTGATAATTAAAATTTATTGATTTTACCACAGAAAAATTCTTAGACTTTAAATCTGATAAAGACCATGCAAATACGAGATTCTTGATCTAATGGGTCTTTCTATAAACATTGGTTCAGTGAAATTTCAAAAATACCTACAATTAAAGGATTGATGAAAATTTAATATTTGGAAACATTTTTTCCTTAATGTGTGAAGACAGCACATCAATCTGATGTTGTGGCAACTAGACCAAAGAAAAGGAAAAAGAAAGTTTGAACGGAGTGTATAAGTTTAGTTGCGAACAGTTCTAAGGCATCGGAGAAAGTTTGACATCAGAAGAAGGGAGCGTGAGATATCAAGGGAAAAATGAGATGGCAAAAGACTGTTTGGGGTGAGGGAATATTCGAAATCATACATAAAACCGCGTGAAGAGAAGAAACCTCTGAGAATAAACTGGAGGTTGCAAAGGTAATGAGGAGTTGAACGACATAATCATATTTGACAGCAAAAAGTCAGTCATCAACTTGCGGTGATTGGACGAGACTGGAAGAACAGAACAGACTATTAGGGCGTACGAGCCATAATATTATTTCGACGGTGGAAATGGAGGTATAAATTTTTCAATCGGTGATTGAATAGTTATGACGTCTTGGATCTAGTATGTGCATCCAGTTTCTGGTTCAGATTAGGTAGATCCGCCGGTAAAACAGAAGGTATGATGATAGGTGGTAAAGGTTTTACTGTGAGATGTTTACATAATTAAGATTCGAGGAAAGAAGGAGGAAATTATGTCCGCAGAGTGCGAATGCGTAGATTAGATTGAAACGTGGTTGCAAGAAAATCAGCAGTGAGGGTTTGGAGGCGGTTATTGAGGAGGGGTTCCTTGGCCTCATCGCAGCGACGGAGGTAAAGCACCACGAGCCAACTTTAGCGGTGAAGGTCTCATTGTGTCTAAAATTCTTGACAAGATTTACTGAATTGACTGTATTTTGAGGTGTAATCTAGTTGAGTGCAAATTAGGGATTTGTACGCTTGGAGAAGAGGGTAACGGTTACAGTCAATCCGAGGGTGAGCTAGGTATTTTGAGAATGTTCATAGAATCGAGACATCTGGCTCTTAGTAACTTAAGGCGAGGGGTTGCTGTTGCACAAATCAACTGGCAAATTCAATTGGAGGTCGAGGCTCAGGAGGAGACGCAAGTCTAAATTGAGAAGAGATGAAGGGATCATTAATTCTTCCTTTCCACAACTCTTCTCAATCTCTCCCGTAAACTAGAAACTCATTTGAAGACCCGAGAGGACAAATCAGTGGCGCAAGTGATCCTCCATCGCAATTTCATTGCAACGAATTGGACTTTTGTACAATTGTAGAAAAAGTTTACGCTGTACAACCAGTGCGGGGTCGACTGGTGAGCTAGCTACTCAATGATGTTGCGACAAAGTGGAGACCTTTGGCTCTTAGTAAGTAAAGTTTTAACTTAATTCCTGGTAGAAGGACCCTGTCATGTGAGAGTCTCTTAGTTTATACTTTTTTAGAATAAAGATTGAACTTTTCTCCTGACCACCTTGAGCGTTAGAGGTTAAAGGTCCAAAAGTTTCCAAGTTTCACCCTATCAGATATAGCTCGATATTCAAAATCTTTCTTAGTCGCTCACAAGCGGCAACATTTCTTAAAGCCCCCCATCAAATACAGCTCAGAGGTCGGAATTTTTCCAACTCTCACGCGTTTTTTTGAATAGGTTCCTTCCCCCTCCCTCCGTTAACCAGGTTCCCTGTTAAAACGTGACCAAAAAAATACCACTATACCAGTAAATCGATGTAGCGAATAAAATAAAAATACAATTCGAAGTATAAAATATAGCACCTTAACGTACAAATTATTGATCTCAAGTAGCAAATGAAACTAGCAAATGCTCATAAACATCGGAAAGTAAATGGGATGCGCTCTCCCTGTACATTGACTTCCGATTTTCAACCTAAGATATTATTCATACTCATACTGCTGTCGACAAAACTATATCGCAGAACTCGAAAAAGCAAAATAAAAGTATCAGATTTCAAAGCTTTTGGTGCAACATCATTATGTACACTGTTGCCCTTGCAAGAAAAGAAGCACCATCCATCGCGAACGAATTTAAATAGTTCAGTTTTACATAATATAAACTCACTAATAGTTATCTACCTCAGGGTTCACTGTCTCTAAATGATTGTATCAATGCGCAGCGATGCACCGTAATTTTCTCTATTCACCTATTTTCCTGGTTGATGGGTAGCTATATTCTATAGGTACCGTAGAGGTTCGTGATAAACGTTGTAACTTTTCAATGCAAACACGACACAAGAAAATGAGAGGGAAACTTCATTTCAACTTTGACGAAGATATTCACCTTTTAGAATTTTAAGCGGAATAGCAGACAACGATTAACTTTGGCCCGAATATTCAGAAATTGCTGAATCACCCACTAACTTGATGGAAATATGATTTTTCAGTAGTAGGTCACGAACGAAAATCACATCATAAACACAGTCATTATTATTTATCCTCAAGAAATGATCTTAACATTCACGCGAATTTACTACACAGGTTTAGAACGTAGGTACATTCACCGAACTTACAAACTTGAACACATTAGTGATGTGGCATTTGGTTAGAATACTGTCCCAATCTTCTTTTTTTCTTCTTTTCGAACAGTGTTGTGATGTGAAAATTGAGATAAAAAGTGAACTTACCATCGGGATCTTCGAATCTCGCATCGTAGAGTAAAAAGTGTCCCGTCGCATTTGTTGACTTAATGATAGAGTTGTCGTCTTCAACAGTCAATTCTTTTCCCAATGACGCCCATAGTCCAGTGGTGTGCTAGAACAAATAAAAAAGATCACGTTTTATTTATTGAACCGCGTTCCTTTATCGTGATAGGCTGAACCACGTTTTACTTTTTTTCTTCAGGTTTTTGAGACGCTGTAAACGTAAAAGAAAATGGTACAAAAAACCTCCGTACTGTTAAAAATTCTGTGTCGAAAAATACACATCCTTTAAACCTTGGCTGAGTGCGTACGAGTCCAGAAAGTTTTGTGGACAAAAAAAAGTGGTAAGAACTGAAAACATGTAGGTTTTACGATTTTACCATACAGAGAAGGAACTGTACTCCCTTATGAGACACATATGTCAGAATTAAAGAAGACACGAGCGCTTGCTAGATAAAAATGAATGAATACGAGCAAAAAGTTGAACGTAAATTTTGGAATTGTTTGCGCAAATCCGAGGAGAGCACGAATCTCTCATAACTAAAATAAGCTTTACGACTTCTCTTCTCGGCCATGAGGCATAGATGTCATCTACAGACTGATGGATTTCCAAATTTACGAGGCCGGGTTTTTTTCATAAAATTTTCCGTCTGTCATACAGAAAAAAACTTTTAAAGCTTTGTTTTAAGTTGAGCGAGGGAAATTATCTCCTCGGAAAATTTCTATTGTAAGAAGTATCTAGATTCGATTTCGAAATCGTCTACGAACATTTTTTCAAATGGAACCTGAACGGAAGTGTTCAGGAAAGCCGAATTTTCAAATCTTATGATTCAGCAAGATCCATGTCACTGGCCCCTCCCTTAACGAATTTTGTACCAGGACCTAGCTGAATAAATTGTGCTCGATTTGTGCTGAATTGTTCCGCAAAAATTACATTTTGTGTTCCATCTCCTATGGAGATACACTCAAAAGTTTTCGGGGCCGCTAATGAAATGTGAGCCCCTCCCCATTCAACCTGCGTTTTTGGAAGGACTTGAACGAATTGTTCTACATTTGTGCTGAATTGTGCCACAATTTTCAATTTTTGTGCTCCATTCTTTCCTTCATTTTTCTTGGGGGGGGGGGGGCTAATGTAATCCGAGCCCCTCCCAACTTGACTAGTGTCCCAGAAATGGGTTCATCAAGTCTTAATTTATTTGTGCTGTATTGTGCTACAAGTTTTAAATTTTGTGCTTCTTCCATTCTTTGTAGGGGGGAACTGTGAAAAGCCATGCCCCCCCAATGTGACTTTCATTTTTCAAGTGTGGTTTACCAATGGGATTTGATTTGTGCTGAATTGTGCTACAACTTTCACGTTTTGTGCTTTCATTTTTTCCGCTTATTCATTGATATTGGGGATCCCTCCCCTCACAGATAGTATCCCCCTCCCCCACTCTCTACAGGCCTGGATGAGACCCTGTGTTCAATAGGCAGGACGAAGCGAGAAAATTCTTATTTAGGTTCCCGTTACGCAAAATTAAAGTAACACAAAAATCTTGATCAACGCTACAAATACCGATCAATTGGGAGATTTTTTTCTTTCTCTACTTGACAATGCACAAGGGCTCTTGTCTTGCCGAAGTCAAAGCCTCAAACGAAAAGTTTCCTATGAAAAGGTGTTTGTAACAACACTCAAGATACCTACAAATGATATTTAAACTAGTTGATGCAAGTTCTGAGACAAGTCACCTATTGATAATTCTTGAAAGAATACCAATTGTAAATCTTTGAAAATAGATCTTATGATCCCCCAGAACATTCGTTTCAATATGCCATACGTTAACATACCATCTGGGAGGGGAGGGATCCCCAATATCAATGAATAAGCAGAAAAAATAAAAGCACAAAACGTGAAAGTTGTAGCACAATTCAGCACAAATCAAATCCCAATGGTAAACCACACTTGAAAAATGAAAGTCACATTGGGGGGGCTGAGTTTTCACAATTCCCCCCCTACAAAGAATGGAAATGTAAAACTTGAAGCACAATACAGCACAAATAAATTAAGACTTCATGAACCCATTTCTGGGGCACTAGTCAAGTTGGGAGGGGCTCGGATTATATTAGCCCCCCCAAGAAAAATGAAGGAAAGAATAGAGCACAAAAAATGAAAATTGTGGCACAATTCAGCACAAATGTAGAACAATTCGTTCAAGTCCTTTCAAAAACGCAGGTCACATGGAGAGGGGCTCACATTTCATTAGCCCCCCCGAAAACTTTTGAGTGTATCTCCATAGGAGATGGAGCACAAAACGTAATTTTTGCGGAACAATTCAGCACAAATTGAGCACAATTTATTCAGCTATGTCCTGGTACAAAATTCGTTAAGGTAGGGACCAGTGACATGGACCTGATTCAGCATTTCATTGCACGAATATTTGGACACATAAATCTTCACCGTTCCCAATCTTCTCATGCAGTCTCAAAAAGTGAGAATTAATTTTGTGGTTAAAACTTCGGAAAAAGTGTTGTTTTGATCCGGGATGCGGTTGTTAGAATTAAAAGAGGGAGAGGAGATAAAGGTTTTAGGAAATTTTGAGAAGGCAGGGTCTACAGAAAGGGGGGGGGGAGAAGAGTGACAAGTCTGCGAGAGGAAGACAATTCAATTTAGTAACACGTCAAACCACCCTGAATCGTACTCTTCCCCATAACTCTACCTGTTTATATCTTGAATAGTTTATGACTAAAAAGAACGTCTTTACCAGTTGCGTGTTTATGGGAAGAGGAGGTTTCGTGAACAACCCTCCGAGTTAGAAAATTTGCTTCAAAATGTCAAGAAATTTTGTTCAAAACCTCCTCTAGTAGTTTTTTTTTTACCTAAGCCCTCCTTCGAGAAATTTGCTTGTTCAAAACCTCCCCTTCACAGGTACCTAGAAAAAGAGGAGGAGATTTTGAAGAAAAAAATTCCCTTGAGAGGGGTGTTCATTTCTGGAGAGGGTTTTGAACCAGATTTTATGATATTTCAAAGCAAGTTTTTCAGATCTGAGGGGAAGAATTGTCCCCTCCGTAAATACGCCACTGCCTCTTGGAAAATTTTTCATGTTTGCCAGTGCGCTTGACTCTTTAACAATACATAATTTTCTCCTCATCTCCAAGTCCTCTGAAAATTTCTTCAGTAATGCACTACTTTAAGTATTTTCTCTGCTTTTAGAGTCAGTGAACAGAAACAAATTAATCAAAATACATTCGTATACGATCGTTCACAGCTGTCAAGCGTCTTAAAGGAATTTTTGAACATCTTTGAACATTCAAGAATTTAAGACAAGTGAATTCATTTCAACTTATGATCGTTTTAGCCTTTGAGGACCAGTGTTTTATCTATCTGCATTTAATATTCCCCACTTCCTGAGGGTAGATTTCACTCACGAACCGTTGAAATCGATCCGTCCGGTATCTCATTTTCCTTATCTAATCCCTTGAAAGCCCAGTAATTTTTGCTTGATAATTTATTTTAATCTGAAATGGGTTGATGTACTTCATCGAATATTTAGATTTTCGACGTAAAATTTGTACCAGGACTGAAACTAGCTTTTGTGGGTTCCAGAACCAAATTTTCAAAGGGCCTCCATTCCTGAAAAAAAATCATTATCAACTCTAGCTGGCATCAACTTACTTACTCCTTAACCTTTCTCTGTCCAAAAGTATCAAATTCCACTGTCTCCTCTTCATTTTACCAACCTCACTTCCCTGGGCTATACCCCAGCCGAAAATAGTTTTCAAACTATGTTAATTATCCGAAAAGTCGACTAATAATTCTTCTTATCACTCCTACTTCCTAAATATATCAAGCTCATATACCGGCGCCATCGTCACTATTTGCTTCGCAGATAGTTCAAACTTCAATGATGGTTTTGTATAATCCATTAAGAACAAAATTTTCTCCCATCGTCACCACAATATCTAAGCTATCTTCCAATGCCTAGGATCAATCCCAACTCTCCGTCCTCAGCCTTTATCACCTACCTTCCTATCTACCTTAACAGCAATTCCCAACGTTTACTCCACTCTCCTACACTCCTTATAATCCTCTCATTTATCTCTTACTTCGTAACAGCTGTCATACGATTACCACGCTTTAACCCCCGAATTCTCCTCACCTTATCTGATCTCACCCTTAGACCCAACTCCGAATAACAAACTAATGGATTGCCCATGGGCAAAAATAAGTCCAGCAGAATAAATTAGCCCCAATGAAACCATTATCCTTCTTATGACCCTCATCTCATCAAGAACACGCGTCTCCAAAAAAAAAAAAAGTCTTTCAATATGCCCGGGCCCAAATCCTCTCTATGTTACGTAATAGGTATATAATTTTTCATTGTGGTTCTGAAACGGCAATTGCGAAGACCCTCGAAATGCGAGGACTCGCGAGGCCGAAGACTCCCCTCATTTCATTAATCCAGCCCTGACGTGTTATGGAAATTGTGTTGGACAACACCCGACAAATTTTGATTCAAAGGGAACATGTTAAAATTTTTCACATTATTTCAACTTCTTCAAATTTTTCGTAAAATTTTCAAAATTTTGACCGTCTTCCTTAATTTCTCCGTTTACAGTCTCCACCGAGGAAAGTGCCGAAAATCTTACGTTCTCGCAAATTCCCGCAGCGTTTATCGAGTTTAACTAATACGGTCGAATGTCAAGGACAGAGTTCATTGAACTGTCATAGGATTATTTTAAATCCACTTCGGAATCGGTCGAACGCTCGAAATTCACTTTCAATTTCGTGAAGCTCGATTTACAACACACCGCAGATGAAATTATTCTCGAAGACGTTATTTATTTCATATTTCTACAAGCTATCACGACATGAGTTTTCATCTCGTTCAAGGCTTGTTCCGGTTTGACCCCCTCTCCTGAATTTTTTTACATTAAAATGAGCTTATATTATTTTATTTGCGCTGTCTTTGAAACTGACAAATAGATGTCTCTTTCTATCTGTCACAGGTCTAAGAAGAATGAAGAATTGAGGAGAAATCGTAAATTTAATTCAGTTCATTCAACTTATGAGTTTCCATATGCTTTAACCACCTCCCTTTCGGTAACTGGAGGTGCGGAAAACTTGCCCTTCCTAACTTTGGGGGTGGCTCTGAAGCATTTGAAAGACATGAACAAAGTTCGACTAGATTAGGAGAAGGATCCGGAAAAATACCGACCTTGAGGATATGTATGAGTAGGAGAGACTGAGATGAATTTCGACCAGGGGGAATCGAGCTGTGCTCATGAACAATTTCGACCCTTCATCATTAAGGGAGAGATTTAGGAAAATTTTGATCTTCGAGCTACTTATAATGAAGAGTACCATCTTCGTCCTATGGATGGGTAGCTCAGAGATTGAATTACATTATGTTCGAGACCTTGTCATTCTCCTTCTTCCCTATAACTTCGAACCAGAATCAAATAAAATTCAGATATTTTTATGAGAATTGAGAGACAATTTCAAATTAAACGGAAAAACTATACCCCAGATACACCGGACCTATCAAATTTACAAAATATTATATAGAACAATAATGTAATGTCATTTCAATAAGGCTTCAGGGATTAGGATATCAGCCAGGATAATGTTTCGTCTCTTTATTCCAATCCTTAGTGAAAATAAAAGTTGACCATTACCTCATTCGAGTATCGAACCAAATTAAGAGGTAGCCAATAACAGCCAATTGGGAAATGTCCGTACTCATCTTGCCGCCATACTTCCATGAGCAACCCTCTACTCGTACTTTGCGTTTCGCTAAAACAAACAAATGAAAGAATTAGTTGCTCGTACTTCACGATATACTTCCTACATGTCGGGTATATACATTAAATGTCTCTATAATTAAGTTATCCGATAGATTGTGATTCGAGTTCGCTTACAATAAATAATCTTGTTCCCAATGCGGGTTATGTCCTTTCACAGCTGAAGTCTTGGTCCGACATCGATCCAAAGTCAATGTAACATAAGTGCGGAATTCGTTCGCTAAAAACAAAGGAAAGTTAATTAAACGTCACGTTGCGATAATGATGCTTAAATTACGCGATAAACATTCAAAATTCGAATGACCTTCTCTATAATGTTTTCCTGTAATCAATTATTGGTTTTTTTTTTCTCCTAAATTTATGTATCGTCGTAGTCTGTCTTCCCGAATACATCAACGTGCTTTAGAATAAATAAAAGGACTCGTCGAATTTTACTATAAATGTAAACACTCGTTATACACATCTGTTTCAAGTGTCTATACGCGTTTATACACTTGAACAATTAAAAATATGCAGTCGAGTCCATACAAAATTTCTATTCGGAATCGAGTGTATCAGAGCATAGTATGGAGGAATCTATATGAAACCCATAGAGTATCTACTGTCGTCTACACGAAACTTTCGAGCGCATGTATGTGGAGGAGACCTTCAGTGTGTACGAATTTTTTCGAGGTAAATGGTACGAGTAGATTAGGGCAAAATTACTAGTGTCCTACGCTTGGATATTGAACTAATGCGATGTATACCTAACATATTTAATGGACTAGGTTAACGAGATGAATCACGGTGGAAGGATTCTTGCGTGAATTGTGCGCCTCATATGACCCACAATAATCGTATCTGTGTCATACATGTAATACGTATAGCGAAAACAAAATAATACCGTAAATTGCCAATTCCAGAAAATACGTCGTATAAACCATTAAGTACCGTATTTCCCGACTGCTGAGTACAATGTCATTATCTGGTCAATGAATTTCGATTAGATTAAAAGCAAAATAAACTTAGAACTCTGCAGTCGATATTTGTAATGAATGTAGAAGTATTTCAGTTGGTCAAATTGTGAATTCCTACGCAGTCTTCGTTTCGTTTCAGACAAGAATGGTTTCTCAGTTGCTAACTGAATCACGAGGCGCCTCGTCGATTTTATTCTTTCCCAATTCGATAAATTTCAATTTTGCGAAAGGTTTATAACCAAACAAAAAAGGGGAAGATGGAACGCACATTACTGCTTGGGAACTGTCTTTTTTTTTTCTAGTTTTAGATCGTTACGCACCCACATTCTGCATAAATTTTTCGACTTATTCGTTCGCACCGCAAAACCCTCGTGTGAGGCACTCCAACTTTACGCTCGAATTGAAGAACGGATATAGCCGAACACTCCTTCCGTAGAAATATCTATCTTCTTCTCTCGCGAGTAACAGCAAAACAGAAAAAATCATTTTGCCAAAATTTTTGTCGTCATAAAAATTCTAAAAAGTTAAAGCTCCCCGTGCTATTTTAGCGAAACTAGTGCCGGTCTTCGATGGAAAACCTCCTGTTCAAACTTTTAAAGCAAATTTTCGAAAAACTTCTTTAATTGAATCTCCGCAACCGGTTTTGGAATTACGTCTTTAGAACAGGCAAGAAAAAGTTGAACCTCTTAATCAGGGAGACAGACTCGAAGAAACTAGTTGCTCTTTAGGAAAACAGATTTCAAAAATGTTTAAGATTAAAGCTTTCGAGAATTTTGAAGAAAATAAGAAGCCATTGCAGACGTTGCAATGGCAGCGGGAAACCCGCAATTCCTTAACTCGACCTCTCAGGTGGTGTGGAACTGAGTTGATAATCTTGTCATATAATTCAAATCGAAATTATCATTCTGCATTCCCTCCTATCATATATAGCTCGAGAGTCGAAATTCTTCTAAGTCCCCCTTCTATCATATATAGCTCAAGACGCGAAATTTTTCCAAGTCCCCCTCCTATCATAATAGCTCGATTCTCAAAATTTTTCCAAGTTTTTGGTTGGACGGCGGACGGTAGCTCGAAAGTCAAAATTCTTCCAAGTCCCCCCCCCCATTATATATAGCTCGAGACTTGAAATTCTTCCAAGTCCCCCTCCTATCATATATAGCTCGAGACTTGAAATTCTTCCAAGTCCCCCTCCTATCATATATAGCTCGAGACTCGAAATTCTTCTAAGTCCCCCTCCTTTCATATATAGCTCGAGACTCGAAATTCTTCTAAGTCCCCCTCCTATCATATATATCTCAAGACTTGAAAGTTTTCCAAGTTTTTGGTTGGACGGCGGACGGTAGCACGAAAGTCAAAATTCTTCCAAGTCCCCCCCCCCCCCCATATTATATATAGCTCGAGACTTGAAATTCTTCCAAGTCCCCCTCCTATCATATATAGCTCGAGACTTGAAATTCTTCCAAGTCCCCCTCCTATCATAATAGCTCGAGTCTCAAAAGTTTTCCAAATTTTTGGTTGGACGGCGGACGGTAGCACGAAAGTCAAAATTCTTCCAAGTCCCCCCCCCCCATATTATATATAGCTCGAGACTTGAAATTCTGCCAAGTCCCCCCCCCCATATTATATATATCTCAAGACTTGAAATTCTTCCAAGTCCCCCTTCTATCATATATAGCGCGAGTCTCAAAATTTATCCAAGTTTTTGGTTGGACGGCGGACGGTAGCTCGAAAGTCAAAATTCTTCCAAGTCCCCCCCCCCCATTATATATAGCTCGAGACTTGAAATTCTTCCAAGTCCCCCTCCTATCATATATAGCTCGAGACTTGAAATTCTTCCAAGTCCCCCTCCTATCATATATAGCTCGAGACTCGAAATTCTTCTAAGTCCCCCTCCTTTCATTATAGCTCGAGACTTGAAATTCTTCTAAGTCCCCCTTCTATCATATATAGCGCGAGTCTCAAAATTTTTCCAAGTTTTTGGTGGGACGGCGGACGGTAGCTCGAAAGTCAAAATTCTTCCAAGTTCCCCCCCCCCCATTATATATAGCTCGAGACTTGAAATTCTTCCAAGTCCCCCCCCCCATATTATATATAGCTCGAGACTTGAAATTCTTCCAAGTCCCCCTCCTATCATATATAGCTCGGGACTCGAAATTCTTCTAAGTCCCCCTCCTTTCATATATAGCTCGAGACTCGAAATTCTTCTAAGTCCCCCTCCTATCATATATATCTCAAGACTTGAAATTCTTCCAAGTCCCCCTGCTATCATATATAGCGCGAGTCTCAAAATTTTTCTAAGTCCCCCTCCTATCATATATATCTCAAGACTTGAAATTCTTCCAAGTCCCCCTCCTATCGTATATAGCTCGAGACTTGAAATTCTTCCAAGTCCCCCTCCTATCATATATAGCTCCAGACTCGAAATTCTTTTAAGTCCCCCTCCTTTCATATATAGCTCGAGACTCGAAATTCTTCTAAGTCCCCCTCCTTTCATATATAGCTCGAGACTCGAAATTCTTCTAAGTCCCCCTCCTATCATATATATCTCAAGACTTGAAATTCTTCCAAGTCCCCCTTCTATCATATATATCTCAAGACTTGAAATTCTTCCAAGTCCCCCTTCTATCATATATAGCTCAAGACTCGAAATTTTTCTAAGTTTTTGGTTGGACGGCGGACGGTAGCACGAAAGTCAAAATTCTTCCAAGTCCCCCCCCCCATATTATATATAGCTCGAGACTTGAAATTCTTCCAAGTCCCCCTCCTATCATATATAGCTCGAGACTTGAAATTCTTCCAAGTCCCCCTCCTATCATATATAGCTCGAGACTCGAAATTCTTCCAAGTCCCCCTTCTATCATATATAGCTCAAGACTCGAAATTATTCTAAGTTTTTGGTTGGACGGCGGACGGTAGCACGAAAGTCAAAATTCTTCCAAGTCCCCCCCTCCCATATTATATATAGCTCCAGACTCGAAATTCTTCCAAGTCCCCCTCCTATCGTATATAGCTCGAGACTTGAAATTCTTCCAAGTCCCCCTCCTTTCATATATAGCTCGAGACTCGAAATTCTTCCAAGTCCCCCTCCTTTCATATATAGCTCGAGACTCGAAATTCTTCTAAGTCCCCCTCCTATCATATATATCTCAAGACTTGAAATTCTTCCAAGTCCCCCTTCTATCATATATATCTCAAGACTTGAAATTCTTCCAAGTCCCCCTTCTATCATATATAGCTCAAGACTCGAAATTTTTCTAAGTTTTTGGTTGGACGGCGGACGGTAGCACGAAAGTCAAAATTCTTCCAAGTCCCCCCCCCCCATATTATATATAGCTCGAGACTTGAAATTCTTCCAAGTCCCCCTCCTATCATATATAGCTCGAGACTCGAAATTCTTTTAAGTCCCCCTCCTTTCATATATAGCTCGAGACTCGAAATTCTTCTAAGTCCCCCTCCTAACATCTATAGCTCGAGAGTCGAAATTTTTCCAAGTCCCCCTCCTATCATATATAGCTCGAGAGTCGAAATTTTTCTAAGTCCCTCTCCTATCATATATATCTCGAGACTTGAAATTCTTCCTAGTCCCCCTCCTATCATATATAGCTCGAGACTTGAAATTCTTCCAAGTCCCCCTCCTATCATATATAGCTCGAAAGTCACGATTCTTCTAAGTCCCCCTCCTTTCATATATAGCTCGACACTCGAAATTCTTCTAAGTCCCGTAACCTAACCTAACCTGCGGACGCGGACGTTTTCTGAGGATGTAATCTCCTAACAAAATGGATAGCGGGTTCCCCGCTAAAACTGAGAAGCCATGGGAGGCTACCCCAATGACAGCGGAGAACCCGCAAATCTTGCTGACCCTGAAAAAAGCTTGTCTAAAATTACGTACGTTTTTAAAATCACGAAATACATCACCTTCTTCTAGATAAAAAATAACCACATCTTGATCTACTGCATCTACTGCATCTTTCTTTCGTTTTCCTCTTTGGAAACACAGGCTGAGCCTACAAAATATTCCAAGAGGTGGGAGATCCGATAAACCAGATCAAGTAAATATTTCGGTCAATTTTGAGTAAATATCGACCAGAAATAGGCTGAGTGATCGATTGCTCGGATGAATGACCAATCATAGACCAACTTTTTCAGTCGATTTACTTCCGCTCCTCCCTACTAGATTTAGACCAACTAGACGAAATTTTGACTGAAAAATTTGTCGCTTTGTAGGTGATGTAGGTACCATAGAATGGTGGATCTTTAGTCGTCAGTCATATTTCCTCAGCAATTGACTATGTTTCGATCATTTTTGACCATAAAAACAGTCGATTTCTGGGGAATCTTGACGACATAAAATCAATCGATATCAACAGACCACCATAATTAGTCCATTTCTGATGAAAAAATTGGTCGATTTCTGGGCAGTGCAGTGTGTAGACAATATAAAAAATTAGATGCCATTGCAGGACTGCAATGGTAGCGGGGAACCCGCTGTCCCGAGTCCCCTAGAACCTGAACTTTTTCCAAGTCCTGAAAATCATGACGTGACAACTCGAACGCACTGCAATTCCAAGGAAGCCGTCGTCTTTCCAAGTCCCCCTCCTATCATATATAGCTTAGAGGTAGGAATTTTTTTAAGTCCTCCTCCTATCATATATAGCTCAGAGGTAGGAATTTTTCCAAGTCCCCCTCCCTATCATATATGGCTAGAGGTTCGAAATTTTCGTATTCCGTTAAGTCAGTCTGCTTTTAAGAAAGAAGTACTCACAATAAAACACCTGGCTAGAGTGAATGGGGTCAATGTCGACGTTGACGTGATGGTTCGGAGGAAAGTTACAAGGAGCATTCTTGATTCCACCACCTCCCTCCCCCGAGACATGATCCGTGATCGCCGGTTGAGTTGGATCAGTCCCCCTTTTCTGGGGAAGTTCTCCCTCCAATTGGATCGGGCCCTCCGCCCGTTTGGCTTCAGACCCGCGTTCTACAACCCTACAACAGTTAAGGGGTTGTTCGTGAGACTGAAGGCCCCATTGATGAGAGGAGTGGTGTTTATAAGTTGGAATGTGGGGATTGTGGAGGCTTTTATATTGGTGAGACCAGCCGCCAAATGAAAGTTAGAGTAGCTGAGTACCTGAAGTCTTGGGAGAAGGGACGCTTAGGGGAGTCAGCTTTTGCTTATCATTTGATAAACAGTGGTCATAGCTTCCGTGAGGGAACCGAAAAGCTCCTCCATAAGGAGAATTCGCACCGAAAGCGCATCGCCCTCGAGTATATACAGATAATGCGTTATCACAACACTGACGGTATCACTGTACTCAACTCGTTCATTCCGGAGGATGGCCTGATCGAACTGGTCTATGATTCACACTGTGATTTCTCGTTTAGCCAATCTTAATACATTGTTCTTCTCCTCCGTTTGTCAGTTGCTTTCATTTCAGGCTTGAAGATGGATTATTAACCGAAAGCGTTCGTCGTTTTGTATTTTCTGCGGTTTGCAAGGTTTACTCTCCATTCGGAGTATTCGTCTTTTTCGCGTATATCCCCCTCCTACCATGTATAGCTCGGAGGCAGGAATTTTGACATGTCTCATGTCTTAGCGCTGACCTGACCCTAATTCCAAAATTTGCGTCCGTCCATACACCTGGCCTCTTCTTGTTTACTACCATTTGACGTTTTATACGGGGCTTATACTAGGTCCAAGCTTCCTTTATACTAGTTTCATACTAGGTTTAGCCCTCTCCGGACGTCTGGGCGTCTGTACAGTATACTGGATAGCACCTCCCTATTGGTGCTACTTCATGCAGTATATTATACTAGGTATATACTAGGTACTGGACCTGAATTGAAATTTTGCGAGTTCCCACCACTAGCGTATTACACTAGCTCTCTTCTCCCTCTATTGGGCCCCTCAAAAGCTAGTACCTAACATATAGTATACTAGACAAACCTCCTTTATACCAGCTTCATACTAGGTCTAGGCTTTTATACTACAGGCTTAGGAGAAAGCTATTAGCTTTAAATATTCTAAATTAGACTCATACCAGACGAAGAAAGCGAGTGAGCCCAACATCTAAGAAGGGCTGTGCGTCTTCTTTTATACTAACAGCTTTTATACTAGCCCTGATATACATTATACTAGCCTTATACAATCATAATTATACAGTATACTAGATGTAAAGTAGGAGGGAGACAGGGATCAAGAAAGAGGGCGAAAGGCAATACCACAAAATAATTCTCATTCCAGTGGGCGAACGCGCGGAGCGAGTGAGCCCCGCGAAAGGCGATACCTCAAAATATTTCTCATACAAGACATATACGACGCCAGGAAAGGTAAGGGGGCAAACGAGTAATATCTTACGAACACTTGACCTAGTAGAAGCCTAGACTCAAATATTTCAAGATGACTGATGAAATATAAGAGACATGAAACATGATCTACATTTTATTTGGCTATACCAGAAAATGTTTCCGAGTCCCCATCCTATTATAAATGGCTAGAGGGTCGAAATTTTTTCAAGTCCCCCTCCTACCATATATATCTCGGAGGCAGGAATTTTTCCAAGTCCCCCTCCTACCATATATAGCTCGGAGGTAGGAATTTTTCCAAGTCCTCCTCCCCTCCCCGTGACGTCATCAACCTTGCTCGCTCTCGCGGACGAAAATTTCCTGGAAGTACCCCCCAGCAAAAGGGATAGCGGGTTCCCCGCTAAAAATAGTCTGTCGTAGTCTACAGTCGAACGATATTAACAGACCCCTACGAATATACCATTTTTGACAGAGAAAATCGGTCAATTTCTAGGAAACAGACACGCTATTAGGTAATATTAACAGACCATTATTTAGACACTTTCGACGGAAAAAATCAGCCTTTCTCAAGTGAGAGAAGAGAAGAATGAAAATAGCAATCTCGTTCGCAGGGTTTAATGGAGAAGAATACAATTTTGGTCTTCGAGTTTGCAAGCAATTCAACAGCAGATCATTCCAAATAGTTGCCCAGAAATGGACTGGAAATTTTGGTCAAAATTGAGTGACTGTGCGGCTCATCCAATAATATACTCACTCATTTTGGACCGACAAAAAGGGTAAAAATAATGGTAGGAAAAATCGGCTGAAAACGGACCAAGATATGTCCTGGGAATATCTATCCGGAAATCGACTAGAAATTTTGGTCGAAATTGAATGACTGTGCAGTTCGTATGAGAATAGACCCAGACAGAGAGTAAAAGTATTGTAGATGTTGAGAACGAATCGACTAAAAATGGACCAAGATATGTCCTAGGGATATGTGCCCAGAAATGGACAGAAATTTTGGTCAAAATTGAGTGACTATGCGGCTCGTCCGATAATATTCATTTTAGACCAAAGAGAGAGTAAAAATATTGATGGATCGACTGAGAATGGACCGAGGTATTTCCCAAAAATCGACAAGAAATCTTAGTCAAAATTGAGTATTGCATTGCTCGTTGCTTGTTGTTCGTCGCCAACTTTTGTTTAACGTAGGACACCCCTAACAGAGAAAATTTTCAATTCCTCGTCTTGTAGAAGAAAAAGAGACTATTGAACTAGCAACTTCGAAAGGAACACTGTTACTTTTTTTTTCTGAAGAGGGAGGACCATCACAGTGAAATACTAGGAAACGTATGAGTTGAGAGCCCTGTGGAGGATGAGGGCTGAAAATGATTGTAAACATGAGTGCTTTAAGAGCAGATTGAATTAAAATATCTTCAGAGGAAAGACCAAGAATAACTAGACGCAATTATCGAATAGACTTACTGTGATTTAAATGCACTTCGGTGATTATCAGTCATTAGTTTCAAGTGGTACTCCAAGAGTTGCATAAGTGAAGAACAATTAAGATGAAGATGGGCAAAGGAGATGAAGGGTTGAACATCACCATGCGAGAAATACAAAAAATATCAAAGAAATCAAGTATGTATGGCTCAGAATTGGTAGAGACAGTTGCCCAATGTGAGAAGGAAAAATGGCAATACAAAAACAAAAGACGAACAATGAAATACCTAGTAGAAGTACCAGTTAATAAAAATTATTGCTAGAAAGACGCGCGAGCGGTGACACAGAGGGAGGAAGTAGGCTGGGCGCGCGGAATTCAGAAAAATAATTTCGTGAATAATTTTACTGGTTTATACGAGTATGGTGTCTTCATTTTAGTTACGAGTTCATTTTCAGGCGATATTAGAATACCTACAAGTACCTGATTTTTTTCCTCTTATTTTTTTTCTTCTCTTTTCTCAAGTGATTGGGTGATTCCGGAAGTAACTAAAAGTGGTTTAAAATTTAAAGCCGGAAAAATGATAGATTTTGGAAACGCATTAAACATAGTATTACACTGACTATTATCTGGATTCGAGCCAAAATTTTAGATTTTTATGAAATTATAAAAATTTTTGAGAAGTACACAAAGAATTGCTACTATCGTAAAAACATGCTTACGAAAGTGAATGCGGAAAAGACGAATATTATTGAAGACTGGAAATTATGGGAAGGTTCACAGGTGGGAGTATGAAACCCATAAAATTGATCAATTTTTTTCATTTTTTTCTTGTTCCATATACCTCCGATTCGGTTCATCTACACCGCCGAACGTATTTTCCCAAAATTCAGTCTTTATAAGTACATTCCCTCTTCGTAACACCAGAGTGAACATTTTTTGAAAATCGGAACAGGTTTCACATTTTTTTTAACTAAGCGATCAACTACTGTAAATCGAATTCCTCGAAGAATGACAAACCTTCTTTGAAAAGAGGTTTTTTTGTGCAAAGATGAGACGTTCCATTCATTGCCATTCGTGGAAGTGAAGCGCCTTTGCTTGGCAGGTCTTAAACTTGTTTTAATTTGCTGGAGAATGATCAATATGCCCCAGGTACGTATTTCATGTTACGTGATTTTTGCCTTTAAAGTAAGTCATGATCAAGCCTACCTTATGGCGTCGTCGCCGAGTCAAAACTCGAAATCTCAGACTAGCTTGTGGTCTTATAGAGAGAGCTTTTTACTAGTGGAGCACGCCGGACTAGGAATTCCAGATTTTCCGTACTGTAGATTAAAGAGGTCCTAATATACTGCATACCACAATTTGAAAATCTACACTTGCCCCTCCTTCGATCCTTGCAATATTATGCTGCTTGTATACTAACTTTATACGAGCTTTATACTAGGTCTAGACCTTTCTTTGTTCTATGCAGTAATGCAGTATACTTTTTGTACACAACATAGGCCTGAGCTAGCTCATGAGGCTCAGCCTCCCTCCTTTCTATGCAGTGCACTACTTCCATACGAATTTTGTACTAGGCTTATACTAGAATAGGGACGAACGACGGAGGCCTAACATACAATATAGTAGAGATAAAACATGATCAATTTCACGAAGATTGCAGGAGCAATTAACAAGACCTTACCAGCGAACAGGCTGAGATGAAAAACCCAAACACGCGTCTGTAACACTCTAGTGATACCCACGACGACGTATGGGTACGCTAAAAAAAGCGGATAAACAGAGAATAACGGCCCAGGAGACGAGATTTATGGGACGAACCACCAGATTCACGTTACTGGATAAAAAAAGATCCGAAGATATTACGAAATTTTTGGAAGTTACCCCCATAATCCGGAAAGTCAAAGCATACAGAAGGAAATGGCGAGCACACGTTGGACGCGTGGAGGAGTCACGATTGCCTGACATTGTATTGGAATATACAACAAAGTCCAAACGAAATAGAGGAAGACCTAGAAGAAAACTGACCGACACATCCGAATGCAGCTCAGCGTCCTCGACGTCGCGAAGCCGACGGGTCAATAAGCCCCTCGCGGGCAAAACATACGACGAAGATAAAACAACCATGATCTTCATTTTTGCTTGCAAAAAATCTCTTCTTTCCTCCCAAGGAGGCCTCTTGTTTCCAGAAATGAATTTCCCCGACTTTCCATGACTACTTATTGATAATTTTTTGATTTTCACTAGTAAAATTTTCAATTTTTTTAGTAGTTGGAGGATTGCATGGCATGGCAAAATTTCCCTGATTTTTATTAAATTTCTCAAAACTTGATTTTGCCTGATCCCAAGAGAAGATTTTTCTGCATTCTCGAATGATATCGCGATTTGGAGGAGGATAAGCTCAATATTTTATTTACTCATTATTATTTTCATTTTTATTTGTTTATTTTGTTTTGCTTTATTTTTATTTTTATATTTCGAGTTCTTCAGCCCTAGCGCCCTCATATAATAAAGAAATATAGGTTTTAGATGAATTTGTAGAGTTGGATGGTGCGCAAGTAAGTTGGGGTTGAGTCGATGGTTTCACAGTTGTGGTTCAGATATTGGAAGATATATTCAGGGAGGTTCGGGTGGGTTGTAAGGCTGGGCGTGAGAAAAAATGTTCGACCGATAAATTATTTTGAAGACAATGAGGGCATGATGGAAGCGCGAGATTGATTGAAAAAAATAATTGTCGTTCCTTTTATAAAAGTTGAAGTTCAAAATTTCTTTAACAGAAAGTTTTTCCAAGCTGCTCGATGGCGTCAAAATTCAGACCCGTAAATAAACATTTTTTCGAGGAATATCCCCCCCTCCCCCTCAAAAAAAAAAAACAATGACAGATTCCATACTAAAAACAAGAATGAGCCTTTTGATATTTTGAAAACGTATCGAGGAATCCCGAGTATAAAGAAGTGCGATCAGCTAACAAAGAGTCGAGTGCAAAAAAGTCGAACAGTGAAACCGAATTAAGAAAAATAGTGAGAAAGATACGTCTACAATGGAAGAGGGGTGTGAAAAGGAAAGTTCGATACAACTGTATGAACTTGAGATTTAAAACGTGTATCGGTATCTGTTATTTCATATGAGTACAATTCAACTAAGTTATACATTATGCCCGTTTATTTGATGCTCTCGCATGTTCGTATTAAGAAAGTATTTTAATCTTGTTTTCTAAGAAGTATGAAATATCGTTTTTCATCATCGATGAATTAGAGAATACTTCTTCGGTCGTCGTCGAATTTCTTTCATTTTCGAATTCTTCCCTCTCTCCGATTCCATCACGTTCTTAGACATTTTTGGGTTTAAACGGGTAAAAGCAAGAGAATGAAGATCAAAAAGAATTCACGCTCCAGCACAAATTACGCCTGAAATATTAAAGACTCTCAGTCTGAGAACGTGGATATTTCAGTGCCCAATACGTAGTGGAATAGCTCGTAAAAAAAGAGGACGTCGTCTCGCCTTTTAAAACTATCGCAATTTAGAAAAATTTTAATTCGCATTCATGAGGAACATTTTTTAAACGGATTAAAAAATAAAAGAACCGCTCTTTAGAAAATGGAGACGTGTGATATCGTTCGTCCTTATTACACATACATAATATTTTCTAACTCCTAATTTGGGTAGGTTCTCCTGATTATATGCGGTGTGTTGGAAAAACGAAGCTCGATCTTAACTCAAAAGCTTGCACGTATCTTCTTTTTTCTCTTCTCGTGATGTGAAGGATTATGATGATGGATGGAGAAGATGTGGAATGAAAAAATCATGACTCGTCCAAACAATATTTTTATGTTTACAACAAAATATCTCAGGAGAATGAATTAATTAATATAAGTAAATAATTTTTTTTTTTTTATAACGAACTGTTGACACAAGTTCAGTCCACAATAACAATTAAATTTTCAAAAAAATTGTCATATGTTTCCGGAAGATAATAATTTTCTACAAAACTCGCACGAAAGTTTTTAAGCATGTATACAATGAAGACCAGACAGCTTAGAGCTATCTTATTCTAATTTCGTATTTTTCAAGATTCATGACGGGGTTGATACTGTTTTTTTTTTTTTTTTTTTTTTTTTATTTTATTTTACAAGCTTTGAAGCTACTCTAGGGCTATTAGCTTGGCAAAGGTTTATTGGAAGGACGGAGTAGGGTATAAGATATATATA
This sequence comes from Aspidiotus rigidus, assembly GCA_035079385.1. NCBI lineage: Eukaryota > Metazoa > Arthropoda > Insecta > Hemiptera > Diaspididae > Aspidiotus > Aspidiotus rigidus. Next base: position 2,802,162 of record JAVHKY010000004.1, on the reverse strand, counting down.
TATTTTTTTTATTGAAGCGATAACATTCGAAGCTTCCAAGCTCGGATTTTAGGAGCAATGAAAAATATCGCGATATTATTCACGAAAATATTTCGATAGAGTAGGTACGTTTTGTTTTCTGTTTATTCGTGAGCACATGCTACAGCTGAGCAAACAGTGATTTTTCATCGTGTACACATTAACACAGTCATAAATACACGCGTAAATATCTTCCTAACGAATTGTCTTCAGAAGCAAGCCCTTATCCATTCTGTCACGCATCGTTATTTTTTTCTTTTTCTTAGCGTACGAGTGATTTCGATAAACACGAGCAATCGTCATAATTCTACCCTTCGAACGATAATTTCTTATGATTTTCTATCTTGAATCACCTAGAATTTAATCCTATTTTTTTCCCCTTACTAAAATAAGATCTGTACCGAATATATTCGTAATCTTGTTCAACCATGACTTGCTCTAAAATTGACGTGAAAATGAACAAAAAATATCTTCAAGATATCTTTTGTATTTACTTTTGTATGCCTCTTACATTTCGTTTTCATTTTCCGTGTAGGTGCTACGATGACTCATTGTATGATGCGATAACACCCACTCTCTGAAATAATTTTACTCAGTAATCTTCGCTCCTGTTGTAAATAAGGTGCCTTTCAGTCATTTCTGATATTAAGATAAATAACGTTAGACTCGTGATACCTCAACTTCTGTAATTGGATATTGTCTCACCGAATGAAAGGACAATAAATCGGAACTTCCTCACGCATTTCTAGACGTGCGAAGTCCATTATGTTGCTCAGAAAAAACTTTATTCAAATCAAGACTGCATTTTTTTTTTTTTCATCCTCAATTTTTTTAAGACCGGTATTTAAAAAGTTAGACGAACACAAAGCACGAAGGTGAAATGAAAAAAATTCCACACGCGATCCGCTAACTTGTATGCAATCGCAGCTCAATTTTCTAACCTCACTCTCATTTGTGTTTTCTTCGCATAAGCCTTTCTTTCCCTTTCCTGAAACTTCATATACATGAAGGAGCTGTTCCCGCTCCTCATCCAATGGGCTGAATATTCCTCTTTATTCCAATCTTCCCATCTTCTTATACTGCTGATTTAGCTCTAAAACAAAATAATGTAATATTTTTGTCTGTAAAACAATGGAATGTGCGTTGTCCTACTTATTTAATTCCCAAGGGAGAGAGAAACGTGGTCACAATGGAAATAATGTCCCCCTCCGACTACCGTCCTCCCATCTTTCTTTTTCATCATATTGTAAAAATTTTCTGACGAGCTAATGATCTTTGTGCAGTCCAGAAATTGTAAGAAAGAAAACTTTCAAAACATCATACCATAAACTTTGAACCGCAAAAAGCTCCTTGCCCTCTGAAAAGCAGCTTTTTAAGATCCCAAAATGCACGAACTCCTGATTTTTTCTCCAAACTAATTCATCTTTCTTTTGTATCTCTCAGTAGAAACGCATGCTAAACCTACGAAATCATTTTAAGAGGTGAAAAGGTCACATTTTTTGGCAAACCTAAATTTTCTCATAATCCAGGCCAGAAAAATTTCTTTAATCTGACCTACACAAATTTTTTCGAGCAACGTAACCCAATCTAACTTAGGTTGATGACGTCGTCGAAGTCAGACACGGGACGTCTTTTGAGAATGCTCCCGTTCTATGCAACGTAACCTAATCTAACTTAGGTTGCTGACGTCACAAGTTGGTGTTGCAATCAAAGTCAGAAGCGGGTCTTTTCTGCAAAACATAACCTAACCTCATATAGGTTGATGACGACATTGAAGTTGGACGCGGAGTTTTTCTGAGGATGCTCCCGAAAACTAAGTTGCCTCTGACACTTTCAACATAATTTGGGTACCTTTAGAGCCATAAATCAGAATCTCACCTACGAGTGCTCAAATGAAGCTCTTATTTTACTCGTCACCCCCAATTTATAAGAAACTACATGCATATCCAACTAATAATTTTTGTTAGTTCTACGTGCATTCCACTTGCAGTGTTAGGATTGTTAGTCCAAATTGCGGCTCTTTGAATGCTGTTTTTGGAGCGTTTTGGTCAGACCATGCCCTAAGTCAATGTCTAAAAGTTGGTAGGCCTCTTCTAAGATTTAATAGGAACTTTTTGACATATTCTAAGTCTTTGTTTCATTCTGAACCCCTTTTTTAATTTTAAAATTTGCCCCCCCCCCCCCGAGAGATTCGTATGTACAAGGTATAGATCAGCATAACAAAGCGTGAAAACGCTTTCCTTCGACCGTGAAGGCAAGGTCGAAAGGGGATATAGATTTATCCTTTTAACAAGCCCTATAAACTTAACTTACATAAGGAGCTTAGAAGAAGTATAACCTTGAAACTCGACCTTGGTCATCGAAAACAATGGAAGAGGTCTATTGACCTACATTAGGGACTTCGAGAAATTTTGACCATAGAACTTGATAATTATTCACCTTGATCATCAGAGGAGCGAGGGAAGAGGGGCGAAATGGTAGTGCACTCTCTCTTATGGAATGAGATAAGAGACAATCTACAATTAGACAAACCAAGCCTCAAATTGTATTTTTTAAAGACCCAAAATATGCTTCATTTAGCTTTTAATTTGATTCACCATCTCATTCGTGTGGTACTCTTCGATAAATTTTACCTATTTAGTAGTAAGTACGGCACTGTCATATTTTGTGGTACATTATGGAAAAATTATAACAGCCATAACTCTTTTCTCTTCTTCAAAGGAAAGATCAAACGCATAATACATTTAAATAAACTTCTAATTAAATTTCATTAGCGTTCGATAGTTAGAAACAGAGTTCTTGTTGGAGTTATACACGAACATGTACAAGCACGCGTGTGCAGAAACCCCGCGAGTTAATGCAAATAATGTGTATATTATTCGTTCCACATCAGACTCTCACATTTTGTTTTATCGTAATTTTTCTTTTTTTTTTTTTTTTGAATAATTTTGGCATACGTAATAGTATAGTGAATTATTATGTGCTTATATTGATAAATTTCAGCCTAAATGTAGGTACTTACTAATGCTGCGCTCTCCTGAATATTGTGCTTGCCGAACTGTAACACAGGATGAACAAACGCATTATTTTAATAATTTTCTTGCATTTCAGTAGGCATTTAAAAAACTCCGAGATGTATGACTCACCTATGACGCTCAGTAAAGCCATTTTATTTTCTTGGAGATTTTACATTGGAAACGATCCTGCGAACAAAAAAGAAAACAATGATTTTGTAAGTCTACAAATTATTGTACACGAGCGTCAGTCCTAAAACACCGGTACGCAAGAGGTTTTATTGGGTAGAAAAGATTTAAATTGCTTCAGGAACGAAAATTTAGTATCGCACAATTTACCATCAAGTCACGACGAACGTGTTATTATGACTATAATTAAAAATTTTTAACTACCTATACCGAAGCCGCACTTTGTGAAATAAAACTTTTTCTCTCTCTCTGAAGATTACACCAATTTACACTCATCGATTCGCAGTCTCCAACTGCTTGCATTAATAGAACTTAAGCAGATAATATGGGGATAAACGTACAGATTTCTCGAAAACATTAAACCAAAATATCTTTCCAGGTCCGTTCATTGAAATGCGAAAAAACGCACGGTCGCAGCAGCAAAAACATTCAGCAAACAAATATACGTATAATATAAAATGGAATTTAGCTTTTTCATTTCAGTTTAGAAACTTATGAAAGTTTCGTTCTTAAGCCTGATTTTAAAAATAAGTGCATAAAAAAAGTTTTCGCCAACTTTTTGCATTGACGTGCGAAAGCTATTTGAAGTTTTCAACTTGAATATTCGTGTAAGTCATACAACTCGATATACAAAATTTATCGTGCTTAGTTTCACCAGTCACGACACAGACTTTCAATCGTACATCATCGATACATGATTTACACTTGTTACAGTAGTATCCAGATTCGAATTTCCGATATCCTACATAAATTTTCAAAGACGAAGAAAAAATATGAACTATCGAGCAATTTGTAGAATTTTCATTAGGCTATCGAAGAGTTATTTTCATCATAAAAATCTGTGTAGGCCTATATAGAAGACAATAAAAAATAAAAATCGAAAGAAAGATTCGGTAAAAATTGACGAATCAGGATAGAACAGATATTCAAATCATAAACCACGAAACTTCAATCATAGAATAGGTAAGTAGAAGGATTCGTGATTCGAATCAGGAATCTTATTCAAAAAAATAAAAAATAGTCCGAATTCTGAATCACGAATCGCAAGAATTTGAATCGTGATTTGTGATTCACGATTCGTGAGAATGAGAGTGGTTTCGTGATTCATTCTCGTGCCCACTGCCACAGCCCACTGCCCACCGCTGAGCTGTGGGTGACACGAAACACCGTCCTAGTTTGAGACAGTACGGAAACCTTCGTTTTGGTAGTAAATTGATGATATGAAGATGGACGAAAACATCCTTCGTTCAAATGGATTTTTTATGGACGGTGCGACTTAAGGACGCGAATGTCGTGGTATTGTATCAGCTATACTGAAGTTCACGACCTGTATTTTCAGAGAATTGCTGGACGATATTCAGAAACGAGTATCACAAGACCAAGAGAAATAAGTTTTCTGTAGATCATTTGCGTGAACGGAATGATGCCAGCATTCATTACAATTATCAGTTTACCCTTCTGAATATCTGCATCGTTATTCATGATTCAATTGCCGAATCAGCTGATGAGGAGCAATATTCAGAAGATAGAAAGTAAGATTATTTTGAATTATGTATAAAAATACGTTCCTTAGAGTGTATTACCTTCAGGATTTATCTACTGTGCTATACAAGTATAGGATTGGCAATGGCATATCTACAGTTGAGTTAAGGATTAGGTACCATAAAAGTACCTACCATAAACTATTGAATTGTACATCTTTTACCTCAAAAAATTTTTGAAATTGAGTTAATCGAGAACCATTTTTTTGATAATGAAGTCAGTTTCCAGATTATTACGATGTTCAATTTGTTAGCTTGGAAAACTTATGAATGCATTATCTGATTTTCAGATCGCTTATAACAGATAGTCCCTCTTGTTGGGACTATAATTATATCAGTATGTAGAGGAGTGGTCGATTGGTTGGATAATGCAAACAAATGATCGTTCGCTTAAAAAGATGGATGTCCATTTTAGGTACCTGCTTTCGAGCTCATTATTATACGTTCATCAAAAATGGTGATATAGAATTTGTCAATATAGGTAGGTTTATATTTGAGTTGATCAGAGAAAGTATGATAATGATAATTTCGAGGAAACCGCGTAAGAGTTATTTTATTGTAGGCCATTGTAATTAGAAATTATACATCGTACAGTCCCTCTTGGGTCTTATGGTAAATGTTTTTGTTAGTTTATTGAGTTCAAGAAATTTTCTGTAAAAGTGGTATGGGCGGATTTATTAATACATATACAGGGTTCACGTTTCACTTTGTAAAATTTGTTGTTAATTTTTCGTTCCAATTCTGTATAAAGAAAATTCATTAATAAAAGCGCCGAGCACACAAAATCTAGCGACAAACTAACTGATTGTGTTATCGTGGAAAGATAATAAAATAAATAGAGAGGAAGAAAAACATCAGAGGTCCCATGCCGATGTTTGTTTTGATAGTACGGACTATATAAACCTATTATAAAATTTTCTCGTTCCCTTAATTAGGGATGTCCCTCAAAAAGGCGCCTATGTTGGTTCAAATTTCTGTACCATTTTTCTATCTTTTATAAGGAGAATTTGTGAAACAACAAAAATTATATTATTAATATTGTACTGGGTACCTATGTGAGCTTTTTAAATTCAGGGCGTTCGGTGAATTTTGTAAAGTTGGTTCACGTATCTGAAATGATATTGTTAGTAAGTCTTTGCTGTTTTTTCTACAATGCCTATAATAGGTATTATCGAAGAATAATTCTGTCAGTTTTTTCCCTCTATATTGAAGTGCGTTCGGTGACGTTTATGAATGACGAGAGAACGATACCTAAGTATAATATATTATTCATCCGGAAAACCGTTGTTCGACGTCTTTTTCAGTACGGAGATTGTAATATGTCAAAAATCAATGGTTACTGCACTCCCATAAAGAACTGATCAATAATAATGATATCGTAAGGAAGTGCCGTGTAATTATGCTTCATAACTATTATTTTCAAGGATGAGTATAATTCTGACGTGACTTCGCTGTGTGTCGTGTAGTGAGTGCTATACTGTCTATTTTAGTGTAGAAAATTTTGAATTCCTGAAGTAATGATATTTTCTTACGTAGGTATAGGCATGGAAAGTACTAGGTGCGTTTCTCTCTTCTTTCTACCTACATTTCGGAAACATACCGACCGATCATAAATTTGCCGGCTTTTATTTCATGATTCATGAGTTGGTCTCTGTTCCTCTCTCTTCTTAACCCTTTCGACGAGTGCTCACGAAAAATCCAATCATAAAAAAAACTCACCTCTAAAGCTCACAAAAGCACAATCTCAATTCCTCGTACAAAGAGGAGACAGAAGAAATGATCCGTTCACCAATCCTCGACGACATTACATTTAAATTAGCACGCTTGCTCATCAGGGTGCATTTTAGACTCACTTTCTAAACAACTATTCCTTGATAACATCTTCTCGAAACCTAAATGACCTCACGTTTATGAGCTTCAGTGTAGGAAATATCCGACCAATACTTTGAAGTGAACGGGAAAAGAGTCACTTAATGCGTATAAAAACTCCCGGGAAATCCCCCTTTTGCCGTCCATGCATGTACTTGAAACTGGGAACTTTTTCGGTAAAAATACTGGCCCTCCTCTCGTACATCATCAAAATATCAAAAGAAAACAACTGGCTTTCGAAGAATTCGAAATTGCTAAACCAAGCTCTAACGAGAACATTATTTCAGTTAACGAGCTATCCCCGTTTCTCCTGTTCTCGATGCTATGTAGTTTGTACAGTAGGTACTGAATCATATATCACAAAATTGAGCGTGTCATTTTTAATTTTCACTATTTATTTGCTCTTGTATTTCAACGTGCTCTTCTTTTTAGGCGGAGCGCCTGAGCGTAGAGTTTTCATACAGAGTTCTACTTTACCCTTTTAATCTTTTGATCACCTTTAACTTTTACCATAGAACGAAAAATTAGTAATGGAAGCGTTGTTTTTCCAGTGGTACTGGAAGAATTTTCAACATTTGCATTAGTTTGAATTCCTTATTTCTCTATCGTCAAGTGGAGAGCCTCATCTGCTTTCACGCAATAGATTGTGTTTCAAGATTTAGTCTTCGTATCATATCTAAAATTCTCTACGGACTTAATAATATCTCAGGATGTCTTTCGGTCTCGAAGAAAGTCCCAAATTCAACGAAGTGAGCCTAACGGGAACCAGGATTATCCTGGAATTCGTCTAACCTATCCTAAAATCGTAATTTTTCCACGAATTAAAATATGACGGGGAAAATTCGGGACCTTAGTGTAAAGAAATTTCTTTTAGGGTCTCGAAAAAGTTTTGGATATGTCCCCAGACAATCGGAAAATGATCCGGTTTTTCCATTTACAATTTTAATAAACATCCTGTATCGTTTTTCCATCTCTTGTAGCCCCCCTCGTTTCCATTTTTGCCTGACGTTCCCAGTCTATCATTATCTTGTCCTATTTAGTAAAATTATAACCAAGTAGGTAGTTCAATCGTGGAACTTTTACTCAGGAAACAGGTGTTCTAAAATTTCCGATTATGAACCTAGTGAAGCGACTTATAAATAAAATAGCATTGCATCCTGTAAAATGTACGAGTACTTTGAGTATGTTTTTTGAATTTAGGAAAAGAGAAAGCTCGTTCATTCTATTTGTCTTCTTATTTGAAGTCAATTTTTGAGTAATGTCACTTAAAGTTTAAAGCGGGTTTGAAGACTTTCTTTATCTAATGGACTAATTTCAAGAAACGTCGATGTCATTCTCAATTTGTGATAGAAAACTTTCTTTCCTTGTAGTCCGTATTGGAGCTTTATGAGAGAAATGTCTGTTGAAACAATATAAAATATTACCTAGTCTTTTTTAGTAGAGCTGGAACCGGCACTTTTCCCTCGCGAGTTGACCGCACGACCCTCATACTCTTAGATTCATTCTTTCGCAAATGTGAACTGTCACCTATTTTTTTTTTTTTCTTTTTGAACAAGAATTTTCAAGTTTATTGTACTCTAACAAAAGGCTGAGCGAGTCCGTCTGTAATTATTTTCTCTTATCTCCTTTTCATCATCAAAAATATAAGTTCGCTGATAATAGTGATCGTCAAGTTGAGTAATTGTGGAAGTTTTTCAAGTGAAAATCCTACAGTCGTTGTACAGTTGCAAGATAAAAGGTGACATTTATGAGTCTGAATCTGAGAATTAAAACTTTATTCTCAATAAGAGAATTTTCACAATTTTACGGGATGGACTGAGTTTCCTGTAGTGGAAAATTTACGATTTTAGAACATTTTCGTAGAAATCTTTCGAGTAAGTAATTTGGCTGGGAAGACATTGACGACTTGTAAGTCATCGTCGGAATTTTTCGATAAACTGCGTCTAGTTTTATCACATAACGTTATTTGTCGAAGATCGAATCTTTGGCGTCCGACAAGAAAGTAGTCGGAAAAATTATTCATCTAGACGCTTATTGAACAGAACTTTCAAGCGAGGGCCGGGTCTCGAAATGGTAAATATATGCATAAATTCTTATGTTTGATGAAACTCATCGTTTTATTTCGGACTAAAAAGAGACGGTACTGGATTTATTTCATAATCTCAATTTATTTGGAATATCTTGAGTTTTTTATGACGAGAGAATCAAAAAATTCCTGCTTTCCGGACACTTAGATAAAATGTTTCTATTTATTATCAAGAAATTAAAATGTGGAGGTTTATTTGAAGGGTCTACGAGGTTTCTTTATTCGTACCATCAAGAATCAATTTGTGTGTTTTCGAAAAATTATCTCCTGTATAAAGAATGTACTTTGCAGAAGAAAATGAAGAATTCGAATACCACTGATTTCTGAGAGCCGGCAAGAATTTTAACATTTTAAATTCTAATATGGTATGCCCATTTTTTATAAATGGGGGTCCATTTTTTGAGGAAGTATGTCAACAGTCGGAGTGTTATTGTAGAACGGGGATTTTTAACTTTTGAATTTTCGTCGCACACTGAAACGTTCATAAATGTATGATAAGAATTGTACAGTATTTGACGCATGTAATTTGTCTGATCTATTGCTTTATAATACATCACTTCTCTCGTTACACATTCCTTTTTAACTTCTTACCGATCGTCAGCTTTCACTTACGTAGTGTGGGAATGTTGAGTTCTTTGCGGCACACTTGGAGGGTACTCGGAGCACTCCAGTGTGCCGAGAAGAGCTGTTAAGAACCACTGTTGTACGTGCAAGAATGGTCTTGTGTCTCTAAAAAATTGTCTTCGACAACTTGTCGCCAATTTTTCTCATCATGGATGATAGAAAATAGCACCTTCACTCAGAAACTTAAATTAGATTACTTTTGAAAAATAATGAAAGAATCGGTCTAGATACGAGTTGAAAAGTTTTGTAAAGTAGGCTTTGTGGAGCGTTACAGCACTGGTTATCAATTGTATCGGGTACCTGATGTAAACTTTTGCGAAGGAGATCGAAAAATTGTGTGCATGGGTTTTCTCTTCGGTAGAAAAGTCGACGAAATCATGGAAGATAAGTCATGTTCTCTAAAAATTCTCTCCTGCAGTCACCGTGTTATTTTTAAAAATTTTACTTCCTCAATTTCGAAAAGTTTCTCTTGTGCCTACTGTCAATTTCTCTACTCGGAGGGAAACATTATTCACGTATGTAAAACCATCTGCTTTCAGGAAACTGACCAAGAATTCAAAGTATGTGGTTAATTATAGAAATCCTATGCTACATTGGAAAAAAGTACGAACAACTAAAATTTCAGCACGGATTTTTTTTTTGAGGGGGGAGATGTGAAAAAATTGAGACATTGTGAAATGACAGCATTGGATGTATTTATTCTGGGAATGATTTGTGTTTTGGAGATTCTTTCTCACAGCCATTGGTAATTTATCCTCGAGTCCTATCAACTGTGTCCTACTGCTTATCGTCAATTTTTCGTCCGCACGATAGCAGAGAAAAGTACGTTATTCGCAAGTATTCTCTGGAGATGGTGAAGAATTTGAATAGGCTCTACAACTTCAGAAAGAAATCGGGAAGTACTCTACATGTACCTAGAGAAAAGTATGCGAACAGTTCAAACTGCATTTGTGTAAAAATTTAATTGAAAGTTTATCTTTCAAGAGTACGTCCAACACGAGCAAGGAAAATGTATCATTCAGAAATCGAAGTAAATGTTTCTGAGAAATGGGGAACAAATCGATACGAAATTTGTAATTGAAAATCGAGAAAAATTACCTGATTCACAAGATTTCCTATTTTTAGGAACTCATATTCAAACAGCTTGGAGTACATTAATTGACTCGTGCTTTTGAAAAACGGACGGCATACCGCAGAAGTGGGAGAAAACAATCAACCAGACATTTGAACCTAACCTTTTCCATGGTATGCGAAGAATGATGTCTATCGTTTTTTTAGTGAAAATGTACAAAAAGCTCGAAATGCCCTACGATTGTCTTCTGCAACCTACCTTGTAAAAATATGTCTCTCAATGACATATAGAAAAAATAATAATAATCCTGGATTCTGATCAGAGCCATTCAGATGCAGAATTTTCTCAACCAACGATCTACACATAAACAGTATCTTTTCTGAACGAATACCCTATTTCCACGAAGTCGATATAATCAACGCACTTTGCAAGGACCACTCGTACAAAATTGACTCTCGTTCTCGAGAAACCCCATTCTTCCTACCTATGATGCACTTTTTCGTCGAAGAACGAAAAGAAACCCGTCTCGCGAGCAAAGGTTAAGGTTAATGAATTCTGACGACTCCTGAAATGACAGCCTCAGATCAACGATGAACTACATCCGATGAAAAGTTTAATTAGGTTTTCGAGAAGAAACTTATCAGTCACGTGACTCGAATTTAACCCACTTAAAGGAATTGTGCAAGTCACTGCGGCGGTGATACCAGAAGCATAACGACATTACAACGCAGCTCTTATCAATAAACGTGTAAAGGCTGTGCGAAATACGTGTAAATAGAACGAACTCTGCTTATCATCTAGCGATTCACTGCACGTCCGCGAACGAATGTAGCAATATTTACAATGCTCGATCGGAAAAGATTGATAAGACATTTTGCACAGAGCGAATTCTTTCGCGTCGCTCGATCTTGTATAAAATGCAAAAAAGCTCGTACGAAAGGTTAAACGAACGCCGGAAATATCAGTCGATGAATACTTACGTACGTGTGCATTTTAACGCGACCACGACAGTTCCAAAATCCACGTGGAACACTAGTAAACCATGTTTTCACCATTTCAAAAATGCTGAAAATTTAAAAACAAATGCTAACGCCGTTATCATACTCGTAGGTTTCCACGATGCTACTGTGACCTGCGATTGTTCAACACTAAACAACGCCTATAGTATTTTATCGATTTCGCCTCATCTAATCCTAACGTACGGTTACAACCATTACCACGTTACGCATGTCCGTTTTTTCGCGTACCACCGTACTACAGTCTGTCACAACGACCCAGTCGGGGTCTGGAGCGAAAATATTTCAGTTGTTTCGGATTTGAAAAATTGTGCAGAAAATCTTCCGGTATATCTTGACGAGGAGACAGACCCAATAATTTTATCGATCACTAACCTGTAGGAAAGGTTTCACAGCGCTCTTACGATTATATTTTTATCTGCAGCAGCGGCGTTCATTGATGGATTCTCGCGCGCGAGTACGCGCCACAACCGGCGGCTGATTTACTAATGAAATTTTCTCGATTCGCGTATATAATTGTTTTTACTTCAATCTTGGCAAGATGAAATTTAACTGAACGTGAAGAGCAAAATTTTCGTATCGTCGTGCAACGAGTATATATAAATTGTCGATAATGGAAAATACTCGAGAGCTCGTTAAGTTTCTAATAACATTTTAATTTCGTGGAATAGGCCGTCGCCGTCGTCGAACGAGAAATTTAATTTCTTCGACTATTGTGCACCCGCCATCCCTCGGATAAGTGTCTTGGTATAATGAAAACGGCATCACCGACAACGTCGGGCGCTTTCGACGTCAGAGCAACCCATAATGACTTCTATTTTTAAACATTTATCCCGAGAGGGTTGAAATCATTTTTTCCCAGAAAACTATGTAACGAGTGGAGTGTGTATTGACATGTAGGTTTGTTTATACAAAGTGTTCATTTGTCGGTATATTGTATGTGCTTACAAGTTACAAAATGAAGAGTCATATAGTAACCTTATGAGTGAACCTCAGTTAAACTTATTAATTATAGGTACAACATGGCTATTAATGCACTCTCTCTAATTAGGGAAAGAATCAGCGATTTCTGAAAGGCAAAGCATGTGAATATTATGAAGATAACAAACGGCAACGCAAGGCTCTGGATCATGTTTCCGTTTTTTGTGGAGGAGGGATAGTTTGCTGTGTGTTTGCACGTTTTGAGCGTATTGCAGTTTCCCTGTCTGCTGAACTTTTGTTGAAAAAACAAAGCTGACAAACAGGGCGCTTCGGCTTGCCTTGTGCTTTCATTTTTTCTTAAACTGCAGATTGAACGAATACGTTTCTCTAAGTTACGGCTATCCATAGCGAAAGTAAACAATGCGAACCGCAGAAAAATTGACACGACGAGCGCTTTCGGTTAATAACCATCTTCAGGACTGAAATGAAAGCAACTGACAAACGGAAGAGAAGAACAAGGTATTAAGATTGGCCAAACGAGAAATCGCGGTGTGAATCAATCAGGCCATCTTCCGGAATGTACGAGTCAAGTACAGTAATTTCATTGGTGTTGAGATGACTCATCATCTTTACATGCTCGAGGGCGATGCGTTCACAGTAGGAGTTCTCCTTATGGAGGAGCTTTTCCGATCCCTCACGGAAGTTGTGGCCACTGTTTATTAGATGATCAGCAAAAGCTGACTCCCCTAAGTGTCCCTTATTCCAAGACTTCAGGTGCTCAGCTACTCTAACCTTCATTTGGCGGCTGGTCTCATCGAAGTAGAAGCCTCCACAATCCCTACATTCCAACTTATAAACACCACTCCTCTCATCAACGGGTATGGGGTCCTTCAGCCTAACAAAAACAACCCTTTGACTGTGTAGGGTTGTAAAACGCGGGTCTGAAGCCAAACGGGCGAAGGGCCTGACCCAGTTGGAGGGAGAACTTCCCCAGGAAAGGGAGACTGATCCAAAGCATACGACGATCACGGATCTTGTCTCGGGGGAGGGAGGTGGTGGAATCAAGAATGCTCCTTGTAACTTTCCACCGAACCATTACGTCAATATCAACATTGACCCCATTCACTCTGGCCAGGTGTTTTATTGTGAGTAATTCTTTCTTGAAAGCAGCCTGACTCGAAGGAATACGAGTCAGTCTGTGAAATAGGCTATTAAAGGCAGCCATCTTATGAGCAACAGGACAGAACGAACCTCCGTGGACTAAAACATCGGTCGTAGTATCTTTCATGTAACTTCCAAACTCACGGATACCGTCTGTTATAGAGATCGATAAATCCAAAAAGTTGATGGAAAACGACGGCTTCCTTAACGAAGTTAAACGAGGAACGCAGGGAACCTGTTTTATGTGTCAAATGGGATTTGGTATTGAAAATTCAAGGAAGCCTAGACCTAGATAAAGCTAGTATAAAGAAGGCCTAGACCTACTATAAGCCTAGTATAATATAGATTGAGAGTCTAAATTTTTCTCGAATCCCGAGCTCGATAGTCGAAATTTTTCCAAGTCCCCCTCCTACCATAATTATATAGCTCGAGAGTCGAAATTTTTTCCAAGTCCCCCTCTTATCAAATATATAGCTCAAGAGTCGAAATTTTTCCAAGTCCCCCTCCCCCTGTCATATAAAGCTCGAGAGTCGACATTTTTCCAAGTCCCCCTCCCCCTATCATATATAGCTCGAGAGTCGAAATTTTAACAGGGAACCTGTTTTAAGGGGGGATTTTTGAGAAATTTGCCGTGCGCCGTCCGCCGTCCAGCGAAAAACTTGGAAAAATTTCGACTCACGAGCCATATATTATAGGAGAGAGACTTTGAAAAATTTCGACTCTCGAGCTATATATGATAGGAGGGGGACTTAGAAAATTTCGACCCTGAGAGTCAGAAAAATTTCGAATCTCGAGCTATATATGATGGGAGGGGGATTAAACGAATCCGTTCCTTTAAGTTACGGCTATCCATACTAAACAAGAAAGAGGAATACTCCGACGTGGAGTAAAAAAATGCAAACCGCAGAAAAAAATGAAAATACGCTTGCTTTCATTTCAAGCTCGAAGATGGTTGTTTAACCGAAAGCGCTCGTCGTATTTTCATTTTTTTCTGCGGTTTGCATTTTTTCACTCCACGTCGGAGTATTCCTCTTTCTTGTTTAATAGGAGGGGGACTTGGAAAAATGTCAACTCTCGAGCTATAAATGATGGGAGGGGGACTTAAAAAAATTTCGACTCTCGAGCTATATATGATACAAGCCGTAAGCCCGCTAATGTAAATACTGTAAATATTTTTTGGTGAGTAAATGTCCGGCTGTTTAAACTGTAGCATGTATTGGAAACTACTAGGATTATTAGGTGTTCATCAGTCACGTTCGTGTGAAGAGAACATCTATAAATAGTCGCGAGATTTCTTGTTCTTGAAAAGAAAGGAAGGAAAGGTTTTACGACAAACACATGTGCCTAGGTTTAGACGAACTGACTGCACTTTCAACGTTTACCATTGTAATTGAGCGATGATTGTGTCGTTCTACAGTCAACGATCTTCAACGCATGTAAAAAAAATCCTGTATCGGATTATAAGAAATAGGCTGGCGCGGGTAGCCGGGTCCAGGGACGCGACCGGACGAAAGTACGCGCGATCGAGAAGGGTAGGTTTCAAACTGCTCTGTTTATTAGTAAATCAGTTCGATTAAATCGTGGTCGATCGTCGAAGTTACTAAGCGTCTAATGTTGTATTGTTGTGTCGAGGTTTTGTTCGATTGTAATTAGAAATTAACTTTTTGGAGAAAGTACTCTCATAGGTGGTGACGGAGTATATTCGTATACGTGTAGGGTGCTCTTAATAAGTTGATTCGTACGTTATTGAGCTACTGATATCGTATTGGTGAGTTGGTTCACTGAGCACCATTCTTTTATCGTTATAATTATTTAGATCGACGAGTAGGGTACAATAACTATATTCATAGTTACTACTTAACTATAGAGAGCATAATTTAATTAATTATTGTGGGCTGGCTAGTCAGGGAAGAGTCGGTCTCCCGTTGAGGAGGTTACAGTGATCGAAGGACTGGTCAGGCCGTTGAGACGGCTGTAGTTGGATTTTTCTTATTGAGAACGCACAAATCCATCAGGGTCGTTTGTATAAACGGACTGATCGAGATGTTGACAGTATTTGAGTACAGATCGCCGGATGAGGCAGTACTTCAGATGGTTATAAATACAGATCGCCGACTGAGGCAGTATTCGAGCACAGATTGCCGGATGGGGCAGTGCTCGAGTACAGATCGCCGACCGAGGCAGTATTTAAGTACAGACCGCCGATGAGGCAGTATTCGAGCACAGATCGCCGACTGAGGCAGTATTTAAGTACAGATCGCCGACGAGGCAGTGTTTGAGTACAGAGCGCCGACCGAGGCAGTACTTTGTTTTGTACATTGTTGCATGCATTGTTTATGGTAGACGTTGGTTAGATTAAGGCCACGTCTGATGGACGTTTTGGCATTAGATAAGGCGCTACCGGATTAAGTAGATGGTAGTTGACGCTGTGGGTGAGCCACATGTAGAGCGTCGGGGGTCTGGCTCACAAATCGTTGGTAGAGGCCGGCCAACCTCTGCCTTTGTGGTAGTGGGAGGATCCTGCCTTGATTCGGACTTGTGCAGAAAATGGATATAAAGAGGAGAGATACGTTGGTGGTAGAATCTTCTTGTAATTTTCATTGGTTAGATCTGAGCACTGTTTGACCACCAACACTCTCATTAGAGTTTTTGCGGGTTCTGCTCGTCATATAGTTTAGACTAGCTTATTATTAGCGATGGGAGTAGTGCTCAACCATTTTTAATTTTACAGGGATCGTTTATGACGTAAAGAACCAATCAGTCACCGTCAGCGCAGGTAATTAGAATCAGTAAGATAAGTCAGTCTAGTTGTCGAAGGTTAAAATTCTGTTCTATTATTGTATTGACGCCTTGCTTAGTTCAGAACAGGCAACTTGTACTCCTCTCCCTCTCCCTTACACGAAAAATTAGCTTCACGATAAAATTTTTAATTATTTTCAAGATTCTTGATATTTATTTATCATTAGTATTCTTTTAGTTCAATTTCTAATCTAATTCTTTTAATTTCCAATTTTTCAATTTCATGTTTTTTATCGTTGATATTTTGTTTTACACTTTCAATCTCGTTCTTAATAATTATCTTCTCTGATAGTTGGATGTAGAAGATCCTTTGCGCATTCTTTTTTCTGGGTGTATGCTGAAAAATTTGTCATTTTTTGTGGATTGTTGGAGGAGGTAGATAACTTCCTATATAATGATACAATTGTCCAAAAATTTTGAAAGTTGTAAATATGTTTGGAACTTCATTACACCCTAAAGAAGTCATTGAAAGCACATTGTTGTATTTATGCAAATTATTAAGAAAATGAGATCTATTATCCCTTCCGTCTAATATTTTTTGAAGAAGATCCGGCATTGAGGGGAAATCAGGTAACTTAATCTTACCACACCCCCCCCCCCGCAACAGAAATTTTGATTTTCAGTGTCAAATAATTTTTCATCACAAAATGTGCACGTAATTGCCAGATCCCCAATTGAACCCTAATGAATGGACTATTATCGTTCTGACAATCATTTTCCACATTATTTTCTGATGTCAAAATTTCGGAATTGACACGAGCCCTCCTCCTCTTGTTCGTCAACCGCCCTAGATTTGCTTCCTTTTAGCGTTTTGGCATTTCAATTAGATTGCAATAAAGTGAGACATCCGTGACTTCGATATTGAATTTTCGAAATTGACGTGAATTGTTTTTCTTTTCTTAGTCCTCACGTTAAATTTGAAATAATGAAAGACAACTACCAATTCTTCAGATAATTGCTAAGCAAAATCTTTATCATAACCCTACACTATTCGATTACTCATAGTATGGGTATTCAAAACTTCTCCGGTTAAAAAGAACCGTTTTCCAAAAATAATTGCCTAGCACATATTAATTTTCGATGAACGCCTCCATAATGATTGCTTAGCATTTTCAATCAATAAATAAATGAATGATCTCTTGAACCATTCATGAACACCCCTCCCGTGCGCCATCCAGCGGAAAACTTGGAAAAATTTCGACTCTCGAGCCATATATGATAAGAGGGGGACTTGGAAAAATTTTGACTATCGCGCTGTATATGTTAGGGGGGGGGGAGACTTGGAAAAATGTCGACTCTCGAGCTATATATGATATGAAAGGGACTTGGAAAAATGTCAACTCTCGAGCTATATATGATAGGAGGGGGCTTGGAAAAAATATATGGCTAGAGGGTCGAAATTTTTCCAAGTTTTCTACCGGACGACGTACGGCGCACGGCCAACTTCTCAAAAGTACCCCATAAAACAGGTTTGCTGTTAAAATTTCCGCTGTTGAGGTATATATGACAGGAGGGGGACTTGGAAAAACAACGGCTTCCTTGAAATTGCAGCGCGTTCAAGTTGTCACTTCATCATTTTCGGGACTTGGAAAAACTTCAGGCTCTAAGATTTATATGATAGGAGAGGGACTCCATTTAATTTTTTGTTTGGTACTTCTGAAGTATGTCAAGTGAGGTAATGTTTCCCCACTCACCTAAAACGTTTAAATCTTTCCGAATCTGATCTACGTCCCCTTCATCCAGACAATCCTTCTAAAGGCGACATCAATCATCATCTTTTCGAATGTTCAGAAATATCCAACATTGGACAAATATTATACTCAGAAGCCATCAATCTATTCTCTACCCCTCTCAGAGCCTCCGACCTCCTATCATCCGAAAACCCTTCGATTTTCTCACAAATTTTCAAATTTATTTTAGAGCTACCTCTTTCCATCGACATTTAAATCCAAATCAATTTTTCTATTTTTCATTCGAGGTAAGGCCCAGTAGCCATCCTCTTTCCAACTTTTGACCTGTTCCATGTCTTTTCTCTCGCCGGACCCCGATTTTGAAACTCGCGAGTACACCCCCCCTCCCCCCTCCACCGTCAAGAGAAATCTCTACCCCGTGGGTGATTCAGAAATTCGCGAGTACACCCCGAGTAATGATAATAAATAATTATACTAATTAATTGATAATTAAATCATTAAATAATTAAATAAATAAATAAATAAATAATTAAATAATTGAATAAATAAATAATTAAATAATTAATATAATTAATAATTAGAAAATCTCTACCCCGTGGGTGATTCAGAAATTCGCGAGTACACCCCGCGTAATAATAATAAATAATTAATTAATTAATTAATAATTAAATAATTAAATAAATAAATAATTAAATAATTAATATAATTAATAATTAGAAAATCTCTACCCCGTGGGTGATTCAGAAATTCGCGAGTACACCCCGCGTAATAATAATAAATAATTAATTAATTAATTAATAATTAAATAATTAAATAATTAAATAAATAAATAATTAAATAATTAATATAATTATTAATTAGAAAATTTTCTAAGTCCCTCTTCCTATCATATATGGCTGGATAGTCGAAATTTTTCCAAGTCCCCTAGACTTGAATTGTCTCATACCATTCCAATACAACAGCGAGACAGGGGGCGAACGATCGGAGCGAGTTCGCGCTACCTCATATTTCTCAAAAAAGACTTGAATTTTCTCATACCATTCCAATACAACAGCGAGATCGCTCGTTCGCCCCACGAAAGTTGATACCTCAAAATATAGAACACCCACAATTACCTCAAAATATTTCTCATACAAGACTTATACGACGCCAAGATAGGTAAAGGGGTAAACGAATAATATCTCACGAACACTTGACCTAGTAGAAGAATTAATAATAAATAAATAAATAAATAAATAAATAAATAAATAAGTAAATAAGTAGATAATTAAATAAATGAATAATATTAAATAATAAAATAATTAAATAATTAAATAATTAAATAAATAAAGGCTAGATAATCGAAATTTTTCCAAGTCCTCTAGACTTGAATTGTCTCATACCATTCCAATACAACAGCGAGACAGGGGGCGAACGAGCGGAGCGAGTTCGCGCTAAGACTTATACGACGCCAAGATAGGTAAAGGGGTAAGCGAATAATATCTCACGAACACTTGACCTAGTAGAAGCCTAGACTGAAATATTCCAAGATGACTGATAAAATATAAAAGACATGGAACATGATTTTCATTTATTTGGCTATGCCAGAAAATTTTTTTTCAATATCGGTATCATCGAACGATATATTTTTTCAAATAAACTTTAAAGAGCATTTAAATCATACTCCCTGAATCCATTTTTCTTCTTTTTTTTTTTAATAATTTTTTTTGGTTGAAAAAAAAAAAAAAAAAAAAAATATTTTGCGGTTTTTGTTTCTATTAGTCAATCGGTTCCACTCCTCGAGACATTTCGTCCAGAGAATTAACGGGGCTTAACCTGAATAGATTTTTCATTCAGAATCGTACGTGTGTACGAAAGCTCGTCTCAAGAACTTTTTGATGCAGGAAACAGAAAACTT
Source organism: Aspidiotus rigidus (assembly GCA_035079385.1). Taxonomy (NCBI): domain Eukaryota; kingdom Metazoa; phylum Arthropoda; class Insecta; order Hemiptera; family Diaspididae; genus Aspidiotus; species Aspidiotus rigidus. The sequence continues at coordinate 2,782,264 of JAVHKY010000004.1, read as the reverse complement.
ATTACTTGTACAAGGTACTTGCATAAAGTAAATGGAAAGTTGAAGAGAATATTACATATTTTTAATGATGCTTCTCATCTCTCCTTGGATGATATGATTGAGCGAGGGAGTTTGTCGATGCCTACACACTCGACTTAGGCATTATTTTATTATACTGTCCTTAAAGCGGTATTTACCTAATCGAACGTTTGTGCTACCTATTCTGAAGCTGTCTGGCAGTTGATGTGGTCCATCTTGCGATATAAATTTTTCGGACAATCTCACTCGTCCTCCTCTGGCTTGTAAGGTAAGAGGCTTGAAATCTGCTTTATTTGGTTGCTAAAGGATGAATCCGCGAGATATATTACTTCCTTGATAATTTTAGATTACCAGCACTCTGTAGACTTTGAAGGAAACATATTTTCTATCTTAAATATTCTCTTATAAAATAACTTGGAAACGCTGCCGAGAAAAGTTGTTCTTCAGATTCATTCATTCCTATATCTCACTCAGATACAATTTTTTACACTAGAATCGACGTAATACTCGACTAGAAGATTCTTTATCGCATAATAGGCTCGACTTTGAGAAAGGATAGACAAGTTCGAATTTCGAAATCGCCAACCGAAGACGCGTTCGAATAGAATTTTCCGTCCGTTTCGCCGTCGTAATACTCGTGTACGAAATGCATTATAGCGCTTATGATTCCTTCGATGTTGAGACTGCAATCAGTGAATTGTCAAGCTGTGAAACGTCAGCATGGGACTATTATGCAAGTCTGCGAATGGAATTTTCTTAATGGGCACGCATTTTCTTTTTTATGATTTTGCTTCTAGTATACCTACGAGCTTTGTTTCGGGAAAATACTGCTCGTTAAGACCGACACGACACGACTCACCGCCGTACATGTTAAAAATTCTACACGAAAAAGGAAGTCATTATAGAACTTCTGTATTATTATAGAATTTACGAAACTATGGAATTTTCCCTTTACTGATTTTTCTAATAAATGTGCGAGATGACAAATGTACATTACAGAATTTTCAAGTCGAATCCTGCGTTAGATGTATTATTTGAAAATCCCGGAGTTCATGTTGTTTTTAAGCGTCGGTAATAAAATTTCGAAGGTCAGAAGATAGCGACGAAGCTGTATTATACCCTAGTAGCTTTAGGAGCGAGTTTTTTTTTCTCTCACTTTTCCTCCTACCGAGGTGAAATCGTTCTATATCTGCGGCTTCATAATTTTATTTTTGCTCTCTACAAACTTCATAAAACAAATACATAACTAATAATTCAAGAATATTTTAGGAGCGTATTAAGAGCAATTTTTTTTTTCTTTTACCTCGTTTTATTAAAGAAAAACAGTTTAAATGTAGTACCTTTCCGTTATAGGTACTATGATATTATGCGTTATTATTATTTTAGCGCATAATTTCATATTTCGAAATCTGTATAATATATCAAGGTATTCATGGTGACATGTATACGATACGAGCTGGGTCGAAAAATTTAATTTCGAAATAAAAAAAATTTTTTCACATTTTTGCGTAATATTGGTCATTTACGAGTACCTATGTTGAATTTTTTCCATTTATGAGAAAATTTTGATTTAGTCGAGATAAATACAGATATTGAATAGATTAAAATTTACATTTGTTTAAAGAGCACAGATCATATGAAAGTTTCCCCACAAATTTTGGAATTAGGAGACCCCGGGGGGCTTAATGCAAGAAATATCCAGATCCTTTTGCATTATATTGGTGACAGAACTCAAAGTCATCTCGAGTCCAGGCGGAAGGTGAAAGCTTTTATTTCCCAGAACCGCAGTGTTGGGGAAGAAGTCTGAGGTCTCATATTTTCATCTTGAACGGCCACAAATCCTGAAAACAAGGGGAGGAAATCAGTAGAAACATGAAAATATTGAACGGCAGAACAATTGTGGATACAATTTGGAGTTTTGGGAACGCTATGCGTAGGAATATTGTATCGCGAGATGTTAGAAACGTCGAGAAACACCGGGATAGATCGACAGCATTGACATAAAGAAGGTGATATGTATGTGTAAAAAAAAAAAAGGCGTAGGTGAAACGGTCTGGACGGTTTAGAACAGACCTAAGAATTGCAGATTTTTCAATTCATCAGAGCTTCTTGGAAGATAATCATACTAGAAGAGAATGAGAGAGAAGTAATAGGATTTGAGATCATACGAGGGGGGAAGGAGGGGGATTATTTAAGGAAGGTGAACCCAGTGACTGCTTTGAAGCAAAGTCCACTGCGCCTTGGAGGATGAGGAAGAATTAAGATTCATTGGACGATAATTTTGGTGGAAGAGGTATCTTAGATAAACAATAAAAGAAAGAAATGAATGGTGTAAGGAATTTGCAGAGAGGAGAGGAGGGGCGGAAGAAAAGCAGGCGATTGTAGCGGTAAGTCTGGCGGTGAATATGGAAGTGGCGTTTCTCGACCAGAAAGAGAAACACTCCACACTTTTCCCTGAGGGTACAGTTTTAAATTGAGAATTGATTTTTACCGAGGAAGGGTCTTAGAACAATTTTAGTCCCACGTTTTGCCTCCCCGGCGCCCGTCATTTTTGTTCAAAATACCCTCGGACAAAACAGATTCCCTGTTAAAAATAGTGTTTCTGAATAATTACGGGCTGGGAACCTCCTGAAGACATTTTTTATTCAACCTGATTTTTTTTTTTTATTTCATTTGCTCGGTGGTATTTTTGGTTACATGGTAGTGGTATAATAATAATGATCAGAGCCCGGATTCCTCGGCATTTGTCGAATCATTTTGCTAAAGGCGGGAGGCTTGACAATCAAATAGAAGTTCATTTAAGGGGTAATGGGGACTGTAAAACAAATTTTATCTTGCCGAAAAATGCCGAAAGTGGAATAAATGCCGAGAGCATGGTTTAAAGCGGAATAAGGCTGAAAATGACCATTTTGTTAAATATCGTCCAAAATTATAAAATTTTGGACAAAATTAGCTGAATTTTACTTAAAGTTTACCAATTTTGTTGAAAAACACCTCTTCTTTGAAAATATTATTATTAGTTCAAAGTTAAAAAATTAAAAATTTTGATTGCAATATTGCTAGGATTTTTTATTGATGAGTTTAGTCCCCAAAATTTGTTTATTCTGGTCAAAATCACGTAATTTTGGTTGTAAATTGAATAATTCTGGATAGGAATTTGTAAAAGCACTAAAAACGAATGTCTTTCTCATTTTTTTCTTTTAAATGCCGAATAATGCCGAAAATGCAACATCAAGTGCCGAAACTTTTCATTTTTAGTGCCGAATAATGATAAAACCAACAGTAATACCTAATTACAACAAAGAGAAAATAAAAAAATAAATAACTAAATAAAAAGTAATATGTAAAAATAATAACAAAAATACATTCTAAAAATGAAAAAAAAAAAAAAAAAAAAAAATGAGGCAATCTGAGAAACTATACCTAAACTCGCTTTTTCAGTATCTAACTCTTGAATTCATTTTTTAAAAAGTGTAACTTCGAAAATTCGTGTCTCAGAGAATTTTCAACCCATGTGGAAAAAAACTATCCTCTATTTGAAAATGCAAAACAAAAAAAAAAAAAAAAAAAAGATTGCTTCACAAATATTTTAGTGTTGAGATGATGGTGGAAGGTATTTTCAGATTAAATCGAGTATTCTGTAATGCAGGATTCGAAAAGAAATGCTCTACAGATATGTCATCTCCGAAGGGTATGATAGAGGGGTAGATATGTATGGGTGACGCGGGTATGTCCAGGATTACCTCTTCCCGTACAGAAGTTCTGTGGGATGAGGACCAAGGGATGGGGTCCGTTTTTATTTTTCGTAAGTTGTTGATATTTTGGTCTTTAATGCCAAAGTTGTAAACGTTTTTGTTGAAAATGGAAAATATCGGTCGGTTATCAGCACCTCCAAGATTTTGCTTCTCGCCATTGGGACCGTCATAACAACCACTAAATTTTTTCTTGCAAGCGTTTCGGTGTTGGCTGAGATCCTGATGATTAAACTTGTAGTTATTTGAATGCCTCCTATCTATATTTTGTTCATAGAATCGACGTTCCATGTCCATAATTCGCTATATAGTCGTTCATTGTCGTCGCTGTTAAATCGCTCTCCACAAATTTCAATAAGTTCATCCATTTTATTCTTGAAGTGTCTCCGAAAGTGGAAATTATTATTATTTTTTTTTTATTTTAATTAACGAGCTACTAGCAGCCTGCCTTCAGGGCTATGAGCTCGGCTAGATTGTGTGATTATATGCGTGAGAGGAAGTTGGCTTGTTGTAAAAAGTTGAATATGTTAGGGATGGAGGGAAAGAGATCTGAAAGTGCTTCTGTATGGTTGTGGGGGATGGATAAGGAATTACGGAGTTGGGTCAAGTTGGGGCAGCAGAAGATGTGTTGAACGGATAGGGGGTGTTCAGATTCGCAGTGAGGGCATGAGAGAGGCATAAGATGAGAGATGAGGTGGGTGTGAGTGAGTGAGTCTGGTGTGGCCGATTCTGAGACGGGTGATGACTATTTCTTCTCTGCGTGTTGACAGATTTGAAGAGTCCCATGCGGTGGGAATATTTTTAATTTGGGCTAGTTTGTTTGAGTGTGATTTGAGATCAGACCAATGGGTGAACCATGCTTGAGTGATGATTTTGTGCGTATCGCAATTATTTTTATTTATATGTCTCGAATTAGGATGAAGATCCTTTAGCTACTGTCGTCATACTTTTGGAGTGGCTCAAATTTTGGAGAAATTTTATCTCTACAAGTGTAGCATTCATTTTACTTCAATCTTTGTCCCTTCGTCTTCGAATACAAGAAAAATTATTCTATAGAGTGCCCCTCTATCTTGAGAAATTTCTTCCGAAAATTATTTCAACTTCTTAATTGTTTTTTTTTTTTGTGAATTTCCCGGAATATTTGTGTTTTGAGGTATTCCAAGTTTCAGTGGCTTTTTCAACGCAGATGAATATTGAGGAATAGATACTTTTATTGAGTCGTTTTTTCTTTTTTTTTTTTTTTGGGGGGGGGGTGCTTCATCTCAATTTGTTGCGTTTGCGAACAAATGTGTCGGTCAACCTCTCATAAAATCTCCTCTTTTTCAAGTTCTGATGTGCTCCACTGGTACGTTTCAATGCGTTTATCGATCTGTTGGGCTCTTCGTTAGTCAAGGGTATTTGATTTGAAAAGTTCTTAATTTTTAATAGACATTTGATGACGTAGGTATTTTATATATCTGTATATCCGTGATTCATAATTAAACCCGATATTTTTTTCTTTTTCTGATCAAAATTGAGCATTTGGTATTTCTCCTTCATTTTATGATGCACTTCAAATCGATGTTTAGTTCTTTAGAGCCCAAAACTATTTTCTAATTTATTTGCATTTGAATCTGGTCAAAAAAAAAAGGTTAGTGATAGGTATACTTGCATGCTTACAGTTCCAGAATTTAAAATTTGATATTATTAAGAAACGTGTGTCAATATTGATTTGGCATTTAATTCGAATTTGTTGGAACAGAATTTTGTTGGTAAATTTCATGAATTAATTTCATTATATCCCTCCCTGTCGCAGTACAATTTAGCAATTGATATGCATTTCGGAGCATAAATTTCGATATCACGTAATCATAGTGGAGCGTCAGTTTCTTATTAACATTTTAAACTCCTTTCTGTTTGTTTTCGCAGGAATCTTCTCATCCCATCGTGATACCAAAAGAAGATATATGGTGCAGTTTGAGGTGAGTCTACATGTAAATTGCTTATATTTAAAGTATAGATTATTTTGTACGCTTAAATAAATAGATCCTGCAGCTGAGATTACACAACATTGGTTCACTTTGATTGACTTTCGAGTCGTCATTTTCCTTACTTGTTGCTCCCTCAGCTACAGTTTTTTTTTCTTCTTCTCCTCGATCGTAAATATTATTAACTCTCCCTGTCTCAATAAATATTTGTAAACGCTTACGTTAAATTACTGCGTACCGATTTGAAATGCAAATGTTAAATTTTTGATGACTTGAGTCATTTCTCGATAAATTCAAATGAATATTCCATGTCCTATTTTTTTTTATATATCCACCCATAAAGAATAGAATAGTTCTGTCTTACGAACGTGATAATGACCCGGTGATGACAATAATTCGCAATGATGAGGGAGTGAGATTTTTTATAGCGAATCTGTGAAAATGGGCAAATGTGATGGCGTTACCACTGACACTTGAAGGCTGATACAAGCTTGTCTAGACCAGATAGAGTAAGGTAATACTTCCCGACGCTCGACGGAATTTTTTTCTTGGATCTCTCGCATGTCTCTTTGTGAAGTTGAATTTTGTTATGTTCCAATTTTGAAATATCCTTATTTCTTTCTGAAATTTAATATGGAATAGATGCAATGATTTGTAGTTCGTTGTATAGCGCCCTCAACTCCAATCCCGAGAGTTTCCATTCGACTGCGTCAACCTAGTCCTCGTGATAAAAATTCTGTATGCCTCTTCGGTTCACTTTCGACACATTGAGCTAAATTTTTAGTTTCGAACGCGTTCAGTATCGCGCGATAAAACCCTATCGAGGATAATTGAAGACTAACTCTCTGAAAAGAAGGAAAACATATTCAAATTAGGATATTACATAATATTATTGAGGGGAGGAGAGGAGCGGGTGAGAAGGAATGCGGTAAGTTCTCTGGTGGATATGGAGGCGGAGTTCTTCATGCGAGATGTTGAGATCCTAACCTAACCAGTCTTAGGCCCCGTCCTTGTGGCAGAAAAGTTGAGAGTAAAATTTTGAAGAAATTGTTCTGATGATGTTTTATTTGTATTATTATAAAGCTAGCTTTTTTGGGAGTATCAGTGGGATTGAGACGGATGTTAGCAATTGAGTTTAACCAAGGGGACTCATTTTGTCGTATATGCAGCGCCGCCCGTCCTCCATGGTAGAGTGAATGTGGGTTGCGTATACATTAATTTCGTTTTCTCCTTCACCAGAATCGACCCTTTCGGCTATAACTTCAGTATTGGGAGAATCTCCCTGGTAACCGCCAAGCTGCAGTGCCTCCAGGTACGTAAAAAATTGGAACACACAACGACAACACGACCTTGGATATATTGGATCGCTGTTGGAGTCTCTTCCTCTTCTTCTTTCCTCCGGCTGAATTAGTCTTCCTCTTCTTCCTGCATATCTGGATGTGGATGGTACACAGGTGTCGAGTTGGCCATACCCGGGTTCTGCATTTGCCTATTCTATTCCTGGTCCACCTTCTTCTTCAGGAAAGGTGGCTGCAAATGCAGAAAATCTGGTTCCGTGTTTTTCGGAACCTAGGCTACTCAAAGCGAGAACTTCATCGACCCCAATCTCTTGAAACGAACGTTTAAGCTTACCCCGCTCACGCCTCCACCCCTCGGACTAAAATTAGGTGTGCTCTAGTCCATCATACCACCCTTGGTTGCAGTGCAAACACGTTGCCTGCTCAACTTCCTTCAACTTTTCATGAAGGTATTTGTTGAGGCAGCTGTGGCCGTTTCAAGATCAGCTCACCATGGTCTCGGTTCTTCCACTCATCAAGGTCGTGTATTAACACACTAGTCGTACATTTACCCAGCTCACTCTGAGTAATTCTTGTTTTCTATTTCTCGAGCAAGGAGCACCTGGCTATGGCTTCCTGTTTGACCCTTGAAGCCTCTTGATCGGTCGTTATCTTCTTTTGACGTGTATATGTGTCTTTGGCCTGGAGGTCAGTCTGAGATCTGCGTCACGCGACGCGACTTTTCATGACGTCACCAATAGCCTTGACCTACTTTAGGGACTTGGAAACATTTCGACCTTTGGCCTTCATTATACTAGGTAGGTGCAGTATACTAGGTCTGACTTGGAAAAATTTCGACCTTCATATCGATGGTGTCATGGCAATAGCTCCTTAGCCTACAAAGTAAATTTTTCAGGAAACGATAAAAACGTTTCAAAAATTCATTTTTTGTGTTATATCGACTTTTAGTGAATCTTATGATTTGTTTCAACTCTAGTTTCGTATTTTCATTATATTTCTTATAAAATTCTATCACTTTACCGGAGAATTGTGGGTTACGAGATATTGTGCATTTCCTAATTAGGTTTACGAGGTATTAAATGTTGACCCCAATACTACTGAAGAACGTTATGATGAACGATAAAAATTAGAAAATTAATATTTAATTCAGTACCTATAACAACATTTTTAGAGAATAAATTCCAACATTTTGGCTATTATTTAATAATAAGATTAATGAATGGCACCGGTAAGGAAAAAATTGACCAGAGTAGAACAGAAATCGAAATGTAATAAATTTTCTTATGACATTGGAAAATGAAAGAAAAAAAATAGAAAACTTAATACAGTTCAGGATCAACAAAATTCTTAGACTTTAAATTCGTCTGACTTAATAATAACACTACTGAACAGCTACCTTGTTACAAAGATTCTATCACGTGATTCTTAGATACTTTTCAACGCTGAACACGAATCCGTTGTCCGTTTTTTGCTAGCACGTCACAATTTTTAGTAATCACGATTGAAGTTCTCGTTTACTTGCCGCGCGTCGTCGCAAAACACATTGACGATAGCAGCGTCGCTATCAAAAACGTTCGTTACGTTCCGCGACAGCGCGCGGCAAGTAGACGAGAATATTAATTGTTATGATTACGTGAATATTTATCGTGATTACTATAAATTGTGACGTGCTGCAAAAAACGGACAACGGATTCGTATTCAGCGTTGAAAAGTATCTAAGAATCACGTAATACAATCTTTGTAACAGGATAGCTGTTCAGTAGTGTAATGTAGGTACCGTCGATGCCGACTATAACGAGGCCGGTTGAAACGGGATTTCAGGTATTGCGAGCAGAATCCGTGGTTCCTTGCACTTCACCCATATAGGCTATGTAAATTACACCGGTTACTACGAGGAGTGATGCCAATCTTAACGAGCTTTTCCTTATCAATTAGGGCGTATATTCTCGCAAAAATGTTACATCTCTTATCATACGAAGATTGGTTATCCTTGAATGGAATGTTGTATACACCGGTTAGTTTGTTTTGGCCTCGCGGGGAAAACTTTTCTCCTTCTCCAAGATTCGAATTTTTTCCCCCTCCTTCTTTCAAGCGTCTTCTCGCATCCATCAGCATTCCTCCTCTACCTCTATCAAAAACTTGTCTGGGAGAAGACAGTTCGAAAGCTTCAGGTGCACCATCAAGTATCAACAGTCGACTTGTAACATTTGAGCTACGACAGCAACGGTGAATTTCATGAGTGGGCCATTTTATTTTGACAAGTTTTTCCAGCTTTTCACTTGTGAACAGATTGTCCGAATAGCATTTCTTTCTATTGATTGGTTACTCTCGAGTCAACCTTATAATTATAATTTGCAGTCCATCTTCTGGCAACCGGATATTCATTTTCCAGACCTGAGAATGTTCACGTTTTATATGAGGAGAGGCCTAGAGACAACGCTGGCGCTCTGGAAACAGTCGAAATAAATTCTACCTATGAAATAAATATGTACAAACTCCCTCGTTCGTTTTTCTCTACTGCATTTGTGTAAGTTTTTCTATACTTTCGTAAGTAGCGAGCCTCTCGGTATATCCGGATACAACGAGAATCTCGTTATAACCGGGGTATGTCTACTGCGAGCTTCCGGGTAAAGCGAGAAAAAGTATCAGGCCCTTGAATCTCGTTATAGTCGGCATCGACTGTAATAATATTGAGGAAAAATTGACTAGAATGGTACAGAAGTCTGAAGGTAATGAATTTTCTTATAATAAAAAAATAATAGAAAAATTAATATGCAGTTGAGTATAACAAAACTCTTAAGGCACTAAATTCCAACATTTCGACTAATTTAAGTAATAACAATAAAAAAAATTGACCAGAATGGCAGAGAAGTTTGAAGGTAATGAAATTTCTTATGACATAGAAGTTTAAAAGGTAATTAAATTTTTCATGACATGTAAGTCAGAAGGTAGTTAGCCGAAAATGAATACTGACCAGGTTATTATATAAGCCTATAATGAAGGTCAAACTTACTATAGCAGCCGAGTATAGAATCGATATTTCGATACTATCAAGATCAATCGAAACTCATGTATCGATATTAATATATCTTCCCACTGTCTTTCTTTGCAGACGTCCAAACACGTATAAAGTCTTGATTCTATGTTTTTCTGTGAAGTGGAAAAATTTACTCGAACTTTTTTATTTTCTTTGAACACCACCGCTCTCTCATACAGGAGTTCAAGTGGTGGTAACCAAGGGGAGTGATGAAAAAAAGAATTTGAGATGAAAGCCTAGAGGGGATTGAAGCGACAAAGGGAATGAATTACCTGGTCTGAGAGCGTTTGAAAAGATGAAAAGATATGAGTGTTGGACTGTTGAGGCCAGAAAGTTAGCATCAAGTGGAAAAGCGTTGTAACGGAGAGGAAGAAAACCGGTCTCACTGCACAGGTTGAGTTGACGGCTGATGCATAGTGAGATAAAGGTAGTCGACGCCTGAAAGATTGAATTGAGATTAACAATTTTAAGGTTGTTTTGTTGGAGTGGGTGTAAATTGGAGCAATGTAATCAAGTTGGGAACGGACTTTATAGAGTCAGAGAAGGAGTTTGCGGTTACAGCCGTAGGTATTTAAGAGCATTCGAGATTTAATTTACTAAAACGTCCAAATAATGTTCTGTTTGTACTTTTTGTCAAATACCTACATGTACAAGAAGTATGCAAAGACGATGACGTGAAGATACTTTTTGAAAAAAATGTAGCTCTTATTTCTATACACTAATGTCTTCGTTAACAGTCTCAAGAATGAAAGACTTGAGCTGTTTGTTCATTCTCAGTATATTTGGAACCCAGATGCTTGAATTCATACGTAAACGTGAGAGAATCTTTTCATACATGCGAGCAATTTACGATGATAAATTGAACTTATCTAATCTCACTTTTGACGGTCCCTTTGGGTATGACCTAATTTTCAAGTAAAAATTTGTAAAAGAAACGAGCGCAGGGGAAAAATAAAAAATTGAAACTATAATACTCGTAGCTACCGATTCATTTATTCTGCAGCTCGCTACGTTTCCACTCCAGCTACAATCGGTTCGAAGTTTGATTTTTCAATTTTCCTAATGTAGGTACCGGTAACTTTTTCCTTTTGAAAAATGAACGGAAAGTTGTTGCGAGTTCGTCGGTCGACTTTTTTTAGCTTTGGTGTCGCAGACACTAAAGCAATTTTCCGATGATTGTTGTTCAAGACGAATGAAAGAGACAGGAAGGAGTTGCAAAATTCAACTTTGTTTTTTCGGAAGCTGAGTTACGTGTATGAGGCGAATTGGGACATCATTTCTTCCTGTATACAAATTATATTATACGGCGTGACAATATTTTGGTCATGCTCTGGTATTTCAAAAAGATTATACTGTTCTAAAAGTATTTGGAACGCTGAAAACGATGCAGTTTTCGGTTTTTCGATCCTGTCTTCCCAACCTCGTGTTATGATCTCGCAGGTCGTAGCGATACCTATCGCACGTTGTAGTGTTTCGATACTGTAATCGTTGAATGCTTTCCGCTATGATCTCGAAGGAGTAAACGAGGTCATTACTAGAGATTGGGAAGACGGATCGAAAAATGGAAAATAGCGTCGTTTTCAGCGTTCAAAATGCTTCTAGAATAGCATAATTTTTTAAAATGCGACAGCTGTGTTATAAGAGTATATTATCCATATTGATTATTGCGGAAAAAACAAGTGCTGCTCCGTCAGTGAACCTAGATAAGAAAATGATGACAACCAATATCTGCGATGAGATAAGCGTCCAGATGCTCAGTGCGATCTGCTCGATTACTACGTGCGTCTCGTTATTCTAGACTCGTGTCGATTGAAAACAGTTCGTGAAAATGATTCTACCATATTGGCGTTATATAAAACGTAAGTTGAACATTTGAATTTTCTTTTAAATTGCTTACTTCTATATGGCGCACACGTTCGTGTTGGGTCAGTTGAAGTAGATGAGGTAGGGTCATAAGCTACTACGAGTAACTTAGCTTTGGAAAAACCGCTCGCGTGAATGTACATAGGGCCCCCGCCAGTCATCAAATCCTGGTACATTCTTCGTATTTTGAATTAATTATTGTACAGTAGTTATTAATGTGTCAAAGTTCGCAAATCTTTTAAGAAGATAAGGTAGGACGTGAATTTTTATCGAGAGAGATCCAACTCATCTTCATTAATGCTTGGTTGTAATGAGCTCAGGACCTTTAGTTTATTATCCTCGGAATGGTTTTCTTTTAATTTCTTCATTCAAGACATCATATCAGTAAGATATGTCAATTTTTTCATCGCTGTTTTTATAGAAAAGCCCACTCTCTCTTCTCTTCAGATTATATCACTCGCGTTAAAGCTCCTTAGTTGAAGCCACTCATCCTTTGCACACTGCTGACTATAAAGGGCTCCTCCCTCGACAGAGGAGGAAGAGGTCTGGGAAAATTGGATCAAGCTAATATTGGAAGTGTAAGATTTGGAAAGTTATCTGTGCTAGAGTCTTATTGTCATCGAAACAGGCTTCATATCTAGATGGGTGACCTCCATTGTTATCACATTGCGTCAGTTATCTCTCCGATTGTAAATATATTTATTTCGAATGGAAAACCAACTCTCCTACTTGCCGATCGGTCAAATGCTATTCCTTTCGTAAATGTGTTGATTGTAGGCTACGAGAACGTCAGATAACTTCAAAAATATATTTTTTTTTTTTCGCAATCGAGAAGGAATTTCTTACCGTACGTCTCCAAATATGGTGCGCACGTTTCAATATATTTCCGATTTTCCACATGTGGAGTGCGCAATATATTCGAGTCAAGAAAATACCGTCAAAGAGACCAAATAAATTTCAAAAAGACTTCTTTAAATTTCTACTACGCATTATATTCGTGTGCGCACTATATAATTGGAGAAATAAAGTATACCTTCCACGTTTTTATAATTATTATTAACACTCGCGTATTTTATGCATATGAAGTAGGATCAAAAATTATTTCAACTCGTTTCGCCCTCTTTTTTCAACCGTCTTTTTTTTTGGCTTCATCATTGAATATTTTTTCCAGTTACTCCGATTTCTTTTCGAGAATCTTTCCCTTTTATGATGACACTTTTATATTTCCAAGATCAATAATAATTCTTACCTCCACCCTACCAAATCAGCCTTGAAATTTTTCTACCTCTTGTCTATTCATTTTTAATGCTGAAAATTTTTTCAAGTTTTTTTTTTCAAATTTACCGTTGCGCGGTCTCATTACTGAAACGTTAATATTGCAATCGGTAGAACCAAAATTATGATAATTAGTGGCAAATGATAGTATAGGCATGAAATTTTGTACACCAGTTTTCGAAGTATTTGTAATTCCATGAAATTTGACCTTCAGTTCTTCGAATTTTGACCACCCTGTCCCCTCCGGTGGGTCCATTCTCCTTCAATTCGGTTTTTTGCAATTATACGAAGAACGGTCACAATTACAGTGAAAATACTTTGAGAGTAAAATGATTGCCTATAAAATTCATACAATGTGAGTGCACTTGACCCATTTAACAATTTTCTGTTCACCATAGGGGTTTTCAAAAACGCTTTTCCTCAATTCTCAAACTGTTTTTATAAATTTCCTCAACAACACCTCACTTTAAAATTATTCTACGACAAACGTTTTATTGATTTGACCTCTCAAGTATCCATTTTGACCAATTTGGGCTTTCGTGAGGAGGTGTTATCAAACAATACTATGTATATAGATGGTCAATTAAAGCATGGGACCGATTTGATTATCAACTCGTCATGATTCGAATTTTGACCACCAGATCTCCTCGAGCGGATTCAGTTTCCCCAACTCGATTTTTTGTAATTTTTTGAAAAATTAAGATACTTACGACAGAAATACCTCTGTTCAAAATTATATTCTGGCCAAAATTCAAGGAAGTGCAGGTCAAATTTCTTGGAAATACTTCAAAAACTGGTATACAAAATTTTATGCTTGTTACCGCCATTATCCCCTAATTCGTTCGTACCACTTGCACGAAATCCTTTATTGAACGGTCACGATGTATTATAGAAACGGGTGAAATCGAAAACTTTTGTCCTTGACAAAAATTATTCAACTGTCGTGTACGACTTTTAGATGATCATAATCGCTGAATTTGTTGGAATATAGAAAAATTAAGTTGAGTCTGGTCGAGACGTCGCGTCGGTATTTAAAACTGGCAAATTCATAATTATTACGCTTCACTTTGAAAGACGTATTGAGCTTTTCGTTCGCATTAATCTCGGATGTGAGCAAATTTATAAACTCCACGCTCAGACTCTTTGACCTTTCAAGTCATGCGGAACGTTCGCTCTACTTATCGGGACTTCCTTATTTTTTATTTGCGCAATAGACGCTCATTTTCAAGAATGTTATCAACTGAAGCTTTGTGGCATACGTGACTGAATGGTCTAGGAGGTGTGAAGGGTTTTCCTCCGAATGATACGAACGATGGTCGCAGTATACACGTGTGTTTCAGTTATTGAATTATCTTTGAAAATACGTCAATAGAAAATGGAGTGCAATAATGTTGCTTGAAATCGCAGAAACGTATAAACGTATCTGTCTCTCGCAAGTCATGTGATTATCTGGAATTTCTGAAAATTGAGCTTGAGCGAAATGACGAGGCATAGGTTAAGGTGGCGTTGTAAAATATAACTAAATTGCAATGTAGAAGTAAATTTTTATAGAAAATCAATGATTGATCTCTATTAAATGAAGTACGAGAAGTTCAATGAGGCTAGAAAATACGTTGAGAAAATATTTTCAGTTTCTGGATTGAAATTTTTTGAATTCGTGGACATTATTAGAATAAGATTACTCCCGAAGTGCGACTAGGTATTTTACTTGAATGCTTATTGCTGCGAACGTCATTATTCCTTCTTCTATTATCCAAACAACTCTCGAAGGATCGGAAATGATAATGATAAACAGATTATGGCATTGAATCTAGCATCTGAAGAAAATAATGAAAATATCAGTTTTCTTACTATTTCTCAAATATTTACTCGAATAATTATTAATTTCAGGATAATAATTTTTTCTCGTCAATGTCAATCTGTACTATCCATGAAGAAGAAAAAGAACTTGTCCAGACGGTATCAAGATTTAAAGTTTATTATCTTTGCGGCACTGCCGTCTGTTGCAATTGCATACAAAAATGAAAAAAAAATGAAGAAAAAAAAATGAACATAGATTAAAAAAAAAAAAAAAAAAAAAGAGAGAAAATGTATAAAAAAATTAAAATAAAAATAATTTGGAAACAGTGTTTTAAACGGCTTCCAAATTATTTTTATTTTAATTTTTTTATACATTTTCGTCTTTTTTTTACTTGTGTTCATTTTTTTTTTTTTTTTTTTTTTTTCATTTTTGTATGCAATTGCAACAGACGGCAGTGTCAAACTTGAAAAAAAATTATCGATGAAGTTACGAATCCATCGTATTTAAATTGATATTTTCTGGAACAAGTAGAATGTTCTTTTAAAATTCCGTTTGAGAACTCCCTCCCTCGATTATTTACGTCAAACTCAATTTTATTCCATCATTTAAAAAAAAAAAAAAATTAAGACTCTATTACCGTTCTCACAACATCCACAGTTCCACTCTTGTAATGTTTAAATTATAACTTTGTACATTCCTTTATTTCAACCGCCGAGCCAATGGCCCTTGAGCAGCTCAGAGCTCGTTAAAAAAAAAAAAAAAAAAAAAAAAAAAAAAAAAAACTGTTTTTTTTTTCGAGCTTTTCAATATCAACTCGGGGTAGGTAACTGTAGAGAGTTTAGGAAGATTGAAGTGAGAAATAAGAAAGAATTAGAGACGACAGTAGAGGGTAAAAGAAAGTGGAGCACAGATACTTGAAGTGATCGTTTTAAAATTGTTACGAAAAGCAGACAGAAGAGGCACAGAAACAGAGTGAGAGAGTGGGAGTATATTCAAGAGTGGGACAAGAAATGAGGTATTGGACAGATGTTGGTAACATTGCCGAAGGGAGAGAGGATAGACCTAGAAACAGATGGAAATGAGTGAGACGTGTGTGACCGATTCTGAGGTGGATGAGAATGATGGCAGGGATCGGTATAATAGTTTTTGAGGTCATATACGGGAGTAAGTACAGGGTCAGAAATTTTATAAGAGTGAAAGGAATTCTTGGCTGCAAGGTCAACCGTGAGGCTAGACAGAAGAATGAAAAATAAATTGGGGGAAAAAAGTACAAGGAATTACATACATCAAACATTACTGTATATTTATAGTAGCATAGTACCGGTGAAAGAAATTGTTAATTTATTTTTTTAGACGATATTCCCATCAAATATGTTTAGAAATACTCCTTTGAAAGATGATTTCCAGGGAACTAATTTTCCTCTGAATTCATTTTCGTTGAGACTCATTATAAATCAATCAAATAGGGCTCTTGAAATGAATCTACAATTGAAATTTTCTAGGTTTCTCGAGTTAGGTCATCTAGAGGGGTATAATTGATGAATTTTTGGAAACCTTCAGTAGGACAATTGTTCTGGATCACGTTTGGATAAAGCTGTAAGTAGTAAAGCATTTTTTTATTTCATAGTTTTTCTGAGCTTAAAAAAAAAACTTGTTTCATGGCAGAGTATTTGGCAAAAATGTGAGTTAATCCGTATCAATTCCAACAGCCAATCAGGTACTAGTAAAATTAGATTCCTACATATAATTATCCATTCCAATTCTTAGAGAAGATTATTCTGGCCTTCACTCGTGAATCTCGACGTCGACAAGCTTCAAATTTTCTTACTATGAAAGACGTAAAATTTCTGAAATTTAGAGAGATTTGAATAAAATAAAGAGCTTTGATAGGCAATGCGAGACTTGAATGATTAGCAGAAGGTTGTCACGATTGATATATGATTCGAATATTTCGATCGTTGTTCCTCATTTACCTTGCGCTAAAAATTTTTGTACGAACGGCCGAATAAAGAGCACTTCTAGCAAGGAGTTGAGGTAGTTGGTGACGTAGGTGTATTTCAAAGGGCTGTAGTACAAATGAAAGAGATAGAAGTAGAAGATGAACTGTGAAGTGTCGACTTATTCTCTCTCATGAAGTTGTATAATTATGCTCGATTTAAGTTAAGAACTACTGTACCCGAGTTCGCGGACGCTTATATTATAAGAGGAAAGGGAAGTTATATTAAATGCGTACAACTTCCCCTCTTTCTCACAATACAATTACGTCTATGAGCGCGTATAATTCTTAACATGAACCGAGCATAGTTTGGTAGAGTCGAATTGCTACTTTCTTGCTCTTTCTAACCTATTTCTCGCGTTATCCTCAATTTCTCGATTTTTGATAGGTCGAACAAAATATCGTTATCTTGTTCTTTCCTGCATCAAACGATCAATAATCCTTACTTATTTCTTGAGAGAGAGAGAGAGAGAGAGAGAGAGAGAGAGAGAGAGAGAGAGAAAAAATGCACTGTCCATTTCAGTCTGATTTTTCAGTCAACAAGCACAAAAAATTTAGTGAAGTTCCAGTTGTGTGTGTGTACGTGTACTAGACAGGAGTCGACTAGGAGTATAATATCTACCCAGCCTCCTCTCGCTCAAAAAGTTAAATTTACGGATGTGTCGTCATCGTGAGTAGATTTTTAGATCGGTGTAATCAAACTTCGTGTCGCCCTGAAAACGCGACCTAGGCCTTTATAACTTCGGTCAAGAAATCAAGACTCTCTGGATATCCGGACCATTGCTTGAGTATGAAATTTCCAACTGTTTTTATTATCGCAGAATTTGGCGCATCTAAAAAATTTTTCAAGTGAGGATTAAATAATGAAATTTTCCTGGGAGGGTTCAAGCAAGGAAATTCTTCTGGAGAGGGTCTGAGTCAGATTTTATGATATTTAAAATTAAATTTTTCAGTTTTGGGAGTCCCAAAATCCCTCCTCTTTAAACACCTCTTTGGTGATGCCTTCCATTAATGTACTAGATCTAAATCTCATCTATAATGACTGATTTTTAGCTTCTGTCATTAGATCATCTGAGTCTTCTTTTTGTTTATTTCGAATTA
Organism: Aspidiotus rigidus; assembly: GCA_035079385.1. Classification (NCBI taxonomy): domain Eukaryota; kingdom Metazoa; phylum Arthropoda; class Insecta; order Hemiptera; family Diaspididae; genus Aspidiotus; species Aspidiotus rigidus. Next base: position 2,764,156 of record JAVHKY010000004.1, on the reverse strand, counting down.
AATACCCACGTTAGTGACTTAGTTTGGGTTACTCTCTATAAGGTCCGTTAATGTCAGATAAGAAGGTATCGTATGTCCTTTTAAAGAGTAGTCTTATCCATTCACTTCAAACCCATAGTCTAGAATCTGATGATAGCCTAGGATGTATCATACCGAGATGACCTCGTTCAATCTTGTAATCAATCCCGTATTCAGGGGGGGGCCAAGGGGGCCATGGCCCCAGGCCTCCACCAAAGAGGGGCCTCCACCACCCTCACTTTTTTTTCATTCACTTATTCCTTCCAAATCGGGGGGGGGGGGGAAATTGGCTTGAAAAATTTAATAGGAGCCTCCACCACCGCTGGCCCCCGGGCTCAAAAATCCTCAATCCGGCCCTGTGTAATAGAGCCTCCTCGTTCTTCCTATCATCTGTAGCTAACTGTAGGGATCAGAGGACTAACCTGGTAGGATAGAGTAGTTCCTTAGTAAAGTCTTACTTCCGATCTTTCCTCCAAATTCCTTCCAGACGAGGAATTTGAGCTCTCCGTGAGTTGTCATCTGGTACAGGGGCTGTGCTGCTGGTGTAGTTTACACAATTGGAACAAATGATTCTCATGAAATTTTACTTGGCTTGGTGTACTATTACAATCTTCGTTGTCCACACCATTCGCATGTTCGGGCAACCGATAAACAAAATCCTGTTTCAGAACGCGTACTGAATTCAAGAAACTCAATTTATATTCCCCACCAAGTTTACTCGAAGCTTTTTCCATTAGACACTTTTTAATGGTATCTTCTTGTCCGTATATTTCCTTTCGTTTAACGTGTCGACGATATAGCTTTGATTTTTTTTTTTTGAAACAGAAATGATAACCGTGTATAAGAGGTTCAGATATACATACTCCTACATAGAGCAATAATTTATGGCAAACTTTCGTTTTCGATTTTCGTTATGCTCGCTATTTTGTCGCACTATTACGAAAGTTTCAAACTTTTCAACTTCTATCACAGAGCGAGAATATACCGATAATTTACAATCGTGCTGTTCGCTTGAACGGCAACCGGGGGCACAGTAATCGATGTGAAATCTTAAGCTCAGTGGGTGATTCAGGTACGGAAAAATGACTGAATTTTAGCACGTATAGATACCCTGTTATACTGACGTAATGGTTATTCGTCTTGTGGAATGACGCGCGGCACCTAATTCATCATTGACGGCATAATAGTCAAAGTTTTTGTTGTTAGAGCTTTTACCAGCTGTATAAGGGGAACGAATCGTCCTCGAGTGAGTACAAAATATTTTGTGAAAAGGCGAAATAAGTTATCTATGTAATGGGTGTAGGTTGGAAGAACTTCCTAGTAGCGGAAAACAATTTTAGGACTCGAACTGTTGGAACGTATTTATTGAAACAAAATACGAGCAATGCTATGTATGAGGTGTTTTCTGGAAACCACTCATTACGTTATCTCCTCCCTCGCTTTCAGTCGATTTCTGGAATCTTCCCTTATCATTCGTAATATTGGAACAAGAATTTTATCGCTAGTCGAAGGAAAAATTAGTCCCATTCTTTTAATTCCAACTTTAGCAATTTGGAGTTCGTTCAAATGAGAGAACGACTACCGAAATGAATTGGGTATCGTGCTAACTATTTGTATCATGTATCGTAGTATCGTTCTCGGAAAGCGCACGACTGTTCATGTGTTCGTTGGCAGCACTATAAACTGTCTTCCGTAAATTATTCTGTACCCAATCATGTTTGCATCCAAGGAAGTGAAGATTTTAGTTCTTTTTCTACTGATGTTTTCAAGCAATATTTGACCCAATTTATGTAGTCGTTTACCCGATTTTTCTAAACTTGAGTTTTTCAAGTTTTTGTTATTTCAGATCCAGCGAAAATGTGCATGAGAAATCTGATGAAGAGCTGAAAAGAAATTTAATAAATTGAGAAATAATAAGGACAGAACCTCGGTAATGTCATTTATGAAAGAGAGGAAGAGCAAGGGCTCCAGATTCGACCTCTGAGTACTGAGGACATCAAACAATCTGGGCTTGTACCTCTTATAAACTATATTCTCCACATACAAGGTACTCCCCACCAAAATATTTATACGGTGAACAATCGCGGGAAAACTATCATCATCCCTATCATTTTCGGATGTTCTACCCCTCTCTTCTCCTAGTTGCGCTAATAAAATAATTCACTTTTTCGGGAAAGGTGAGAGCCTCTATGCCATCGCGAAGAAAAAAAAAAGGAAGTTCCCACCGGAAAAATGTCTTGTGGCGTCACTCAAAATATACACCACCTGTCTCTTGAGATTTTATTTTTTCTTAGCGAATTTTATTTCTCACACAGTCTTCGTCAAGAGTGACCAAGATAGTCTTTAAACCACAATATTGATGATGAGGTACATATGTCGTTTGATTAATGCCGCATGTATTACATTTTGTGTCACCTATGATTTTATTGTTGCATAGCATTTTTCGAATTTCTCTACAGTCCCAGTCCTGGCGATTTTTATTTTTGTGTAGCATTCTTTAAATTTTTTTATAGTCTCCAAAAAAGTTTCTTCTTCTCGATACAACCGTTTGATGTAGAAGAGATCGTTTCCGATACTTTACGGGACACCTTAAGAGGAAGAAAGGACTTAGCCGGGTAAGGGGGGGTTGTTGTGATTTGTATCTCGCGGTGTGCCGTGGATCGTACGAGATTTGAAGACTTGACCTAGTAGGGAAATCACTACAAGTTTTGAGGGAGTTTAAGAAAGAAATCAGTTTTAGGTCAACGAATGTTTATTTAATTTACATAATTAATTATAAATCTAAATCTATACAACGAATTAAATTTTGTTAAACTATATGCGATGGTGTCAACTCCGAAGGGTTCATCTTGAAGTTCCTAACGGACAGAAAACAAAAGCAGTCCGTCGGTGTACGTCTGGTAGAGTAAATACTAATTCAGAGAGATCTTAACGTAATCCAAAGATGGTTACTAAAGAAGAGTCAGAGGCGCTTAGTGGAGGTTGCTTTCAAATAATAGGTAGATTCAATCTCGACTTGACCAAAGCTGTCTTCAACAAAGACGAAAGTTGTCTGAGTCGTATTCGAAGGATGTAAATTTAGAGTTACACGACAATGATCTCGTAGAAGTCTTTTAGAGTTGGTAAGAATTCGGTACGTTTACAAAAGGATCAGAAATCAGTACTTACCAAATCGATCGCCTCGTTAAGGGTGACAACTATTTCTTCCATTTCTATGATTCTCTGAATTTGATAAAACTACTACGGTAAACACGAGAAGGATATACTTCCAAGAAATCTACTTGTGAAATTTACGGTTTGTGACAAATCGAAATATCGGAAGGATATCGTAGCTGATAATTTGCTTCGCTTGTGTGTCGCATGTGCAGCACCGCCCGTCATCCATTATGGAGTAGGTGCGGGTTGCGTATGCATTTAATATTGTTTCCTCCAACACCGGAATCGACCCTTTCAGGTATAACTTCAGTGAAGGAGGAATCTCCTAGGCGAACCCCCTCTTCTACTCGGCAACTGCCAAGTTGCTTTGGCAACCGCCAAGCTGCAGTGCCCCCCTGGCACGCACAAAAACATAAGATCACTCACAACATCAAACACCACCACAATACACAATACAGTAGGTCACTGTTGGAGGTTCTTCATCTTCTTCTCCCTTCAGGGAAGATCGTGGTCCTCTTCTTACTGCAGATCTGGATGTTGATGGTACACAGGTGTTGAGCAGGCCATAGCGTGGTTCTGCATTTGCCTATTCCATTCCTGGTCCATCTTCTTCTTCATGATGGTGGCCGCAAATGCAGACACCTGGTTCCATGCTTCTTCGGAACCTAGCATGGTGGGTACCAGGCTACTCGGGTCGAGCGCTTTATCTACCTCGATCTCTTGAAGAGACCGACTAAGCTCGTCCCGCTCACGCCTCCACGCCTCACACTCAAATAAGGTGTGTTGTGGTCCATCATCCCGCCCTTGGTTACAGTGCGAACACGTTGCCTGCTCAACTTTCCTTAACTTCTCGTGAAGGTACTTGTTGAAGCAGCCATGGCCGCTTAACCCCTGCGTCAGGTGAAAGTTCAGCTGACCATGGTGTCGGTTCATCCACTCATCAAGGTCGCGTATTAGCACACGGGTTGTCCATGTACCCAGCTCACTCTGGGCAATTCTTGCTTTCCACTTTACAAGCAAGGAGCGCCTGGCCTCCTGCTTGACCCGTAAAGCTTCTCGGTTGGTCGTCGTTCTCTTCTTTGCTTCGAACACCACCGCTCTCTCCTCAGCAAGGAGCTCGATTGGTGGTGAACGTGCTAATGCACAAAGAGCCTCCGTCGAGACAGTGCGGTAGGCACTAACACACCTCAGTGCAGCTCTTCGTTGGATCTTTACCATCTCTCTTCTTCGGTATGGTATCTTCATGCAGTCGGTCCATACTGGCGCACCATATAGGAGGATCGACAAGGCGGTGCTCATCATGATCCTTCTCCTTGCTTCTCTCGGTCCTCTTAGGTTCCTCATCAGGCGGCTTAGGTATCCAACTACCCGGCCCGCCTTTTCCGCTGCCATCAGGAAATGGTGCCTGAAGCTCAGCGTTGAGTCAAACCAGATGCCCAGGCTGATAATTTGCTTAGTAATCATTGTAATAAGACGCTGTTTATTTTTAATGGAAAGCAGGTCGAGAAAAGAAATGGTTTAGCCTATTTAGGCTAAGTCTAACTATCGATGATGTAAATAATGGAGGATTTCGACAGGGGGAATGGCCTTGGTCGAAAAATGTTTCAAATGTCCGTCAAAATGTTGTCCCCAATGAGAAAACTCGAAACCAAAAAAATTGGACCCATCCGCTCACCCACATGGGCTGCAGAGTCATTTTTAGGCCTAAAATCCAAATGGCTGTATCTCAAGCGATGATGATCGCACCGCTATGTAACTTGGGGATATTTTAGTATATGTAAACGTTAATCCATGGTATTTTTTTTTTTCAAAAAAAAATCGTTCATATTTTCCTTAGTTTCTAGCAATAACAAAATCTCAAACTCGAATATTAAAAAAAATCAGGGAAGGAGGCACCTAGGGAAAATCATTCTTCTCAAGCGCAATACCCTCTACTACAACATACATTAGTATCATAGTACTCGGTGAGGTGGAACATTTCCAAAAAAATCAATATTATGAATTTCTGTGATTTTTCCATGAATACCGGGGTGAACTATGGCTGCTACCGCAATAGACCGCGAGAAATCAATGGTCAATGTTCGAGCTGAAAAATACGCACTCCTCCGTAGGATGAAATTAATGGGAATGTAGATAGGACCAAAAAAATATTTTAAGTATTTTGTTTATTGATTTGGTTAATTCTTATGTAAACACGTCCACCAATTAGGTGGAGTACGTTAGATTGAAAAATATAGTCAAAAAATTCTCCAGCCGCTGGAACGTTCTGGAAATGACAAATAATCGAGAAAATCCACTTTTTCAACCTGGAAGACCGTGATTTTTGGTATTGCGTTCATCAATTAGGTCAATTCTTATGTAAACACATCCGCCGAGTTCGAAAAAAAATGGTCAAAAAATTCTCAAGCCGCTGGAACGTTCTGGAAATGACAAATAATCGAGAAAATCCAATTTTTCAACCTGGAGAACCGTGATTTTTGGTATTTTATTTCTCAATTAGTTCAAATCTTATGTAAATACCTCCGCCGAGTTTGGAAAAAATAGTCAATAAATTCTCCAGTCGCTGGAACAGTCTGGATGTAGCAGATAATCTAGGAAGTACACTTTTTCAACATGGAGAGTTGTGATTTATCAATTACGTCCGCCGAGTTCGGAAAAAATAATCAAAAAATTCTCCAGTTTCTGGGATGCCCTGGAAATAGTAAAAACTCCAGGTGATCCACGTTTCTAACATGGAAAACCGTGATTTTTCATATTCTGTTTATCAATAAGGTCAATTCTTATGTAAATACGTCCACCGAGTTGGAAAAAAATAGTCAATAAATTCTCCAGTCGCTGAAACAGTCTAGGCATAGTAGAAAATCGAGGAAGTCCACTTTTTCAACATGTAGAGCCGTGACTTTTGGTGTTTCGTTTATGAATTAGGTCAAGTCTTATGTTAATACATCTTACGAGTTGGGAAAAAATAGTCAATAAATTCTCCAGTCACTGGGACGCTCTGGAAATAGTAAAAAACCAAGGATACACACCCACCCCTAAGATTCATTTCCTTTAATTTAAAAATTAGAATGTTTATTTTTGTTCCCCTGAAGTTATAGTGGTACAAACTATGTTACTAGGAACCGTGAACTTGCATGAAGTGGAGGATGTTGAGGTGACAATGCTTCAAATATTGGAGTTTATGAACACGGCTATACAAAGGAGATGATTATCTTCTATTGTGTCTCGGGAAAGGATTCCTCCATATCATGCGAGTGCACGGCTACCAGTAACACAATTTGTACCGCTGCGACTCGAGGGGAAAAAGTAACACATGAATGTATCTCTGATTTTTTAATATTATTTCCAGTTAAATATTGATCTTTTTCGGAATGTTCCACCTCACAGAAGCCTATGGTACCAATGTATGTTGTAGTTTAGGGTATGGCGCTTCAAATGAATGATTTTCCCCAGGTGCCACCCCCCATTTTTTTTAATATTCGAGTTTGAAGTTTTCTTATTGCTAGAAACTAAGGAAAATATGAATGATTTTTTTTGAAAATAAATACCATGGATTAACGTTTACATAATACTAAAATGTCCCCAAGTTACATAGCTGTGCGATCATTATTGCTTGAGATACAGTCATTTGGATTTTAGGCCTGAAAATGTGTTTCTGCAGCCCATGTGGGTGAGCGGATGGGTCCAATTTTTTGGGTTTCGAGTTCTCTCATTGGGGACAACATTTTGACGGACATTTGAAACATTTTTCGACCAAGGCCACCCCTCCCCCTTACCCGGCTAGAGCCTTTAAGTTTGCGTAGCCCGTATAAAACACTCCTTAATTCAAAACCAAGAAAACACGAGAACGAATTTTAATTGGAAGAACCTACGTTTCAAGTCTTGACAGGTTACAGACATAAGTGGAACAAAAGATGCTGGTCTCTTGGTTTCCAGATCTCGATATCAAAAAAATCTAGATCTCTGGGGCTTCACATCTTGGTAGGAAAAAAAGCTCCGCATCATTTCAAAAATATTGAAAAATTTTCCGTCGCGTAACAGTCAATGAGAAAAAAAAACGAGAGACCCGGATACTGAGATGCATGGCGACTCAGTCTTGTTTTACAGAAGAAGTCGGTAATCAACTTTATGGAACGTCTTCTGGAAGTTCATAAAAATTGCATTTACCTGTTCCCTTTGACAAGTGATGCCATCCGTGATTCAAGAAACATTCAAAGTTAAATCCACGTCAGTGAAAATGTTTTTCCGAATAGTTCTGTTCCATTCTGAGCTACATGGAAGTCGAAAAACTTGAAAATGAATCAGGAAGAGGACTCGGGACTTGAGCTCCACCAGGGTGACAAAACAATTTTTAGCTGTGATTTCTGTACAAGATGAGGAATTTTTATTGAAATTTTTAAGGCCTGAACTTCGATGTAAAACTAATTAAGAAGAACAAATTAGATCATGATGCTCACTTCGTATTTTTCTTCTGATTCTTATCAAGTGAGTCAAAATTTGTTTGGATTTCGTAATGATATCGAATGTGTCATTCGTTATAGAGACGATTTACTCAAGTGTTTGGTGAACTTGAACTCCCAGCGACGTCATGTGAACCAGACTTTCATTATACTTAATTTACTGCGAACTTAACCGCTATACATCAATATCGAAACACTTGCGCAGTAAAAAAGCCCGCTAACCATGTATTTTTATTTTTATTGAGCTGATGATTATATGAATATCTCTTCCTCTAATTCAGATGGATTGTCGTTGCTTTCCATGACGAATGTCGGAAAACAAATAATCAGGGAAAAACTATTAGATTCAGCAAATTATTGAAAAAAAAAAGAATTATTTTTCGTACTTCTCATTCGTATGAGCGTAGATTATGATAGAATTGTGGTAATACTTCTACGTTCTGCTCGCAAAATTGCACATATAATATGCAAGGACGCAAATTCAGATCTTAATTATAGACATTCATCTTCGTACGCGACTATTGCTATTATCTGCACAATTTTCGATGCGGAAATATGAGCGCGTTCTCTAAAACCGCTTAACTATCTGTGTACGATGGTTTTTTCCTCGGGTGAATTGATACTCAACTATGTAAACGTATCGCACACATAATAATGCAGGATGTGTAGATTAATTTTCTAGAAAAGTTTAGGATCGTTGTTCCTTCTCTTGTGATTTTATTGGGTTTATTTAAGTTCATAAAAATTGACTCTTTCTCAGAGGTACAGGAATTCATTTTACGACAAAGTGACAGCATCATACAATTCAACAATAACGATGTGCGTTGAACAGCTCCTCTCGTCTCTCTTTCTCAGCTTTTAATTTTTCAAGCCCTTCTTTAGATAATTTCCATCCCAAATCGAGGAAGGGATACTCAAAGAGTAACCACAAATTGAAAAACGTCAGAAAGAACAAAATACACCGCGAGCGCTTTCTAACTAGTGAGACAAGAAAGCTTCCCGTTTTACGTCCAACCGTAATTTTAAAAAACTCAATTCCATCCAGAACTTTCCGGACTTTCAATCTATTCAGTGTATCCAATATTATGATTTTCTTTCGTGTGTTATTGGGTAAATAAGTCTGGATTGTCGAACGTTTCCGATAAATTATTCTGTTTGTACTATGAAATTTTTCTCCTTTCTTAATCACTATGTATACAATTACTATTGTGCAGAGCATGAGAATGCGTTCATTATGTTCGTTTTAAGGTCAATTTTTGTAACCATGAAGTTAGGTCAGAGTCAAGGATCATATTGTATATGATAGGTAAATTGTACAGTAAGAACTGTAGATTTAACTCAATTTGTAGAATTTCTGGAAATTTTTATGGATATGCTCGAACGAAACCAGTTCCCCGTATACAGAAATTATATTTACTATGTAATATACATAATAATATACGATAATTTTATTAAATAGGTAGAGTCTGCTCGGTAATTTTATTTCCCTTTTATTTGTCGTACTTTTGTAGAAACTGTCTCCAATTTCGACTGTAATGTCTGCTTCGTGAAATAGGCCGGGTGGGTTCCGTTTTCGTGAATTCGATAATCGTGTGATGGGCCAAATTGGAAGATAAGTCGTCTCGTATTTATCGTAAATTATCTCGTTAGGACAAGTCTCTTTTTTTACTTGTAAAGATGGATGTGTAACAATTTTTCTAACGTGTCGCAATTTTTTGTGACGTACTCGTTTATCCTCTTTTATCATCAGGTACGCATCTTCCCTGGAATTTTATTCATCGTAGAATTAGTGGGTATTTGAACAAATTTATTGCCAAAAAGGAAGAATCTTAAGCTGCGTATAAACGTATGATGTAACATCTGATGCAACAATATCATCAAAACGAGCTCATATACTCCCGAATCTATGAACAAGTTTTCACAAATCGAAAATCCAAAAATATGTGGAGATATTTTCTAATATACTTACAAAGTGGTGAACTTCCTATAACTCCTCTGTTGTAAATCTGGGCTACTCTTCTAAGGAAAAATTGAAGGTGAAGAGGCTGCAGAAAGATACACGGTGTCTAGGAGATCCTGAAAAGTTGGAAAGTTTGAGCACTGCGGCCAATTCATCTTAATCGAAATACAACGATACTCATAGAAATGACCCTTGGTTTTAGAAATCAAGGAGATATTTCGTGGATAGGACTACAACAATCATTGTACACCACTGTAATGTAATCAGAAAAATTGTTTTCATCTAGACCTTTTCTATTTTTTCGAATTGAGAGTCGCAGCTCATCTACTGAAGAGCCTTGTGACTTCCGGATGTAGCACCATTTTTGCGAATAATTCCAATAGTCTCGTATAACTTATATCATCATGAATAAATTTTTGTCAGGGGGAAAAAGTGGCACAGAAAATAATATATCCTCTTGAGACACAAAGTCGGTGCTGCACTCAAAGGGTATACTCGGGAAGAATTTGAAAAATATAGGGTATACGCCGTATACACTAAGATATTTTCTACAAAAAAACAAAAAAAGTTAAATAAGAAAGACAGAGAGGCAAAAAATCTATGAAGAAATATTTTTCGAAGATATTTTAAAATAAATTATTTTTATCGATGCTTCTCACCTTTCTTTTATAACCCAGGAAGATTAGGCTCAAAAATAAGAATAAATGCAAATAAATGCCGGCAAAGGTTTTTTTCGTGGATTATGTTTAAAATGGTCTCCTGGTAAACATACTAAAAGTCCACAGCGATCAGAGAGCGGGCCCTCCCCCAAAGGGTGTCAAAGTACCACAAAAGTTTTCTGAGAATAAATCGAAAACTAAGCATCAGAGAAAAAAAAGTTTCGAACAAAAGTTGTTCCTCATCAAATTTCCTATAAATTTCACCATATGTATGTCAACTTAGCCCAAAAACTCGAGCTGAAAAGTTGGTTTGAAAGTTGAGCGATTTTCTGAAATTTTTGATTTTAGTGTTAGTGTAGTCAAATTAGACAGGTTTCGGGAAAAAAAGAACATTGCGACATAGTAAAGGTCTGATTGCTGGAAATGGTCAAGAATGAAGTCCAAAACAACATACTAACTTCTCCGCGTTTTTCCCCTAGAGCATCTTTTTATGGGGGTTGAAACCCCCTCAAAATCAGTTTTTTGTAAATATCCCGCTTAATACGCATTTTAGAGAAAAAAGTCATCAGTCAACAAGTATTCCTCGTGAAATTTCCTATCGGACTACGTATTTCATTTCTAACCCTCACGTGATAGTTAGCTCAAAGATTCATGGAAATTGAGCCTCTGCCATGCAAATCCGTGAATAACGCGCTCCTTGCCGAGAGATGACGTCGTTGCGAGGTGGTTATGCGCGAAGGTAACGTTAATATTTCGCTAGTCCATAGGATGAAACGTATACTAATTTTATTAGTTTTAATTAATTGTCACAGGGAATTTGCTGCACGATATTATTTTGAGAAAGGTATAATCAACTGCCTATCATACACGAAAATAAAGTTTTCCTGCATGTATGATATGTAAAAAGCTGAATGGGGGCATAAACATGCGAACCCTTCCCCCATTTCGATTTTTCTAGTTGGAGTGGGTGGATTCGTTTGTACTGGGTTGTGCCGTAGAGTTTTCCGTTCGTGCTGGTCTCTTCCCCCTCCAACCTTATGAGGGGGTGTATGACAGACCAGGCCAGCATGTCGTGCTCCATTTTCGGACTGAAAACAGGCTGAATTTCGTGTGCTACGTTTTTGCTGTATTATGCTCTCAAGTTTTCCATTCTGGTTGTTTAAAGCGATGGTGGGAATGGATGTGGTTTTTTGTTGTGGACTCGCGGTGAAATTTTGACTTCGACTCGCGTGCAATTGAAGTGGGCTAACGTGTGGAATTGTTCCAAGCAATGGAAGGAATGTCACCAAGAAGCTTGTTATTGTTGTGTGCTCCCACAAATTCAAGAAGAACCGCCGCAATACAAATCCGAGAATAACGCGCTCCTTGTCAAAGTTGGCGTAGTCGCATGAGGGTTTCACGTTGATGGTTGATTGGGTCAGGCAAACTTGCTCCGCCATTTCAGGCGATTTCCCGATAAGCTTGTTTTGCGGTGAGAGATTGACTACATGAGTCTTGCAATTATCAAAACGGAGAAACAAGAGATAACAAGCTTCTTGGTATCATTCCCTATATCGTCTGGAACAATAAGAAATTCAGTAAGTTTGCCTGGATTTCACGAGGAATAATTTTTCACTGATGACTTTTTTCTCTAAAATGCGTATTAAGCAGGATATTTACAGAAAACTGATTTTGAGGGGGTTTCAACCCCCATAAAAAGATGTCCTTGAGGAAAAGAGCGGAGAAGTTAGTATGTTGTTTTGGACTTCATTCTTGACCATTTCCAGCAATCAGAACTTTACTATGTCGCAATGTTCTTTTTTTCCCGAAACCTGTCTAATTTGACTACACTAACACTAAAATTAGAAATTTTAGAAAATCGCTCAACTTTCAAACCAACTTTTCAGCTCGAGTTTTTGGGCTAAGTTGACATACATATAGTGAAATTTATAGGAAATTTGATGAGGAACAACTTTTGATGGAATTTTTTTTTTCTCTGATGCTTAGTTTTCGATTTATTCTTAGAAAACTAATTTTTGTGGTACTTTGACCCCCTTTGAGGGAGGGCCCGCTCTCTGATCGCTGTGGACTTTTAGTATGTTTAACAGGAGACCATTTTAAACATAATCCACGAAAAAAACCTTTGCCGGTATTTATTTCCATTTCAAAACCTAATTTGCCTGGGCTATTAAGAATTATTTCGGAAAAATCAAATTTGTCATAATTTTGGTATTTTTTCGATGTCAAACATTAAAAATTTAATCAAAGTAAGGTATGAGTGTAAAAATAGGGCAAAAATATGATGAAAAGTAGCGTATACGCTCCAAAAATTCCTCGAGCATCTCGTTGTGCTATGTTCATACCTGATACATATAGCAAAAATAAATAATGGTCCCAGGCTTGAGCCCTGTGGCACTTAGTATATGACCTAGTATTATGAAGGCTAAGAATACAGGTCCCAAAGTAATGAAAACCAAACTTTTTTCCCCTAAAGTAAGTCGAAGTCACTGTTGGTGTCATCGAGCTTGACAAAAAACCGTGACAGTTTTTACAGAAGTAGTCCCAGTTCTATGAGTAAATAAAATGCCAAAAATTTCAAAAAAATTGTTGGTTGGTTTTTCATAAATTTGTAATTTGTTATTCCTACTAGGTTTTTTCGTCCTCCACGAAGGAAGAGGGTATCTCGAGTTTCGACTGAGACCGCCTTAAGAATTTCTATGGCAAAACTTCGTAATGTTTTTCTTCGTCGAAAATTAAGCCAAAAATATATGGAAAATGGTGGCCGAAATCATGAAAACGTCTTGAAATTTACCAAAAATTCCAAAGAAAGAAAAATTCAAAATATTCAAAAAAATATAATAAATATTAAATATTAGTAAGAAATTTTGCATAACTCAAAAGAATCACATATTTCCATAAACACCCCGTGATTGACTGTATTATTGATGATATCAGTGCTAAGAGCTGGGTAATTTTTGCCGATGTTCAATTAACTTGATTTCAACGGATTGCCAGACTGATGAAAATAACTCAATTCTCGAGATGCTTAAATTCTTCGAATTATGACTCGGTTTTCAACTCCTGTAGAGTCTACATCAGTGAAAATCCCTAGACTTCGTCTTTCCTCGAGTAAAAATATCAACTAGACAAAATCACTTTTCGTATTCGCGTCAATTGTACGGAAATTATCGAAGCGAACATTATTTTTATGAATATTAATATACCTAGTTAGAATTGATCAAGCAATACAGTGACTGTGCGATTTCCGAAGTCGTACATATTTCTTGAAAAGGTGTATTTACACAATCATGTCCATAACCTTCATTAGTTGAAAAACCAGCCATGAAATCATATTTTACGGTTACCTTTAAGCTCGACAAATATCAACGGGCCTATAACGGTAGTAAACTTGGTCGTAAGTTAGATTAAAGTTTATCTTCGTTCCGTAGGTTGAAGAGTGTCGCGAGACGAAAAAGAAACGCATTCATTCGGTCATTAAATATTTTACCAATTTTCCGAACAATAAACTCTAATCAAAAGTGGATCAGGCGGAATCTAGTGGAATGCGAACGTGTCATGTTTTTTTCTTCACAATCGCCCTACTGACTCTCCGACAAAAGGTTCTCGCAGATTACATTTAATACGACGGAAAAATGTTTTATGAGACGCGTCCAATAACCACCATGGTGCCGAGTGATACCCTTTTACAAACGACTTGTTAATTTTTAGGCCACTTAATTCGTGTAAAAATTTTTTTCTTTATTAATCATTATGATTAGAAGTGACATTTGATACAGGGAATAGTAAACACCACCACTCACGCAATTTTTACGCACAGTTCTTACCAAACTACGAAAGAACGGATCTTCGACTAATTCATCAGCATTTACGTCATCTTGCGCTAATTTTCAAAATTTTCTATTCTCGAGAGAAGTTTACGCTGTGGGGTTTCCATCGAAGACGGACTTCTGTTCCAAAGGAATAACCCTGACTCAGTAAGGTCAGCCAACGCGCACCAAAATAGGATACAGGATAACAATTCCGGGATCCTGTCACTTAGATCATGAGATGAATGTATTGGAATTATATTCTAATCTCGCGCGAAGGCCCGTGAACAAATTAATCTTCCTAATTTTTATAGACTCATCGAAAGACGGATATTTTGAATCTATAGGAATGAGAGAGAAAATAGTCTACGATAGAAAAAACAAAATAATTATACTAAACTCTATGAATTATTTGTCTGTGCAAGTAAGGGTTCCTTGCAATGAAAACTGAACAACGTTCGAAAGGACAGGTTAAATCAGCGCGTGGTATCAACCCCTTATTTGCAGTAAAAACGTGATACAATGGGTCCTCAATTTATTCCTGCAAACCATCAAATACAGAGGATATCCATCCTAAATGGCCTATCACGGGACTGCAAGTGGACCCAAGCGGAGGGTTCTTCTTGCGGCAAGGCATCCATGGCGTATTGATAAGTACCCAATGCAATATTTGTTCCGTATATAAAATTTACGATAGAATTCGCGAAAAATCGTTTATAGCATTCTGAGCTGCCCAGTCCTCCGTTTAAGGGGTAAGCGTCGTCTGCATGTGGGTTGATTCTATTTTCTCACCTTTCGTAACACCCCTGGGGTTGAATGAGTCATTTAGCTTCCCTTTTCCTGAGCAATAGCCGATCCGTTGCGCAGCTCTTACATGAACTTCACGGCACAAAACTGTAGCGCATGAAAACACCTACAACTACTATCACTACTATCTCCAGCACAGTCCACTATTACGGTCTATCACCACTATTACCATTGGTATTACCACTATTACCTCATAGTCTACCATCACCGCTACTACTTTAGTCTACCACCACTATAACCACACGGCAAATGAATCATTTTCTATTTTTTGAACAAACTATTTATATTAAACCCAAATTGCAAATTAGACAAGCTTCCATCAGTCATTGTCTTGAAATTGAAACGTGGCTGAGCTCACGGTGTCAGAAGTAAGTTCTTCTTCTTCTCTAATATGCTGAAGGAATTGCTTCGACTTGAGTCCCTGGTCATCCTACTTACCGCACTCAAACATAATTTGCTGAGGTTCATTGTTCTATGCCTGACCGTCATGAATACATTCAGGCACCTTTTTGATTGTAGTGAAGCCTCTGGCTTTTTGACTTTCAGAACTTCCAATTTTGCTCCCCGAGGGCATATCTTCGAAGATCATTTTTAATTTGTGATTGAATTTGCTAACAACAATTGCTTCCTCTCCTAAACTCTTGGATGGATTCTTATTTAGTACCATAAACTACATAACTTTCAAAGTCTTCAAAACCTGCATTAAGCAATAAATAGCGACTAAACACTGGCTCTGTGAACATCGAAAATTGTGTAGTTATGTAATCTTTCTCTCTACTGCTTGGAGCAATTGGGTTAGTACCCACACCAATGGTTGCCGTATTATGTTCTGTATGCCGTCCTCTAATTCACTTACTATCTTGAGGCCATGATATGATCGGTCTTCATCAGCGTTATGGAATTTCACAATGAGTCCTGAGCATTTTAAAAGTTCCTAAGCTTTAAGAAGAAATGATGCTTGATCATCATTTTCCTCCCCCGTCCTTCTTCTGCAAGCTAGCTGGCTGCCCCCGTATTGGGCTATTAATACCATTTTCATGATGGCCTCCCTACCCCAACATCTATAGCACACGTCTTCAACAGCAATATTCTTGCAGTTGGTTACCACATGTCCTTCTTGAAGGCATCTACAACAGTGTAGTATATTTGTTCTCCACTGACTTCTCAAGTGAGTGTACTTGGATCGCATAGATTAGTCCAACTCCTCCTATATGCTGAGTGATCACACAATTGTGAAAATTTTTTGACATGTTTCATATCTGTACTCTGGTTTTAAACCTAATTCCATACATGTCCGCTCGTTCGCCCGCCCCTCCCCCCTTCTTAACTAGGTACCTTATCTTACATTACACCACGCTCATATCAGTTCAAGAACGGGGCCTCTGCGAGAAAATTTCATGATTTTATCACAAAGAAAGCGTGGCCTTGAAATATAAATGTGCTCATTTATTAATAGACACAAAACATGATCTTTAATTATTTGCCTCTGCCAGAAAATCTCCTTTCTTCTTCGGTATTTTTTGCTTGATAATCCTCTCTATTTTTAATCCAAAATGTCAAATTAAAATAATAAGTGTCCTATAAAACAAAATATCTCGAAACAGCTGAAAAATATATGAAGAATGGGACCGCAGGAGCTCCAAGAAGATGAGTATCGCGTTCAAGGGAGACTTGGGAATGATTTGAATTCTAAGCCAATATAATAACCTAGAATATCATACTAGCATATTCATCGAACATGGACAGATCAGGTGTTTACCGGCTCCTGCTTCTATTTTAGGCAATAGAATTTTTACTTCTAATCCACTTGTGGAGGACATAGCTACAGTTGAATGACACTGTTCCAGGAAAAAATAGAATTATTTTTTCCATAATATGCTAATTCTCTCCGTTCACAAAATTTCATTTTTCAAGTCCTTTGTCTTACCGATGGTACAGGTCATTTTTTTCTTCTTGTGAGGCTTCTTCCTCGATGTTCGAAAATTAGGGGTAGCAGACTTCAAAGTTGTCATGGCTTTATTTATTTTTAGCGAGGAACCCGCTATCCCTTTTGTTGGGGGTACTTTCAGGAAATTTTTGTCCGCGAGCGTGAGCGCGGGTTCGAGCGAGGTTGATGACGTCACGGAGAAGAGAGGAACTTGGAAAAATTCCTACCTCCGAGCTATATATGATAGGAGGGGGACTTGGAAAAATTCCGACCTCCGAGCTTTATCTATTGTATAAAGAGAAGTTGCAAAATCGCAAATCCATTTAACTTTATTCCTATTTTACTTACGAACTTGGAATTTGTTTCCATTGCTTTAGCTTGCCTAGGAGAAGGTTTATGCGTAATAAATTTGAAGTTACGAAATCAGGCGAATGGCATGTAGTAATATATCTTTGTGCTTGGCGGAGGGGGGGGGGGGGGTCATGAATGATTCAAGAGATGAAAAATCTGTATCATTGATTAATTTATTGATTGAAAATGCTAAGCAATCATTTTTGTTGACGTTCATCGAAAATTATTATGTGCTAAGCAATCATTTTTGTTGACGTTCATCGAAAATTATTATGTGCTAGGCAATCATTTTTGGAAAATGGTTCTTTTTAACCGGAGAAGTTTTGAATACCCATGCTATGAGTTTGCGATAAAGATTTTGCTAAGCAATCATCTGAAGAAGTGGTGGTTGTCTTTCATTATTTCAAATTTAACGTGAGGACTAAGAAAAGAAGAACAATTCACGTAAATTTCGAAAATTCAATATCAAAGTCACGGATGTCTCACTTTATTGCAATCTAATTGGAATGCCAAAACGCAAGAAAGCAAATCTAGGGCGGTTGACGAACAAAGGGCTCGTGTCAATTCCGAAATTTTGACATCAGAAAATAATGTGGAAAATGATTGTCAGAACGATAATAGTCTATTCATTACGTACATTATTGAGAAAGAATATACCAGTATAAGTTCAATTGGGAATCTGGCAATTACGTGTACATTTTGTGATGGAAAATTATTTGAAACTGAAAATCGAAATTTCTGTTGCGGGAGTGGTAAGATTAAGTTACCTGATTTACCCTCAATGCTGGATCTTCTTCAAAAACTATTAGACGGACGGGATAATAGATTTTCTCATTTTCTTAATAATTTGCGTAAATACAACAATGCACATTCAATGACTTCTTTAGGGTGTAACGAAGTTCCAAACATATTTACAACTTTCAAAATTTTTGGACAATTGTATCATTATATAGGAAGTTATCAACCTCCTCCAACAATCCACGAAAAATGACAAATTCTTCAGCATACACCCAGAAAGAAAAATGCGCAAAGATCTTCTAAAAATACGGCATCTAACTATCAGAGAAGATATTAAGAACGAGATTGAAAGTGTAAAACAAAATATCAACGATAAAAAAAAATGAAATAGAAAAATTGGAAATTAATAGAATTAGATTAGAAATTGAACTGAAAGAATACTAATGATAAATAAATATCAAGAATTTTGAAAATAATTTGAAATTTCATAATATTTAGCGGGCTTACGGCTTGTATGATATAAGGGGGACTCAGAAAATTTTCGACCCTCTAGCCATATATGATAGGAGTGGGACTTGGAAAAATTCATCCTCCAAGCTATATACGATAGGTGTCGAAATTTGAACCCGCTATCCCTTTTGTAGGGGGTACTTTCAGGAAACTTTCATCCGTGGGCGCGAGCGGGGTTGATGACGTCACTGAGAGAGTCGGGGGACTTGGAAAGCCATATATGATAGGAAGGAGACTTGGAAAAATTCCCACCTTCGAGCTATATATGATAGGAGGGGGACTTGGACAGACGACGGCTTCCTTGAAATTGCAGCGCGTTCAAATTGTCCTGTCATGATTTTTGGGACTTGAAAAAACTCCAGGCTCTAGAGGACTCGGGACAGCGCGGGTTCCCCGCTGCCATCGCAGTCCTGCAATGGCATCTATTTTTTTTTTTCATCTATCTCTTACCTAAATTTTCCAGCACTAGTCTGCGCTATACAATAATCTCTCCAAGAGGCAATTTTGGGCAGGCAAGGCCTGCACACATGTATACAGTATTATGATTTAAAAACATCTAACGACAACATACTCGACGATTAAAACGTACGGAGTAATTTGAATAGAGCCACAGAAATGAAAATACACCGGAGCGCTTTCGATTAAAAAACCATTGTCAACGGGGACGTGAAAGCAACTGAACCAACTCCGGCCGGCAACAAGAACTACCGAGGAGGACATGACCGAACTAGCGAGTCATCACAATGTGAATCATACTCGTAAACTAATTCAACCAAACCCTCATCAGGTATGTACCTGTTGAGCACATTTAGGTTATCGTTATTCAGCTGGCGAATAATTTCGATGTGTTCTAGCGCGGTACGTTTGAAAGCCGAGGACTCTCTATGGAGGAGGGACTCAGATCCCTCTATGAAACCATGGCCAGTGGTAATAAGATGGTCCGCAAATGCCGAATCACCCAATTTCTTCTTTTCCCATACGCCTTCCTATGCTCATCTATTCTAATTTTGAGCTGACGTCCAGTCTCACCTATATAGATTCCATTACAATCATTACACTCAATTTTGTAAACCCCGCTTCTTTCGACCAGTGGGATGGGGTCCTTTAACTTAACGAACAAACTTTTTACAGTGTCAAGATTGTAAAACACTGGCCGAAACCCAAATGGGCGGAGGACACGACCTAATTGAGAAGAAAATTTCCCCAAAAACGGAAGCCTAATCCAACGTTTCCTACTATCTGACGCTGGATAAAAAATTGGGCCTGGGGTTAATACTCAGAAAGCGTGTGCCGCCTTTGTCCGCCATACCCCCCTTCCTCGTATAAATGATCTGGCTTTCGAGGTGATTAAGAGGATCAAGAGGAAGGTCAGGGAGGAGGGCTTAACCATTACTAAGGCTGATAAAGGGAATGCCATTGTCGTTATGGATAAGTCCTCTTACGTCTCCAAGGTCTATGACGTTCTCGACCAGTGTGGCGCCAAGGAAAATGCGGATTTCAATTTTCCAAATCACGTCAAAGAAGTTAGACGTGTTATAAACAATTGTGAATTTATTATTAAGACCCCTAAGCTTAAAAGAATGCTTCTTGAGCCCAATCCAGTGCCGCCCCTCTTGTACGGGCTACCTAAGGTTCATAAGAGGGACACCCCGATGCGGCCGGTCGTTTCTTTTGTGTCTTCCCCCACATACTTCTTGGCGAAATTTTTGGACCGTTGGTTCAAATCTAGAGTGGAATTTGAGTCATCCTACTCTGTGAAGAATTCGGTCTCTTTGGCTAATAAGCTTAAGGATGACATTCTTCCGCCTGATTCAACCCCATGCTCCTTTGACGTTGTCGGCTTATTTCCGAGTATCCCTAGAGCTACTGCCATGCAACATATGGGAGACCTTTTGATCCAATCTAATATCTGTCACGAAGAGTTGGCAGAATTTTTTAATTTACTCAATATTTGTTGGTCTCCCAACTTTTGCAAATTTGAATGCAAATTTTTCGAATTTCCTGAGGAGGTAGGTATCCCTATTGGCTCTCCTCTGGGTTCCCTCATTGCGGAGGTTTTCATGTCTAAATTTGAGCTTATTCTCTTTTCCTCTGGTCAGGGGTTTGGTACGTCGACGATGTGTTGTGTTTGTGGACCGGTCAACGGGATCTCCTTTTGGAGTTTCTCAGGTATCTTAACAGTTTATACCCATCCATCAAATTCACGTTGGAAGTAGGCGGTTCATCTATAAATTTTTTGGACCTTACTATCTCTAATAGAGAAGGTGCCCACGAATTCGCCATACATAGAAAAGATACCTCGACCGATATTACTGTCCACGGCAGATCTTTCTGCCCTGTTGCTCACAAATATGCCGGTTTTAATAGTTATATCCACCGGTTGACGAGTATTCCATTAGGTCAGCTCGCTTTTCAACAGGAGCTTTTGACTATAAAGCACTTGGCCAGAGTGAACGAGATCAGCTTGGATATTGACTTCATGGTCCATAGAAAATTGACTCGGAAATGCCTTGATTCCACTACCTCCCTCCCCCGTAATCCAGCGTCAGATAGTATAAAACGTTGGATTAGGCTTCCGTTTTTGGGGAAATTTTCTTCCCAATTAGGTCGTGTCCTCCGCCCATTTGGGTTTCGGCCAGTGTTTTACAATCTTAATACTGTAAAAAGCTTGTTCGTTAAGTTAAAGGACCCTACCCCACTGGTCAAAAGAAGCGGGGTTTACAAAATTGAGTGTAATGATTGTAATGGAATCTATATAGGTGAGACTGGACGTCAGCTCAAAATTAGAATAGATGAGCATAGGAAGGCGTACGGGAAAAGAAGAAATTGGGTGATTCGGCATTTGCGGACCATCTTATTACCACTGGCCATGGTTTCATAGAGGGATCTGAGTCCCTCCTCCATAGAGAGTCCTCGGCTTTCAAACGTACCGCGCTAGAACACATCGAAATTATTCGCCATCTGAATAACGATAACCTAAATGTGCTCAACAGGTACATACCTGATGAGGGTTTGATTGAATTAGTTTACGAGTATGATTCACATTGTGATGACTCGCTAGTTCGGTCATGTCCTCCTCGGTAGTTCTTGTTGCCGGCCGGAGTTGGTTCAGTTGCTTTCACGTCCCCGTTGACAATGGTTTTTTAATCGAAAGCGCTCCGGTGTATTTTCATTTCTGTGGCTCTATTCAAATTACTCCGTACGTTTTAATCGTTGAGTATGTCGTCGTTAGATGTTTCTGGTCATATTTTAGAGAACCGAATTAATTCTATTTGAAAACATATTATTTGAGTTTACAAGTGTAAAACACAGTAGAGTGATCTGGACCAATGTAACTTCTGTGACAGTTTTTTCACTGCAGGGTCATTGTTGTGAACAGTCTGCTTGACAGCGTTGGCAGCAGTACACCTTCATTCAGGGTGTACGGAGTGCAATTTTTGATATAATTTTGTCTTCTATAGTTACCATGTGATGTAACTCGAACATTTGAATTATTCATTCACAAGATTAGTCATAGATTTCCCTCTTTTTTACAGAACTCTAAATATGTCATGTCATAAAAATTTATCATTATTTAAAACTCTAGGAAGAGCACTGGAATATACAATTCAAAGTTTACAAGGTACTTCAATATTGAATTCGTTTGATCAAAGATCGCAACCAAGATTAAAAGTTCTTAAAATCAAAATCAGTTTTTGGTTCCTCTTCCGGCTGTGTCCCTGAATTAAAACTATTTTGTCTGCTATTGTAGGAAAAATTCGACAGTTTTTGCTCGATACTATTGCCTTTCTCATGAAATAAGTTCCAAATTGTATCTGAGCAATGAAAGACAGCTCGCTCTGGCAGTTCCACCACTATTACGGTGGTAACAAGCTTTGCGGGTCAACAAGCAGGAGGTCACAGGCCCCATCTGGAGAGAACGACTTGCCCAGACAAGGAAGGGTGAGTGAATCCTTATGCTAATACGTGAGACCATAGCCGGCTGAATTTTGATCTTACACAGTACTGATAAGTGGCCATGGGTATTTCAACAAATGCCTTCACAAGATAGAGAAAATGAAGAACCCACCCTAAGTAATCTGGTTCCATGCATCCTACAAACAGTACAGACATGGAACCAATTTGCCTCTCAGGTAATGAAGAAGAAAATGTCCAGCGTATCTCCTAAGAAAAGCCATTAACTTTTGAATAATACTAGCTCAGATATTTATGAAACAAAAGAAAAGGAATAAGAACAATCAAATTAATTTCTTATTTTCAACGTGTTCAAAGTATCTTCACCCTGAATTAAGTTCATTTCCTCACGAAAAAATTTCTATACCGTAAATTTTGTGGTTTTATATTCCTGTCTCGCAGTACTCCCCGTGAAATTGATAAATGTCTTTTTTAAGTGCGAGCATGTAAAATACACGCGGAACCTAATTAATTACGATGAAAATTCACATTTTTCATTCAAGACTTGCGTTTATCTCATCCTTTTTCCTTCATTTCTTGCGAAATTCTTCATTGGAACCACGCCGCGTGCGGATATTGCGAACAGAGAAGACGCTAACCTTTTCCGAATCATAATTTCGCAAAGAGAACTGATAAGGTGCATCGTACGACTCCGGATATTGTACTCGTCTTTTCTTTCTGCAAACGTCTCTTTTTTTTTCTCCTTCCTCTGCCATTCCAACGACATTTACTGCGAATAATATAGCGGAACGTGGAAATTTTTGCTCGTCTCGCGACACTCCTCTGGAATTTTCCTAAAACGAACAGAATGAAAAAAAAAAAAAAATTCTTTCGGGGAGAAACCGAACCGTAGGTACGAAACGGCACGCGGATAAACACTATTAAGTACGTCGAATCATTTTTCACGACGTCGTCGAGTGCGCGAAATGAAACAAGATCCGACAGGTTTACAATGAGCATGCAACAGGTGGGAGACCTCAAAGTCTTCGAGTATCGTCACATGCTGCATCGGCGAAGAAGCTAAAGTATCGCGGTAATCCGAATCAGCGAGTCACTACCGAACAGATTTACTTTCTGTTTTGTAGAAGTATCGTCTTCGGTATAATATCGGAATTTCGCGAACGTTAAAATTTTTTAAATAATAGTAATCGCTTTTAGAAGTTGTTCGTTGCGAGTTTTTGAATAGCTTCATCGATTTGCGCAAATTGATACACGCCTTTCCTTTTTTTTTTTTTCTTCTTTCTACCCTTTAAAAATTTTCCACAATAGACTTGCGTTTGAAATTTGACGGTGTTCGTATACATTATGAGAGATTTATTGAACGTGTTTTTCGGTTTTGGAGATCGTCGCAAAAGTGTTTATAATTTAGTAAACACGAATGATACGTTTCCCGGCTCGAATAGCCCGTATAATCCGACCACCACCGCTTTAAATGAACAGAATAAGACGAGTCGTTCGAAGAACGAGAGTTTGAACGCGGTTGCTGCCATCGATCGGCTTATCTTCAAAGGAAAACTTTCGCAGGAAGAGAATAAGACAAAATGTAAGTGTTTTGTACATTTTTTTTCTTTTGATCTGGTGAGGTGAAGGGAAGAATTGGGGTAGACTCTCCGTCTCGTCGGTCGCTTATTCCCTCTTCTCTTCGTCGTCAAAACACTGATTGACATAACAACATCTGGCCCCTATGAATTTGTAAGAAGTATTTCAATACCGCGTATTTTTAGTCGAGCTAATCCATGATGAACTGATAGGTTTCAAAATCAGGTCATGGTGCTATGACGGTTAATGAAATGATACTGCTTGGTTGGTGTGCGATGAAACCTCCCGGATGGTTCTGGAAGGCAAATCTTCCTTAGGGTGGCGGAGAGAGGGTGAAATAGCGTCCCAAAATTAGTTTTTTGATCATATCTCGGAAACGCGTGAGTATAGGAGAAAAATACCTGTGTTTAAAAATGAGCATCATCAAATTTTACGTGAATAAGTATCCTACCACTTTTCTCGCTGGACGCCCCATTACACCATGGTTGGACGTTTGAAAGAAGAGTTACAGGATAACTCGTCATAAGCCGGGAAAGGCAGGTTGGAATTCGCGTAACGCGGTGCTTTTCTTCGTTCCCGTACAAAGTTGAACTAATGAATCTACCAACAACGATCGAGAGAAGATTGATTTCTCTCAACTACCAGTAATTCTAGAGCATTATTATAAACAATTTTCAATTTTTATTTGAGTCAGAAAGGTTCAGCCAGAAGAAGCGGGTTACGAAGTAGATTTTTCTTGGGTAGTTAAGTGAGTTTTTATCTGTAATTCCAAAATACTACTTTCGAAAAGATTGTGAAAAGAAGGTCCCAATATTCGATGAGCGATCCCGAGTTATCGGTCTTTTTTCACCAGTTGAGTCCCGCTGATAGCGAACCCTTATATCAAAGGGGTTGAGTCCCAGTGCGGAGGAGAGAGTTGAGTTTCAAGCATTGCGGAGCTTCCTGTCCGAGTTGAGTCCCACTTCCAGGTTGTAAATCAAGCCATAAATCACATTTCCCTTCTCACTTTAACAGATTTAGGACTGTCGATATAAATCGGTGTGATTAAAAATGTGAATTAAGTAGTATTAATAGCCCTATTAAGTATGGTCATTTTTTTTCAAGCCTGCGGGTAAAAATTTATGGGAGACGCGTCGTACGAAGTCTAGACGGCTTAATTAGCCGAAGTCTCGCCGCGTCATCGCCTCTTTCTTAAACGCATTAGCACGCCTTTTTTGTTTTGCGATATCGATAATTTTTGTGTATGCATCGCACTGTATTTCCTGCAGTATGTCAATTTGGAAGGGCCAAGTGAAATGATGCATTCAAATGCGATTGATTGAAATGATTCGAAAGCATTCGTAGTTCGCGAAATCTTAGAAGAGTATTTGCCCCACATATGAGGAGGAAATTTACTCTCATTAGGGCATATGTAGGTGTTAAATACAATAATCTACGAACTTTTGCACTCGCGTATCAACTGGTTGTATCTCCATAAGATCGTTCTTGAAGCAACGTCGTCAGGATAGAGATTAGGGAGTCGGAAAAACAATTTGATGAATCGCCCTATTTCACTATCCTTATCTTTGTATTCATCAGTCAGCGAGTTTTTCTGGATTGCACGCCACCAATTTTGTCCCAGGTGGAAACGGCAACCCTTGGCCACACTTCGGCAGCTGCTTCATTTATAGAAGTAACCGTAGATTTGTTTCCGTAGAAAAAATAATGATATTTTGAGTCGCGTCATTAACGAGTAAAAAATGTTTATTATTGTTAGTCGTCAAGCGATGGTAAACATCTAGAGACGCATGTAATTCAGATAACGTTCTTGGTAATTTTGATGGAACTCCCGAACGAGCTTCGCACATATTCCTAGGAAAATGTGTATCATCAAGAAGCACCTCTCTTAACATGTTGCTGTTGGCACGTAGATTACGAGAAATTATGATGTGATATCAATGCGTCAAACTTGTTTCTTTTTATTCAGTTGTCAGCCCTCCCGCTAAATCGGGACTCAACTCGTGCTCTATTCAAAACGAGGTCCGGGGAAGGGAAACAGTTGAAATTTGTAGACGAGTCGAGTCCCACACGAACGGCCGTTCGTGTGGGACTCGACTCGTCTACAAATTTCAACTGTTTCCCTTCCCCGGACTCAACTCACCTGCAGTTTTTTCGATTTATAGAAACTCGTGGAAGAAAGAATTATAGATTAGGAAAGAGGGAAGCTTCATCCGCTTCATATGAAGAAGTATGGAATTCAAACTCAGTATCCTCCAACGCTAACTACGACTCCGACTTTTTAGAATACAAACTCCAACAAGAAAAATTTGATATATCTTTTGATCCTCCTTCAAATGAACCTCTTCCATACAACCTCCCCATCTCCGAAAACGAATTATCGAATACCATAAATAAAAATCTGAGAAACGCCTCCCCCCCGGACTTGACAACATTCACGCGGCCATGATAAAGAATCTCCATCCAAACTCGCTCACTTATCTTCTTTCTTTATTCAACTCTATTTTTTCACAAAACACCTATCCTATCTTCTGGAAAACAGTCATCATTCTCCCCATATTAAAACCTGGCTCGGACCCTCTCCCCCCTGCCTCATATCGCCCCATAGCCCTTTCTAGCGTTCTTAGCAAATTAACTCAAAAAATTCTGAACAAAAGACTCTTGTGATATCTAGAATCCAATAACATCCTCTCTCCCTTCCAATATGGCTTCAGAAAAGGACGAAACACTATACAACCCCTTTATGACCTCCAATCTCAAATCAACGATGTCACCAATAACAAATCCTCCCTATACTCTATCTTCTTTGATCTCCAAGAGGCCTTTCCCCGGGTATGGAGACACCTCATCTCTACCGAACTTTACGAAATTGGTCTCCGAGGCCACTTCCCTAACATCCTACAAACTTTTCTCAACGACAGAACCCTTCTAGTAAGAATCAATAACATAACCTCCCCTCCCCTTCTGGTCCAAAATGGAGTCCCTCAAGGAGAAGTCTTCAGTGTCTTACTTTTTCTAATAGCAATAAATGATATCACCAAATGTGTAAACCCCCCCCCTCACCCAGCGTCTTTTCGCTGATGACTATAACATCACTGTCCGTTCAGCAAATCCGCCAAGAGCCTACGGACTCCTACAGGATACCCTTAACTCAATCACTACATGGACATCAAAAAGAGGATTCAGATTTTCTTCCTCGAAAACCTACTCAGTTATTTTCAAAAAAAGAAATCCTGTCCCCTCCTTACCTCCTCTAATTCTACAAAACTTCCAAATCCCATCTCGTAACTACGGCAAACTTCTCGGCTTACATTTTGACCAAAAACTTACCTGGGCCCCCCACATTAAAACCCTCAAAGCCAAATGCACACGCCCCCTAAACATAATAAAATACATATCTCATCCATCTAAAGGCTGCAACAGAAAGTTACTCCTTCTTCTATACAAAAGTCTTATTCGCTCAAAATTAGATTATGGTTCCCCGATCTACAACACAGCAAAAAAAACCGTCCTTGCCTTACTCGACCCCATCCAGACATCTTCTCTCAGGATTGCCCTGGGAGCTTATCGCACCAGCCCCAAACTTAGCCTGTGTGCAGGAGCCCCAGATCCCCCCCTTCACTTTCGAAGGCTCATCCTAACCTCCAACGTTTTATCCTCTGTAGCACAATTCCCACAACTTCCAATCTTTAACCGAATCTTTCACCACAATCACAACCAATCCTCCACCAAACATATTCGCCTTCAATTCAGTCACCTGATCAACAAACCGTTCATAGCACATCCCCTAGAACCCATATACACAACCTTCCCCCCTTGGACCTTCCCTCAACCTAAAATACGCCTAGATCTCACAGAAATCCCAAAATCTGACAAACCTGGTTTTACCCAACATATCAACCAACTACTTCAAGAATACCCTGACCATTCACTTTGCCTCACCGATGGGTCGAAAACACCTACTAAAGCAGCTTACGCATACTCCATCGACGGGGAAATATCTTCTCATCGCATCCGAAATATAGCCCCTATTTCTACAGCCGAACTGATGGCCATTTTTTCCTGCCTCTCCCACCTCTCTCAACTACCCCCAAACGGTAAATTCATTATTGTCACTGACTCACTTTCTTCACTCCACTCCCTTACAGAGGCATGCAACTCTTACCCTATAATCCAACGCATCTTCCTCACACTACACACTTTGGAAACAATCAACACTCAAATTATCTTCATATGGATTCCTGGACATACCAATTTCCCCGACCACGACGCAGTTGATCAAGCCGCTAAACAAGCTACCTCCCTCAGTCAAATAACTGATAATTCACCCCTACCAACCCTAGATTACAAAAATTACTATCGTTCTCTCATCACACAATCATGGAACACTCTTTGGGAAAATCAAACAAATAATAAACTTCTCAGTATCAAAAAAACCCGGGTTCCTTGGGTATCCTCCATTCAAAACACAAGAAGAGAAGAAGTAATTCTCTCTCGTCTCAGAATTGATCACACAAAAATTACTCACACCCACCTCATCAGTCCCTACATCCTAACCCCTCCCTCATGTCCCTACTGTCAAAAAGACAAATTAACAGTGGAACACTTTTTTTCATGCCCCAGACTTTTACCCCTTCGCTCTTCTTCAAATACCCCCTCTTCACTCACCCAAGCACTCAAAAACAACCAGGACATCATTTCGAATACCCTACATTACCTAAGACAAACTGACTTTTACGCTCACATCTGAACACATACATCGACTATACCTTTACAACCTTCTACATACACACATTGTAAACTTTTACACACCATTACTTGAAACAGTTACACTCGAAATTATATTCCATCCTCTTATCCTTCCTCACTTTTCCTTACTCTACCAACTTCCTTAAAACCTCCCTTTCTTATGTGTTATTTATAATATTACTTTCATAACTTTTGTAACGCCGAGCCAATAGCCCTCGTGCAGCTCTAGTGCTCGTAAAAATAAAATAAAAAATAAAAAAAAAAAAAAAAAACCTTATTCTTCTACGTCAATTCAACTTTGTTTGGCAGGTGTGACCCAATTGTGAAAACTAAAATTGTGAGGACCGAATTTAATTCCGTTTTGAACATTTTAAACTTTGCAAGCGTAAAGGAAGACAAAAAACATCGAAGTCTTGCGATTCGTGTGACTGTTGAAACCTCTCGTTTCCACGATGAGTAATCGATCGAAAAATTTGTTATGGTAAATAATGTGATATGAAATTTATGGTCTGATAATTTTTCCATAAAACGTTCTTCGAAATACTCTATAATTCCAATGCTCATATTGAAACTGAAGAGTGGTTGGGTCTGTGATGACTTTGATCTTTGTTTTTCTTTTTTTTGGCTCTTATGTACCATCCTGATAGATCCAGTATTTTTTTACCTTTCCTCTCTATTTGAGACTTGATGCACTTGACTGGGAACCGGGACTATATAAAAAGGGCTCCGTATTCGACCTGTACGTTTTTTCCCCAAGTTGCTTTACATTGAACAGTATAGGTGACAGCATTCAAAATTTTGGCACATATTATAATGATATCGGCTGGTGATTCTACTACAGATTCGAATTCACCCTCCGAGAAAACGAAAGTCTGAAATGTACTGCATATAATTCTGAATATACTATTTCGAGTACAGAGGAAAGAGAAGGTATCTTCATACGATGCTCTTGCAGACATCCAAAAGCATCATGAAAAATACGTTTAAAAAACGTTACTTTGGTTATTCTCGCCGAATACGAATGATTTACGGAACTATAGGTCGAGAAACTGTAGCAGATTCTTATGCTTTGGGTACAGATAAAATGATAATTTTATTGTACGGTCGCATATTCAATTTAATAAGTACTGGTGCGTGGAATCGTTAGAAAACGCTTACTGTAGTTTACCAATTACATATTTTCTGTACTTCTCTTCGGCGCGTCTACCTCGTTAAAATCGCTTAATACCGGGTATTTAAGTCGCTTTTTTTTTTGAACGAAATCGAATGAGGTCAAATTTCCATGTGAAGGGCGCTGTAAAAGCGCTCGATGTCAATATCTCCATATAAAAGCCATAAGAGAGAAGAAAATGGACCGGAGTATAGTGTTCTCACACAATCTCAAAATGCCTACATACTTTTGAACTAGTGGGAGTGTCGATACCAAACTACACGAGTACAAATGCCTATGTAACTTAATATCGAGATTCGAGCAAATGTTCGTGATGATAATTTTTTTCTTGTACTGCGTTGAAAAAAATTTGTACTCTGTTTACACGCTGGGCGAGATATTTAATATGCGTTTCAAGTAGGCTGACTTTTGGTTTCGCATTTTCTTCCATTATCACCCACCCATGTTTTAATATAAGCATTTCTTGCGGTATATTCTGGAAAATGATGCGAGTTTTTTACTCTTCTTTTGTATATAAGGAATGCGTGATATCGAAACGATTGTTGATGAACGAAAAATTCAAATAGCTTCGTTTATGGAGGGGGCCAGAGTTCATGCGGTCGAGCTTAGATTTTCCCAAATCTATGACTGACTGACACCGTTCAGTTTTTGGAAGCTTATTGCTACTACTTGACTTGACCCTGATCCATTCATAGAAATAAAATTCTTTCCCCCAAAAAAACGGAGCATTATAGCGAAAAGATGACTATAATCAGCCAAATAGAATAATTTTATAGATGACCAGTTGGTGATTTTGCTTTTAGCATTATCGACTCTTGTTTTTTTGACCCAAGTTTTGTTTCTTTTAATAGAATGTAGTATTTTGCGATTTCCATGCGACTGAAGTATCTTAGTGTCCTTGAAATTTTTGATGTGTCTTGAAGTTTTATTTATTTTTTTCTGTTCTTTTTCGTGAGTTCTTCATACTTTCAAATTGAAAGTCGCAATTTGCAATATCTAAATTTATTTTTCAACTTTATTTTATTATTATTTGTTTAACAAAAAATTGAATGTCATCCCAATTACGAAAAGAGGAAATAGATCCAGAATTTATAATTAGTTTTTTAATTTAATGAATTACTCTCATCTGGAAAACTTTAGATGATAAAATTCGTCCGAAAACGCAACCATACATACTTAAATACAGTAACTAGTCTATACGAGGAGCACAGGAAGGAAGAATTACGGATGAATTCGGTAAACACCCTAATAGATAAGAAAACGAGAAACTTCCCAAAATTGAAAAATTGAGCTTCGGAAGGTTTTCGTTGGATATAAAATCTTGACATCATTTAGTAAGTAGAATTTTTTGAGGAGCCCAAGACATATTCGGGTAGGTATAAAAAAGTTAGGTATGGAATACAGCCATCATCTCTGGAAGTAGATCCAAAAAAGGTACTGAAAAAGTTGAACGTGAGGCGAATTTTGTACCACGAAGGAAGTCGGGATTTGGGACTTCAAGTTGGGGATAAAAATCCCGGTAGAGAGTTTCATTTACCTTAGTTTGATTTCGAAAAAGTATTGAGAACACACTTCGAATGAGACGCAAATGAATAGAGATAAATTTACGGGTTTCGAATGCGTAAAAGCGCAAATACTACAGATGAAAATTAGAAGAATTATCTGTAGCAGAAAACTTGTTCTTACCAATACATGTTTCACAAATAGAATGAAGTAAAAAGGAGTAAATGCAAGCCCAGATCTAGGGGGAGCAAAGGGGTCATTGCCCCGAGCCTCCATCAAAATGGGGCCTCACCATAATTTCATTATTTTGGCCTCGTAAATCTCGGCCTGGTATAAGATACAGATTTGAACTGAAAGATAAAATCGGAAGGAAGTAGAGCTTATGAGAAAGTCGAGTTTTTGAGTCTCGCTTTTGACAAACATAACATTGATGGTTCAAGTTTTTAAAACGGTTATGAATAATTTTGAAAGGATGAAAATGAAGCACTTTAACTAGACAAGTCATAGAATTGTGACGTAAAAAATATTGAACTCAAAATAATATTTCAACATTGTGGCTATTTTGTACGTAACAAAAAAATACTAAGAATGAAGAGTCGAACTCGTAAAAGTAGCTTCCGAAGTGTCTTAATTATTAAAAATTGTACTATCTGGTCATATTTAGGATTTTGAGGATGTAATGTGCTCAAATTATCGTCATTATGAAGAGCATTTTCTGCGATTTTACTCTTATTTCATTTTCGATATGTGCCTATATTTTTATTTCGAGGACTAATTGTTTCACTATAATTCTCCGAGAATCGACTTCCGCGTGTAATTCTTTGATTTTGGAATGTCTCCTTCGAAATAATGATATTAAAATTGCATTTAATGGACTCAATTTTAATTTACTGCGCAATTTTGTTCGTTATGTGCGCCATTTCATATTCTAATCAGATTTTGTCGGTGAACCTAGGAATAACTTACCTTATTTGTTTCTTCAACTCGTATAGTTTATACAAAATTTAATAAAATTCTGTGTGAAAACACGCGTTCTTCTCTCGACGAATTTAAAATTGAAGGATTCAAGACTTTTTAGCTTCTTGAATAACTTTTGAAATTCAACGACCGCGCGCGTTTCTAACGTAATACCGCGGTCGCACACGTCATAGCAACCCTTTTATCTGTTCCGCAAAAATTTATGATAAAATGTAGCATCATCGACCTCTTTCTTAGCGTTTTATTCGAGCTCATTATTTTATAATTTGAACCAATTCCTTTTGTTCTCGAATTGCTCGATTCTCTTTTTTTTTTCCGATTTCCGCTCATTCAACTCAATACAGCATAGTTTGCGCGTACTTAATTATATATCATTTAGGTATCATAAACGACCTCATAAATATACTGCTATTCTTATCTCTGTTCTAATGATACTCCTGAGTTGGACAGATTTTAAACAACAACAGATTTCAGAGCGTATGAACGCCTTATTTTAATGTAACGAGTGCGTCTGCAAAAGATCTGAGGAAAATTTGTATCTTTTTTCTATTACATTTTTACATACCTACAGCGATTATATCATCTTTGCCGTATTTAATTTTCTCATCATTGCTTTTGATCCCGTCGTACACATTATAATTCTGTTTTCGTCGATCTTCGCATAAATTTGTTTTTATACAGGAAATTTTGTTTACAAACTTTTAATGTAATTTTTTTTTTCCTCATACCAATTTCAACCGCATGGCCGTAAACGATTATCTTTATCGAGGAATATAACGTTATATTTGATTAAATAGAGTTTCGCGTTGAGCTGTATTTGAATCTTTTCTCGGGTCTATTGACTCGGACTTTATCAAATTATTCTCGAGCGAATTCGTACCTTTGAGAGAAAGTTCAAACGCGAAATCGTACAAACGTGGCTTCAAAGCAAACTCGTATAAAATGTCGCGAGCATTTCTCTAATGATTGTCAGGAGAAAGAGGTAAAAAAGTCTTTCTAACTTCGCTCAAAAACTCGCCGCTTTAGCTCTTCGATTGAATTTTGACAACTCAAAATTGTTGGATCCAGGCTGTAGATGTTCTAAACCAAAATATCGCAGCCTGGGGCTTAATTTTTGTCTGAGCCTATTCTTATAAATAGCCTTTAGCTCTCTGGAAATTTCTCAATGATAAGTCTATCGGAAGACATGATTTCAAAGAGATTTATGACGCATATTTCAGTCGTAATTTTTTGAAGATCAATGAAGTAGAGGCAGTTGAATTTTGATTATTGATGAAGGCTCTGGATCGTTAGAAGGATTTTTTTCCTTTCTATCACGAATAGTGAACTTGACACTTTCCGCATCAATCAAGAAAACTGATTCTTGTCGGGTATTCAGCCTCCTTGAGGAAGACGCACCACACTTAAGGAGATCATTTCCGACAAATATGCGCAAGAAAATCTATGCTGGAGGATAGCGCCAGGTTCATACCTAATTTGATTAGATTACTTGGTTCTAATTCTCCAATGTAATTTCACACAAGCCTTCAATCATTAGCCGGAGCCGTAATATTCCTCTGTTAGCTTTTTAGCCATATTTTTATACTTTTTAAGAAGCCAAGCATCTCTGAGAAGAGCTGAAGTCTCAAATACTGGGTATTTTAAAGCTTCATGCGAACAATTCTACAGTAGAACCCCGTTATAACGTATCTTAAGGGACCGGGCAAATCGCTACGTTATAGCCGAACTACGTTACAACCAAATTGCGAAAAAAAAAAAAAAAAAAAAAAAAACGAGAAATGTATTTAAAGTACAATGTAGGCTACCGTATGTATAGCATATTATTATGTACTACACTTACGCGAAGAAGTCGGTAATTTTTTTTTGTTTTTGCGAATTTATAATATACTGAGTTAAGAGAGAGAAGATGCACCACTTCAATCCTATTGTTGAGATTTTTATCTTCTTTGCAAGTCTGACTTGAAAAAACGTGCATTTTTCGACTGAGAACATGCATTTTTCGACCGATTTTAGCATGAATTTTACGTGATACCCGGGTTTTGACTACGTTATTTCAGAGTTTTTTTTACATTAGTTTAAATGCAAGCGCCAAGGGACCGGGCACTTTACTACGTTATGACCGGACGTTATGTCCGAGTACGTTACAGCGGGGTTCTACTGTATTTATGAGCTGAAAAGACAATGATATGCTAGTTCTTAAGCATAAATTTCATCAGCGACGAGGACTGTGAACTCTTTTGGGCGTTCCTAAAGTGTTTCTTGGTTCTATGCCTTCGTGGACAGGTGCAAGCTGTGAAAAAAAGGATTTTCCTCGAAGAAATAATTTC
Source organism: Aspidiotus rigidus (assembly GCA_035079385.1). Lineage (NCBI taxonomy): Eukaryota > Metazoa > Arthropoda > Insecta > Hemiptera > Diaspididae > Aspidiotus > Aspidiotus rigidus. The sequence continues at coordinate 2,729,546 of JAVHKY010000004.1, read as the reverse complement.
CTCTACTTCTCCAATTCTGTTTTTTTTTAGAAGTTTGGATGCATTAGCAGCAGGTCAAACATCAATAATATTTGACTATTTTCAAAAAACTACCGATACATTTACAAATCTTGGACCATGGAGATGGATGCTCTGATTTCAATATTACAAAGAAAAAATTTAATTCACTGGACCGTTTCTTGACTTCGCTTCTGTTTTAGGAGGAATTCTGATTGAATCAACAAATATTTCCGAAGTATGGAATTGAAGATTCTGCGAAAATTGGAGAAATTTCTCTTCTCGTGTAGCTCATTCCTTTTTTATTTTTGTACCAAAAACTCTCATGAATCGGAACTGACTCTTATGTCTGAAGCGTTTTGGTCCAATAAAAGCATTCGGAATTGAAGTTTGTCTCAATTCACAAACTCGGCTATTAGCTAGCAGCTGAAAGCTAACGGCAAGGTTACCATACTTAGCTCTGCACTCTGTATATTTGCATGGAGAAGTATGTTGCGAGAAACCTACTTCGAAAACGAAGTCCTTGAATCGTTTTCAAAGGCAATGCCAGTTGAATCTATATTTTACTCTTCAGTATGTTTCCCCACAATGTTTGTTGATTGTAGGACATAATTAGATCTCCATTAACGTGAATATATCTGATGGATGATGTTGGAGTTTATAACTCAGAATTCAAACTTAAAGAGCTAGAGCGCAACATTGGTTGTGAATCTTGAAAGGATCTGGGGGGCACTACTTGCTGCTGAACCCTAATCTCTCTCCTTGCGTCTACTGTTACCAAAAATAGCTCGGGTGAATCAATTAGGGCTCAACTGATCCATAATAGGCTTTTTTGTTGTCTGCTGTTGTCAAAAATTTTGATAATTCATTGAAGTAGAGTCCTTGAAACTGGTTTATGTTCAAAAGGGAGGTTTACACGATTACGTGCATCTTTTGTTCTTTTTATTTGCTTTTGAACTTACGGTTGGTCCAGATTTGAGCGGGAAAGAGGGAGTCGCTTAAGCATTGCTCTAAGGGAGCCGCAACTGTCGCTAAGCGCAATTTTCCTAAGAGATGATGCCTTCCAGTTTTTCTAGGTATCTCTTTTTCAGGAGTACTTATTTTTTCTCCCCGTGACGTAAGAAGACAATTGTTGGTTTTAGATTTTCATCCTTTTTTCCAAGTCGGCCGAAGGAATCGCCTAAACTTTTGACACTAGTGTTACTGTCCACTTGTCGATCATTTTCAGCACTCTTCCTGTCGTTAGAACACTTACCTCGCTTGAAATTCCGCACGAGTATATTTAATTGCCGAAAACGCGAGGAATTGATTGTTTTGAGGATCGTTTTTGTGGCACGTAGGGATAATCTCGGATGTAAATTAAAAAGAATCGTCCGCTAAATTGAAAAACGTTTCAAGTTGGGCTAAATTGAAAAAAAATTGAATCATTGGAGGTGGGTACTTCAAGACGAACTTTGTTTTTTTTTAATTTTCCTTTCTTTTTACCCCTTTTTCCAAGCCTTCCGGAGGAATGCCTTCAAATTTTGGTAAATTTCTCTTGATGGTGCGAAGTCTCCACCACGTCCTGTGCAACCAGTGTTACTGACCATTTATTGGTCATCTCCAGCGCTCTTACCTCGCTTGAAATTCATCGCAAGTATAGTTGCCAAATAGGTGAGTCTTCAATTTTTTTGAGGATCGTTTTCGTGGCACGCGGGGATAATCTCAGCTGTAAATTAAAAAGAGTCGTCAACTAATAATTGAAAAACGTTGCAAATCAGACTAAATTGGGGAAAAAAAATCGAATAGCTACTTTTTTGATTGGTGAAGCTGAATCCAGAACTCACCTGAGGGGAGCTCGCATCATTTTGCAGTCTTCAGCCTCAAAGTTTTTTCATGTGGTATCGTCTTTGTGTTTGAATGTTTAGATTGTGGTATGCAAGTCATCAAGGCTAGTCGATATAACACGGTAAAGTATCTCGTAGAACTGGTTTATTTACAGTGTAGATCTTCATCCTCAAAGACTACTCACTTTTGGAGATACATCGTGATCTCCAGTCCTCTATAAAGCAGATCCCGTGTTAGTAATTAGGCCCAGAAAACATACGAATTATACGCTTCTCAACTGATGCCTCTAAACCATGTTTTTTTTCGTAGTTTTTCCAATTTAAAATATCTTTATTAACACGCCCCATACGAATCTACATATCAACCGTAATACGTAAAAATGACATAAACAACTAGACGTAATTAATTTCGTGAAGACCTGAAACTAAACCGTTCCAAGCACGCGAACTCGGTGAGCAACAAAATTGGATGTCTTTCCCTTAGTGGAAAAATACACATGTATTTAGGAAGAATCATGACGTTAAGAGATCCCAAATCTATTTTTTCCGGTCAAACTTATATGGCGATGAATAAACTATCGTATTACGTTCTTTCTAGAAAATTTATAGGTTTTAATTAAATATCTATTATTTGACATATTATCAAAGAAGATCCTCTGAAGTATCATAAAGGTTTTCCGAACTCGTTTCGATGCCGTTAAATGGACAATGTTATGTACTAGGTCATGTTACTTGGTCAAGCGAGAAATTTTTTCACAACTACATGGTGTATAGGATCGCTGAAATGTCACATGTGCGCATAGCCGTGACGAATAACATTTTAATTACTATATGAAAAGTAGGCGATCGAAAAATAGGTGATCGTACTCTCATAATAATTATTGGAATAAGAAAAGGTTCACGCTCGAATGCAATACTTGACAGCCTACGAAAACTTTTCACTTTTTCTCTTCGTTTTTTTATTCTCGACTCACTCTCGCGTTTAGGTATGCTAATTCTATTTATAGCGATGTCGAAAAGCCAAAATTGTCGACGTGCACGAATTATGAATGCGCGAGGGCTCACTTTCCTGTACTTTCGTAGCATCTTTTGAGTTGGTGGCTCTGGGTTAACGTACCCTTGGGAGAAAAGGGAGTGCACAAAAGTGTAGCGCGTTCACCTTCTGTATGTAGGAGTCCATCGTCTCTCGAGTTACTTACAAGTTTGTAAAGGTGGAATTTGCAAGTAGAATGTACGACGACACTTTTATCCGACTACTCGATTATCGCGATACGAACGACTCAATTTTTCACTCGTTCCGTATAGGTATAAAATCTTTCTAGATTCATCTTTTTGCTTACGATCTCGATAAGATCGCGTGAATTGAAATTCGGCAGGAAAATTTTGAAACTAATAATGAATTCAGTTATGATTATATAGTAAAAAAAAAAAAAAAAAATGTAAACAAAAACAAAAAGTACGTAGATTCATGCGTGTTCGAATCTTCCAGAAGTGGTCGTTAAAACGGATAAACCGGTTTACGCGGCAAAATACTGAGTGAAATACGTACGAAATTCGCACCGGTAAATCGATCAATCTGTAATTTGTTTTAGTTGTTGATAGCGCGAAAAAATTCGGAAGCTCTAATAAGTATTGAACGTACCGCAGAAGCGTCACAATTCTTGCGTCACAATTTTAAGTACCCCGAGTGATACTCACTCGTCCGCTCGGAGTGGTGGAACGCCTATGACGAGGCGTTCGAATAGAATACATACTTATGTACCGAAAAAAAAATAGGATAATTTTATCGTCGAAATTTCACGGACCTTCAACGAGAATCTTGGAAATTAACGTGACGAAGCTAGAATCTTTACTGTGTTAAACTCAGTCAGACAGCTCCCAGCACTCGTACTTGATCGTAAAAATATTATGCAGAAAATTCGCCGTAATCATTTCATTTTTTTTTTTTTTCTTTTCTGCCGGCGGCATCGTTTTGCTTTCCTGAACGCAATACCTTGAAATATTTAAAAATGTGCTACCAATTTTTTTTTCATGAAGAGAATCTTCGAATGAAGTTGGTTTGGGTTTATGTCATCCAAGAAGGGAAGATGGAAAAGAGGATCGCCTCATCTTGAGGACGATATCGAGAAATAAATAAGGTCATATATTACTAAATTGACTTACAAAGGAAGAAAGTCTGGAGTCCTTTCGTTCCTTGGGTCTCGAAATTGTGCAATCTTGAAGTCTTTTTTGTGTCTCAACTAAAGTTTTTCTATATTCTTTTCGAATCAGTTGTTGACCTAATAGCTTGAAATATACTCGAGCCCATCCCGGGAGGTGCAGTGGAAAGAGTCGACAAAATGTTTGTAAACTGAGCGGCACTGGCCAACAAAAAATGTGAGAAGGGTTTTCTCGAGAAAATTTAATTGATAACTCTAAGTTATTAAATTACATAAATCGCTCTCCCTTCGTCACAAAAATATCACTGCCATAATTTGGATGGTGGTCATTCACTACTGCAACTGGAATGTAATTCGTTGGTGACAGTTTGACTCAATCTCACCTCATCGACAGGTGTAATCTAGAGTTCTATTTTGTTGTCATCATCGAAGAACATGATGTGAATGACGTCATCTTGGCCATAGCTGAATTCTAATAATCCGACTTTGTGGCTAGTCTCTGAGGATTTATCTCAGTATTTTTGTTGCTGGTCCAGCCATTCCTTCGATAAAGGGTCCTGTATTCGGCTCGGGATTGCAATCCTCTTTATGATTTTGTCGTGTCTAAGTACGATATGATCTAAAAAGTGGTGGCTGAGATACACTCGGCTTTACTAGAAGTAGGCACTCCTTTCCGAGCTTATTGTACAGCTAGGACATTATATTGCGAACTCTTCTTTACTTGACATCTTTAGGAAAGAAGTACTGAGACCAACCTTCGACTTGCATCCATTTCTTGTCCCGGCTTGCTATTAGTCAATACAAACTACGATACACTTGAGTATCTTCATTATTTACCGATCCACTTTAGGTCATAGGGACGTGAGAAGTGTACGTTTCCGGACTTCATACTTTGATCACGGTGGAATTCCTGGAGAAGTATATATTGAAAAATTATGGACTTCACTCACAACATGTATAATTTTTCCAACTTTTTTAATACGGATCAAAATCGATTGAATTAGACTCGAGTTTTTTTGTATAGTAGAAGGCCTTGGATCTGCAACTCTGAATGACTCACGTCCAATGTCGACCTATAGCAGAAGATTATCAAATCGATATCAGGAAGTCTTGAGGCGAGATTCGCGATCCCCAATTTATAATTCTTCGAACGGAGGAGTTCAAGAATCTGGAGGCATCGAGACGAACCTTCTACAAATTTTAATAAGATTCTTCGTTTGCCTACATCTTCTCTATTTCAATCCATTAACTCGGTTATTACAATGACCACAATGATTCTTGTCGTAGATATTCGCGATGATGTACTTGCGTGTAACGCAATAACTCATTATGCATTCGTAATTCGCGAACATGTACGTCGAATGTGACTAGCTACCGATGCGATGGTCTGTGTCTGGTCTGTACTCAATGACTGCACTATACACGGTACATAGACAAACAGTAATTTACTTGCGAGACAGGTTTGATACATTTTTCACGCTGTATATATTTGAGAAACACTCTTGTATTCAACTGGAATGTACATCAGTGCCCGATAAGTGATGACGTATAGGTAAAATTTGCTCGGTACATTTAATAATATAATCCTAGGAGGCATAGCAAAAGTTTTACATACATCGTATCGCAGTTACAAATATGTATTTTACAAAGTTGTATCTACAAATGGGTAAAAGGCGATCAAGGTTGGAAGTAGAAATACTTTTTTTATTATCATTATTATTTCCAACGCGTAATCTTGACAGGTTTCTCAGATGGGTAAACAGGATTTTTTTTTCGCTAGTTTACTCGACAATTTTACACTAAAAACTTACGCGGATATAGGAGGCATATAGCGTGCATAACTCTGTTGAGAACTTTTCTAAAGACTTGTATCCCTGAAATTTTTTCGAATTGTATTATTATAAGTACGTATGAATTGCGAACCAAATTTAGAAAAATAGATCGATGCTCAAGATAAACTACCAATTTCGAACGTGCTCCAGTGGGATATTAATGAGCATATTTCAATAATTCTCGAAGTCATACTTCCGAGTAGCTCTCATCATTCCGTTGCTCTTTCTATCGAGACTCTAAAGTTGGTTTAAATGACACCTATTTCACAAACTTGTCATTTTACTGCATCGTATTTTCGCGTTTAAGGGTCGGAATGAAGAAGAATTTGGTCATGTCATCGGATCGAGAAAATTGTAAAATTTTACTATTGTGCCTTTCCTTGCTCTCAGCCTCACTTCTAACGAACAAAGTCGAATCTCTTCCACTCAATCAGTACAACAAACACTCACTGAAGATAGCCAAATAACACTCTCAGATTTGAGTGAGTACTTATGGCTTGTTACATTATGAATCACCTCTGTTTTATAGGTCAGGCGAAATTTCGTGCGTCATCAGTGGAGATGTGTAACTCGTGCATGAATTTGACCTGATTATTGTCTTACCTATCACTACTTATCGTATTTCTATTTAAATTCCCTTATCTCAGCGTTGAGTCGATCTGTTTACTTGTATTTTGTATTCAATTGACCAGTTATGTATGAAACTAGGACAATAGGTTGAAAGAACTTCTCGTACAAACCTAACATCTCTTCTAATATGAACTCTTTCCTCAAAACATCGTTAAACTGCTCCAATGAATCCCACATTTTTCTTTTTAGCGGGAAACCCGCTATCCATTTTGTTAGGAGATTACATCCTCAGAAAACGTCCGCGTCCGCGAAGTTAGTAACCTAAGGTTAGGTTAGGTTACGGGACTTGAAGAAAATCAAGTCTCAAGCTATATATGATAGGAGGGGGACTTAGAAGATTTAGAAGAATTTCGAGTCTCGAGCTATATAATATGATAGGAGGGGGACTTAGAAGAATTTCGAGTCTCGAGCTATATATGAAAGGAGGGGGACTTAGAAGAATTTCAAGTCTCGAGCTATATATGATAGGGGGGGGGAGGGGACTTGGAAGAATTTTGACTTTCGAGCTACCGTTCGCCGTCCAACCAAAAACTTAGAAAAATTTTGAGACTCGAGCTATATATGATAGGAGGGGGACTTGGAAGAATTTCGAGTCTTGAGCTATATATGATAGAAGGGGGACTTAGAAGAATTTCAAGTCTTGAGATATATATGATAGGAGGGGGACTTGGAATAATCGTGACTTTCGAGCTATATATGATAGGAGGAGGACTTAAAAGATTTAGAAGAATTTCGAGTCACGAGCTATATAATTATGATAGGAGGGGGACTTGGAAGAATTTCGAGTCTTGAGCTATATATGATAGAAGGGGGACTTAGAAGAATTTCAAGTCTTGAGATATATATGATAGGAGGGGGACTTGGAATAATCGTGACTTTCGAGCTATATATGATAGGAGGAGGACTTAGAAGATTTAGAAGAATTTCGAGTCACGAGCTATATAATTATGATAGGAGGGGGACTTGGAAGAATTTCGAGTCTTGAGCTATATATGATAGAAGGGGGACTTAGAAGAATTTCAAGTCTTGAGATATATATGATAGGAGGGGGACTTGGAAGAATCGTGACTTTCGAGCTATATATGAAAGGAGGGGGACTTAGAAGAATTTCAAGTCTCGAGCTATATATGATAGGAGGGGGACTTGGAAGAATTTCAAGTCTCGAGCTATATATAATAGGGGGGGGGGGACTTGGAAGAATTTTGACTTTCGAGCTACCGTCCGCCGTCCAACCAAAAACTTGGAAAAATTTTGAGACTCGAGCTATATATGATAGGAGGGGGACTTAGAAGATTTAGAAGAATTTCGAGCCTCGAACTATATGTATATGATAGGAGGGGGACTTGGAAGAATTGTGACTTCCGAGCTATTATGATAGAAGGGGGACTTAGAAGAATTTCGACTCTCGAGCTATATATGATAGGAGGGAATGTAGAATGATAATTTCGATTTGAATTATATGACAAGATTATCAACTCAGTTCCACACCACCTGAGAGGTCGAGTTAAGGAATTGCGGGTTCCCCGCTGCCATTGCAACGTCTGCAATGGCTTCTAATTTTTCTAGGTTGTACCATTCGTCTGCTATCAGTTGGGGATACTTCAATTTAAGATTATCTTAGCGTTATGTCTCGTGGCACGCACGCGAGAAGGAATCAGTAGAGGCGGATGGCGAATAGGATTTGTGGTTAATACTGAGTGCGACTCAAGGTGGCCTACTGCTGTATTGTTTGCTGACGTCTGGTGTCCTAGGTGACGGCGGTGGGAAAGGTTATCGTCGTTTCAGGGCTGTCCTGGAGTGGCCGTTAAGGATAGAACCTAGATAGTTAGCCGAGACCCGAGGTAGCTGATGGACCGAGCTGACCTAAGGGTAGAATAGGTAATGCGAGTCTTGTCGGTGCTCAGGGGAACAGTCTGTTCCCCTGATGAGCACTGGAGCTGCATCTTCCAGTGGAAGTCCGAGCAGGGGCTGGGACCCTTGAGATCAAAAGGCCATGAGATGGACTTCATGGCTGGGACGGGGCGTCATCACAGAGTCTCTTGTAATGGGACTTGTGTGGTGATTGGCATCGGCTAGTCAGGTCAAGTGGTACGGACTGAGTTGGGTGCCAGGGGCCTTGTCGCACAAATCCGAGGCTGGGGTTTCGGTAGTGGACTCGGTTCTGCCCCACTAAAATGGACACTGCCGGGCAATCGTAGGATTGCTGAACCTGTAGTCATCAGGCTGCTATTGGGCGGCTGATGGGCACTTGACATTTCATAGTTAGTAAAGAGGAAATGATCAAAAAGTTCTACCAGTGTGACAACTGGGGCAAGACCTCGTATTGGTGTCAAGATGAGAGAATAGGTGAAGGTCTGGTCAATTCCAATAGTCTATGGCAAATGACGTGCGTGACCGCAAGTTCGGTAGGTCGCATAGGCGTAAGTTGCAGGTATACTCAAACGAGTTTTGAAAACCTTTTACAGGAAGTTCAATGGAAAGGCGGAGTTGGCTCAGCAGAGAGATTTTTCAAGATCAGACTGACGTAAGTGGCTTTTTGGTGTATGTTGGTTTGTATTCTCGATTGGGCAGGCGCTCCGGCATTTTATTAGGGTTACACCTAGTTCCCCAATCTACCTTTTGTATAGTCCAAGGTCGATACGGAATAGTGGTAAATTCCATTCGTCATCGACTCACTCGCCACTATCAATTTCGAGTTGAATTGGCCAAATTTTTCCAACGACCTTCAGTTGACTGCTCGGTTACGTCATATCAGCTGACAGTAGATATTTAGTTTTCTAGGAATGTAAGCTGATCGACTTTGAAACGACCTTACTCCTTTGTAGCACTCCGTCTAATTTGTGACTTTGCTACTCGCAGACAGAATGTGCAGTTACAATTTTACAATGAATGTCATTAAAAACGCTTGACCAGTGCAGCAATGGTCAAATCGATGAACTGCAGTCACTCTCTCGTAGTATTCTGTCTGTTTTGTGACTTTGCCACTCGCAGATAGAATGTGCATGATTCATAATTATTGCAATGAAAGTCATTTAGAACTTTAATAATGCTTGATCAGTGCAGCAATGGTTGAGTAGACGTACTGCAGTCATCTACTTGCAGCATTCTGTCGGTTTATGACTTTGCTTCATACTTGCAAACAGAAGCCTTAACGCTTGACCAGTGTAGCAATGGTAAAACCAATGTACTGCAATCACCCTCTTGTAGCATTCTCTAGATTGCGTAGTTTTCAGCAGTGGCTCGGATGGTGAACACACCGCCTGCCACCATCGTTAAAATAACACTGTTTATTCTTCCTCTGAGGGGAATACGTCGTATCCATTTTCAGAAATCGTTTTTGGAATTCATCTTGCTAATTTCTCTGTTCTAATACGAGCTCATTCAGACTGAGGCGTGGTATTTGTCTTAATTGTCTGCGGTGGCCGACTACCTACAGTTTTAACAATACTTTAGAAACAGACCATTGCGAGAAAAATTTAGACACTAATTGATTTCTCGTGTACTGGTTCGTCATTGACCAGTTTTGTATATTATTTTCTATTTTCGATATTTTCCAAGTGTAACCTGCTTTATTGAAGCTCTTCGAGCCTTCGAGTGTGAGTTAGGCCCGGTGATCACTTGGGCATTAGAGCATACGCTGAATTGAGGAACGTTCTAAACACCATCAAGCTCTCAATTTCTCGATCAGTGAGAGCTCTGTTTTCAAGTGAGGAGATCATAACGTTATACTTCAATTTTGGATCCGCTGGTAGCTAGACAGCGAGCCTGATTCATATTAACTTACGTGTATTCAACTTCTCTTCACCCAGAGCTCACTGAAAATTTCTTGGATAATTTTATGATGATATTTTCGAAGCCAAGAATGTCAGGTTATCGATACGGCCGATCGATCAGCATTTTTCGACGTCACAGAATTTATTTGAAAATTTCGCGTAAATTTTCTAAATGCTATCTCTAAATAAACAAATAGTTTTCCCGTTACATCGTCACTATCGTTCATGATCTGCCAACTTCTTATTCCGAGTTTACGACCTAAATAATAATAGTGCGTGCGTTCTTGAATTTCCATCGCCGGGTCGACAAAAATATTTTAACCTCGTACCACACTAAAGTACCCATAGGATTTTTTTCCCTGGTTTTGGAAATTAATAAACATGAAAACAATTTCGTTAATTTCAACGTTTTTACGTCAATCTTGCGTTGACGGACTGCTGACGCGCCGTTCGACGAAGACACCGGCTAGAAATTACATGTATTTTCAATTAGGGTATGTACTAAGAAGCGTCAATCGCGAACGTTGAAACTGAATTTAACCACCGTGAAACAACGACAGGTCATTTTACGCATACCGAGTACGAGAGTAGATAACCAGTTGAACGAAATTGCGGATAAATTACGTGTATCGAGGCGATTTAACGAACAGAAGTTTTCTGCAATTTAAAAAGCTGTGTCAACATCATAGCAATGGCTTAACATTTCGTTCGTGAAAATGAGATTCCATAATCGACCCACCAAGTGTACATACTCATACAATATACCTTCATGCAGTTACAAATGTATTATCGAACCGTCGTGCGAAAGGTCGTCTATTTCTACATTCGAATTGATTTTCAAAAAGGACCACGTCATCTACTTCCGATATAAATATATATGTACGTGTACAACAACTGACCTAGAGGAGTACAAATTTTTGCAATTTTCGCCGCACGTTAACTTTGGTCGAGAATCGTGTTTCCTTTCTTCTCAACGTTGCAAGGCTGGTGCGTTTCGTTATAAAAAAACCTCAAAAAATTAGTTTTCATTATTGATGTTCAAGGTTATCCACCAACTGAGAAATCAATTTTGTTTTTTTCCTCTCTCGATTTTTTCCATTACTGTATAATACGTCTATCCGCCTGTAGGTATTTTATGCACCACATGCAAACAAACAACGCGCCTCTTTTTTCGAGTCCATATGGTCTCGACGAGTTTTCATCCTCACGATCATTACAGTCGACTTACCGGACATGTTTTCACGTACATTAACCTTTGAATGGAAACTATTCTATAAAGTTGGGTCTGCATTCTGCAGCCGATCAAAGCGTTACCTACTTGTAGTCATCACAATTTTTCAAAGATTTCCATTAGTCTCTTGTCGCTAACGATCTTGTTTTTTTTTCTTACTCTAATACGGGAGACAATATCTGAGGTTGTTTCTGGGCGATCGGGGGTATTTTGTTAAGTGGAACTACTTCTACAGGAGTAAACAAACCTGTCTTCGTATACAATTTATTGTCACGTCATATGAAAATCATACCAAGCCTTGTTTAACGGAATTTTCGAAAATTCTAATAAATTCTTAGCGCCTATAGAATTTTCTAGAAACTTGGGAGCGTACATAATTCGTTTCGCAAACCAGGAAAATTTTTCTAATATTAATGACCACGAGAATTTTCAATGTCAATTTAATTGCATCAGTGTTCAGTCATGTAGTCACCAATCTTAGTTGTCCTACGCGAATGCATCGTCTACATTTTATTGCTCGCCACGCGATCGCCGACGCGACGACCAAAGCGACGGGGATTGTATTGATCTTTCTGAAATTCATTAATGTTGATAGACAATTCATTGTCTGTCTGCGAACCTCAACACGATTTCCATTTCTTTATTTTATAATTGCTAGAAAAATGAAAAGATGGGTGTACGTACCAGGACTCCGTGTCGTCGTGGAAGTTGTTAGGCTTCAAACCCACTTCTTGTTCTCTACGTCAGTTCTATTATCGAAAATTTCCTCGATCTGACCGAGGTAATCTAATATTCAGGGTTCTGGGGAGGGAGGAAACTAATGAATGCAACATTTTTTTTTGTTTTACGAGCACTAGAGCTGCACGAGGGCTATTGGCTCGGCGTTACAAAAGTTATGAAAGTAATATTATAAATAACACATAAGAAAGGGAGGTTTTAAGGAAGTTGGTAGAGTAAGGAAAAGTGAGGAAGGATAAGAGGATGGAATATAATTTCGAGTGTAACTGTTTCAAGTAATGGTGTGTAAAAGTTTACAATGTGTGTATGTAGAAGGTTGTAAAGGTATAGTCGATGTATGTGTTCAGATGTGAGCGTAAAAGTCAGTTTGTCTTAGGTAATGTAGGGTATTCGAAATGATGTCCTGGTTGTTTTTGAGTGCTTGGGTGAGTGAAGAGGGGGTATCCGAAGAAGAGCGAAGGGGTAAAAGTCTGGGGCATGAAAAAAAGTGTTCCGCGGTTAATTTGTCTTTTTGACAGTAGGGACATGAGGGAGGGGTTAGGATGTAGGGACTGATGAGGTGGGTGTGAGTAATTTTTGTGTGACCAATTCTGAGACGAGAGAGAATTACTTCTTCTCTTCTTGTGTTTTGAATGGAGGATACCCAAGGAACCGGTTTTTTTTTTGATACTGAGAAGTTTATCATTTGTTTGATTTTCCCAAAGAGTGTTCCATGATTGTGTGATGAGAGAACGATAGTAATTTTTGTAATCTAGGGTTGGTAGGGGTGAATTATCAGTTATTTGACTGAGGGAGGTAGCTTGTTTAGCGGCTTGATCAACTGCGGTCGGGGAAATTGGTGTGTCCAGGGATCTATATGAAGATAATTTGAGTGTTGATTGTTTCCAAAGTGTGTAGTGTGAGGAAGATGCGTTGGATTATAGGGTTAGAGTTGTATGCGTCTGTAAGGGAGTGGAGTGAAGAAAGTGAGTCAGTGAGAATAATGAATTTACCGTTTGGGGGTAGTTGAGAGAGGTAGGAAAAAATGGCCATCAGTTCGGCTGTAAAAATAGAGGCTATATTTCGGATGCGATGAGAAGATATTTCCCCGTCGATGGAGTTTGCGTAAGCTGCTTTAGTAGGTGTTTTCGACCCATCGGTGAGGCAAAGTGAATGGTCAGGGTATTCTTGAAGTAGTTTGTTGATATGTTGGGTAAAACCAGGTTTGTCAGATTTTGGGATTTCTGTGAGATCTAGGCATATTTTAGGTTGAGGGAAGGTCCAAGGGGGGAAGGTTGTGTATATGGGTTCTAGGGGATGTGCTATGAACGGTTTGTTGATCAGGTGATTGAATTGAAGGCGAATATGTTTGGTGGAGGATTGGTTGTGATTGTGGTGAAAGATTCGGTTAAAGATTGGAAGTTGTGGGAATTGTGCTACAGAGGTTAAAACGTTGGAGGTTAGGATGAGCCTTCGAAAGTGAAGGGGGGGATCTGGGGCATCTGCACACAGGCTAAGTTTGGGGCTGGTGCGATAAGCTCCCAGGGTAATCCTGAGAGAAGACGTCTGGATGGGGTCGAGTAAGGCAAGGACGGTTTTTTTCGCTGTGTTGTAGATCGGGGAACCGTAATCTAATTTTGAGCGAATAAGACTTTTGTATAGAAGAAGGAGTAACTTTCTGTTGCAGCCTTTAGATGGATGAGATATGTATTTTATTATGTTTGGAGCGCGTGTGCATTTGGCTTTGAGGGTTTTAATGTGGGGGGCCCAGGTAAGTTTTTGGTCAAAATGTAAGCCGAGAAGTTTGCCGTAGTTACGAGACGGGATTTGGAAGTTTTGTAAAATTAGAGGAGGTAAGGAGGGGATAGGATTTCTTTTTTTGAAAATAACTGAGTAGGTTTTCGAGGAAGAAAATCTAAATCCTCTTTTTGATGTCCATGTGATGATTGAGTTAAGGGTATCCTGTAAAAGTCTGTGGGCTCTTTGCGGATTTGCTGAACGGATAGTGATGTTATAGTCATCAGCGAAAAGACGCTGGGTGAGGGGGGGGGATTTACACATTTGGTGATATCATTTATTGCTATTAGAAAAAGTAAGACACTGAAGACTTTTCCTTGAGGGACTCCATTTTGGACCGAAAGGGGAGGGGAGGTCATGTTATTGATTCTTACTAGGAGGGTTCTGTCGTTGAGAAAAGTTTGTAGGATGTTAGGGAGGTGGCCTCGGAGACCAATTTCGTAAAGTTCGGTAGAGATGAGGTGTCCCCATACCTGGGGAAAGGCCTCTTGGAGATCAAAGAAGATAGAGTATAGGGAGGATTTGTTATTGGTGACATCGTTGATTTGAGATTGGAGATCATAAAGGGGTTGTATAGTGTTCCGTCCTTTTCTGAAGCCATATTGGAAGGGAGAGAGGATGTTATTGGATTCTAGATACCACAAGAGTCTTTTGTTCAGAATTTTTTGTAATAATTTGCCAAGAAAGCTAGAAAGGGCTATGGGGCGATATGAGGCAGGGAGGAGAGGGTCCGAGCCAGGTTTCAATATGGGGAGAATGATGACTGTTTTCCAGAAGATAGGATAGGTGTTTTGTGAAAAAATAGAGTTGAATAAAGAAAGAAGATAAGTGAGCGAGTTTGGATGGAGATTCTTTATCATGGCCGCGTGAATGTTTTCAAGTCCGGGGGAGGCGTTTCTCAGATTTTTATTTATAGTATTCGATAATTCGTTTTCGGAGATAGGGAGGTTGTATGGAAGAGGTTCATTTGAAGGAGGATCAAAAGATATATCAAATTTTTCTTGTTGGAGAATGCAAAATTGTCAAAGCAAGTACGAGAAAAACTCGGTCAATGAAATGTATGAAGGGAGTAGTGAGGTAAGAGGGGTCAAGAATTTTTCGTTCCAAGTCTTGACACATACATTTTCTTCTTGACGTCGGAAAATACAATGTTTTGAGTGGTGCGTCATGGGTAGAACAAGGTTTGTCTCTCCTGAGCGCCCTTCAATAAACCAGATAGGCAATGTTTGAAACACCATAAGTCCCCCTTCCATCATATATTACCGCTCGCGAGTCGGAATTTTCCAAGTCCCTCTTTCATAATATTATACTATAGCTCGAGAGTCAGAATTTTTCCAAGTTTTTGGTTGGACGGCGCACGGCAAATTTTTCGGAAGAACCCCCATAGAACAGGTTCCCTGTTAGAATTTTTTTCAACACTAGGTATATGGATCGGTAACATGAGCGGACAAATCGACTCTACTGACCGATGTAGAAATCTATCTCTAACGATCATGGAGGAGAGGTTAGGTGGAGCTTGAAGTCTATAAAGTAGGTCAAGGACATTCATGACGTCATCAGCTTGTGACTTCGTTTTCGTGAGCAACGCGAATTTTAAAATGACCCCCGATTTCAAGCAGAAGTGCGAATTTTAAGCCGATAACCGCTAAAGTCGAAGCTTGAGCTCATTTTTGAACAGGTTTCAAGCGGGTCAAAAAGTCAAGTCATTCGCCTATCATTAAGTGCAAAGCCAGTCAATAAGAAGACGCTGATTGGCTGCTCTTAAAAACGGATTTTTAGGCTCAGAACGGTCCCGGAACCATTTTATAGCGCTTCGGAGTTATATTATTTCTCTTTGGAGGTAATTTGTATTGTTTCAGAGCTGGTTTGGAGCGGTTTATTACGCTCCTGAGCAAAATTTCAAATATTGGCTACAAGTAAATGTCGAAAAATTAAGCTGATAGCCAAGTGCTTGGAAGTAGAAAGCCGAGGTTGAGCGGATAACATTTATTGAGAAACATATAAGCCTAAGCTAAAATTCGCGTTTCAAGACATATCCATGTCAATGGAACAGCGAAATTCGAACATGTTGAAAATATTTGTTTCCCTTGATGAAGTCATACCTTCCTCCTGTTACCTCTTCTATGACGAAGCCTCATATCTCCAGTTCACCAACGGTGCGTCATGATGGAAAGCTCTGGAACTGCTTAATTAACTTCCGATTTTTCTTTTTTATGGAAAATAATGGAACAAGTCACGAAATTTTCTATTGGGAAATGGTCGATGACCTGTTACCAGAAAAAACCCGTGGGCGTCAGAGAATGAATCACTGAAATGGGTGTAATCGCAAGAGTGCGAGTAAGCCTACTTTGTTGATCCGTTCTCTGACGCCCACGAGTTTTTCCTCGCGACATTATGGATTTCCTTATATGCTAGCCCGCGCGATTCTTCTCTTTTATCGATCATATTCGATTGTACCGATCATATCGACTCTCCACATATCCATCCCCTAGAATCATAAGAAGTTGAAAGAGGGGGGAGCTTGAAATTTTTTCAAGACTATAAAGTAGGTCGAGGTCATTCGTGACGTCATTTTCGTGATGCAAATTTTAAAAACGACGTATCCATATCAGAAAAACAAGTCGTAGGATCTCCAACACAAAATCGAAGTCATGAAATTATTAATCTCACTTGATGAGGTCACACTCTCGCCCTGTTGCCTCTTCTGTAGCAAAGGCTCCTATCTCCAGTTCACCTACAGTGCGTCA
The DNA here is from genome assembly GCA_035079385.1 of Aspidiotus rigidus. NCBI lineage: Eukaryota > Metazoa > Arthropoda > Insecta > Hemiptera > Diaspididae > Aspidiotus > Aspidiotus rigidus. The sequence goes on along the minus strand of JAVHKY010000004.1, from coordinate 2,712,837 downwards.
TTGTGGCCCATTAACTGCTCAATCAATTTCCGATTTTTCTTTCAGTCAATGCATGAAAAAGGATGAACAAAACCATTTTCGTCAGAAATCGTACCTATAATCCAAACTGACGGCGAAGACTGCCTACGATTTTTGTAAACTGAACATGGAGTGTAAAAATCTTCCCTTTATCGTTATACTTAGGGTTTGACCTACCTCAATAAATGATTCCCACACTTGTATACAGACGCTCTTCTTCGTCAACCGCTTTATGTACACATATATCAAATTTCATATTCCCCTAATTCTCGTCTAAAGGTTAATTTATAATAATGTATAATATGTGCATCATAATAGAGTTTACAATACTCTCGATTCTATGAAACAGATATTCTCGTTTAATATTCATTGTCAATGTGTTTCATAGAGATAATTTGATTTTGACAGGAACATTTACATTCTAAATAAGGATAGTCTAACAGATAAATTATTTAATGTATATTATCCCTGATATATGCGATTCAATTGGAATAAAATAGATTCGCGGTTACTCGACAAGATCTTTGAAGAAAACATCTACCGTATAATGCAGCCGTAAATGAATGGCCGGGACTTCTTGATAATGAGAGAGACGTCAAAATAAACAAGCCCTATTGAAACAATTCATCGATCGTATTTGTATGCATCTGCTATCCACGTTCGATGTGCGGTACGAACTTAAATTAGCGGTAAACCAATTTGATTTACTAGGAAATTACGGTTTTCGTAGACAAATTCTGGTGAATTTCGTCTCTCCTTGTGGATAAAGTCGTTGTTCTTTTGTCCGGTTGCGATATTACATTGTATGAGATCGGGTTGTCTTCTGTCTCTTGGTCTCTGCTCGTTCTCATCACTTCACCTTCAGCTCGGTCATCTAGTATTGAACGTCTTTCAATGAAGCCGTATGGGTATTTCGACCTTTTCAAATGCAAAATTTTAACCGAGTGTATCGAGAAATATTATTTGTATTTTAATTCGTAAAGTAGAACTAAAATACGAGCCTCCGTGTTTAAATTTTTTAAATTTTGAATATTGCACTATCTTTAAATTCCGGTAGTTGTTTCGTATTCGTTTTGGCTCCATTCACGCATATTAACGAGCTCGGCCTCAACACTGTAAACTTCTTTGTGTCTGAAGGATCAAGGACCGCGTTCAATTATCTCTTCTGAATGGATGAGATTCAAAAAAAAGCTCGAGCTGCGCTCGTCATCGTCCTCCCGTCCGAATTGATAATTAAATTTCCGTTTTGCACCCCAAGAATGTGTGCCAAATCATCGAGTAGCATCCTGTGTCATTGGATGATTTCCGGTACAGGTACTAGAATTGCCGAATATTCTGTTAATGTGCACGTTGCAGAAATGCAGGTCTTGCCTTGTTCGCTTGTTTGTACGAGAAGTAATTTGAATTCATTATGAGAGATATTGCACGCGAGTTCAATGAAGGAGAAAAATATCACGTATTTTTTTTTTTTTCTTCAAATACGTAGTTCGCGACATTAATTGAACGAATGCGAGTTCAATAAAAATATCTAATTATAAACAAAAGCGATCGCTTTCGAAATTTAATTTCCTCCTCTTATCGATATTTATCAACTTTTTTCCTTGGCATCAGACGAGAATGACGATGATGTTTTCGCGCATATTGATTGGTTTTTTCTTCTCTAACTGAATAGATAATGTTTACATATTTTGCTCACTTATCGGCATCCCTGGTATTTTTTATAACTAGGGTATCAAGCCGGAAGGAGAAATTCCAAGTCGTGATATATGTGGATGCTTATGATTGAAGTTTGAAGGGCAATGAACTCTTAAATAATGACTAAAAGATGATCTGATTATGTTACTAGAGTTTGGATGGTTTTTGTAATGTCCAGAGCCCGGGTCAAGTGGTGTGAAGGGGGGGGGGGGTCTCCGAAATCAGTACAATGAAAAATTATGTACGTATCTCACACATATTATTAGGACACGTATAAGAATTTGGCCTCAGGGTCTACTAAAGCTGGATTAAACCTTGGTAATGCCACGGGTTCACTGGCGTATTATTTTCGGACGAGGGTGAGAGCAAAACCTCCAAGTGGAGCTCTACATACATAGAGATCCTTCTGACATTCATAACTTGTTTGACATGTTTCATATCTTTGGCCTCGTTCTCCCCCTAATTTTGAATTTAATTCCGTCCGTGTGGCCGTACAAACCTTAGGTTAGAACTCGGAGAATTTTACTCCAGATGGAGAGAGAAAAAGAGAGGTAGATAAGAGAAAGAGCGAGAGTAAGGGCAAGAGAGAGCTAATGACGTCACAGAGAACCGATGACGTCATCTATAACGTCGTAAGAGAGAGATAGAGAGAAAAAAATTTGGCACATCTTTCTTCTCTCTGACGGTTGTATAACCTTGAAAAGAACAGATATTTTGTTGAGCTAACTCGGAAAAAATCCACCTCAAGTTTCTTGATGGTTACTCATGAGACATATAAGCTTTCGTTTTTCTTCGTAAATAAAGGACGAAAACCAGCTCTAATTCGTAGACCGTTTTTTTTTTTTTTTGTTTTAAAGTCATTGTGTTTTTCAGGTCGTGGATTTGTATTCAGAATTACTAATGAGCGGTTTGTAAAAGTTCTCTTTTACTGGTAGATGAAGTCTATACCCGCTTATCTTACTTACATCCGTGGCCTTTAAACCTCACAAAGATCGACGTAACGTCGTTGTCCATCCAAATTCCTTCGGTTCATGGTCGCGTGTTCTGTAATCGAAGTGCGAGAAATATAAAACGATTCGTTTAATCCATTAATTGTTATTATCCTCGTGAACTTCGTTTTATCAACTCGTTATTGTCTTAATTAATTGAAGACGACGATCTTCTCGAGAGTTATAAATTGTTGTCGCGCGCCGACTTGAAAGTAAAAGTACCCAGCGCTCTGATGGTAGACCGGACGAACGAGTGCACTCATCCCGAGTGAAAATGAGAAAAACATTTAAAAAGAAAGATGTCATATACGTCGTTTATCGATCGGACGATGGCGAGCTTTCGAACGCTTGACCTTGTTTTTATTTTGAATTTACGTCACATTTCCAGTATCTTGCCCAACTTCGTCTTTTGATGCTCTCTAAATCACCGACCTGTCGATCGGTGGAAAATTCATGCAAGGTTACTCCTGCGGAGTGGAAACCACGCGGTGAGCCCTCTTGTAGCTATGGTGACCTCCCTTCATTTTTTATTTTTGCATCTCTTGACTTCTCATCTTGTATATACAAACTTATACTTGGATAGAGCTGATGATAATGAACTTGTTTGCAGAATATTATTTTCGAAACTAAACAACCCTGTCTAGAGTAAGATGATGAAATGTACGTCCTCGTTTGATTCTGTCTTGTAACACGGTAGTCGTAGTTTTTAGCAGAGGCCTTTGATCAATTATGTGATTTTCGGATTGGCTTGTGAAGGATGTACCACTCCTATTGCCGGTCAATAATATTGTTGTTGATCCCCGCGGAAACATCCATCTACCCCACTAAAACTCTTGACGAGTCGTGCTTTTAGGGCCTAGTTTCGGCAGTGCGGGTGTATCGTCTTGAAAATGCCGTTAAATGGCCGGGCAGTTGAGATAGCTTCTGATCACCCTGGCAGGTATGCGGACACTTCTGCATCTTTCGAGCAGCCAATCGAAGTTTCAGACTTCTTGGTCTTTCACTGACCTCCAATTCTTGAGGAACAATTTCCACGCTACTTGGAATCTCTGTTCGTTTGGACACGTGTACAATACTTTAATGTGCGCACGCATGCATGTACCTTTTTCTGCAATACTTTGCAGAACGGTTCTACATTTTTTAACATATGGAAGTGGCACCACTGACTGTTATAGATAGAACAATTTTCAATTCTTGGTCCTAACGTTTAAAAATGTCTGCTTCTATACTAATATGAATTAGGATAAATACATAGTTTTCGTTTGTGGGTGACTTTTAGATGCGACAAACACCATTCGTGTATTTTGGTAACTGATACGGTTGCATAGCCGTACTTCTTTTCGCATAGCTGAGAAAGATAAGCAACAAATTTGATCTTTGGTGGTTCAACGATGCCGTAAGAGTTTTTATTGTCGAACCTTCTTCAAACTTCGTCGAAAGAGAAGTTTCATTTTGGGCAGGATATCTTTGCTAGGCAATCGACTGTTGATCCATCTATCTTATTACTCGTGGGTATCATTGAGCGGTTCATTACCTATTGTCCAAATTATTTTTATTGTCTTGGGAGATCGCTTGTGTGTCGCATGTGCAGCACCGCCCGTCATCCATAATGGAGTAGGTGCGGGTTGCGTATGCATTTAATATTGTTTCCTCCAGCACCGGAATCGACCCTTTCGGGTATAACTTCAGTGAATTGTCTTGGGAGATAATAATACTCGTATATATTTCCTTGAAATTGGGCCTTTTTTCATGTCTTATTCTCTACCTCTCTCCATTTCAAATTGCAGGATAAAATTTGAATTCTTTAGGGGCCCACCTCCCCTGAAGAATGGCGACACATTGGTTGTGATTTTCGATTTTCGCGGAGCCCTACTCCCTCCAGTATCTTTCCTTACTTCGTCTTATTTTTTTACCCAATTTAAAGGGGACCTCCTCTTTTGACATTTGGTCATACCTTTCACCAATTTGCCGCGAGATTTTCGAAATAAGAAATTGAAAATTCCTCCTTTTTCAAGCTTCATATACGGGTATTCAGGTATTTTTTCTCGAAATCAGCTTTAAATTTCATTTTCAAATCAAGTAAAGTATGGAAGTTCAAAACAATTTTTAATTTTTGAGAATTTTGGCGGATGGGTCAATTTTTGGCACATTTTGGTCTATAACTTGGCTCAGAAAAGTCGTAGAAAGTTGGGTAGGAGAGCAAATTGAAGATAAAATTGAGATACAAATTTTGTAGATTTAAAATATACATCTAACGTATCGCGTTTCTGCGCTGGAGGGAATTTAACGCAAACTCCCATTTAATTAGTAATACCTTATGCCCTCTCACCCATATAGCTCGAAATTTTTCTGAATCTCCCTCCTATCATAAAAAGGGCATACATTTAATCGCACGCCTCAAAAAACGAAATTGCCCGCCTATCGATAACACGCCAAGGAAACAAAATTGACACGCCTAAGAAATGTATTACACGGATAAAAACGAAGTAAGTAGTGCACACATCCTCATATAAGTTGTGCACTCAAGATCCAAAACACTGGAAATCCTATGAAACGGACAAGTACACAAAGTAAGTAGTGCACACATCTGATACAAGTTGTGCACACAAAATCAAAACGCTCAAAATCCATTGAAGAGGACAAAAACACCAGCATGTAAGTAGTGCACACATTCCCATATAGTGCACACTTAGGAACATGCAGAACAGTATGCGATCCACATTTAATTCATTCAACTATAATATATCAAGTAAGTAAACCTGATACAGGAAGAAGAAACAGGAAAGGAGATAATAGAATGCTTTGGTTATTGACAAGTCAGCACAAGCCTCAAGGCAGTAGAGTAGCTGAGCACCTGAAGTCTTGGAAGAAGGGACGCTTAGGGGAGTCAGCTTTCGCTGATCATTTGATTAACAGTGGCCACAGTTTCCGCGAGGGATCCGAAAAGCTCCTCCATAAGGAGAATTCCTACCGTAAATGTATCGCCCTCGAGAATATAGAGATAATGCGTCACCTCAACACTGACGGTATCACTATACTCAACTCGTACATTCCGGAAGATGGTTTGATCGAACAGGTTTATGATTTACACCGTGATTTCTCGTTCGGACGATCTTAATACCTCTTTCTTCTCATTCGTTCGTCAGTTGCTTTCATTTCAGGTTTGAAGATGGTTGTTTAACCGAAAGCGCTCCCTTCGTTTTTATTTTCTGCGGTTTGCATTTGTTTACTCTCCCCTTGGAGTATTCGTTTTTTCGTTTATGCAGCATTCCAAGTGGAGTTTTTTTTTTTTTTACCATCACCATAATATTTCATAAAGGCATTACAATGTTGATACATATTAATGCAATTAACAAATACAAATTTTCAAATAATTTATAACGGCTAAGCCCAACCGCTTCTTGAATAAATCTGAGTTCAAGACTACATGGTACCTGCCTTCATAATAACGAACGCCGAGAAGAGTCGAAATTAACATCCGCCTACCACTTGACATGTGCAGCGTGAAATGTTTCCTGAAGATCGAAAGGAAGCTCCAAATGGGCCTGAAGATTAGACTCCATCAAGAACCTTGATTGCTAAAAAGGGCCTGCGAAAAGGAAGAGTGGAATTGGCAAATCACGGGAAGGATCAGAAGTGCGAATATTGTCAAAACGGCGAACTCTTGAATACCAGTCAATAAAGAAACGTCCGCGGCTATTGCACTGATCTATATAACTACCGCGCATCCCCTTGGCATCATACTTCTGCCGAATCATCTTATTTTGACGACGAACCTCAGTATTTGACCAACCAGTAAAGATCTCACGACAATGCTCGAAATCCAATGCATTAACCAACTGACTCGACTGACTCCTCCGGGGTGGAACAACTGGGAAAACACCTCCATCAACAGTCATACGTCACTCATAAGGAGTTTGAGGTTTATTATGGGGAGGCAGTCTCTACTGTCAAGCCTATCCTGGCTGGAGTTCCTCACAATAAATGCAGCAAAATCATCTTCTTTTGAAATGCGGGACGTGTGCCAGTCCTGGCGTGCATTTATGGCGTTCGTCATGGTTTCAACGTCGTATCAGTTTTTTTTATGGCGGAAGGGGAACTGGCGGTTAATATAATTTTATGAGGCGTGCACTTATATATTTCCCCATAAAAAGCTCGAAGGTTGGACTTGGAAAAATGTCAACTTTTGAACAGTAATATGTGATAGGCGGGAAACTTTTTCCAAATCCTCCTGAGGACTAGGAAAAATTTCGACTTTCGAGCTATATTATATGATTGGAAAGAGACTTAAAAATTTCCACTTTCGGCCCTGTGACGTCACAATCTGTTGACGTCATAGGTCACACAGACTGCTAAGATAGCCGGACACCTATAGAAAAACCAACCTTGTGAAGAGGCGAAAAGTTGAAGATCTTCCTAACCGCCTTTGATCCGCTATATTTATTGCGATATCCTCTGTGGGCAAGTTATTCTCTTGTATTTCATACGTACTTGTATAGGTACATATTTATATAGTTCTAGTGATATAACTTCAGAAAAAAACATTTTATTGTGTAATTTTCCAATACCTTCTGAAAAGTTTATAGCGTCTTCCACTTTCTCCTCCCTTTTCCTCATCTTCGTATTCACCTTTCTGTGGCTTATCTAGAAAATTTTTTTGAAGAGGGGTTTAAACAAGGTCTGAGGACATTTCAAAGTGAACTCTTCAATTCTGGAGCCCCTCTTCAGGTATGTCCCTGTCACCTGAACGGAAATAAGCCTAAGAAAAAAACGATCCATTCTGGAATTTAGTTCAGTCTCTTGGATACCTGGATATTGGATAGATATTGTGAGCAATTTATGATAGTTATGGATTTCTAAATCATTTTTTAATCGACGAACTAGAAATTAAAATTTCTGATCATTCTGTGAAAAAAAAATATCGCACCCTGAACGTTTATCTAATTTTCTCTCATTTGCATGCGGGAAAATTAAAATTTCGAAAAAAAAAATGAACCTTCGTCAGTCTGAAAATTATCAAAAATTTCGAATAATGACCGATAATTTATGTTGATGAACGTCACATTAGTGTTTTGAATTGTTCATCGTAAATCGTCCTCCTAAAAACCGGGAAGAATTTTTTATGATGTTCGTATGACGTACGAGTGTTGAAATCATTAGGAACTAAATCAAGTCGTTAACTTCTCCTAATTCGTTAATTGTCACATTTGTCGCGCTTGAATTTATTTTGGGAAATTCAAACCTACGTATTCACATTCCGTTTATATTTCTCATTTCCTCACAGTTCATCGTATTCATATTGCCTCGAGCCTTGAGTGATTTATTTGAATTGTCTATAGCTGCTTGTCTAAGATTGCGTCTCTATGTTTTCAAATTACGAATGGCTCTCTCGACGGGAAGTTTACCGGATGAGGTCTTCAACTTCCGCACGTAAGTTAGGTACGCTGGTCCAAACCTAATCCTGTCAAGAGAACCCCGCGTGAAGAAAAAATTATGATAAGATTTACACAATATTTACTTCGTTTTCGTGCACGCATTCTTTTTGACGCGTACATTTAGTAAACTAGGTAACTCGTGTATATTACCTAAATTAGTAGACTATGTATATTTTAAAACACTCTAACCATCCTTCGACTGTATAATACTAATTAGCACGTTCATCATCGGGCGCGTCCAGTTGCGGTTTTCAAGGAAGTTTTCGACTAGAGTTGAAATAGCATCGTTTAAGTTATTCACATTTCATCTTGACAGTGCCTAAACAGGAGAAACTTTTACCTGCCTTCTTGGCCGGGAGCTGTCGTTCAAACTTATCAGACGTGAAATGTCTGAACAATCAGGGCAAGATAGGGTACGGCCACGCCATCGGGCCAATCCACTTGATAGCTCTAGTGTTTATTCAGAGGGGAGACACGATCTTCAATAAGGATGAAACAGATTTTCAAGGGAGGGCTTTCGGACAAGAAAATTTCCCAAGCGAAAAATTTCTTCTGAAGAGGGTTTCAAACGAGATTTCATGAGATTCCCAATCAAATTTTTCATTTCTGCGGGAGTTTTGTCTCCCAAATCGTCTCATCCTATTCTAAATTCGCCACTAGTGATGCTTCCTAATAGTACAGATCTAGACAGTTTACAGAAACCTTGGTCCAAATCTATGTTCCACTTATAATGTGCAACTGCAATCGCATAATTGGAAGCTTGGATCGAAGAAGGGCGTAACTCGCTAAAGCAATCGATTAAAAGTCTCCATTTGAACTGGTAAAGTACCGATCCCTAAAAGAATCAAACATACGATTTATAAAATTATAATTCATAGGTTCTCCTTCACAATCACTATGGGAGATCGCAACTGCTGATTATGCACTGCGAGTTAGTCGAAATTGCGGTTACTCTGAATACCCGTCGTAATTTCTTCATTCAAGTGCGATTGATTTGTTCTATTCCTCGTTCATCAGAGGTGTAATTTCTTCTCTGACTTCAACAATACTTTGTCTTTCCGTACGCCTCGACATACTTCATCGGACACTGGTGTTGAAATCTCGACCGGATCTCGACCAACCAAAAATTTTCCCTTGGAACATTAACTGATGGAGCGAGAAAATTTATTTGGGAAAGATGGGGAAAAAAAATCTGTCTGCGATATTTCCCATTCACTCAGACTGCAGACATTTATATGAACCCGAATACGAGCCAGAATGAAAAATGAGTATTCTCTAATGGATGGAAAATCCATCGAGCTGACCCACAAATAGACGAGTTTTTTTTTTTCGTCTTGAAACAAAATTAAGCCATATTTTTGCATTTATCCGCGATTGCATTACATATATGCAGTTCTTACCTATGCAAATAAGACGATTATTGGCCAATAATGGTTTCGGCTTCAAAAATAATATTTAAAAATCATGTTCGATATTCGTATTGATAGGAGAACATTTTTATGGGTTAGTATTATCAGACGCGAAACAGGTTTACCAACGAAATATAGTTCGAGAATGAAAATGGGAAATTATCTGCCTCAAAAGTAGTCTCAGGATAATATTTCTTCGCAATACAGAAAAAGAAACAAAAATCTCTTCATTCATAGTCTAGCTGATGATCATGAACAGCTGTTGAACCGTTATATTCAAGGCCATGACTTGTAAGTTCATTGAACTTCAGTTTTCGAGTACGATTGGTCCGTAGGCGCTTTTAGTCTCCGTCATTGCTACCAGACATGAAATGCAGTCTTAGCAAATTGAAAACGCACATAATTTTCGCAAATTAGTCTGCAGAGTAGACGCAGAGTGTCTTCATTTTCCTCCAGAATATATCGGTTTTTTGCCTTCGAAGATTCTTTCCGGGCTCATCGTTTATAATTTCGTCACGATGGCAAGTCTGCGTTACGAACTTCGTTCAGCAAACTTCGATAAATAAATCAACAATATCGACCTCACTCTTCCTCGTGGTAACGAGACTGACTATAACAACTCAGCCTTCGTCGTGCATTAAAAAGTTGTGTGAATAACCGGAATTTCGCCCTTCAAAATATATAATATACAAGCAAGAGGTAGTGTATGTAGTAAGTTGCTATACAGTATAATCCTCTACGATTTTTCGCAAGATGATAATTAACGTGCTTTCGGTGTTAAATTATATTACGAAAACATTTCAACTATAGCTAGCGCGTACTCGGTATTTTGGGGCACTTCCTTCTGTCATTCTTTCGATAGTGCTGTAGTTAGCCAGCTCGATGTCGCCGCCAACTTCCTGCAGAGTCGAGTATACCGTGTTACATTAAATGAGAGAGAGAGGAAAAAAAATAAAGGATTGTGGAGTTTCAGACGTCTCGCGTCGTCAATATTAGCGGATAGATGCACACCACGACTTCTTTTGACGATATCGCCCGAAACCAACATAATCTCGTTAAATGACACGTCAAGCAGACTCCACCGTTGGTGTTTTCCGATAACATTCGAGAACATAGGCGGTACATTATAATTCGTTTTTTTGTTACCGAGTTTCGCGAAGCTTTCGCGTATTTACGCGTAGCACGCGACACAGACGACGACGAAAAAAGTTCCCGAGCTTTCTCGGTGTCGCGTGTGTAAACAAACGTCGTCAGTCTTTTTAACGAGAGAGAGAGAAAAAAAAAGGCCAACCTTTTTCTTGAGAATATCCTTCACCAAATCCTCGTTGACGAATACAGATTTAACCGCGTTATTGATGGTTATTGATGGAGTTTCCTGTAAATGTATGACTTTTTTTTTTTGCTAAGAAAAGAATCTATATAACCCGAATGAAGGATTCTGTAATCACCTAAGTGCTCGTTTTAGAGTGATGTGACATCGTACGTGTGTCACGACTTGAATAACAGACAGTATCGAAAACATGAAGAAGTGCATTTTTTACTTCTAATTTTTTCGCAATGATATGGAATTACTAAGGTGAATACGTTTTTCTGGTTGAAAGCTCGTTGACGGGCGCAAATTCTCAGATTTGGTGATGAAGAGGACATGTATTCTTCCGAATACCGAAAAATACTCAAATTATACACTTTGGTCATATCTTTCAAGCGATACGAAGTAAAAACATTTCCGGACAATAGAAAATCTGCCCTCAAAGAAAACCCTTAAATTTGCATCTGATCCTTGCATTAGTCCACGTAAACAGATACCCTTTCGGCTAGGAAGTCCTTGGCTAAAACGTGTCAATCAAGAGTCGGGTGAACGAACCTCGAACGTCCCAGGTTTTCATCCCTCCTCAATTACTGTAGTCAATGACTGATAATTCCCCCCCCCCCCTTCTTATATATAAAGAATCACTTGCATGAAACTTTTGTATCATTATACCTGAACTCACGTAGAACTTCTTGTACAAGTTATGAAAGCGCGAAGTTCACTAGAACTTGGCCTGTGCCTTCAGGAATCGTGGGTCAGGAATTTAGGGTGAGCTTTGGGCTTTCGATGGTTGATGATTATGATTCAAAAATCACTCTATTGATATAAAAAGGCGAAGATACGGAGTGCAGCATTTCTTATACTTGGGCCCGTCACCTCAGCCCCCCCTCCATTTTCGAAATATGAAAATTTTTTCATCTCAATCGTTTGTGCATGTAAGTGCTTCAAATTTTAGCGTTTGTGCTTCATTCTATGCCATAAAAATCATCACGTCACGTTTGGGGGGCCAGAGTGACAGCAGCCCCCCAAATTGAATTTGCGCCAAATTTTTGCATGGAACGTTTGTGCATCGTTTGTGCATGTACTGCTTTAACCCTCATCGTTTGCGCTTCACTAGAACCCCGTATACTCGAGGGGAGTCTGGGACGTCAGCTCCCCCAATGGTGGCATTCCTTAAAAAACTGTAGGGATATCGTTTATGAATGTTAGTGCTTCAACTAATATCACTTGTACTTCACTCTAATCGTGTATAATGGGGAGAAACCTGTCTGAGTACACTTTAGAAATTATAAAATTTTGAAATATGGAAAAATAATACTTATTACGTGACAAAATCTAGCGAATGTAGGTCCACAACATGCTCAACTTATTGTAGTATTCGGAGAAATGACCTTTGGTGTCACCAAAGCACCCCCCATTAAACTTACGGAGTTGGAGTGAAGCTCTAACGATGGGGATTGAAGCACTAACATGCACAAACGATGCACAAATAATTTGTACAGAAATTTGGTGCAAAAATCAATTTCGGGGCAGCTGTCATCCTGGCCCCCCAAACGTGACATCATATTTTGTATTATGTCGAATGAAGCACAAACGCCAAAATTGAAAGTACTTACATGCTCAAACGATGCACGAACAATTCCCGTACAGTTTCTTAAGAAATTACACCATGGGGGGCTGACGTCACCACAGCCTCCCATTGACTATAAAGAGTTCTAGTGAAGCACTCAAGATATGAATTGAAGCACTAACGTGCACAAACGACACCCTCAAAGTTTTTGAAGAAATGACACCATGAGGGCTGACATCACCACGGCCCTCTTAAGTTTGCCCCAATTATACACAATTAGAGCGAAGCATGAACGATGTTGTTTGAAGCACAAACGATTCCTATACACTTTTTAAAGATATGGCACCATGGGGGACTGACGTCACCACAGACTCCCATCGAGTATACGGGGTTCTAGTGAAGCACTAACATGCACAAACGATTCATGGAAAAATTTGGTGCAAAAATCAATTTGGGGGCTACCGTCACTCTGGCCCCCCAAACGTGACGTCATGATTTTTATGGCATAGAATGAAGCACAAACGCCAAATTTTGAAGCACTTATATGCACAAACGGTTAAGATGAAAAAATTTGCATATTTCGAAAATGGGGGCTGGATTGACGGACGCCTTATGGGCTGGGCGCTTCATCTCAGAAGTCAACCAACTGGTGGGCTCATCCTCTCCCAATTTTATTATCTTCCCTTATTTTAAAATTAGGTAGATTTGGTATAATTCGTATTATAATATTTTTAAATTTATTTATAATTAAATTAATTTTTTATTTAAGTTTTATTGGAGTAATTTATTATTCGATATTAATTTTTTTGATGTTGGATTTGAAATTAATAATTGCTATTTCATCAGTAGTTTATATAAATTTTTCTTTAATTATATTAATAACTAATAAAATTTCAAGTATCTATATAATATTTATATATATAAATCTTTTTCATAGTTTTAGATCTTGTTTTTTATTTATAATCAGAAGATTATTATATTTATCAAGAAATTCACGTTTAATATTAATTAATAATTCATTATTAAAAATGTTGAATTTATTTTATTTAATTTTATTTTTAATTTTTTTTTAGAATTAATAGACTTCCTTTTAAATTTAAGGTTTTTTAGTGAAGTGTATTTTTTTTCTTCAACTTTAAATATAAATTATTTTTTATATATATTATTATTATTATTAAATTCAATTATTTATTAATAATATTAATTTATTTTATTATATTAATTATTTTCATGTCTTTTTGTATTAAGATTTTATTAAAATTTTATTAATAAAAATATTATTTATAAATTTTAATATTTAAATTATCATAAATTTATTTATAAAATTATATAAATAAATATTAATTTAATAAAGGAAATTTATTTAATTAAATTATTAATAATAAATTAAATTAAATTAAATTAAAATAATGAATTTAATTTTATGAATTTAACAAAAATTTGTTTATTAGTTTATTAAAAACAATATTTTAAAGATTGAAAGTAATATTAAAAATATTCTGCTCAATGATTTTAATAATTAAATATTGATTATACAAAGGTAGCAAAATAATTAGTATATTAATTGAATAGTGGAATGAATGAATAAAAATAAATAATAATTATAATATTTTTGAGCTACACTTCGATATAACGTATAGATTTTACCGATCATATCAATTTCCGATTCGTCGTCTCGGTCATGATGATGTCATGGAAAGACTTCCATTCAATAGCAGACAGACCATTGGGCCTATTTCGCTTTATGGAGACGACAACGACGAGTTTATAAGCAGCCGAGCGTCATAGGGGCATTCATTAATTACTTTCGGATGATTTTGCCAATTCTTGACCCCCCCTCCCTCGCCCATATAAGGATTTATAAAATTGTTTGACTTTGCCCTTCTCCTTCTTACATAAGATTTTTCCCCCAAAAAATTTTTTTCTCCGAATTTTTGAATGGCCAAGATGTGTTTTCTTTTTGCTCGCTCTAAAGATAAATTTTGCTAATTTTGACTCTTGAAAAAAATTGAAAAAATATACGTAAGGATGGCTTTCTACGACCTCCCCCCAAGTAAGTTCATGTAGAAATTTCTAGAACTCCCCTTTTTTACGTGATCAATGGATGACCCTAGAGCACCGGTAAATATCGATTTTGTGTATTTGTTCCCGTGCACGTGTCTCTTGAAGTACTATAAAGCGGCCTAAGAACAATTTCGAAGACGAATCTGTGAGTCTAATCTCGTTATTGGCAGGGCTGAAAGTGCATAATATGTATTTTCAACTTTCTCACTCGTTGGTCAAGGTCACTTTTAACGTTATCAGATGTGACGGGCTTTTTCGAGAGTAGTCCTATAGAGGATTCTGAAATTTTTTATGTACATTTTTATTGCTTAGTGCAGAAGCTATGATTGGATTTAACACTTTTACACGTGGCTGATTTTCGTAGAAATTTTGTGATCATAATTACTTTTCAATTCTAGAACTAAAAGCTATCACCAAGGTCAAGAATGGGGGCATGGAAGAAGGCTATGCCCGACAAATCATGTCGACTTTGAGTCGACCTTGAATCGAGGTTGATTTTGAGTAGATTTCATTGTGCCCTATATCGACCCTTAGGATGATTTGTTGGTCGACGACTCAAATCGACTGCTCGCAGTCGATTTCAGGCCGATAAGAAGTCGAATCGAATTGTCGCCAACTGAAAGTCAACTAGTGTGTACACTACCAGAGAATTACAAATCAACCTGAAATCGACCCAACAGAGTAGTCGATTTCAGGTCGACAGAAAAGTTTGGAAAAGTCGACTGGAAATCGACGTACCAAATCGGGTCGATATGAAGTCGGCAATGACCTTATGTAGGGGTCGACATCAGGTCAATTCCGACAATATTAAGACTTTCAAAGAATTAAATTCTCGGTCGACGTGGTTCACCTGGCGGAGACTTGAAAACTAGTGAAGAGCGTGGCTCGCGCTGGCAATTTGCCGCGGCTTCTAACGAAGCTACCGTTCACACTTTGCGTGCCCACGAACCACGTAAATTCGTGTACGCCACTTTTATAGTCGTGAAATGTACTGCCTGCGGTTCAAACCCTTCGTATAAATTCTCGACTATCACTGCGTCGAACTGCAAAGGCGTGACAATTATAATAAATTCGGAATATGTACACATTTTTGTATCGCGTTCGAGACTCTATAAACGAGATGGCTGGAAAATTAGAGGGTTGCGTCGGCGAATTTTAATGCGGCCGCGAATAAGACCTTTAAGTCGATGCGATCGTCAGGTAGCGATGAGATGACCGATAAGCGCGATATAGGTGGAACACGTTTACCCAAACGATGTAATTCGATGCGAATTTCGGGCGTCCATATTTACACGCGCGTATCGCACTAAGATGAGAAAGTTAAATTCTCCACGAGTCGTGTCGTAATGAACGCATTTAACATTGACTTCTAAAGAGATACACGAACTTTTTACCTGTGGGATTTGTGTTTGTAAAACGAGATTTCAGTGTCATCGAAACCTGTTTAGTACTTTTTTTTTTTTTTTTTTTTCGTTGTTAATCAATTTGTGTATTACGAGTGCGATTTATTCTTCGATAATATTGTGTCTGCGAGGATGATACTCGTCTTATAATTTGAGTCTTCGCCAGATAATTTGTTGTCATTGATTTACTCGTGCATTCATTGATTACCGAATGGCGTGATTCGTAAAAGTTGTTCCTTCTTATTGCGAATTTATTAATTTTCCCTCTCTCTCCTCGTTTTTTTCTATTTGGACTTTTCAAAATGTCTACACGGTAGCGGAAATTTATTTGTCTTGTTCGATACGTCCTCAAAGTCAGGCATAATGATTTTTATTAGAGTGGCGTAATTTTATTCTGACTGACCTTAATTGACATTAAAATTATGTGTCTTTTTTTCCTCTTCTAAGTACAAACATCGTTCTTCCTCCTTTTTTTTTTTTTTTTTTTTTTTTGATTTTTACTCGCTTCCAATTTCTACATCGTGGAATCCCTCAAACTTCTTTTTTCAACTCGATGGTGGGAACTATCTGATAATAGCGGATTCTGAGTTTTCGTCCGAGTGAAAATTGAAAAAGGAGCTTAGAAAATGCTTGTCGCGTCAAAGTGAATAATTTGCCTCATGGAAAGAGAACCTACGGAAGCAGGAATGAAGAGAATAAGAGAGGGCTTCTTGAAATGACTCATTTTCTCTAGAAAAAATTACGAAAACGGATCTTGAAATACTTTTGAAAATCGATTAAGCCAAATCTATTCCCATCGATAGCAGACTCCGTAGAGGATTTTCTATGGCGTAATTTATTTCATTTATGAAGAGTGGCGGTCTTCTTCGGGAGGAAATAAAAATTTATATGTTATTTATAGTTTAAAATATCCCCCGTCCGCCCTCAAATTCGTTTTGAGTGTTGACACTACTCGACGGAGGAGGTCCGTTATTGAGGCAAAAAGTCTGGTACATTTTCTATTTAAAGATCGCGTAATAACGTTGTAAATAAGATCAATCGGTGAATCAATTCTCTCTTGTAAATTGTGGCTAGACATAATGACGGACAAAATTTCATACCTCCGTGCAAGAAATTTGGAATTCTTTCTCTTCGATAAATTTCTCTTCGACTGGCGCTGGAAGCTATACTGACGAGCCCTCTGTAGCTGCTGAACCCTTTTCAATCCTGCAGATTAATTATGAGCCCAGAACCCTTAACTTCCTATCTGAAGATCTCGCTCAATTCGCATCTTACTAGAACACTCCCTTAATGAATGTTTCTCTTCTACCTGTACTCTAAATTATACCTCCTTGGCTATTCACATAGATCTTACTGAAATCCTCCAACCAGCCACACTAATTACTGTCGTTTTATCTTTGAGATAATTCATGAATATTGCGATCATACATTATCCCTTACGAATGGTTCTAAGTCTAGATGCAGAACAGCTTATGCCTTCTCTATTAACAGAATAATACAATCTTATCGTAATAGAAATACAGCATCAATCTTTTCAGCAGAACTGACAGCTATTTACGCATACCTGACCCATATTTTAGAACTACCCCCTACTCAAGAAAGAAAATTCCTCATTCTCTCCGTCTTTCTAATAAAAACCCTTCTACCTTATCAGACCTCAACTGGAAAAATCGATCATTCAATAAATTTAGAGTATAATAAAAAATAAACTTACCCCTTGGTCATCTTCAAACAGGAAGTCTGGGCGTGTAGAATCTCTTCTTGCTCGCCTCAGACTAGGACATACTCGACTCACACATTCCTACCTCTTCTTGGGTTTCTACTCCATCGCCTCCTGCTCGTACTGCAATCATGAAACCTTGTCTGTTCATCATCTCTTCTCCTGCCCTCATCTTCAAGACCTATGCGACCACTATAAAATCTCGCCAAACCTGTCCTCCGCCTTATCAAATAACTCTGACAGAGTCATACGATCAACAACATTCTATCCTCCAATATAACTTCTATTGTTCAGAAAAAAAAATTACTCCTGACTAATTAAACATTTTTAATATATACGTCGAGCTTATGACGTTTATATGATTTTAGTTGATAGCTCGTTAATAAAAGAGAAGAAAAAATTAGAGAGAAGCAGATTAATCTTGAAGAAAGAAAGTTACTGTTAGCTTATGTGAGGGACGATCGTTTGAAATTGGGCGATAATGAAATCAAACTTCATCAAAAGTGGTGCTGTTAAGGAAGGTGGACTTGGAACCGTAATAATATGGGGTGGAGGTGGAGGTAGGGGAATTTATCGAGTTCGGACTCGCTATTTCTCGTTAAAAGCTTATACTTATAGCCCTATACTGGTCAAAGTCTTATGAAAAAATAATTTTTCTACATCTCTTGATCAACTTCACCTCACGAACCTCTGGTTTTGGTTCTTCTCAAAAAAAAAATATATTATATAACTAAAGAAAACTCAGTTGGCTGATCCAAATCCCCTCAGTTAAGAGAGAACTAATATCTCCAAGGATTTATTTTAGTACCCAGAGCGAAAGTCCGAAAGAGTCTGCTGACATTAGCAAAGCCACAAACAACTGTCTTTCTATCAAGGACTTATCAACTTTATTGCTCCTTCAAAGTTCCCTGCTTACGATGGGTAGATCGTCGTCTTTCTCCCATCATTCTAGTTACTCTTATACTTGATTGATTCTCTCGTTTTCTCTTTTTCATCATCTTTTCATTTTTCATCTCAGTAAATTTTTTTTGATGCTATGTACACTACCATAAAACGAGTAGCAGTGTAGTTCTAAGGAAGTTTATTCGGGTATTGCGTACAGCCTATTACGCTGCTGAAAGGTGTATGAAAATAGGACGTATGCATCGAAAATTCAACGTATTTTATCGTAAACAAAAACATGTCTACTCGCTCGAATGAGTTTATTTGATCTGCGGCTCATAGTAGTGTAAAGGAATCGATGAAAGGGAGCACAGCCTCGACTACTCCTAAAAATACGAAAGGAAGTTCATACGTGCAAGAAAGTGGGTGGAGAATTGTATTATTATCTATTGGAATAAATGTGATTGAAAGTATTGGGTCTATCAGCGAACGTCATATATTTTCTTTATTATTTTGATAAATAATATCTAATTATAGAAACAAAGCTGATCATAATCGCGTATGCAGAAAAAAGTAACGCTCTACTATTCCATGAACTTTTAAGAAATATGTTTTTCTAAGAGTGAGATACGTGTAAATAAGCAAATATCGCAAAAAAAAAAAAAGAAACTGAAGCACATGTTAAAATTGCTGAACTCAGATTCTGACGTCAAACCTTCTATCGTTTCGTTTTTCAACAACTTCTTACCCTTCATCCTTCCTTACCTAGGAT
This sequence comes from Aspidiotus rigidus, assembly GCA_035079385.1. Lineage (NCBI taxonomy): Eukaryota > Metazoa > Arthropoda > Insecta > Hemiptera > Diaspididae > Aspidiotus > Aspidiotus rigidus. Next base: position 2,693,571 of record JAVHKY010000004.1, on the reverse strand, counting down.
GCTTTCTAAAAAAATCTCGCGAGTCCAATTCTGTACAAGCAAGCTTGTCGTATCGGATCGAATCGTTTTATTCAAATCCTTCAACTGCTCCTGGTGAAAACAAACAACCAGATCATTCAGACTCTCTTGTACCTATCTCTACATTCTATCTCTCCATCGCATCTTTATAATATTTTCCTCGATCGATACGTATGAACAAGTTATAGCTGTTCGATATTATAGTCGACCAGAGACCGTCAAGTAGACGACCTTCCTTCTGAAATGTACCGATATAAAAGCCGTTCTCCTCTTCAAGACAATTATCGCTCATTCTTCCTGGGAACTCGTATCAAAAAATTACAAAATTTTGGGGGATAGAAGTATTTTCCAGTTCATGTTCATGCCAAAAGTTCGAAATTAGTTCCATGTTTTTACTATTATCCAGTCATCTTTAAACTGGAAGTTCAGGCGAGAAGAAACTAATTTAGTTCAAGCCATATCCAACTCACACAAGAGGAGTGTACACCCGAAGGTGTAGCAAATTATATTGAACCACAAGAAAATCAGCCACTAAACGTTTTCGGTTAAACAACCATCATCGGAGCGTAAACGAAAGCGACTGAATCCAACATCAACAAAGACAGAGGGAGTTAACCAGAAGAACATGATTTAACCAGCGAGTCATCAAAGTTTGAAACATTCTCACATACTAGCTCAATCAGACCCTCTTCAGGAATGAACCTGTTTAAAACCGTGAAGTCTTCGTTATTCCGGTGTCGTATGATTTCTATATTTTCTAAAGCCAACCGTTTAAAATATGAGTTCTCCCTATGGAGGAGGATACCAGAGCCTTCCATGAATTTATGGCCATTGAGGTGAGGAACACTATTAATAATTGTAGTGTGATTATTAAGAGTCCTCGGACAAAGAAAGCTCTCTTGGAGCCTAACTCGGTTCCTCCCCTCCTATATGGATTACCCAAAGTACATAAAAAAGATGTACCAATCCGGCCGGTCGTGTCATTTGTCTCGTCGCCAACTTATTTGTTAGCTAAATTTATTGATAGATGGTTCAAATCGCGAGTAGATTATACCTCCCCTCACTCAGTATTTAACTCAGGTTCGTTAACGGAGAGGTTGAAGGACATAAGGCTCCCTGAGGAAACGATTTTATGTTCCTTTGATGTGGTGGGATTATTTCCTCATATCCCGAAGGCGGTTGCAATCCAACATATGGACGAATTGCTTGTAAAAACTGGTGTCCCCATGAGGAATTGGTAGAATTCTTCGACCTTCTGAGAGTTTGTTGGACTCCCAATTTTTGTAAATTTGAGGGAAAATTTATCGAATTCCCGGAAGAAGTGGGGATCCCTATTGGGTCCCCTTTGGGCTCATTAATATCGGAGGTTGTCATGTCCAGATTTGAAGTCGAATTGTTTTCTTCGGGCCAGGTACTTCTAAATTATGTATTTTACTGGCATAGGTATGTAGACGACATATTGTGCGCGTGGACTGGCCCAGTGGAACTCCTTAGTGAGTTCCTTTCTCACTTAAATGGCCGATATCCTTCCATAAAATTCACTCTGGAATTTGGCGGATTATTAATAAATTTCTTGGATTTGTCCATATTTATTAGAGATGGCGTCCATGAATTTGGTATTTATAGAAAAGAAACTTCGACTGATATAACAATCCATGGGTCATCTCTCTGTCCCGCTGCACACATTAAGATAGCTACCTTCAATAGTTTGATACATCGACTGACTAGTATTCCCTTGAGTCAGGATGCTTTCCAGAAGGGACGATTAAGTACCTGGCCAGAGTGAACCAAGTTCGAGTGGACATTGATTTAATGGTCCGAAGGAGGCTTACGAGAAAATGCCTCGATTCTACCACCTCCCTCCCTAGGGATTTGCATAACAGTAGAAAACGTTGGATTAGACTCCCTTACTTGGGCAGGTTTTCGTTGAATTTGGGCAGGGTACTCGGTCCTTTTGGGTTCCGGCCGGCGTTTTATAATGTCAATACTGTAAAAAGTTTATTTGTGTAATTGAAGGACCCGATTCCTCCAGTCGACCGAAGTAGGGTATACAGTATAGCCTGCAACGATTGCCCTGGTATTTATATAGGGATGACTGGGCGTCAGCTCCAAATGAGAATTGAGGAGCATAAAAAAGCGTGGGAGAAGGGTAATTTGGATGATTCGGCTTTTGCTGATCATCTACTCGAGAATGGCCATAAATTCAAGGAAGGCTCTGGTATCCTCCTCCATAGGGAGAACTCATATTTTAAACGGTTGGCTTTAGAAAATATAGAAATCATACGACACCGGAATAACGAAGACTTCACGGTTTTAAACAGGTTCATTCCTGAAGAGGGTCTGATTGAGCTAGTATGTGAGAATGATTTAAACTTTGATGACTCGCTGGTTAAATCATGATCTTCTGGTTAACTCCCTCTGTCTTTGTTGATGTTGGATTTAGTCGCTTTCGTTTACTCTCCGATGATGGTTGTTTAACCGAAAACGTTTAGCGGCTGATTTTCTTGTGGTTCAATATAATTTGCTACACCTTCGGGTGTACACTCCTCTTGTGTAATATGAATAACCATAAATTAGAACAACGTATCGATTCCATATTCAACTCTATCGCTGCCATATTTTCTTAGGTTCTTCCCTATCTCCTGCCCATATATTTATAGTATCGGCCATTCCATTTGCAAATCCTGGGGTAATGTCGGAAAAAATACGTTTTTGAAGAAAAAACACCACCTGTCGAAAATCTGCAATTTTCGACTTCAACTCCTTCCCAAAGTTGAAGTTTCATCGCTGCGGCAATAGCCGACTGATAAACAAATAACGAAATGCATAGCAATGAAAAATCAACCCATTTTCAATATCTCTTCAAACTCTCATTAATCCTTTTCCACTGTCTACGAATTTCGATTACGAGTTACGTATAAACAATGACAAACATTTGCGATACGATGTCGGATCAGCAGACGCCGACTCAGCAATTCATGATGGTTCCAATCGACGTAAGTACTTATTCTTAGACAATTTGACTCTTCTTATTATTCTGGTTCGACCCGTTAAGGACTTGTACGATCCACGACCTCAATCTTCTTTTATTTCTAATCGACTTACTCTCGTTCGCGAGACTGACGGATAGATGTTTTATTCTCTGTCCGTTGGATTCCCGATGATTTGTCGATGACGACCATGGTACACATTCAGACACGTTTCGGACTTATAATTATTCGATTTATCCTCTTAATTAAATAAATATATTTTATATCTCTTGTACGTCTCGATATTTCCTCAGATTGAGTTTTCAGCACGTCGTCCACTGCAGCAAAGCTACTCTAGCTATTCCCCCCTTTCGCATTTCCCACACCACCCTCTTTCTGGTTAAATTTGGCGTGCCTTGGAAAATCCAGTCCACAATAATGTAGAGTGACAACGTAAGGTTGGTTTAGCAAGCGGGTCCAGGGCAACCACGCGACCCGACGCTGTTTTACTGCAACTATGTATCCGTTTTTTGCTGTTTGCATCTCCACGAGTCCTTCAAAGTTGAGTACAGGCGAGAGGGACGAGTTTCAGACACGTGTTTCCTTGACAGGTAGTCCATCAAAATAATATTCTGAAACGATATGATAGACGGGAAGACTATGCAGGATTCAAAAAACGATTTCTATTATTAAAATTTGACGCATATTGTCTACGAAATTTATACATACAGAGCATTGGTAATGAATACTTATAAACGATAGCGGATCTTGCTCTAACGTGTTCTGTCGAAGTTCAATGTCGAAAAATCTTGTATAAAACTTCACTCGTGTACTTAGTATATTATATGATCATAAAACCAGTTTTCTCGCTTCCACTATTTTCAATGCAATGAATCTTCTTGTCATCACCCATCGTTCATCATTTGAACTTTCCGAGAATTAGTATAATTTTTCCTCCTCCGAAAAAAAAACGCCTCAATTCGCGTTCCCGACATTTTGCATCTCTCTTTATCGAATTTACTCCGCCATGACGTACGAAGTCGCCTATTTATTTCAATTCCGAACCTCGATCATCGTATTCGGGTTCAAGGAAAATAGAGGACGGATACTCTTATCAAGAAATTGAAGAATTTCAGCGTCAAGACGCTCAATAAATTTTGCTCGAATTTTGCAGCACATGCATTTTGTTTTTCGTATATAGGCGCGAAGCTTCATAGAATTTCAATTGGGTACATGATAAGAAATATGAGGTCAATGATTACATAGTGATGTCTGAAGACGAAACCCATGTGTGCAAATTTAGGCTTTGCACGTTTCCTTTTTTATCGCGTTTCTCGGTATACACACACGCGTTTCAGAGTAAATAGCAAAGTTTCCGCATAATTTAGAAGACCATAAAGTGTAATTTTGAAAACGTTAAAACAGCTTTATGAAATACTGAGAGTAAACTGCTCACGCTTCCAAGTTTCTTCTTTCCTATTTATATATATTATTTTTTTTTTCCTCTTGAAACTTCAGAGGCTGAAAGCGAGAAAAATGATAAAAATTTTATTCCACCCGCTCTTGAAAGAGAGAAAAAAAAAAAAAAAATTATTTTCATAACATACAGTTTTATAACGCGACAATTACCAGCGAGCTTGGTTTGGAAGATAATTCTCCCAGATTGGTTTCTCGAGTTATACACGCGAATTGAAAAAAAAAAAGACCAACGAGGAAAAACGAGTTATCAACGCGAGAGAATTTCACGACAGAATCTAATGAAAATGTATACTAGAGAGAAAAATTGTGCGAAAAACTCTTTTACTGCCTCGAATACGTGCGGAATAACTTGAGAAATTTTCATACGATTGTGAGAAAATTCATCTCGTTGCAGCCTGCAAACGAGAAAGGTTTTGAATACACGAAAGATATACAAAATTTTTACATGACGATGCAGAAAAAGACTGATTTGTTGAAGAAGTACCCGATCGATCTGCGCTGCAGTCTCACAATAAATTTTAGTATCAAGATTTGACAGTTTTCATTAGGGTTGGTCCTGAGCGCAAAGTGAAAGGTTTGTTTGAATGGAGCTGAAGAAAGCGAAAAATTGTGAGAAGTAAGTATAGGAATTAGTCTTATATGTTTCATATCTTTACTTACGCGCCCTAAGACTTGCGACTTACCTTTCCCCATCAAGTACGGTGCCTCGGAGCGTTGCCAAATTTTTCACCTGATTTGAAAATCTGCGAGCCCTCCTCCTGTCTTCGTTAATAATGATTTCATACCAGACTTTTACTTGACGGCTAATCTCACGTGTTGTATGTCCAATCTGTTCCTCTGTCGTCCCCCTTTTTCTCATTCTCTATGGTTTTTAATTCTTCTTACTCTGCAGTATCTAGGGCTATTCTATCCTCCGACTTTTTGGAGCTCATCACTCATCTTCGCTCGATTCACAAACTATGGAAGTCCGCACTACTTCGGTGAATAAGAAAAAAAATTCTATAAAATAAATAATAATCTGTAATATCACCAATGTAGCACCATTTGTGAATCAAACGGAATACAATCCAGAATTGAGATCTTTGACCTTTTGGGGAATACACATATATAGACTACATCGGGCCAATGTTTTCCAGGCGGAAAGAGGACTTCGTACGCATATTTGACAAATTACAATATATTGTTTTCTGGACTCTCGTATTTTAAACAAATCACACCCGGATGAACCGCCATTATATAACTCAGAGGAAGGGTTCCATCATCCTCAATTTCGATTTTGATCGAATCCTCTCCCTCAATTTCAACTATATTTAGATCGTTGATGAGGGCTTTATGTTTAATTTCTATCTCTTCGAGAGCCAAATGACGGCGGTAAGACTTTTCGACGTTGAGTAGTTGTCCAGAACCTCTTCTGTCTTGGTGCCCACTTCCAATGAGGAGATCTGTATAAGATGAAGAATTTTGAGAATTTTGGGTGCGAGAGACCCGAACATCTAAATGTTCCCGCGTCCTAACAAAATAAACATTGCGGAAGTCCTGACATTGTAGTCTACAAACACCACTTTTCTCTTGTCCAAAAATCTCGTCTTTAAGGTTTATGAGGAGGTTACTTGAGGTGGAAGTAAAGTCAGTGGGTTGAAAACCAAGAGGACGTAAAGCACGACTCACTTCACTAGAGAGGGAGTACAAGAAAGGCAATCTAATCCATTTGAACTTGCTTGTGTGCCGAAAAGAGGGGTCTGGGGAGAGAGCCAAGACAAGACCTGACCAATTTCTTGGCGGAAGCGAGATACTGCATGGTGGCGATCAATGGCGTAGATAAAAGGGGCGTATAAGGGATAATATCTCCATCCCTATCGTTCTTTTTTTTACGTACCAAGCAATTTTATAATTACGGTGAGAATTTTCAACAGGGAACCTGTTTTATTGGGTGTTTTTCGGAAAAAATGTCCACCGGCCGGCCGGTAAAGGTCGGAACTTGAAAATTTTCCAAGTCTCGATGATCGGCGTCTGTAGCCTGAAAGATCGCCCCTTCGAGTTACTGGGTATGCAATGCTTCATGCCCCTTCAATAAGCCAGATATGCAACGCTTCAAACACCATAAGACTCAGAACGTAGCTTTGCTTTCCTCGTTCTCTCGTGAACGTGCTCCTCAGTTCAGACTTCATTTTGCAGTTCTTCGTCGAGGATTTCTTGACTGAAAGATCTCAGAATTTTTATTAATACCTCAGTTTTCCTACGGTTGTGCAATTTTTTCTAAGAAAATTTCCCGCCTTCAAAACTTCCATCTTCCCGTACTGTGTTTTGTCGATCGCTATTCATAAAACCAACAACTGTAGCCTATTCGTAATTTCTTTTCAAAATATAATCTCACTCGAGACAGAAGTCAGTCAGTCCTCTTCAAATACCATTTAACGCTCCATTTGATCGAGCTGAAATTGAAATATAAATTGTAGCGTTGATAGAAATCGTATCAAACGAGGACACGAACAAAATTATTTTCTCACCCTTTCAAATACTCCTTTGTCTTTCCGTTCGAGTTTTTCCTAAAGTGTTTTCCTCGTATCTGTATTTACTATACAATTAGTGATCTTCTAGTTCGTATACACTTACAAGTAAGACTCTCATCTTGCACAATAAACGGAAAAGTATTTCTAATTTTAATTATGTCGTAAAACGGCCCGAATCCCTGATGAATAATACTCGAGTATTTCTGAAGCGCGAAAAATGAGAAAACGGAAAACTCTTTCGGAAAATGTCGCAAAAAGTACGAAGGAGAAGCGGTGCGACGAAACGCGAGAGAGAAAAAAATTGACCCAGATTTTTATACACTTTAATCAAGAACGATCCCGAGCCGTAGTACCGTTGTAAAATTATTTGCAGAATTTTTCTTCTTGTTTTTTCGAGATTGTATTTACGTATCATTGTGGGCGGTACTACATGCGATTAATTTTTCGGAAAAACAAACGCGAATAAAAGAAAGAATCGCTATAATTTCATACATTGCCGAAGGTGGAAAACTCGAATGAGACGAACATTCGACCAAATCAAGTCGTATTTTACCGATATCGAGCGTTAGACACGCGCTCCTGTTGTCAAAAAGCAGAATTTTTTTATTATATGTATGCGTTCATCTTCTGGAAAAACTTACTTCCCTCTTCTATGCATCTTGACGAGTATCAGTTTTATTTACATCCACTTAACATTGAGGAAATGAAAGGTCTTACACGTAATTTAAATCGCGTGAAGGTGTTTTTGATAAAACGCCAGAACCCTACGCAAAGGAGTGAAGCTCAATAAGTGACTCATAAATGAATTGATGGTAAATAAAATATAAAAAAAAAAATGAAAAATTACGATTGAAAATAATATTTTACGTCGCTCACAATTTTACCTTCAGCGTCGAGTAACTTGCATTTTTATGCAGAAGTCAAAATGAGTTGTTGACAGCTACCGGACGAGAAAGTCTCAATAAAGAGTGCCGAAAAAGGATAAAAGATTCTTACCAGGCGTAATAAAATCAAAACAGGTAGGAGGGAAGGGCGAGATAGTAAACGTCGAAAACATAATTTACGAGTTACTCAGTAATTTTTTCCTCTAACCAAGTTCCTTTTTTACGCGGAAAGCGCGGAATCGCACTTTGCGAAAAGGTTGACAGCTTATGTCGAGATTTTTATGCTTAGCGTATTGTCAACGAATCATTTTTGTTGCGAAAAAGTTCGCACCTTTATTGCCTCGCGTCGTCGTAGTTCTTATGCGGAATTGTAGATTTTTCTTCGCGCATTATTACCCGGCGAAACAATATAACAATAGCTCGAACGATGCAGTGACGTAAAATAAGACTGTTTGTTTATTCGACAAAATAAATAACATTTTAAAACTCTATGTACGCGAGTACATTATGAAGAATCACTCGACAGCCGCACGTATTTGTGAACTGAAAAAGCCTGTGCCAGACCTCGATATTGCGTTCGTTCGTTCTTTTGTCGCGAAAAACGGCCGGAGCTCGGTACAAACAATAGAGGTTATAAAACTTTTGTGAATAGTTAAGTTGAAAAGCCTTTGTGGTCGTCTCTATCTTACGGGCGTATAAAGACCAAATAGTAGCCAATAAATTTAAAGGTTGAATGCACACCGAAACGTGATGAAAGGAAGTATTTTGCAACTTTTCACGCGAGAGTATTAAACTCATCTTATCATCAGCTTTTGCGGTCGAGTTAATTTGATATCGCCGCAAACAGGTTGTCTCCGTCTTCTTTTTGTTGAGACTTTGAGCTGCGAATTTCATTATTTGAGAGCTACGAGGCTACACAGTCTCTCAATGATGATTCTTAAATGGGGATTCGAGTTCAGACTGCACTCAGAACGTTTGCGGTGAAGTACCCTAATATTGAAAATTCTACAAAAATAAAATACGAATTCGCTGACGTTTTGAATAAAACATCCTTCATCATCAGAGCAAAAAGTATACTAAGTTAGTCATCATCGTTTCAAAAAACAAAACCGCCTCCGTCTCTCAGCTGGTGGAGGAGCGCTGTTGGCATCATTATAGACAGAATGTATTTTCTCATAGAGTGCAGAGGGCGGAGAGGCACACAGAACGCCTCTATTTATTTTTCTCGTCATTGTTTTGAAATGACCCCCCCTTCGTCTCTCAGTTGGTGGAGCCACACCATTGTCGTCATTATAGTCAGGATATATTTCGTCATAGAGTACGGAGGGTAGGGAGGCGTACTGAGTTGCTACTAATTGTGCGAGACTTGATTGGTATTTTGTTCTTTGCATTTAGTAGAGGACGAAGTATGTGTCTGAAATGTTGACTTCTTGTCAAAGTGAAGCTGTGTACCGGATGAATCTTCACAAAATTCATTTTCTTGTTTATTTAATTGTATGCGGTATGGAAAGACAATTCTTCTTGGACTGCTTGTGTATCGAAAGCATTATCTATTTCTCTGGGGGCCTCAAACTTTTGAATTCCCGTAATTCTCTTTGTCGTTATGTAGCCCTCGCCAACATTTCTCATTGTACTTGCGAAAGGTTCGAATAAAAAATTTGGCTGATCTTCTTTTTTCTGTAGCATTCATAGATCAGAATTTTGTCAGCTGACTGATTGTGCGAATAAGGACCGCGGATTTTCTGCTCCAACTCACATTTCCATCGTAATCGTTTACCTTGTCTTAATGGCACTCTATCTGCCCCTTGTTCAGTTTAGGTTAATCAGCCTCCAATTGGAAGTGGTCACTTCTCATGTTCAGTTCTGAGAAAGATAGGTCAAGGGTACTTTGACTCTAACTCCATCTCATTCATGATGACGTCTCCTTGCAACAGTATTTCCTAGGTTAGTATAAACCTAGTATTCTGTATGTTAGGCTGACTAGTTGATGGGCTCATTCAAACCTTGTACAGGTGTAGTGAGCTCTTTCGCTCTATTCGTTCGCCTGAACAGCCTAGTGTAGGCCTATGACGTCATACTACGCTCCCTGTTGAACTTGGGCGCTTAGCGATTTCAGTGAGCAGCGAGTCTCGTAATTTCTTCAATGCGTTTAACAGAATTGGTCTACGTTCTTGGAACTGTTTTTGTTGAGGCGGTTGAGCTGTACGGTATAAACGCCGAACTTCTTGCTGAACTTTCTTTCGAAGATCTTCGGTTTCAGTCAAGGCGTGTTGTAATACCTCTACTGCTGAAATACGATTGAGATTACGACCATAAGATCCTCGATGTCTTCTTCGAGATTTTGCCACTCGAAGTCGATTAGACTGGCTGCGTTTTCGGTTGAATCGCCAACAGACTGAGAGTCAATCAGTTCGTCGTCGTTGAGAATTTGCTCTTCTTCTTCGTTGTTGAGAGGTCCAATCTGGACTTCTTGTTCGCGTACCTGATCTTGATCGCTTGGTTCCATTGTTTTCAAAGGTAAAGCTTATGTCTAATATTATATCCGGTCCGGAGGACCAAAAATGGTGACAACTGGCAGCGTGAGTATAAATATTCGAACTTGAATGCTCGAGAAAATTGGAAACACAAAGAATTTGTATATTTTAATTAAAGTGCTGAGCAATACGTAAAGATTCATGGATTTGTTGTATTCGAATCGTTCACTCCCCCTTTTCTCTCTCTCTCTCTCTCTCTCTCGTCCTAAATTACTACGTATTAGAAGTATGTTGGACCAATTAGCTGAGCCTAGTTTAGCCCAGGATCTCAAGGTAGCAAAAGTCGAAATTTTCCCGAAAGTAGGTCAAGATCACTGATGACGTCATCAAGTGTGACAAGAAACTGTGACAATTTTTTGTGACGATTTTCTCAGGAGTAGATTATAATGAAAATTGCGAAGATCGAAATTTCTCCCCGAAGTAGGTCAAGTTCAAACGTGGCACGATATCGTGACGATTTTTTCAGTATTAGTCACAGTCAAAAACCTTCAAAAAACCGTGACGGGTTGTCTAAGAGTAGTTCCAAGCTTATAAGCATATAAAATATTAAAAAATTAACAAAATTGAAGAGACGCTCCTGAAAATATGTTTTAAAAGAGGAAAATGGCTGCAGAGTGGAAAATTTTCGCGCGTGTCGCGCCTTTTGTTCTCCTCCCCTCCTCTCCGCGGCTATCTGGATGCGATTAATATTGTCACTTTTCACCATTTCCACTAATATTATATCTTATCAATCACAGAAGTATCGACGTGGCAAAATAAAATGCTTATACATCAACATTTACCCGATGAGCCATGTAGACTCTGAATCGACTCCCTAGTCGATTTAGTTCGACCACTAATCGACCTAAAAAGACTGAACCACTCCTTTCTTACGATCGACTCATCGTCGATATCAAAATTGAGTCGACTCTCTTTATTATAGATTGGGGTCGACTGAAAATCGACGTCGGGCTTAGGTCGCTCGTCAAAAGACTTGCAATCGAAGTCGAAATGGCTTCGATTTCAAGTTCACAATCTGATAGTGTTTCTGAATCAAGGTCAAAAATGAGTCGACTTTTGGCATCAGATTTTACTGTCGACTGAAAATCGACGTCGACATTGCGTCGATTCGACCATTGCTACTCTGGTGAAGTATAATTGAGATTCTCAATGGTCCTCGTTATATATTATGCTGCATTCTGTCTGTGAGTAGTAAAGTCACCAAACACAGAAAGCTTCAATGGGGTACTGATGTATCTTCAACCACTCTTGACCAACGTCGATTCAAAGTCGACCAACTTAAATATCCTCCGACTCTAGTAAATTTCATTTGTTTGTGGATGGTACATTCTCGAGGAACTAAAAATCAGGTGTTAGTCGACTGAACAGAGAAGTTGATTTCAAGTCGATGAAAAATTTGGAGAAGTCGACTCCAGATCGGCGTTGATTCGAGGTTGAGTTTAATTCGGCCAACATTCTTTACTAGAGAAGTACAAGTCGACTTGAAATCGACGCAACATCAAAACAATCGATTTTGGGTCGACAAGAAGCTTAAAGAAGTCGACTCAAAATCGACCTGAAATCGTGTGACAAAGAGGTGGAAATGAAGTCGAAATTTGTCGACTCCATATTATTTACTTGCTATCGATATTCACCTGAGATCTATTTAAACAATATATCGAAGTAATATTTCGACGTCTCGGTCACTTGAGTTCGATTTACGGTCGACATCTGGGGGGGGGGGGGGGTAGTAGTAGGGGTGATTCAGGGACACCGTCGTGTATCTTTCCTATCCTTTCCTTCTCGGTAGGCCCCTGCGCACTAGAAAAAAAAAAATAGTCAAAATCAACCAGTTGACTTTCTTTCTGTTGGTTTGATTTGCTCTTTCAAATAGTTTGACTGTAAAATCTAGTCAAAATTGACCTTAAACGGGGCCAAATGGACCAAAAGTAATGAATGACTGTGATTTTTTCTCTCCGTGCGTGCAGTCTCTCTCTCTCTCTCTCTCTCTCTCTCTCTCTCTCTCTCTCTCGTCTTTTCTTTTTCAAGCTCTCACGAATGAAGCACCAGCATTGTAAAAGGTTCCCTTAAATTTTTAAAGTGGAGTGGAGAGTTGTAGGTTAGTGGTGAGGAAGCAGAGAAAAAGATGAGTCAAGTGTGTTAATGACTCTAATCCGACGGTCAAGATTTTGGTATTGACTTTCAATGAGGAGGATGTCGTTTGACCACCTGTAATTTCAGTTTTCGTTCTCTGCCCAAGCTGTAACCAATAATACGTGTAGTACAATAATAGATGTAAAATGAACGCACAGGATACTTCTGAAAAGTTTTTCTTCGTAGTCGAAGTCGAATTTCGCAAATGCTAAGCGCGTATAGCGGTTATTCGCACCCATATTTGTAGAACAACACCATTACGCGAGTATTGCATGTAGACCAGCACCAGATAGAGATGCGATTGCGACCACAATCTGCCTCATTACTTCGCTTACGAGCGTTTAACGTTTTGTTTTTTCCTTTGGAAACCGCACATTTGTCGGGCGTTTACTCATCGAAACTATTCATTAACATTAACAAACGCTTGTTCGCATTTCTTTCTTTCTCTGGTTAAACAATGCGATATATCGTACAGCGTGCGCACAATATCGGGAAATTGCAAAAATTTCATTCAAAAACTACTACAACGCGAGTCGTTATAACCGCGATAAATAAAATCTCAATCAAGTAACGCGTGTAGTAAAATTCGTGTGCTCTTCTTCCAAAACGCTCCAGCATCAGAATCGTTATTCGTTCATTGTGCTCGACGCTGTACCTACTCGCTTTTTGTATCTTGTACGCTGATTCAGATGTATAGATACAGTTCACGAAACTTTGCACCTATACTAGTGGAACAGAACAATACTTTTCAACACGATCGAGTTCCTCAGATAAAATGCTGGCACGTCACTAACAAAATTTAAAAGTTAGATCTAGCGCAAAAAGTATCTCGAAAACTTTTGGTCGTTCAGGACGTTTGTTAAAAGTTGTTTAAAATGAGGAAAACACGTTTCAATTATGACGGTTGAATATTACGTTGCGGATGCTCGGTTTTTGTGACCGAGTACTGCAACTTATGGCGATTTGATTTTCTTCATTTTGGTCTGTATATCTGCTTTCCTTCCTCATACTTCACTAGATCAGTAAATGATCTCGACGGGTGGCTGCTACAGAGAGTAATGAAAGCTAATCTAAGGGAATGGTTTGAAATAGGGTCTCAGATGGGACAGAAAGACTCGGCAAGACACTCAGGTAAGATAAGATTATGAAATGAGAAGTTACTGATGCCTAAAAGAACTGAGACTAAAAACGTACTTCATGACAGCCCAACTTCGATGGTAAAAGTTGAGGAAAATCTTCGTTCTATTTTCTCGTGCATTTCAATTAAATTCACTATGGCTGTGATAATTACAAATATATCGTGTTTGTTTTGAAATACGTGAAGCAGAAAGAAAAATTCGACAAATACGCAATAGAGTTTACTGCGTTTTGTAAAAACTGAATTTATACATATATTATTTCCGAGGTATCTTGGTGACAACTATGACCATCTAAGCTCTCTAAAACTCCTTCCCTATCCCGAAATGAATAAATACACAAAAATGTAATATTTTTTTATTTTTTTTCTAGACGTTCGACGTACTATTTTTTTCCCGTCGATCATGAAATCCGTATTGCGTATCTTTTCCGAGATATCTTGGTGGAAAATATAGCCATCTAAGCTTTCAAAGACTCCTTCCCTATCCCGAGATAAGAAAATGTAGTATAATATATTTCCTTTTACTATACATTCGACGTATTATTTTCTTCTCTGTCAATTATGAAATCGGAATATTTTCGAAATGAGCGAAGAAAGGTACATACTATACGAGACGAGTATATATATTCAGAATGTTTATTCCATTCTTTCCTGAATTTTTATGAAGTATTCTCCCTCGAAGAAATCCTGATATGACCGCTCATATATCGGGTGATGAACGTTGTCTACTTTTGAGTGATAAGAGTTGATACCTATTTGGATGGTCGTAAATATTTTGACATGTTTCATGTCTTTAATGATATGGAGACTTTGCTCGCAAAGTAGCAGCAATTATTATCAGGAACGGTACAGACACGCACAAATAAAAACATTATTGCTATACTGCTGACGCTTCTCGTTCATCAGCGAAGAATTGTCTTTCCTGAAATTTCCTGAATCCTAGGCTCTAATTCCAAAATTCTTGAGCTCACACCACCCCAGCGAGACTTGTTCCCCCCCTTCAGTATTCCTTCTCTTCCTTTATAATAAAATATTATGTCATCAGCCGTGATCCCGAGAGCTCCTCCCCCCTAACTACGACGTCATTAGCTGGTGCGCCGTAAACCGTGACCCCAAGCCTGATTCTGAAACTTTTGAGTTCAATCCAACTGCTCTCATTCTTGTAATCTAAAAGTGGTTTAAAATAAGCCTTTATACTGTTGTTTCTGAGGCCTAATACAGTTATTAGTATACTGTATGGTCCAGTATACAGGGTGAGGCCAAAAGATGTTACCAGTTAAATGGGAGTTTGCGTTAAATCTGTCGTAGCGCAAAAACGCGAAACGTTAGTTGTATATTTCAAATCTACGAAATTCGCATCTCAATTTTATCTTTCATTTGCGCCAAATACGAAGTTTCTACGACTTTTCTGACCTGAGTTATGGACCAAAATGTGCCGAAATTTTGCTGCAGGGGTTCTCAAAGCGTTTAATTATCAAACGAAAACATGATTCTGTTTTAAAAAAACCTAGATAAAGCTAGTATCAAGAAGGCCTAGACCTACTACAACCCTAGTATAATATAGTTTGAGAGTCTAAATTTTTCTCGAATCTCGAGCTATATATCATAGGAGAGGGACTTGAAAAAATGTAGACTCTCGAGCTACATGATAGAAGGGGGAATTGAAAACGACGGCTTCCTTAACGAAGTTGAACGAGGAACGCAGGGAACCTGTTTTATGAGTCAAATGGGATTTGGTATTGAAAATTCAAGGAACCCCAGCTATATATGATAGCTCGAGAGTCGAAATTTTTCCAAGTCCCCTCCTATCATATATAGCTCGAGAGTCACAATTCTTTCCAAGTCCCCCTCCTATCATATATAGCTCGAGAGTCAAAATTTTTCCCAAGTCCCCCTCCTATCGTACATTGCTCGAGAGTCGAAATTTTTTCAAGTTTTTTGCTGGACGGCGGACGGCGCACGGCAAATTTCTCAAAAAGCCCCCCATAAAACAGGTTCCCTGTTAAAATTGCTCGATCTTTGAAATTCTGTCTGAAGTAAAATTTCGCGCTGAGTCTGAAAAAACAACCCAAATCACCCTACGAAGCTTGAAAATGGATGTACAGCCACAAGTGGGTCAAAATTCCCCCAAATAAAAAAATTGCGTGATCTTCGAAAATTTCTAGTAGAATTCTGAAATAAAATTTCGTGCTGAGTCCGAAAAAATCACCCGAATCACCGGATGACTATCTTCCCTGAAAATTCACTCTTTCGACTGACACAACAAGAATGGTCACACTCTTGCCCGCTTTCATCGATAGAGGCACTCTGGCTAATTTTTCATTGCGAGTTTACAACGGAAGACAAGCTTCTTGGTTCCATGCTTTCCCTCATCGTCTCAAACAACGAGTCTTCCACCAGCTTCAATCATACTCAGGGTCTTAGTCGAACTAAGCTCAATTTCGCGAGAGAATCGAATAAAATATGAAAATTTGAGCGATCTTTCAACTTGTGAACATGTGGAATCTCTTGGGACCCTTTCACTGAATTTGAAGATTTGTTAGATAATTTTCGGGTTATTTTTCCGGACTCAGCGTTAAATTTCACTTGTAAACTGTACAAAATTTTGATGATGGAGCAATTTTTTTGTTTGGGGAAATTTTGACCCTCTTTGGGGCCGTACATCCATTTTCAGGCTTCGTAAGGTGATTTGGGTGATTTTTTCGGACTCAGCACGAAATTTTACTTCAGAATTCTACTAAATTTTCGAAGATCACGCAATTTTTTAATTTGGTGGAATTTTGACCCTCGTTGGGCCCGTATATCTATTTTGAAGCTTCGTAGGGTGATTTGGGTGATTTTTCCGAACTCAGCGCAAAATTTTACTGAAGAATTGAATAAAATTGGCGATTTTCCAACTTTGGGACATTTTGACCCTTTTTGGGCTCATTAACCCATTTTTGTGCTTCGCAGTATTCTGTGACCATTTTCTTCGTTTTCCCCGTAAAATTTCACTTCAGGAACAGTAATTTAATGATTGGAATGTTCGAAATTCAGCTCAATACTGTAAATTAATTAATTTTCAAGCCCTATTTTGGGAACTCTGTCAAATTATTGAATTTTCGGCACATTTTGGTCCATAACTCGGCTCAGAGAAGACGTAAAAACTTCATATTTGGCGCAAATTGAAGATAAAATTGAGATGCGAATTTTGTAGATTTGAAGTATACATCTAACGTTTTGCGTTTTTGCGCTATGACTGACTTAACGCAAACTCCCATTTAACTGGTAACATCTTTTGGCCTCACCCTGTATAGTGGAGGCTAAGGAGGAGTACCCCAATTCTGAAATCTGCTAGTATGACGTCACCAGCCGTGACCCGGAGGCGTAGTTAATGGAGACTGTCGGGAGGCTTACGAGCGGAGTAAGTGATCCCGAGAATAGACGAGAGTAAGGACAGCCCGAGCTGATGACGTCACAGGCAGCCGTCTCAGGTACTGGCGAAGGCGTCACAGGTAGCTAGCATGGATGGTTATGACTTCACTAATGTTGATATCCATATGGAGGGCTCACTTAGCTAGATTGCTTACTTTACAGTTCACCAAGCCTGTATGAATCTAAGAATAGGGTGAATGAGCGGAACAAGTGAATTTGGTAGAAATGAGGCCCCAGGTGAAATTGTCATCGTTTACTACTAAATACTATAATTTGACATAGACCATCATGATGTATATGCAACGATGAACATACGCAACGAATTTTTCCAGATGAAGATGACCGTCAGATATAGTGCACAACTTACATCATATTGTTGACGATTCATTAACCAATTTTATTATTATCATTATTCTGCCCGGTATACAGCGATATTCCCATTGTTACAAAATATTTGGAACGAAAGATGAACGAGAAGTTCAGATAGCTTAGAGTGACGTTCTTTCACCTCAACAAAGATTGAGTTATACTGTTCAAAAGGTAAGAGGTTAAAGGCGAGTTCGTTGGTATGTTTGTGTATAATAAATTCGTTATTGCTTCTCTTTTCATTTTACGATTTATAGCGTTATTTCTGAAATTGTATTACTTTTCGTCAGCATCGTTCATCGCGTAAAGTGCGATGCTTCATAAATAAATTTACTGTTGGATTTTTTTTTTCGCTCCGTTGTTACCGTGGAGCCGAAAAAAATTTACGAAAAAAAGCTAGTTGAATTTCTACAAAACAATAAACTTGTGTTATTCAGATTTTCTTGAAATTAAATAATATTTTCTTCCAACGCTGCTGGGTTCTTGCTTTCAATATTTCGCGATAATTCTCATTTATTTCCTGTCTTTTATTATGCATATACAATTACACACGATGGGTGTGTCATTGTTGGGAAAAGTGCACCGTGACGACTTTATATTTTCTTTCCAAGCTAATCTTATTTGCTGTGACCCTGACCAGTTCACAGAACGTACATCTATTATAAGCCTGCCCATGTGCGACGGTTGTCTTACGTTTCATCTCACCCTCCTCTTTTACTCAAACCATTTTTCATTCTTCGGAAAAGTGCGAGAATTAATTTTCGGCAACCTACAAAAACCCCGCGACATAAATTCTATTTTTTAACCGATATAGCTTTCTCTTCTCGCTCGTATAAATCTATACGATAAATATAAACCCTCGGGAGAAAAGAGTTGAGAGAATTATTTTCAAGGTGAGATAACTAAAAGCGACGAGCACGAGCGTATAAGAAAAAAGCTATACGTACTTATTTTTCGGAAAGTTGGTGCCCTTGAACCTACCCTCAATAATTGAGTTTAAAGTGATCGAGAACTCAACGGAACCGCTTGCAGTGAAGAAGAAAGCTTTCGATTTTAGGCGCACTTAGCGCGAAAAAATTGGCTGAAGGAAAAAGTAATTAGATTACGGATACGTATACTTACCTATATAGAAGGCGGGAAATAATTTACGGCACGAAAGTATCGCAAAAAGATTTCTAAGGAGTTGAAATCATCAGAAAGACGAGGCGACATTTCGAATGTGGTATGGAAAATCCTTATTTTCGTGTGGCATTTGGATGTAAAATCGATGGTTATTTTTGTAAATTATCCGCGCTAATTTCATCGGTTGATGAAACAGAGGTTAATGATGACGTTTTGAATTATCGTAGAATTATCCTGAAATCCATTAAATAAGATATATCAACAATCGTTTGAAGAGTCCTAATTGTGGATGATAATCATAGAACAATGAATCTCATTCCTTCTACTTGAAAAGAAGCAGTTCTTATCAAAATAGTTAGCACTTTCGAGAGTGAGTTTTTCTAAATCAATGGCGTTACAGGGAACTCACAATCCTTCTTCTCACAAGCTCACATAAACATCTGTTCATCACAACCTTCAACTACACTCATCTTGAACGTAAATAATTGTTCACCACACTTCCACCTTTGAACCATTGGTACGAAATTAACCCGCCTCATTAAGGATCGTCCTCCTGGACCGTCTGCATTACCTTGAAATCACCTGTCACATAAAATCTGCTCCAAATCGTCTACTCATCACAGTCCCGTGATATCATCTCGAGCACCTTTTCCCAGTCACCTTGTCCAACTACTCTTAGCATCTGTACATCTCAAAACATTTCGCGTTCTCATCATCTTCCAACTACTCATATACATCTCCGTAAACTCATCCTCCAATTACTTTTGATGTATATCTTCCAAAATCTCTTCCTCATCCAACTACTCCCACTTTGAATATTTAGTCTTACTCTACCGTTCATTCACCTACTATTTTCTTCTCCTCTTCGAAACTCATTACAAAATGCGCTCATTTTCATAATTACGTGGAGCTGAACTTTTTTTCGCCATTGTGTATTATGTTTCTCTCTTCCTCATAACTCACTCGTTAATTTATCTAATGAAATGAAGAGATTAGCAATCTTTAATGGCCGATTCTGGCCGCGATAGTAAATCTAGACACGTTATGCAGTATTGCATTATTATTCCAGTGATACTGAATCCCATTGTTCATTCGCGAACGTTTATGAAATGAGTTCGGGTAAAATGACTTATTTCGAGTGTTTAACTTCCCTAGTATTTTTATGTAAGTATTCCTCTGTTTACATTTTTCATCTTCTCCTAGTCTTCCTTCCTTAATACCATTTATTCTCAGGAGGAAAGTTGAGAGAGTCTTTTAAATAGGTTTAAACTTACACCTTGTCTGATTTATTATGTTGCAAGGATTCAGAATCGCCTAAAGTAAATTACATCATGGAATACATCGCATTCAAACCGTTCTTGAAAATTTCTGAAGTTTTTCCGAAGCAACCTCTTTCGAGTGCATGATGGATTTCACAGATTTTTAACTACGCGAACGTCCTGATAGACCTGGAAGAGTTGAGTGAAAATGTAAAGTTTTGCGGATTGTGTAATTGTGGAAGACACATCACATTTATGAATTAGTCCTGTCCGTTCTCAACATGATCACGGCTTTACAATTTACATCCACTCCAACACAACAATTCGTTAACATTGCTGGACTCGATTTAATCCTCTGGGCTTCGGCGGGTCCACGGCGCACTACGCACCAGCCCGTCATCAGGCAGGTGTTCCGTAACAGCGCTTATTCATTCACTGTTGGCCAAACAGCCCAAAACCCAAATCTTCCCGTATTTCCAAATGCTTCCAGCCCACGTAATTCAACCCCTCTGTCGCTTTAATCGCACTGAGGCACTCATCTCGAACTTAGACCTTTAAACTTTCTTTTTTTTCCCGCCTACCCCTATTCTTGACATTCGTCTCGATCTTACTGAAATTCCGAAAACAATTTTTCTCGAATTTTCCTCCACTTTCTTTGCAACATAGACGGGTCCAAATCAAGATCTCCATTCAGTATAACATCTCATTCTTCCGGATAAGGAATTCCGCTTTTATAACCACCACCGAACTTTGTCGAAAAGCAGTCCCGTGGCCCTTCCCCCCGTATGATCTAAAATCCTATTTCTGCTCCCTCATTTTCTCTTCCTGGCATGAGTTCTGGTCCTCTTCATTATCTAGTAAGAAATACAATTTTTCTGAAAACTCATTCTCCTACTCTACGATAGTCTAATCCGTTTCCAACTTGATTACGGTTAATCTGCTCCAACAAAACAAACTTGAAATTACTGGTCTCGATCCAATCTTTTGGGCTTTGTCCGACAGTTGGCGCACTACGCACTAGTCCTTCACTCAGTCTATATGCGCTGAGGTAGGTGTTACTCTTCTCCGTTACCGCGCTTTTTCGTGCCTCAACAGCCCGACAGCCGAATCTTCCCATCTTTTCAAACACTCTCAGCTGCCGATAATTCAAGCTTTCTGTTGCTTTTCAATCTCTTCGAGGCACTCATCTCAAATTTAGGCCCTCGCTTCCTATTTTTCTTCCACCGAGAACAACAGATCAACAAAATCCTTTCTTCAGAATTCCCTGCCACCTTCGCTGCGTTACAGACACGTCCAAATCGAGTCCTTCAACCAGATATGCAATCTCCATTCAGGGTAACATCTCATTCTTCATGTGAGGGACTCCGCTTTCACATTCACCGCTAACCTTACCGCTATATTCATCTGCCTGTCTCTTCTCACCTGCTTGTCCCCTCCCCACCAATTCATTAAACTACCTGATTTTTTCTCATCTTGACTTGCTGTCCAAGAACCTTCATTCTACCAATCTCATCGTCTAAGAAATCCTGATTCTTATCTCCATCTCTTTCTTATGAGTACCGGGAAACATCAACCTCAAGGGACGTGACGCTATAAACCTTTTCGCAAATCAGTCTTTGCGTTTACGTTCCATGACCCCTTCCCCTTGTATGATCTGCAATTCTATTTCTGCTCTCTCATCTTTTCCTCCTGGCATGAGTTATGTCCTCTTTACCATCTACTAAGCTCCGATCGTTTGAATAATCTCCAATTCCTTGGTCTACGTCAGAGGGCTCTTCCCGACTCGATCAAACCCGTCTCACCCACTTTTTTCTCTTTTTACGCCCCACTGCAATGCTGACGATCCATCCGTTCAACACGACACGGAGTGTAGTTGCAAAACTCGTTAATTATTTTAAGAAAAAAAATGTTATTATAGGCACAGTCTCATTGCATCCAATCCCAAGCCACTATATTACGTCCGTGTAGTTTTATATTTCGAATTTTAACCTACAAATATTATTTGTTGGTATTTACAGCTGCCAGCTTCATTGCTGTAGTTTGTGATGCAAACATATCGCGTAAGACTATAGCAATTGGTCTCAACTTTGTGGAAGAATTCAATGAAAAGAATCTTATTTACGTGGATAAGACAGAATTTGCCTTGAAATTATTACAAAAAGCTGGAAAATTCTTCCTCTTAACGCGTCCCCGCGGATTTGGGGTAACCCTTTTCATCAATACTCTTCGTTCCATTCTTCTAGGCAAGCGGGAAGTTTTCAAGGATTATTTTATTGGTGATCCTCAAAATGGATATAGTTGGAATGCTCACACAGTTTTGAGACTGACTTTTCAACGAGATTCTCCAATCAAATCGCTGGCTTCTGAACTGGTTACATTTGCAAAACACTCTGGCCTTGATAAAGCGTTAGCTCATATTGAAGAGACATCCCCGCTTTACTTTGAAATGTTATTACGTGAACTGTCTCCCAATTACAAAGATGGGTCGCCGAAACCGGGAAAAAAGCCACCGCTGGCCTTGCTGATTGATGATTACAGCCTTCCATTCGATAATGCGGATGATGAAACCCGAGAATATTTCAGTAGAATTTTGTCCTCTTTAAAAACCCTTAAGAATGAAGATATTGTACAGTTTATGTATCTTACCGGATGCAGTAAAGCCAACCTACTTGATGATGATTTGGGCGCGATCTTATCTCCTGGAGCTGGTGATATTTCTCTTGATGGAGAATATGCTTCCGTATGCGGTTTCACTGAAGACGAGGTGAAAAAATATTTTGATGTTCATGTCCAGAGAATAGCAGATAAACATAAAGTCACTAAGGATATGATTTACGACAAAATGGAGCATTGGTACCACGGATACCGCTTTACGCCAGACTCTTCATTGGTTTACAATCCGATCTCGTTGTTGTCCTATTTGAAAGAGGAGTCCATTCTCACACCAGACAATTACTGGGCTCGCTCGGTAAACCATTCCAATACTGTGATCGAAACAATCATAGAAACCCGGGTGAGAAGTAAGAGTATCATTTTAAATCTGGATACCGATTATAGTGAGGATGTATTATTTCAACCCGTTGAAGATACTCAAGTTAGTTCCTTTGTATCACGTTTATTTCAAGGTGGTTATTTGACAATTTTCGAGTGTCACGACAAAAGTTATACTTTGAAGTTTCCAAATATGGAAATTATGAAGGTTTTTTGTCAATTAGTTGAACAAGCTATGAAAAAAGATGATGAGTGCTGTGCTCTTCATAGAAAAGCAAAGAGCAGTCTGCAAAAAATGAATATTGACGTGTTTGTGGAAACGTTTAATACTTTCCTAAAGGAAAGATATCTGGTTCTTGTAAAGAACAATACTAGAGAATATGAAGCATTGTTGAAAATTATTTTAAGGTGTCTGCTACGCCTCGGTCCACCCTCAGAGAACCGGACACCAGAATGGAACGTGAGGAGCCAAGTTTTTGTGAAGAATTCTAATGGAAAAGGTGGGCAGCCCGATTTCATCATCCAAACGTCGACACACACAATATTGATAGAGTGTAAATATGGAAAAATGAACGATGAACTGGAAAAAACTACTTTTGTATCCGACGGGCGTGGCAAAACTCTTGTGAAGCTATTATTGAATTTTGATGAAAGCGGGATTCGGCAATGGATAGGAGCTAAATACGGTGCTCAGAATAATTTCATTAGCAACCTATCTCAAGATGAGAGAAAAAAATCAAAAAAGTCGAATGATTCGAACACTAGATTCCCATGCAATCAGTGTAGGCCAGTGAAATACCTTTCCTCAAAATTTAGCCTCGAAAGGCACAACGCAACATTTCACAGTAATTCGAAGATGTTCAAATGCGATTTTCGAGACTGTGGCGAAGTTTTCAATTCTCAACGAAGTCTATCACTACACAAAAATATCCACGCTAGAAATAAGGCCACGAGAAGCAACCTAGTGCGAGAATTTAATTTTGAATAAATTTTTTTTTGGAGAATTTATTATTGTAAGGTTGGGAAAATACTTTCATGGTAATATTCAGTTTAGGGTTGTAACACTAGTTTCTTAATGATCAATAGGCTGAAAAACGTCAGTGCTGGTAAAATCCCACGTCCGATTGTGAATGTTATTACAGTCTTTATGACCATTATTTATAGTGAAAAAAAAAAAAAAACTATGATTCGATGATTCACAGGTCAACTTCCTTTGAGTTGGAATTGATTAAATAAAAACAAATGAATTCCAGCTGTATCTGACTGTCCCAGGCCTTACTTCCTGAAACACCTCGTTTGCAAGCCTTCATTAGGTACAACTGAAATTGATTGACGTTTGAATGGACTTGGACGAAAACGCAAGAGATGACAATTGACAGAAGCGGAGAGGACCATTTTAACCCAAGAGTATGTGCGAAGTGACATTAGCTTTCATCAAAGGGAGCTTTCTACGTTTTGTTCAATTTTTTTCATTTCGACACTAATTCTATCAAATTACAGACATCATGATTTCAACTTCTTCATTGTTAGAGATTGATTTACGTTTAGTTACCTACCCCTTCCTGTGGGTACCATGACGTAGATTTCTCTGTCATTGATGAATAAATATTTTGCAACATCATTTTTTTATCGACGCACCATTTTTTTTTTTCTAGTGTTGATGAATAATCTGTTGATATTGGAAAGAAGACGAAATAATTTGTCCAACGTAGCACTTCGAATGAGATTTTTCTGATATTTGGCAGTTTCGTATCTGTATCTCATACTTGGGCGAGTAAGGGAGGGGAGCGCTGAGGTGCATATGTGCAGTTTATTCTCGACGTCAATCACGGTAGAGAGATGACCAGTAACGGGATATAATTTTATTAAGCAGAAGGTTAGGGGAATATAGATGATCAATTGTAAAGTTTTCAATGTTATAAATAGCCAAGGAATCTCAGGTGAGTAGGAAGGTGACACTTAATTGTAGCTAACTGAAGCAAATAGTTCTAGAATTTGAGAGCTTCGGTTTGGTTAGAAAGGATCCGTCGATAACATTTTTTCCCCCTCTTTTGCCTCAAAAGACTACGGCCCCTCGGAATTGCCTGTGTTGCAAGTGCAGCCACTCGTCCTCCATTGTGGAGTAGGTGCAGGTTGCATAAATGTGCATTGATTTTGTTTCCTCCAGCAACGGTATCGACCTCTTTGGGTATAACTTCAGTGTTGAGAGATTCTCCTGCATGAAACCCTCTTGTCTTGGCAACTGTCAAGCTGCAGTGTCCCTAGGCTTGCCACCTTTAGCTTGTACAACTTGAAATGAACCGTTAATGAAGTCTCTCTTTCTTTCTTCATTTCCCTGCGCTTCATTTTCATCTTCTGTTCCTTTTCTATGTGGATGGCATAAAGGGGTCGAGTAAGCTGTAGCGTGGTTTTACATGTGCCTAGCCTATTCGTTGTCCATTTTCCTCTTCATAATATTGTAGAAACGAAAGTTGACACGTGCCTCCATGCTTCTGCTGACTCCTTCATAACCAGCTATTCGGAGAAAGTTCTTCGTCTTACCCGATCTCTCTCAGAGATCGTTCTAACTTGCTCCGCGTTCGCCTCTGCGCCTCGTATCGAAAAAAGGTGTGTTGTGGTCCATCATCCAGCATTGGGAACACGTCTGCTCAACTCTCCTTACCTTTTCATGAATGTACCTGTTGAAGTACCCATGGTCGCTCAACACGTGCGTCGGGTGAAAGTTTATCTGGTCATGGTCTCAGTTCAGCTACTAGTCGAGAGCTCATTCGGAGAAATTCTCGCTTTCAATTCCCCAAGCAAGACTATCCACACTCTTGATTGACGCGTAAAGCCTCATGATCAGTCTTTATCCTCTTCTTTGCTTCAAACATCGGAAATTGAATTTAAATCCATATGAACTTCATCTTAGAACTTCATCACCGAACTAAGAAATATCCCAGCCATCGGTAATATCGTTTATGATTAAACATCGAAGTTACTCACCTAGGCTTAGGTTGTTAATACTTGGTTGAATCGCATTATTGCAAGTGCAGCAGTTCAAGAGTACTCGTAATAACAGAAAACGGAAAAGAGAATAATTATACCAATGATTATCAAAATTGATAACGCGTAACTCCTAAGATGAAATTTCAACTCATGCAAAACAATCAATTCCATATCATTGGAACACGTGCGTACCTTACGCATTTTCACTCTCTCTCATTCAATAAGTCTGAATAAGAGAGAAGAATCCACCCTTGGTTTGCGACTTCACTTGTCCGTTTTTCTGTAAATCATTATATTTTTTCAAATAAATTCGTTCGTCCT
The DNA here is from genome assembly GCA_035079385.1 of Aspidiotus rigidus. NCBI lineage: Eukaryota > Metazoa > Arthropoda > Insecta > Hemiptera > Diaspididae > Aspidiotus > Aspidiotus rigidus. The sequence continues at coordinate 2,667,445 of JAVHKY010000004.1, read as the reverse complement.
CGAAATCTCATCTTTCAAAAATCCCGAGGAGAAACTCAGATCTGGAAATTCAAATTTTAATTTGTATCTGAATGAGACAAAAATCTTCTTTCACAAGGATTGGTGATACAGCGTAAGAATACAAAAGTGGTGAATTTTTATGTGTGCCTGGCTCGAAAGAAAGTAGCTTACCTGAGCTGAAATGGATACATGAAGTATACATCCGAGCTTGATACTGCTCCCATACAGGTTCCCTGTTTGCCTCAGTAACAAAGTTGATGAAGGCGACCCCAAAAAGCTCACTAAGTGGGTTGCGAGGTTTTCTTAGAAAGCGTTCAACTGACGACCAAAGATCGAAATGAACCGAATTTTTACAGTCTCTACATATCGTATTTTGCTGAATTTTTCCACGCTATCTTTCACATACAAATCTGACTTTTCGCTTGTTGCTCATTTGTTTCAGGTATCTTAGTGACGACATTTATCGGACTAGTGTCGATAACCCTGGGATCCGTACTTCTCGTTTTCAGTCCGGCTGACATTGTTTTAAGAATGGTAAGTGTGATTCATCACGATTTCTAAAAATATATGCTATAGAAATAAGTTCGACGAACTTTTCGGACCGCAGTTGAAAGTGAAAATCGCGCTTTCCTTTTCACGTCCAAGGTTACGTCACGTTACGCTCGTCACGACTTCCTCAAACGCGTGTAATTTAAAGACCCGCATGAGAAATTTTGTAATTTCGCGATGTCAATACGAGTATGTGTGCATTTGAGAACATTTCCTGTATAGAAAATACGCGTAATAGCTGTTATTCAGTTCGAATGGGAAAAATTTAATTCGGGACGTCACATGGGTCGTAAAGGACATTCGTCGAGTTGACGATGTACCAAAACAAATAAAGTTACCTTCGTTAAAAATCGCGTGAAGTGTTGACGGTTCGACGACGTCGAGTCACGGTCAAGGCTCTGAACGACGCGGCGTCGTCCGCGGAAGTTCAGCGTACCTGAGAGCTTCATTTCCTACGCTCGGTAATTAGCGTCAACTTCTACTTTATCGCTATGGTAACTTACCTACGATTTCTAAAAAAAAAAAACCGTCCTGTAATCTTGAGCTTAACGGAATTCGTTCCCTGAAAAAATTGGATTTCAGCCCATACTGATAAGCGTCGTTTTATTGCGGAAAGTTATTACGCTATTAAAGCTTGACTAGTGGATTTTTTCTCTTTTTCATCTCGTTTTTCTGTTCATTCTTCTTCGTGGTTCGTATTTTTCATGCAAATGTCCACGTTGAATGCTTCAAAGGTCTTTTTATCGTTGCCTTTATTCGTTGCTCGTCGTCGGTGAATTTCTAATAGGTCTTTCGGGCTTTTTTATACTCTCTTATCTAACTTGTTGCTTTGAGACTCTTTTGTCTCTAAATGATTACTTGATTAGGCATTTTGTTAAGATTATATGCAAATGATTGTCGGGCTCGGCGGTTCATTTTTCATTATCATTGACAAGGTTTCAATAGGATGTTGGACAGTATCAAGACGGACTTCTTTTTCTAACCGAAAAATAAGTCAATAAGACTTTACTTCACCGAATCGATACGTTCTTCTAATTTATGGTTATTCATATTACCAAAAAGAGTGTACACCCGAAGGTGTAGCAAATTATATTGAACCACAAGAGAAACAGCCGCTAAACGTTTTCGGTTAAACAACCATCATCGGAGCGTAAACGAAAGTGACTGAATCCAACATCAACAAAGACAGAGGGTGTTAACCAGAAGATCATGATTTAACCAGCGAGTCATTGAAGTTTGAATCATTCTCATATACTAGCTCAATCAGACCCTCTTCAGGAATGAACCTGTTTAAAACCGTGAATTCTTCTTTGACCTGGAGTGCATATCCAAAAAAAGTGCGCCGAAATGGTTTGCAACACTCCCCTCCCCCGCATAAGTAATGCCTGTAGTGAGGTGATTAAAGGATTAAAGAGGAAGGTCAGAGAGGAGGGCTTAATCCTTACCAAGGCGGATAAAAGTAACGCCGTAGTGATTATGGAGAAGTCCTCTTATGTATCCGGGGTTCATGAAATGCTGGAACAATGTGGCGCTAAGGAGAATAGCCTCTTATGTTTCCCCAGTTTTGTCAAAGAGGTGAGGAACACTATTAATAATTGTAGTGTGATTATTAAGAGTCCTCGGACGAAGAAAGCTCTCTTGGAGCCTAACCCGGTTCCTCCTTTCCTGTATGGATTATCCAAAGTACATAAAAAAGATGTACCAATGCGGCCGGTCGTGTCATTTGTCTCGTCGCCAACTTATTTGTTAGCTAAATTTATTGATAGATGGTTCAAATCGCGAGTAGATTTTACCTTCCCTCACTCAGTATTAAACTCGGGTTCGTTGACGGAGAGGTTGAAGGATATAAGCCTCCCTGAGGAAACGATTTTATGTTCCTTTGATGTGGTGGAATTATTTCCTCACATCCCTAAGGCTGTCGCAATCCAACATATGGGCGAATTGCTTGTAAAAACTGGTGTCCCTCATGAGGAATTGGTAGAATTCTTCGACCTTCTGAGAGTTTGTTGGACTCCCAATTTTTGTAAATTTGAGGGAAAATTTTTCGAATTCCCAGAAGAAGTGGGGATCCCTATTGGGTCCCTTTGGGCTCATTAATATCGGAGGTTTTCATGTCCAGATTTGAAGTCGAATTGTTTTCTTCGGGCCAGGTACTTCTAAACTACGTCTTTTACTGGCATACTCGTAGGTATGTAGACGACATATTGTGCGCGTGGACTGGCCCAGTGGAACTCCTTAGTGAGTTCCTTTCTTACTTAAATGGCCGATATCCTTCCATAAAATTCACTCTGGAAGTTGGCGGATTATTAATAAATTTCTTGGATTTGTCCATATTTATTAGAGATGGCGTCCATGAATTTGGTATTTATAGAAAAGAAACTTCGACTGATATAACAATCCATGGGTCATCTTTCTGTCCCGCTGCACACAAGATAGCTACCTTCAATAGTTTGATATATCGACTGACTAGTATTCCCTTGAGTCAGGATGCTTTCCAGAAGGAACTAGGGACGATTAAGTACCTGGCCAGAGTGAACCAAGTTCGAGTGGACATTGATTTAATGGTCCGAAGGAGGCTTACGAGAAAATGCCTCGATTCTACCACCTCCCTCCCTAGGGATTTGCATAACAGTAGAAAACGTTTGATTAAACTCCCTTACTTGGGCAGGTTTTCGTTGAAGTTGGGCCGGGTACTCGGTCCTTTTGGGTTCCGGCCGGCGTTTTATAATATTAATACTGTAAAAAATTTATTTGTGAAATTGAAGGACCCGATTCCTCCAGTCGAGAGAAGTGGGGTATACAGTATAGCCTGCAACGATTGCCCTGGTATTTATATAGGGATGACTGGGCGTCAGCTCCAAATGAGAATTGAGGAGCATAAAAAAGCGTGGGGGAAGGGTAATTTGGGTGAGTCGGCTTTTGCTGATCATCTACTCGAGAGTGGCCATAAATTCAAGGAGGGCTCTGGTATCCTCCTCCATAGGGAGAACTCATATTTTAAACGGCTGGCTTTAGAAAATATAGAAATCATACGACACCGGAATAACGAAGACTTCACGGTTTTAAACAGGTTCATTCCTGAAGAGGGTCTGATTGAGCTAGTATATGAGAATGATTCAAACTTCAATGACTCGCTGGTTAAATCATGATCTTCTGGTTAACTCCCTCTGTCTTTGTTGATGTTGGATACAGTCGCTTTCGTTTACTCTCCGATGATGGTTGTTTAACCGAAAACGTTTAGCGGCTGTTTCTCTTGTGGTTCAATATAATTTGCTACACCTTCGGGTGTACACTCTTTTTGGTAACTTTACTACACTTTCTTGGGGGGGGGGGAGTCAGTAGAGAATTTGCGAGACATATGACGTCGTCAATGACTTCAACCTCATTTAGGGACTTGAAAAATATTTCACCCAGGGCATCGCATAACGTCATCCCAAGAGCTGTCTTGAAGAAAGCTACATACGGTCTGTGAGCGATTAGTTGGCGGCTGTCAGAAATGCGTTTTCGTTCGCTTTGGCCGTTGACGAACACGCGTTGTTTCCGCAAATAGCATACACGCACCATGTGTACCAACCGCCAACTAATCGCTCGCGAGCGGTAGGCTAACCTAGATTAAAAATGTAAATTAAGATACAGTATAATAATAAGTAAGCCTATAATGTATTAGGCTAGCAGCGTGGTCCAAAATACAGTAGTCTTCAAATATTTTCTACTTCTGCTGTACAAATTTGAATTGATATCTGCAAAACTACGATTAGGAGAATAGGGCTTTTGATATTATCTACTGAAGGCTGATGGAAGTCTTATTTCACTGATTTTTGTTTTGCGGATACGTCAATTCAACATGCGTTTTATTGTTTGACGAAATGGGCGGAAAATACCGGATTACCGACTTTTGAGGAAAGCAGTATCATCTTTATAACTTCGTTATAATCGATAGAAAAAGTTGGAAGGTCGTTGCTACTTCGGCATAAAAATTCCTATGCTCTTTTCTCTATTTTCATGAGAAGTAAGCTGATGTCATCGTGCTTTTGTTCTGTTAAACTGATTGTTGTCAATTGCCCCTGATCACTTGATTTTAATCTATCTAAATGTCTTTCGACTTAGTTATTTCGTAAATTGCATAATTTCTAGTTGAAAACTTCATAATAATAAGAACGCTTCCTACCTCATGAATAATTTTCTCACACGATCAATTAGTCAGCTCAGGCTGCTTTTTTCCTAAAATACGTCACAATTTCTGCTTGAGAATAGTGTTTCGACGAGGAAGTAAACTAAATATTGTTATCATATCATAATGACCCTGATTATAATGATCGGACGTCCTCCGAAGGCTTCAAAAATGTTGTTCGACGCGCCGAGTCGCTACGTTGAGAAAAAAAAAACAACTATAGATCCGAATAGTAGGAAAAACCCAAGAAATTTAGGAAATATACGAACAATTTACGTACTTGCGTGGTGCATCGAGGTGCATAACGACTGCATATTTTTTTGTTCGATATTATTGTCAAGTGGGATTTTTAAGTTCCAGCGAGGGAATAATTTCCGAGCTCCCATTTGTAAGCCTATTATGAGCATATCGTCATACTCAACTTATCCTGTTTGTATTTATAGAAAACGACGTTTACCGAAACCTCGGAAGGTTTTACGATGTGGGCAAGTCCGCCAGCCGCGGTTTATCTGAAAGTATATCTGTACAATATAACTAATAAAGACGAGTTCATGGCGGGCAAGGAGAAATTGCGAGTTCAAGAAGTAGGACCGTACGTGTACAGGTAAGCAAAATATACTATCCGATACCATTATACACATAGATTTACGTTGAAGGTTTTTGGGGCCGCGCACGCAAACGTGCACAATTGGTTTCAAAATTTGAGGTATAGTGTTTCATATGCAGAGAGGTCGCGTGGAAATCGTGATACATATCCAGCGTCCATACAGGAGAAGTTTTCTCCAATTCGACTTCGTTCGAATGTGTGCTAAGTAACATTGTAATAAAAAAACTATATTACAACAAAAAATTTGAAAACAACTTGATGATTATCCGAGACTTCGTATGAATATTAGTTGAATGCCAAAACGTCTATTTCAGGCGCGGATTTAAGAGTCTTTTATTCTTTGAGAGTGAGGGGGAAATCCGCATTCTTCAAAATATTTTCCGCATAGTTTGAGTTTTTTTCAGAATTTTTCATAATTCCCCGGTTAATCCTATTATTCATGATGCGAAGCCTCCGTTGTCTTCATCTCAAGTGCTGTATTGTACAACGAGATTCATTTCAGACATATGAACCGAGTAATTCTCCGAACTCAAGATTTTCCCCTTGTTTCATGGCATTCGATGTTGCTATTTTCCAATTTTTACTTTCCACAGAATTCACTTTCGAGTCTTTCCTCTTCTTTAAAACACGGAGTTCGAAGTGCGTAGGAGAGTAAAAACAATCAATGTGCGTGCCTCAATAGCTGCGTCACCCAAACATGGTGGGTTGAAAAACACTACATATTTTTTTCAGAATTTTTTGAGTGGTGCGCCGTGGGTAAGATGAAGGTTTTACGTCCTGTTTTCTCCCGTGCGCTGTGGATGCGACGTCAAAACCCTTCGCGTTATAGTGCCCAGAAAAAAAATTGATGTAGAACCCGTATTCGGACCATGACGCACCGCTTAAAAAATTCTGAAAGTATGTATATTGGTTTTTGACAAACCAAAAAAGATTCACCAAAGTTTGGTAGTTGCACCTCTCGGCGGCCCACTGACCATTCTTATCCTGCTACTGCTTTTTCCCCCAAGTCTCCTTTTCCAAATGAAGACAATGTCCAATTTAGTCACAAAACTAAGATTGGTGATAAAATTAAAAAGCAACTTTACAAAAAATAATGTTTATGTTTCAAGAGATCTCATTTATGTTCTAAAGCCACGCATGCTTTGTGATGACATTATGGCCTGGCATGTGAATTTTTTTCACAGAGACGTACTTCCCGTTCTCGGACTGATATACGCGTGGTGTACAGTAAGATAAGCTACCTAGTCCCCATATCGATATCAACATCAGCGACGTCATTAGCTCGTGACGTCATAACTATGCATGGTGGCTGCCTATGACGTCACCAGCAATCGGGCTCTCTCCCTCCTGTTTACTCTCTTCTATTCTCGATATCACTCGGATCCTAAGCCTCCCAACAGTCTCCATTATACTAGACCTAATAGTGAGACTGTTCGAGTCTCTCCTATACTGGGCCTCTGAGTCACGGCTGATGACATCAGACTTGAAGATTTCAAAATTGGGATACTACTCTTTAGCATCGATTATACTAGGTTGTGCTGTTAGGCTTCATGAAACCAGGCCTAGCATAAGCCTATACAGCAGTATAAAAGCCTATACTAAACCTCTTATAGATTACAAGGATGAGGGGAGGTGCAGATTTCAGAAGCACGTTCGGGGTCACGGTTGATGACTTTACCAGCTGATGACATCATAGGTTATTATAAGAGAAGATAGGGACACAGTATACAGGATTATGGTAGGGGGACTCACAGGGGTGGTATAAACTCGTAAGTTTTGAAATCAAGGGCTTGGATTAAAGACTCGCGGAACTCGCGGATTTTCAAATTCATACGGGGGATAACTCGTGGGGGTGATGTGAACTCGTAAATTTTGAAATTACGAGCTAGAAACATGTCAGAAGTTTAAATTAATTTGACAAGTTAGGAACGATATTCATAGTCTAGAGACCATCACTGGTCAACTTTTGGTAGAGGGGGTGAGTCGACTTCTAAAAAAAGCCATTGGAGCAGTTTAGTTCAGATTTTTCTGGAGCCGGGAGACAAAATTCGGCTTCAGTGTCCAGGGTGCAGTTCTAGTGCAGGGTGTCTACCAGGTCAACTAAGTCAACTAAGTCGATTAAAGTCAACTTTTCTATCCGTAGGTCAACTAAAAAGTCCAAAAATGCATAATTTTGTATAAAGAACGTTTTTCACATGTCTTCCTCAGGTATAATCAACAAACTTCTGACTTTTAAAATGACATTTTTCTCACTTAAATATTAATTCTTGCAAACGAATAAAAAAATACCGAAATTACGATATTAGTTTGGAGAGGGGGAGGGGGGAGAGTTTGATATTTTTAGGGTCAAATAAAATAGGCATACATTTAATCGCACGCCTCAAAAAACGGAATTGCCCGCCTATCGGTAACACGCCAAGGAAACAAAATTGACACGCCTAAGAAATGAATTACACGGATAAAAATGAAGTAAGTAGTGCACACATCCTCATATAAGTTGTGCACTCAATATCCAAAACGCTGGAAATCCTATGAAACGGACAAATACACAAAGTAAGTAGTGCACACATCTTGATACAAGTTGTGCACACAAAATCAAAACACTCAAAACCTAAATACACCACCATGTAAGTAGTTCACACATTCCCATATAGTGCACACTTAAGAACATGCAGAACAATCCACATTTAATTCATTCAACTATAATATATCAAGTAAGTAAACCTGATACAGGAAGAAGAAATGGGAAAGAAGACAATGGAATGCTTGGTTACTGACAAGTCAGTACAAGCCTCAAGGCAGCATTCCAAGTGGAGTTTTTTTTTTTTTTTTTACCGTCACCATATATGTCATAAAGAAATTACAATATTGATACATATTAATGCAATTAACAAATATAAGTTTTCAAATAATTTATAACGGCTAAGCCCAACCGCTTCTTGAATAAATCTGAGTTCAAGACTACATGGCACCTGCCTTCATAACAACGAACGTCGAGAAGAGTCGAAATTAACATCCGCCTACCACTTGACATGTGCAGCGTGAAAAGCTTCCTGAAGATCGAAAGCAAGCTCCAAATGGACCTTAAGATTAGACTCCATCAAGAACCTTGATTGCCAAAAAGGGCCTGCGAAAAGGAAGAGTGGAATTGGCAAATTATGGAAAGGATCAGAAGTGCGAATATTGTCAAAACGGCGAACTCTTGATTACAAGTCAATAATGAAACGTCCACGGCTATTGCACTGACCCATATAACTACCGCGCATGCCCTGCATCCCCTTGGCATCATACTTCTGCCGAATCATCTTATTTTGACGACGAACCGCAGTATTTGACCAACCAGAGAAGATCTCACGACAATGCTCGAAATCCAATGCATTAACCAACTGACCCGACTGACTCCTTTGGGGTGGAACAACTGGGAAAGCAGCTCCATCAACAGTCATACCTCACTCATAGGGACTTTGAGGTTTGTCATGGGGAGGCAGTCTCTACTGTCAAGCCCATCCTGGCTGGAGTTACTCACAATAAATGCAGCAAAATTATCTTCTTTTGAAATACGGGTCGTGTGCCAGTCCTGGCATGCATTTATGGCGTTCGTCATGGTTTCAACGTCGTGTCAGTTTTTTTCCATGACGGGAGGGAAACTGGCGGTTAATATAATTTTATGAGGCGTGCACTTATATATTTCCCAATAAAATATCGAAAAAATGTCAACTAATGTCAACTATTTCCATTTTTCAATTCTGGTAGACATACTGTAGTGCTAAGTCTAAGCCTCAAGGTTCGGTTCTTGGCTGTTTTGATTACCGTCTCCCCTTTCCAAGTAAAACTTGATTTTTTTAATCATTGGTTCCCAGCAACCCGTATTTCATGAAACGACATTTCAGAGAAGTCTTTGTGTTCGTGCCCTGCTTTCTCCAAGAGGAATCTCTGTAAACACATCCTCGACATGAGGATTCGCCAAAAAGCGATAACCATGCCGGAGGAAGCCAAGAGATTCCTCTTGGTCAAAAAAGGAAGAGGGAACGTCCGGCGAGAGCAAAACAGAATCTTTTTTTTAATCATTCACTTTTTCGACTTCATTTTTTTCGTTCATTTTCTATTAACATTTTTGTGAAATCATTCTTTTTTGATTTTTTTTTTTTTTTTTTTTTATTAAATTTGTCGATTTTTTTTCCTTTTTGCAATATTACGTTTTAAAGTTCATCCAGTTTTTTTTTATCGCTGACCCTACATTGTTTACCTTAAATTTCTTATTGCAAGATACGATTATTTATCGGGTATTTATTTTACTATCGTTCATTACGTTTTCTTAGTGTTGAAATAAGTTTCTTAATATGTAACATCTCAATTTACTGTGCTTCTTAAAATATAATATTGCGAAACATGATTATGTGCATACCATCTTTTTTAGTTTTTATTTCCCCTTTTTTATAGGGCCGATAAATCATACCTTACGTTAATTTCAAGCTTCTATACACATTGTAAAATTTTCTAAGTATTTCTTACGAATCTTATAGAAAATTTAATTTAAAAATTTCTTAAATAGTGCAGGTTATCAATTATTTGATTTTCGGCCCTTTAGGGCGTTGTTATACCGTCTAAAACTTTTTGAGACTTTTTTTTTTTTTTGGGGGGGGGGGATTTTATAATAAATTTTTTACAAAACTGATAAAAACTCTTCGCATTTTGAAGAAATTTATGGCCTTATTTGGCGTTCTTAGGATATCTAAGATTTTGTGAAGTTCCACTTTCCTCTCAAACACTTATTTCAACGTTTCTAGAGATTTCAACTCATCAGCTTACCCCATTCTGTTCAATTTTATAACGATTTAGTTGAAATTTGACTTTTGTCTAACTAAGTTGGCGTTTCATCCCACATGAAGAGGGTGAGGGGTGTAGAAAGAGAAGAGAATGGGCGAATCAGGCCTGACCTATTTTGAGGCGGATTAGGATAACTTCTTCGAGTCAGCGAGGATGATTTGAAGTAGACTGAGGAATTTAAGATTTTTTAACGGATCGGAGGACCAGAAATCAGGCTAGGAGGAGAGTATGAGGGAGCATATTTGGTAACATGATATAAAATCATACGAGGAGAAAGGCGAGTGAACTGTTATGGAGGGTGACGCAGTAATTGCTGCGGCGAGGTCCTCCCTTGAAATCGATAGAAATAAAGGATGAGGAAAAATTTGAAAAAAGCATGTAAGAATGTGGATTCGTCGGACGATGAGGGTGTATCAAAACTCAAATTGCCGAGTATAATATTGTCTCTCGTTGACATCGGTCCCATTCAGACACATCGGTCAACAAAGTCGAATAAGTCTGCAACGAGAAGAAACGTGAACGAGAGGTTGAAAATGCACGATAAGAGTTTCAATCCCACTTGAAATCATTATTAGCCGAGTCGTGGATAGGAAAAGAAAGAAAAGAAAAAATTTTGTCGTCGATAACTCGAATTTTGTAGAGTACCTGCGTAGGTCGAACTTTCTACCGATACTCGAGTATTTTGGCAATTATATCAAGGTCGGCAATTTCAAAATTGAAGGATTTGAAATTAACGTCGAATCCGAATCAATGGTACTCGAACGAGACCTTCATAGCGAAAGAGAAAGATGTTACAGTCCTCTTTCTCTGTTGTCGTCGTAAACTATATAATATTTCGATAAATGTACGAGTGTGATGTGAATTACCTGCAAGACGTGGTTATAAATCGAAGCGAAGCACCGCGTTCGATAGTAACCTGCCAAACGATTTTACGAGCTTCGTTGAAAATATATTGCTTACTAAAAACAAAAATCGAATATTATTTTGGATAAATACTGCGCATCAGTACGTCAAGAAGTACCGATAGCTTACTTCTAAATCTGTGACCCGCGACCCTGATTTAGCTTTCAATATTATTATAATTGTATCTATTATAATTTTTTCTTCTTACGATTAAGTGAGTCTTCGTAGTGGACGGGTATACAAAGTGCACGCTCTGATGCAACAAGTGAGAGAAAATTCAGCCTACATTCGCACTCTCTGGAGTAATCCTCCAGTTTCAAGGACGTGGATGCGGTTACCTATTTAAGCAGTCGAACGTGGTTTATTGATTGATTTTTTGTCGGAAAATTGAGAAACCTTGCGGCGAACACCTCGTTTGGCGTAGACGGAGAAAAATTTACTTCGCTTATTCGTCATCTAGTGTATGCGCTTGAAGTTTCGGAAGAAAATAACCGTATCTAGGTTCGAACAGACGGAATAATCTCAATATTGAGGAAGCCGAACAATTCGCGTGAAACTGACAGAAAAACGTGAGGGCGTGAAAAGCGATGCTCGATAAGAAAAATATTTCACTTTTTTTTCGTAAAAGTCGTATGGAGATACCTGTATTCCACATCGAAGGCGAGTTTTAAATTAGGTACCTCGCTGCGTTATAAATTACTTTTACTTTATTATATTCGCTCTGGGCTTTCGTATGATTCGTTGATGCGCGTTTGATTTATTTTACCATATAATACATTTAGTATAGCGGGATACAGACGTAACATTTCTATAATTCTACAAATACTGCATAATTCATTCTATTTCGTCTCTTTTACGCGAGTGCCACGTGCTTTTCAATGTATCTGAACGTATACACGTACATACCTTTACCATTATTTATTTTTAGTAATATTCGCATTGACATTTAATTGAATTATTATTTTGGTCGTGTTGAACTTTCCACATGCAGCAAATCTGTGGCTGTTAACGCCGCCCGCGAATCACATATACTACTGATGGACAGTAATTTCTTATTGACTTATAATTTACTCGTTAATATCGAGGTCTTCTCGAAGTCCATTCATTTCGCTGCAGGTTCTTTTCATTCTAGGGTTGAGTTCCCTGCCCTGTGTCGTGAATAAAATAGCGATAAAAAACAGAGCGCATGATGTGCTGTAATTTGTTTTTTGACAATAATTATCGGTTTAAAGAACTCGCCTCCGATCCAGGGAAGGGAGCTCTCTGCGTTATCAACTTCTGCCCTGCGGATTTCTGACTTTAAAAGTCTCATTGATATTTCAAATTTGTTCAAGGGCGTTTTCGCGGGTTCATTGGTGAACTTTACCGTGAACTTTGGATCTCATTTCATGCAGAAAGAGCTCCTAGGAGAAAACATTGATTAAAAAGTCATGCTTCATGCGAAATTACTGAAATTTTTCTCTTCCTTACAAAAGGTTTAGATAACCTCTCAGCCGTGTCATTACAAGAAAGGCTAGTAGATTCTTTTGAGGATGACTTTTATAAGTCTGTAGCGCTCAATGCGATTTTTGGGTGCTGCTTCAGTATGCGTTTTGCCTGTCAGTTTCTACTAAAAGAAAGTCCTCTTCATTTGGGTTGCCTCGGATAATATAAGAGGCAACAAAGAAATTTTTCAGATCAGAAAATGCAGTTACCTTAATTCGAAGTCCAAAAATACGTCCTCGAAAATTCTTGAAGTGGATTTTGTCAGGTTGGATTCCTCTGTTGAAGGCGCTGGGGAGTAGGCGAACCGCCCGATTCTTCTGGGAGGAGAATTCGGTCAAACTAGAAAGTATTTGGAGTATTTGGTTTCACCTGATTCCTCAATTGAACTTCAATGCTCTGAGGGAGAAATCGATCTTCTTTAAAAACAATATTCGCGGTCTAGCCCGATTTACCATTAAACTTGAACATTCTAGGGGGGATTCGGTCGGGCCCGATTCATCTATCAAACTTGATCCTTCTAGAAGAGGATTTGATCAAGGTCGACTCCTCTATTGAACATTATTCTTCTAGGAGGAGATTCAGTCTAGCCCGATCCCTTCATCAAATTTGAACACTCGATCTAGTCCATTTTTTGTTACATTCCATGGGGGAATTTAGTATCGCCTAGTTCCTATGGCCCGGCCCATGTACTCCGCTACATTTGAACATTCTGAGGCAATATTCAGTCTTGCCTGATTCCTCCATTCAACTTAAACATTCTACGGGAAGATTCGATCCTACCTGATTCCCCTATCAAACTTGGATTTTCTAGGAGAAGAATTTGATCAAAATCGATTACTGCATTGAAATTGAGGGGAGGAGTCAGACTCCGTTAAAAGCAACGGAAAGTGAGCCAACTCGCGGTCTAGCCCCGATTCACCATTATAATATTTGGATATTCTAGAGAGGATTCGTGATTCGTGTATCAAACATGAACCTTCCACGAGGGGATTTGATCCAGATCAATTTCCATATTTAGGAGAAGATTCTGTCTACCCCGACTCCTTCATCAAATTTTAACATTCTATGAGAGGATTTAGTATCGCGTACGTTCCGTGGGATCATTCGGTCTTGCTTGATTCCTCAATTGAAGATTCAGTCTCCATTACAAAAGCTATGAAAAGTGAGCAAACTCGCGGTCTAGCTCGATTTACCATCAAATTTAAACATTATTGGGAGGATTTGGTCCGGCATTATTCCTCTATCAAACTTGAACTTTCTAAAAGTGGATTTGGTCAGTATCGATTCGTGTCTGGGAGGGAATTCGGTCTAGCTTGATTTCTTCATTAAAATATGGAAATCCCAGGGGATGATTTGGTCCAGCTCGATTCCTCCATCGAACTTGAATATTCTAGGAAAGGATTCAATCTTGCCTATTTCCTCCATTAATTGTAAAGATTCTCGAGAAGGATTCAGTCTAGTCCGACTTTGACATGAAACTCGATCATTACAAAGGTAGACTCAATGTTGCTGGATTCCTCAATCGACTTTCAATAGTCTAGGGGAGAAATCGGTCTCCGTTAAAAGTGATGGAAAAAGTCGCGGTCTAGCTCAATCTACCAGCAAATTTGAAAATTCTGGGGAGGATTTGGTCTGGATCGATTCGTTTTTATCAAACTTCAGGGGAGCCGTGAAGCCACTTTTTTGAAGACAATTCTTCGTAGGAAATGACGTCACAAGCTGAACGGTGCTGATATAGTATTTGGTCTATCCGTGCAGTGCGATCTCGAGGATGAGTCATAACATATTATGCGTACGGGATATCACTATACTGCTCTTACATCCAGCCACTTCCTAGGTATCAAAAGTAAATTGGTCATGCGACTGTATCCTCTTCAAATTCTTTCTGAACTTTTAAACTCAAAAATTTCATATTTAATATTAATTCTACCTCATTACCGTTGGTCCCCTCAACGAGAATTGTCGTTGTTCCTCGAGACCGATGCTAGACTAATCTTCAAAGTGCATTACGAAACCAGTTTACTCATCGACAAGAACGAAGCATAGAAATATGAAACTTTCAACCATTTGGGAAATTACATCTACTTCATCATTGGCGCGCATATTTAGGGGATAGAGAAATTATAGCTAGATACTATGACCAGGCTTCTTTGGAAGATGAAAAATGCAACATCAAAAAGTTTGGCAACAGGAAGACGGTCCTTTTCTCGTATTTCTGGACATAGCGTACCTATAGAAGAATCGGGCCAAACCAAATCCTCCTCCTAATGGAAAAATCGGGCAAGACCGAAGCTTTCCCCGGAATGATTTAGTTGAAGGAAAGGGTAGGGCTATACACCGGATCTTCCTCTGGAATATTCAGGAGTGGGATTCGGCCGAGACCGAGTTCACCCACTTCCATCGCTTTCAACAAAGGAGTCGAACCAGACCGAATCCGTCTCTAGAATTATGGAAATATCAGGCAAGATTGAATCTTCTAATGGTATATTCAAGTTGAATTTAGGAATAGGGCAATACAAAATACTCCCATGGAATGATCAAGTTTAAGAAAGGAATAATTAGACTAAACCGAATCTACTCCTAGATGGTGTAGAGCGAGACCCAAGTTCACACGCGATCCGTTGTGTTAAGCATAGGAATAGGGCCAGACCGAGTCCTCCCTCAACATTCTGGAATGTTCAAGTCGAATGAAGAATTGAGCTAGACCGGATCGTTTCCTAAAGTGTTCAAGTTGAATAAAGAAATTGGGGTACATTAAATCCTCTCTTGGAATGATCAAGTTGAAAAGAAGACCGAATCCTCCCCAAGAATGCGTTAAAAATTAATAGAGGAATCGGGCAAGACAGAATACTCCACTGGAATGATCAAGTTGAAGGGAAGAATGGGGCTAGACCGAATCTTCTCGAGAATACTTATGTCAAATAAAGAAATCGAGCTAGACCAAATCCTCTCCCAAAAGGTTTGAATTGAATAGGGGAATCGGACTAGACCAGATTTTCTTCTGGAATGTTTAAGTTTGATGGAGGAATCGGGCAAGACCAAATATTCCCTTCGAATTTTCAAATATAGTAGACGAGATGGGCCAGACCGAATTATCCCAAGGAACATGCACGTTGAACAGAGGAGTTGGACGACACCAAATTCTTTCCTAGAAGGTTCAGGTTCAATATAGAAATCGGGCTAGGCCGAATCTTCTCCTAAAATGTTCATGAAAACTGAAGGAATTGGGCTAGACCAAATTCTTTCATAGAAGGTTTGAGTTGAATTGAGGAATAGGGCTAGACCAGACTTCCCTCTGTGATGTTCAGGATTGGTAGAGGAATCGAGCGAGACCGAGTTCACCTTTCAACATAGGCACGGGGCCAGACCAAAAATCCACCTCTTTAATGTTCAAAATGGAGGAATCGATGAAGGCCCAATCTTCTCCCAGAAGTTTCAGGTTTAATGGAAGAATCGAGCAATACCACATCCTTTTCTAGAAGGTTCCAGTCGAACAGGGGAATCAAGCTAGACTGAATTCTCCCTCGGAATATTCGAGTATAACCGAAAAATCGAGCAAGACCAATTCCTCCGATGGATTGTTCATGTAAGAGGGAGGAATCGCCCCTCAAAAATTGCAAAATTAATGGAGAAATCAGGAAAAAATGGATCCG
Organism: Aspidiotus rigidus; assembly: GCA_035079385.1. Classification (NCBI taxonomy): domain Eukaryota; kingdom Metazoa; phylum Arthropoda; class Insecta; order Hemiptera; family Diaspididae; genus Aspidiotus; species Aspidiotus rigidus. The sequence goes on along the minus strand of JAVHKY010000004.1, from coordinate 2,651,250 downwards.
TACTGAGTTGCGGGGGTGGCATGGGAAGCTGAATATCACCACAAGGTTGAACTTGTTGGTCCATTCTAAGCTTTCTGGTTTACTTTCGCCGGGTGAGTTGGATCTGTTTATTAAGTCGGTCAACCTTAAATGTCGGTCTTTTGAGGCTAAATTGAAACGTAAGAAAAATAAGAAGCTTAGCTCCCTCCTAAATTTGAATGCCTCCGCTGTCCAGGAAGTGAGTACTGATGTCAGCGTTATCCAAAAGTTTCATCCACGGATTATAAATTGTAGTAATGTTGAGTTTGAGAGTGACGAGTTGTATCTCTTGGAGAAGGGGTTAAAATTCGGGTTACCCCCTCTTAATAATGCTAACACTTTGGCCAATGTTGTTGCGGACCTCGAAATAAAAATTGGGCCTGGGGTTAATACTCAGAAAGCGTGTGCCGCCTTTGTCCGCCATACCCCCCTCCCTCGTATAAATGATCTGGCTTTTGAGGTGATTAAGAGGATCAAGAGGAAGGTCAGGGAGGAGGGCTTAACCATTACTAAGGCTGATAAAGGGAATGCCATCGTCGTTATGGATAAGTCCTCTTACGTCTCCAAGGTCTATGACGTTCTCGACAAGGGTGGCGCCAAGGAAAATGCGGATTTCAATTTTCCAAATCACGTCAAAGAAGTTAGACGTGTTTTAAACACTTGTGAATTTATTATCAAGACTCCTAAGCCTAAAAAAATGCTTCTTGAGCCCAATCCAGTGCCGCCCCTCTTGTACGGGCTACCTAAGGTTCATAAGAGGGACACCCCGATGCGGCCGGTCGTTTCTTTTGTGTCTTCCCCTACGTACTTCTTGGCGAAATTTTTGGACCGTTGGTTCAAATCTAGAGTGGAATTTGAGTCATCCTACTCTGTGAAGAATTCGGTCTCTTTGGCTAATAAGCTTAAGGATGACATTCTTCCGCCTGATTCAACCCTATGCTCCTTTGACGTTGTCGGCTTATTTCCGAGTATCCCTAGAGCTACTGCCATGCAACATAAATTATGGGAGACCTTTTGATCCAATCTAATATCTGTCACGAGGAGTTGGCAGAATTCTTTAATTTACTCAATATAAATGTTGGTCTCCCAACTTTTGCAAATTTGAAGGCAAATTTTTCGAATTTCCTGAGGAGGTAGGTATCCCTATTGGCTCTCCTCTGGGTTCCCGGATTTCGGAGGTTTTCATGTCTAAATTTGAGCTCGATCTTTTTTCCTCTGGTCAGCGGTTTTTGGGTCATATATATTATTGGCACAGGTACGTCGACGATGTGTTGTGTTTGTGGACTGGTCAACGGGATTTCCTTTTGGAGTTTCTCAGGTATCTTAACAGTTTATACCCATCCATCAAATTCACGTTAGAAGTAGGCGGTTCACCTATAAATTTTTTGGACCTTACTATCTCTACGAATTCGCCATATATAGAAAAGATACCTCGACCGATATTACTGTTCACGGCAGATCTTTCTGCCCGGTTGCTCACAAACATGCCGGTTTTAATAGTTATATCCACCGGTTGACGAGTATTCCATTAGGTCAGCTCGCTTTTCAACAGGAGCTTTTGACTATAAAGCACTTGGCCAGAGTGAACGAGATCAGCTTGGATATTGACTTGATGGTCCATTGGAAATTGACTCGGAAATGCCTTGATTCCACTACCTCCCTCCCCCGTAATCCAGCGTCAGATAGTAGGAAACGTTGGATTAGGCTTCCGTTTTTGGGGAAATTTTCTTCCCAATTAGGTCGTGTCCTCCGCCCATTTGAGGTTCGGCCAGTGTTTTACAATCTTAACACTGTAAAAAGTTTGTTCGTTAAGTTAAAGGACCCCATCCCACTGGTCGAAAGAAGCGGGGTTTACAAAATTGAGTGTAATGATTGTAATGGAATCTATATAGGCGAGACTGGACGTCAGCTCAAAATTAGAATAGATGAGCATAGGAAGGCGTGGGAAAAGAAGAAATTGGGTGATTCGGCATTTGCAGACCATCTTATTACCACGGGCCATGGTTTCATAGAGGGATCTGAGTCCCTCCTCCATAGAGAGTCCTCGGCTTTCAAACGTACCGCGCTAGAACACATCGAAATTATTCGCCATCTGAATAACGATAACCTAAATGTGCTCAACAGGTACATACCTGATGAGGGTTTGATTGAATTAGTTTACGAGTATGATTCACATTGTGATGACTCGCTAGTTCAGTCATGTCCTCCTCGGTAGTTCTTGTTGCCGGCCGGAGTTGGTTCAGTTGCTTTCACGTCCCCGTTGACAATGGTTTTTTAATCGAAAGCGCTCCGGTGTATTTTCATTTCTGTGGCTCTATTCAAATTACTCCGTACGTTTTAATCGTAGAGTATGTCGTCGTTAGATGTTTCTGGTCATATTTTAGAGAACCGAATTAATTCCTTCTTTTGAGTGACATGACTTCTCCGCTTGCTTCTTGTGTAACTCTAAATGAAATTAACTTCTTTCTAGCAATGTAGATCGCACATTAAAACAGAAACTGTCACAGTGGGTTGCATACTGAAACAGAAACGGACAGGTAGATCGCATACTACAGCAGCACAGGTTGAGCAATCTCTGACAATAACCGCCCATAGGACCTTCAAGATCACGATCCTAATTTGTTACGACATAATTATTCTACATCACTCAAGCCTGGAAACTCTGGCAGGCGATTTCCGGTAAGATATATTTGTTATTATGGATGAATGATAGTTAGGAAGAAAAATATGAACCTGTGAACATCAAGTTTTATCGGTGCAATTGTAAATCGAATTCGCATCTCGTAATATTTTCACAAAGGGTATCCGTGCACCGCTCGCTTATAAGTATTCCTCTGAGACTCGAATAAATGTTCCGTATACACGAATAGCCGTACTAGCAAACGATAGAACACTCTTAAATCCTTCGAGAAAGAAAGAAAATCATTTTAGAAATTGACCTTCAACATTCCACGTTCGGGTTCGATACATTTCGAGATATAAGTTAGTCTCGTAAAAAAAGCTCGCATATGTGACGCGAACCGTAGCTGTAGTTTACGACGATGAAAATATAACTTTCTCGCATTACTTCCACCTTTTTTCGAAAACAGCTTTCCGATCGACCGAACTTTTTTGTTTCTCGTTGCCGATTTTCTCAATTGAAGGGGCAGGCGTCTAGACTGTAATATCGAGAGATTTCGCTATCCGCGTTACATATTTTCGTATCTGGCTCGCTGGCGCAGTTTGTCACGCGAAAATACTACATATCTGGCGTTCATTTTTACAGCACACACAGTGAAGTAAAAAGCACTTTTCCACTTCAGTGTATGCGAAACGACGTGTTTTGCGAACGCTTCATTAGGTCGCGATTTATGTTTGCGAAGCTAAAATTACACGCGCTTTTACCCGGACTCGAAATAATAATATCGGCGACGTAAACACGGGCTACGACTCGTATACGTACGTATATTTTATCGTTATACGCCACCTGTTATGTATACCCTTGAACAATGTAAAACGTGGTATATGAGATAGGCTATAAAAGCAATTTCTATTGAATGATATGATAGCCTAACCTATAATAGATTCCTCCCTCATCATTAGAACGGAAAAAATTTACGTCGCGCCCGTATCGCAAATTCGAAATGCAATTACCGAAGTCGTTCCATCAACACGAAAGACAGTTTCACGAAGATGAACATCACAGAACTTCGAATAATGCTCGTAGACTCCGTAAATTGGAGTTTTAAACATAGAATTAAAAAAAAAAGAGAGAGAGAGAGAGAGAGATGAAATGAGGGAATTTTTGTAACCCTAACTGCTGTGACCAAAAGCGATGATGAACGAGAATATAACCTAGTACGAGTGCTGCGATTCATCATGGGAAGAGTGAAACAGCAAAACCTCGCTGATAATCGGTTTCACTAATACACTTCTTGACAGTTTTAATCCGTTAATTAAAATTTGCCGAGCGTACTGGGCGCGCGGATACGATTGTAGCTGATTAATGTTAGAAGACGCACGCTTGAGTCGAAAAAGCGAAAAATATATTTCGGTCATTCCACTTGAATTAGACCCGAGATGCGACTAGTTAAGAGTTGTATTCACGACCGATCACTGGTATATGTAATCTTCTCTAGGCGTTTGGCGGATAGAAAAATACACGGTTCGATGCAGTGTAGAGTCGAGCGGTAGAGCCTACTTCATCAAATTCGCCTGTTAGTGATCCTACTTGGGCGCAACATTACCTTGGAAAACTGGGACGATTCGAGAGGGTGTACAGAAATCGGTGCTGCTTTAGAATGTGATCTACCGGTGCAGGGCAAGAATGTGATCCACCTGTGTACAATGAATCGCAACATGTACGCTTACTGCTTCTCAATCCAGCTCAAATGCAAATTAGTCACACAACTGTATGCTCTTCAAGTTCTTCCCAAACTTTTGAACTAAGAAGTTTCATCTCAATAACCTTGGTCAGAGCTACCTACAATGCAGAGGTCGAAGTACCCTCATATTATCATTGTGTATTACGAGACCATTTTACATATTCACATTTGTATTTAAGAAACAAAGACTAGAAACATGAAACAGACAATCACTACGAAAATTACATCAATCTCTTCACTGCCGCTTACCCTCAAAGAGTCGAGAGGTTATAGCTAGATGCCATAATTAGGCTCAGAAATGTAAAAAACGAGTAATCAAAAAGTGTAGCACTAGGAAAGGGATCATTTGAAATATCTATAGGGGAATCAAGTCAGACCTAATAATCATTTCCTAGAACATCCAAAATTCATAGATCGAACCATTGGATTGTTCAAGTTTAATAGAAGAATTAGGGTACACCGAATCCTATTCCAAAAAACTCAATTTTTCATAAAGAAATCGGGTTAGACCGGATCGACCCATAGAATGTTCAAAATGAATGGAGGAATCGGGCAAGACCAAATCCACCCCTGCAATGATAGACTTTAATGGGGAAGTGGGGCAAGATCGAATCCTCTCCGACAATGTTTACAATTAATGGAGGAATTGGGCAAGATGAAATCCTTCCCTAGAATGTTCGAATGTGAGGGAGAAATCGAGCTGAACCAAATCATCCCCTAGAATACTCAATGTGAATGAAAAGTCCTCTCCTAGAATCTTCAAAATTAATGGAGGAATCGAGAAATACCAAATCCTCTCTTAGAAGGTTCAAGTTTGATGGAGGAATTGGGCAAGATCGAACCTTCCCGTGGAATATTCAAGCTGAATGAAGAAAGCAGGCAAGACCGAATATTCCTATAGAATTTTCAAATACAACAGAGGAGATGGGCCACACCGAATTATCCCAAGGAACGTGCACGTTTAAATGAAGAATTAGGCGCTCTCAAATTCTCCCATACAATGTTCAAATATAACATAAGAAGTGGACCACACACGTTTTTCCTTGGAAAGTTCAAATCTAATGAAGGATCGGGCTAGACCGAATCCTCTTGTAGAAGGTTAAAGTGGGAATCGACCTTTATCAAGTCCTTTCCTAGAAAAACCAAGTTTGATAGATGTATAAGGCCGGACCAAATCTTCCCCAGAATCTTTAAATTTAATGGTAAATCAGACTAGACCGCGAATTTGCTCACTTTCGATTACTTTTAATGGAGACTGTTTCCACCTCCGATGTTGAATTGAGGAATCAGGCAAGACCGAATATTCCCCTACAACATTTAAACGTAGCAGACGAGATGGGCCAGACCGAATCATCCCAAGGAACGTACAGGTTTAATAAAGGAAGTGTACGATACCAAATCCTCCCATAAAATAGAATGTTCAGGGGTGCGGTCGGGGGGTTTCTTGAACGTGAACCTTTAAAACGTTTTCAGGGAGGAAGCCTTTTTCCCCTTTTCTTCTTCTTTCTTTTTTGGCTTGGGGATTTTTTTTTGGGGGGGGGGGAGGGCGAGAATCTGATTTTGAGGAGGTTTCCTCAGAGACTAAAAGGGGTCATCGCACCACTCAGCATGTTCAAATATAACAGAAGAAATGGACCCGACCGAAACCTTCCCTGGAATGTTCGAATTTAACGAGAAATCAATCTTGACCAAATCCTTTTCTAAAAGGGTAAAGTTTTGATAAAAACGAATCGATCCAGACCAAATCCTCCCCAGAATGTTCAAATTTGCTGGTAGATTGAGTTAGACCGCGACTTTTTCCATTACTTTTATTGAAGACGGATTTCTCTCCTAGACTGTTGAAAGTCGATTGAGGAATCCAGCAACATTGAGTCTACCTTTGTAATGATCGAGTTTACTGTCAAAGTCGGACTAGGCTGAACCCCCCACGAGAATCTTTACAATTAATGGAGGAAACAGGCAAGATCGAATCCTGTACTAGAATATTCAAGTTCAATGGAGGAATCGAGTTAGACCAAATCATCCCCTGGGATTTCCATATTTTAATGAAGAAATCAAGCTAGACCGAATTCCCTCCCAGACACGAATCGATACTGACCAAATCCTCTCCTAGAAAGTTCAAGTTTGATAGAGGAATAAGGCCGGACCGAATCCTCCCAATAAAGTTTAAATTTGATGGTAAATCGGGCTAGACCGCGAGTTTGCTCACTTTTCATTGCTTTTAATGGAGACTGATTCTTCAATTGAGGAATCAGGCAAGACCGAATGCTCCCAAGGAACGTACGCGATACTAAATCCTCCCGTGGAATGTTAAAATTTGATGAATGAGTCGGGCTAGACCGAATCCTCTTGTATAGAAGGTTAAAGTGGAAATCGACCTTTATCAAGTCCTTTCCTAGAAAAACCAAGTTTGATAGAGGTATAAGGCCGGACCAAATCTTCCCCAGAATCTTTAAATTTAATAGTAAATCAGACTAGACCGCGAATTTGCTCACTTTCGATTACTTTTAATGGAGACTGTTTCCTCCTCCGATGTTGAATTGAGGAATCAGGCAAGACCAAATATTCCCCTACAATATTTAAACGTAGCAGACGAGATGGGTCAGACCGAATCATCCCAAGGAACGTGCAGGTTTAATAAAGGAAGTGGACGATACCAAATCCTCCCATAAAATACAATGTTCAGGGGTGCGGTGAGGGGGTTTCTTGAAGGTGAACCTTTAAAACGTTTTCAGGGAGGAAGCCTTTTTCCCCTTTTCTTCTTCTTTCTTTTTTGGCTTGGGGATTTTTTTTTTTTGGGGGGGGGGGAGGGCGAGAATCTGATTTGTAGGAGGTTTCCTCAGAGACTAAAAGGGGTCATCGCACCACTCAGCATGTTCAAATATAACAGAAGAAATGGGCCCGACCGAAACCTCCCCTGGAATGTTCGAATTTAAAGAGAAATCAATCTTGACCAAATCCTTTTCTAAAAGGGTGAAGTTTGACAGGGGTGTCGTGATCCCCCTAAGCTTCAAAAATTCCGCCCCCTCTCTAATCTGTCTTAGTCGAATTGGTATAGAATAATATTTCGAATTTCTTTCTCGATTTGAATAACTCACATATAATTACCTTTTTTTTTCCTTCTGTAGAGAACGAGGTGAACACACTGAAACTGTATTCAATGACAATGGGACGGTAACGGCTGTTCCGAAGTATCCCTTGGAGTTTATACCCGAAATGAGCATTGGTCGCGAAGATGATGTTCTTGTCTTACCTAATGTTGCTGTGTTGGTAAGTTTTTTAAAATGAGAGGAAAAATGTCAACCATGGCGAGAGGATTTAAAATCAGGGCATGTAATATCTTTGAAAATTATTGTAATAATTACTGAAATCGGATGAGCTTCAATAAAAGTCTCAGGGTCAGTTGTACCAAAATATTCAACTCAGTTTTACAGGGGCGGATTTACGGGTACATTTTTTTTGGGGGGGTGGATATTTCATTGTTCAAAAATCTTTTTCCTCGCTCCGCTCGGAAAATCTAGTCAAATTAAACAATTTCAGTCTTTTTTGGAGGTTTTTGGGGGAAACTTTCCCCTTGTCCCCCACCGTAAATCCGCCCCTGAGTTTAATCTTCACTAACGTTTGAGTTGGTTGCACCAATCCGCTTAAACTTAGTTTAAACTCACTCATTTGCCGTTGAATCAAGTTTAATTTGACTGCCTGATTCATGGCCAGTAAAATTGAGCCGAGTCTTAAATTTAAACGGAGTTTTAATACTTGGTACAATTGGCCCTCACAATCCTTAGAACTATCTAAATGGGCTTCAAAGTCTCCCATTTTCGTCGAATCTCGCGAGAAAGCCAATTCAAAATTCTGTGAAGATCTTAAAAAGTCAAATGGGCTCTGAATAAAATATAAATCAACGGCCCTTGGCTCTTGCATAGTTGAAGAACCTTTACATGTCAGAAAATTGAGAAAAGAGATTGTCTTGAAAATTATCAAACCTTCCTGAGAGTGTGGAAGTACATACCCCGATAATATGTCTGAAAAGAATTCTGAAGGAGTTGAGTTTCGATTCTTACTTGAGCCAGCAACCTACTTTATTTAGACTGTTTAGATTTTGGTACTGTCTTATATTTACCTCTCTAACGTTCGATCTTTTTCTTTACAGAGTTTCGCTGAGCTCATCGCCAAAGAAAACAGTTTGACAAGAATGGCAGTCAATTTCTTTATAGCGAGGACGAATAGTCAACCCATAGTCGAGCAAACGGCGCACGAGTTCATGTTTAATTTCTCCAGTCCTTTGGTTACCCTTGGAAACACTTTCATCCCCAACTGGATCTCCTTCGATCATTTAGGCCTGATAGACAGAGTAAGTAGTGACGTACAAAAGTTACGACGTCTTCATAATTTGACGCCTTAAATAATGTTTGCGAAAGATATTTCAAGATTATGGAAATCTCGAACTTCACCCGTTAACCCTGGAATAAGATAGGAAAAATTGGCGAGGTTAGTCGTGGGGTGTTATTTACTGACGGTATAAAACTTCCTTTTGTTGGCACAAAATTTACATCGATTGTTGTGGATAATATTCACGCGTAGGCTGCGTCGCGATTGGTTCGTTCTGACCGCGACCGTGACCTACATCGACAAAGCGCGCGAAAATTTTCGCGCTTTTTTTTTTTTCTTCTGCGAAGCGAGACCACGCTGTATAACGTCGGGTTCGAATCGTTCGCGCTCACCTAGGTTTGTTCTGTATGTGTGTAGATGTACGACTTCGACGGAGACATATCGACGACCTATACCGGTCAAACAGACTTACACCTGTCTGGTATTCTGGACACCTATAATCGCAATCCGGTCTTACCGCAATGGGAGGCGCCGTGCAATAAATTAGAAGGTTCTTCAGACGGTACGAAATTCCCAACCGGTGTCAAAGCGAACGAATCATTACGTTTCTTCCGCAAATCGATGTGTCGCTCTGTGCCGATGGTGAGTATGATATACACATCAATGTTAATTCATATTATAGAACTAGGTTATCAATTTGCGAATTACTATTCTATGATGCGTGTGATTTCAAAATAATAATAATGGCACATACGTTACGGAGTATGATCAAAATAAGTGGCGATTAGAACACCGAGCTCTTGCCTGTAGTTCAAGAAAAGCCATTTTTACCCAAGGTTTGCGAGTGTAATCGAGTATCAGATGATACGATCTTGCGACCAAAATGCGAATACGTACACATGTGATAAAATTAATACATTTTTCTTTCACTTTTTGTTTCGCGAGACTCGTGCAGCACCGTAATTAATTTTCAAGAATCGAGAAAGGCGACGTGGCGTACGCTTTCTCAAACAATGTTCATTAAGTACAATCTTGACGCATATTTAAGTGTAGAACGTATATAAACTGATGCAAGCCGACACTGCTGTATTCAGTAAAATATGTGTACGCACTTAATTTCGATCTAACCGAGTGAAGGTTGCAGATGAATTATATTTCTAGGAATGAAAAATCGTGTCTGTCATTATTCTCATTCGTGCGAACGTAATTTTGATGGATACAATTTCTACCGAATTTGGTTTATATTTAAAAAAAAAAAAAAAAATTATCATATGATCTTTTACCCTTTTTCATTCATAAATTTTGCGTTCGATCTTCAATGATACAGGTATCACATATCGTATAATTTCTTTCCCAGCATGTGACTTCTGTCCGCACGTTCGTAAAGTTGGCTTTCTACCGAGAATTTTTCAGCCTTATCTTCTCGACTGTTCGTATGTCCAGTTTTTTTGTACCCGAGAGAATCCAGTTTGTTACGGACTAAAAGAATCATGTATAGGGCTTTTCCATGTCGGCGCATTGCATACGTATTCTCCTACGTGTTTCGAAATGGTAGTATTTCTAACATTGCTCTTATGAGTGTTGCTGGATTGCATACTCATTTTCATTGTGGAGTAATTTGCCATAAGAGCAATGTTAGAAATACTACCATTTCGATAAAACGTAGGAGAATACGTATGAAATGCGCCGACATAGAAAAGCCCTATATGTGCCATATTCGTATTTTTGCGAGTCTACGGCTGAACCGCAACTTACTCGCACCGAACGTCAGTCGGTCATCATTACGATACACCCTTACAGGGAGAGACTTAACGTTTGTGTTGTATTGCCTCATTGTGTCGATGACCGAACTAGGGAAGGTTCAGCATTCGTGTAGTAGTTTCCAGTTGCTTTCTACACTATCTTCGAGAATACCGATATCGCTATCCGGGTTTTCCACAACTCTGAGTTCAATCGAGTGGTCTACGAAGGCGCTCACCAGTTACAGTTTTTTGAATTCCGATAACAGACTACGCGCTTCCTGTTACCTCTGTGTAGCTGGTGGTGACTCAGTACGTCGAATGTAGTAGAGCTAAAATAATTAATTACAAAAAACTTTCGTATCTTTTATAGAATCTTCTTCTCTTGTGCCTTACGCTCACAGCGCTTGGGTGACCAGTCTTACTTTGAGTGAACCATCGGCAGCTATTCGCGTCGTCCACTCGATACCATTGTCAGATGTTTCTTGACCAGGAGAACCGCTTTCTTCCAGGTCCTCGTCTCTCTCGATTCGACCGTGCTTGATCAGCTGCGGTAGTTGGTTTTTGTCGTTCCTTAAGCTATGCCCGAGGTACAATGTTTTCCTCTCCTTCGTAATTTCCGCATTTTGGCTTTATTTGGCACTCACTGCGTCCAACTCATTTTCAATAATCGCCGCAAGAAGCACATTACATTATGCCCCTGCTGTTTTCTTTTATCGTCAAGTTTCCTTCCCACACAGTAGCACTGACCATGCGTAACTTTGGACTACCATTAGTAGAGGGCGTGATGGTAGGGATCGTTGACTCAGGATTGTTCTCATTTTGTCGGTACATTTCTCTGTTTTAAACTACCAAGATACCTGAAGGTGCTCACCCTTTCGACTGCTCTCTGGTCATCGTCATGTTCTTGAGCTAATGTCGACTGACTCTGACGTTTATGAGGCCCCACTTTCTTCCTACGGTATCCACGCTGTTGACCAAATTCTGCAATTCTTCAATAAATTTGGCCAGGAGTGCTTTATCGTCTGCGTATTTTATGTTTCATGCGGTTACTCCGTTCACTCTGAGACCCATTGGCGATGGTATGCAGCTCTGCCGTTCGTGTCTCGTTACGCTAAAGGCCTCATGTGGTATATCAACAGGGAATTTGTTTTAAGGGGGGAGGGGGTGGAGAAAACGTCCGCCGTCCAGCCGACCGGCAAAAATTTTCTACGTACCCCTCCTATCATATACACTATAGTTAAGCCTGAATAAAGTAGCCCCTTCAAATAACTAGATATGCAATACTCCATACACCGATTGGCCTAGCCCCACAATGAGCCGGATCTGCAACGCTTCAAACACCGCCCCTTCTATGAGCCAGATATGCAATGCTTTGCAGAACGGCCTTCTAAGTTACCCCATAAAATAGATTCCCTGCCTCCCTTCGTTTAACTCCGTTGAAGAACGGACCCGTGAGTTTCTTAAAACCATCTCCTTTTGAATATAGCTCCAAAGTCCGGGCCTGTGACGTCACAACCTAAAGTTTTCAGATCCCACGTGCCCCGTAAAACAGTTTCTCTGTCACCTCTTGTTCAACTCCATTAAAGAACCTGTGAGTTTTTCCCAGCCGAATTTCTGAGAATTGGTCCTCTGAAATTCCTTCCATCTACCGAAAGCTGTAAGCGGGGTATGTCTGACTGTGTCCACAGCCTTACGATAGTGAATAAAATTGATGAAGAGCTTTCTTCTCGTATCATAGCACTTCTGCATTGCTTCGCGGCAGCCAAGACCTTTTCTTAAAGCCAAATTGTATGTCTCCGCTGATTGCTTTCCATTTGTTTTGCAATCTTACACGCAGGATCCTGAGATTACAAGTTAGTAATTGTCCCCCGTTTTGTTATTTGTTTCTTTGTTATCATGTTATTATTACGAAAGTGGATTTTGACCAATCTGAATTATAAATTTAATTGCAATTGTCTCTATTCTCATACATTTCACCATCTCAACCGGGATCTGATCATCTCCAGGAGCATTCCTGTTCTTCATTGTCATGAGGGCTTTGGTTATGATTTATAGGAGTTCGGCGCATCCTCAAACAATTTCTCAGCACAGTCTTTCCAATATTGCTTCAATCCTTCTTTTTCAGCCATTATTTTACCCGTAGATCCGTTTAATGACGCTAGGGCGCGCTTCCTACCGGTGCCGGTTATCAGCTTCAGTTTTTTGTGGAAATAAAAACAGTTTTGAAGTCGCAGCATCTCTTCAGCCTCTCCTTACTTCTCTTCAATCAAATCTCTTTTCGCTTCCCGGACCTCTCGGTGTATTTTGGCTTTCCTTCTTCCTTCCATCAATGCCTTTATCCCTGTTTCAGCCTGTATTCATCGATGGTTTAGGGGTTTTCTCCACCTCGTTGATCAGTGTTTCCTTTATATTCCGCCATTCCTCTTCCATCTCTAGGGAGGCTGAGGATTCGCCGTGACCAATCTGCCGGGTACCAAATGGTCGATGAATCATCTCAACGGGGGAGAATTCGTCGAGGTAAAACTCTCGTCAAATACAAAAATTGGAAAAAATTATTTATTAAAAATTACATTAAAATTTGCTGGAAGCTGGATAAAATGGAAATGGAGTGCCTTCATTAACTGTGTTAATCGAAATGGAAGTCTCTTCGCATATATATTTTCTAAAGAAAGATTGAACTGCGTTCCTCACTACCTTAGGAGTTTAAGCTCAAAAGTACAAATTTTTCCAAATTTCCCCCTATCATATGTATATTGCTCGAATATAAAAATTTCTCCAAGTTCCTTCCCATCAGCCCCATGTTTGAAATTTTGACATATTTCATTTCTTTTGAGCTCCACCAACCCTCCTCCAACCCTAACAAAATTCTTAACGTTTTTGACTCCCCTCTCCCCCCCCCCCCCCGATGGATAAAATTTCATGGCGACATCAACCCTCCCATTCAGCCCCATTCAAAACCGCAGGAAAATATTTGTTGTGTGGTTGATTTTTACAGAGGTCAAGCCAAGAAGTTAGGATTTTAGTTTTAAGGTCCTACGCTTGGGAATGGTGTGAGTCGGTAATTTTCGGTAAGATGGTGAAGTTTTTGGCCACGAGATCAACGTTTTCATGTTGAGGGTGTCCGATGTGACGTAGAATTCAGATGAAGGTTAGGGTATGGAAAATGATATGAATGCTTTAGGTGTTGGGGTTATTCGAGTAGGGACTTGAAGATGTGAGGGAGAAAAGTGAGTCAAATAGTAGGATATAGTTGAGTGCGGAAGGACGCTGAGTAAAATTTTAAAGACAGGAACGATTCGCGCTCAACTCGGTAGTAAAAACGGAGGCTGAGTTCCTTGGACGATAGGCCGTAAATTCATTCTAACTTCATTGCCTGACTTAATTTTCTTTTCAGACCCACCAGTGTAATGGAATTAAATTATGTGGTTGGGGAGTTCTGCGATAATTTCTGAATATTTGTGAAATCCGATCTGACACTCGGTGAGATGGATGATTTAATAAAGAGGATTGAGTTGAATTCGGGGAGTCAAGATGAGGCTTAAGAAAATTTAATGAGGTATTGTGAGGGGGGCGAAAGCAGTGTGAGTAGGGAGTTTCAGAAATTGAGCCGAGGACGCGAGGAAGTTAACAATAAACATTGACGTATGAAAGGGGAGGGAAAGTTCGGCTGTTTCGGCGTAGAGGCTGAGATTAGGACTGGTATGGAATGTTCTTCGAGCTATTCTGAGAGCTGTTGATTGAACAGTGTTCAGTAATTGAGGAGTAGATTGGGGGGCCGTAATCCAGATGGAAGCAGATGAAACTTCTACATACATAGTTTGAGAAACAGTTTTTGATTACAATCTAAACAGGGCTAGGATAGAAATTTGAGAATATCGGTAGCATTCGCAGGCATTTGGGTTTGAGCGATTTTATGCGAGAAATCCAAGAAAGATTGTGATCGAAGCCCTATGAATTTATACGAGTAAGAGTTGAGAATTTGAAGGAGAAGAGAAGGTAGAGGACGTTTTGAGCGTCGGTTTTTCCGGAAGATAACAAGACAATTTTTGTTCGAGGGGAAAAAGTGGTATCCGTATTCTATTTCCAGAATTTTTGGCCAGAATTTGTAACCCTGTCCGGTCTAGCGTGGAGATAATCCACTTGAAGCCAGCTAATTCGAGCACTCTACATTTGAATACCAATAGCGTGGTTAGGTATTTGCCTAATATAATTTGAATAATATATTGTAATTTTAGGATGGGTAACTGGTTTTCCGTGAAAATTTTTTGCTTCACTTATCGTGGAAGTGTTACGTATAGGGCGGATGAGTCTGAATTTATCTGTACAGACTGGATACACTGAATTATGCGGAAAACGTCCTCATGATCAGAACGTACGATGAAATTTAAAATTAGACCGCGTAGTCTAGGTTCTTTTTGTAATATTTATGAGTGGTGATCGTTTTTTATAGGTTAGGTCTAAAACTGTTCTTGTGAAATCGAATGTTTTTCTCGGTTCTGCGAACGCTTTAAAATAGACAAAAAATTTGTTTTCTACAACCTCGGGTTCAAATGTTTCGTATATTCAATGAAGCGTGGAAAAAAATTGTGCTTCCTGCAAATTAATTAGTTTCTCAAACGATAATGAAAATTTTATGTTTTTGCGGTACTTGTAAAGAGGGCGAATTCAAAAAATAGCGTAGTAGCTTGACGACTCTATCTTCTCTGGGTCTAATATGATTATGCTGTTTGAATAAAATTGCGTTAAAATCAAATGTTTCTGAGGTAGACTACTTATATTTATCAATGCTTCTTTTTTAAGTACACTCTTGAGAATAACGAGTTGGATTTATGAATCATCTTTTGTGACATTTCCTCTCCTTACGTAACCTTTTGTCTCGATGAAGACATAATAGCGAGCTTGATGCAGAGGATCTCTAATAACCTTCCTATCGAGACGCGTTCGAGAAGAAGTAATCTAATAATCGCGAAACATGCATTAACTCCGAACAAGTTCGCAAGATATATATTTCTTGGAAAACGTTTAAGAGATGCAAAAAGTAACAGTTACTCCAATACACTCCGATGATGGATATTCGTACCTATCGAGATATGTGTACGCGTTTGTTGTGCTCGAGACGGTATCAAAAGCGTATGAAATCGTAAATATAGTTCTTCAGTCGAGGATATAACTGTATAGCAAGTGACAGAATGAGGAAATTCGATTCACTTCCCGAAAGCTTTCAGCTCTAGCGACTACTCGTCTTTTATTACAGCGAGAGACGTACTTAACTAGATCTTCAACGAAGTACTTGTTTTTTTTAAATGAATTTTCATCCGCACGCTTCCTAGGAAACGTGAATTACTACAGCAATAAAATTAGGTTAACGATGATAGTAGACCGATTATCAAATCATCTGCAAACAAACGTGACACTAGAGGTACCTTTTCATCTGTGAAAAATCTTCCACTCCACCGTCATGCGGTGATACATATCTGTCCCTGGGAGATTTAATATTTTTCCACATAGCTATATTGAGCTCGTATCTTTATGTGTGAAGAAGGAAAAAGAAATTAGGGTGGTTATGGTAGTAGACGATTTTTATTTATGTTTGTGGATTATTTACCGACGTTTATTGCTCTCGATGGGTCAACAAGAGTTTGAATTTTTCTACATTATTTTCAAACCGTAAAAATTGTAGCTTGTCGAATCGTGCAAAAAATTTACTGTAGTATTTTCAGTGAATATCAGTAATGTCTCACAAATTCATTCGAACCGGATTTTCCTTATGTTTTTGAGAACACCCTGATTGCGCCATCTTCGATTTTTTTTTCGTAAGGGAGCAGTTGCATGTGTATTCTGAGCTGCTGTTGCAGAAGTGATTCGTAGTTTATATTAAGTTTCCATTCATATTACTTTTGGTTGAAATCTAAGCTTTGAAATGTTTACTGGAACATTTTGAATATGAGAGGATTGAATCGATATTTGCAAGAAATTTTTATGTTGTCCACTTATAAAGTCTTATTGAAAGTAATTCAGTTGTTCTGAGAAATAAAACAACGAATTTGCTCTATTCCACTCAGTGCTTAAAAACGATATGATTAGTAAAGAACAAAAAACCAAGGGCAGCGACGGACTTAGCTTCCGCGCGGACACAAGCACACTCACCCCAGCGGACACATAATGTTTTTTTTTCTAATTCAAACAATTTTTTGCGCGAATACAAGCAATTGCATGTGATGATTGTGCCTTAATCCACCGCTGACCGAGGGACAAAACAGAACAAAATAAGGTTTGCCTCATCTTGACCAGTGACGTCGTCAACACTTTTCCTCGACCTTAAGGGTGTGATTTACTTGTGAAAATATGATCGTAAAAATCACATTTTACTGCTCGAATTTTTAACGGATCTTTCTGAATAATTGAAATGTTGTCCGGAAAGGTTCAACCAAAGGCGCTATCGAAGCAGAATTTCAACATTTTTTCTTATACTTCCTTAATTAAACGTTGAAATTCGTGAAATTCGCCTATTTTCTGACGAGAGTGAAATTCTTCTGGAGCCAAAATTCAGGATTCTGTTCCGATAGTGCCTTTCGTTGAACCTTTCTGTACAACATTTCCGAAGATCGAAAAAATTCGTCGGAAAATGGAGTCCTGAGATGTGACCTTGCAAAATCATTCCTCGTCATTTGTTACGAGGACTACCCACGCATGCCCGACAAGCGTCGCATAGTGACCGCTGGCTTCCCGAACCTTGCAGGGTTTTTGGGGATGTTTATGCAATTTATCGTAAACTGTTTCAGAGTTTCCGAACAAGTAAAGCACACCCTTAATCCCTAATTTTTCCCGTGAGTTGACGTAATGTTGCTTAGGGAGAGCCTTTTTCATTACATCTGCTTCTTCCAAATTTGTTGGGACACATTTTAAGTTAGTGGTTCCCCTTTTACATTTTCTCTGCGCATAATAAAAACGCACATTGATAGGCTTGGTACTCGATCATGGAACAGTGGATTCTCAGCAAGCTCTGTGGTGCTCTGGTTGTCGATTTGAAGTACTGATGGGGTTTCAGATAAATCTGTGATTTCACGTAACAGTCGCTTGAGCTTTTGGTTCCTTCATAGGCGGCAATATATACTGCCTGAGTGGTTGGGGTTAGTGCGAGAATTTTCTATTTTTTACTTTGCCATACAACAGCTTTACTTCCACACAGGCAAACAACCCTTAATCCGGACCTTCTTGTCCTCACATCGCCAGCATCTAATCAGAATCATTGAATGTGTCAATATTCATAGGTTTTTCCCAGAACAGAATTCTAAAATCATCAGTTCAACTCCAGTCCTGTTCTATTCTATTGGTTTATCTAGCTTCTCTGGTGCAATTCTTACATAGTAAGCGACATCTGGCCTCGTGGCTATTGCTAGAAATATCAACTTTCTTTCCCTGAGTTCTGATTCATCCACATCCTCAGAGTTTTTGCATGGGATTGCGCAGGGTTAACCACCTTTCCTCTTGGAACATGGTCAAAACTTTCTTCACACAGTGCGATTGATTGATAAAGGCTAGCCCGCTTTCCTCGTTCGATATTTCCATTCTTCGGAACATATCAGGATCACTAGTTTTGATTTTGAAAAATCTGCCGAATTATCACGTACCAGCATGTCATCATTGGCATTATTCTAATTAGAGACCGGATTCGATGGCATTTGTCAAATCGTTTCCTGGAGGGCGGGAAGCATGAAAACCAAATACAAATACGTTTCAGGGGTTAGGGAGCCTGGGAAAAATTTTTATTGTGCCAAAAAATGCCAAAAAGGGAATTAATGCCTAATAATGCCAAAAAGTGGTGAAATTGCTGAAGTAAAGAAATACCGAAGAAAAATAGAGAGAAAAAAAAGAGGTTAAATTTCAATTATATGGTACCTAACATCAACGAGAAAAGAGAGAAATTATACTTTATTCTCATACTACCATTAGCTGAGTCGTAAATTCATCGCTCTTTACAATTTTACTCAAGAGAATCTTGAAAAACATTTAATTATTATGATACAACCCAAAAATACTGTTTGAGTTAGTTCTGTATGCCTTTCAATCATTCCTTTTGTTTTTGTTTGGTTTTTTGTTGTTGTTGTTTTTTTTTTTTTTTTTTTTTTTGTGCCAAAAAATGCCAAATTTTCGATTTTCAGCGCCAAATTTTTCATTATTCATGTCAAAAAATCCGGTCTCTAATTATAATATAATCACAATCAATTTTTCAGTTTTCTGCACTCGATAGAAAAATTATAAATCAACAGTGCTCACATTAAGGGAATGACACAGGTTGCTCATTCCACCACACTCTGGCAGTGTCGTGCTGGCTCACATTTTTTAGGCCGAGTAACCAGTTCGTCGGACCCCCTAAATTCTCATACTCAAACTTTCAAGAATTTCCTCGCAAGCCCCATCAAAACTATCGCGACCCTTTTCTGGCCAGGTATCCTCACCCGCCCGGCCGGGCCAATACGACACTGCTATTTGTGAGACCATTTGGAGTCTTACCGCAAATGACAACGCAAACTCCTCTTTTTTGATTTTGACTATGTGCGGGGCTACTCGGAGTCTTACCGCGAATGACATCGCAAACGCCTCTTTTCCGATTTGGACTATGTGCGGAACCTTTTGCAATTTTGTGGCAAGTGACACCGCAAATGCCTCTCTTCCGATTTAGATTATTTGCGGGACTATTGGCGATCTTGTGGCAAATGACACCGCAAACGTCTCTTTTCCAATTTGGACTATTTGCCATTGTCGTGCTAGATCACATTTTTTAGGGCGAGTAACCAGCTCGTCGGGCGCCCCAAACTCTCATCATCAAACTTTTAAGAATGCTTCATAAAACCTTCGCGGGCCCGCACGACACTGCTTTCTACGTTCTATCATTGAAACCTTCTGGTTGGGTCATTTAACTCTCTTCTTGCAAATCTCCGCATTTAGGAAAGCAACTGCCATATCAAATACTGTAATATTTCAAGCTTCCAGTTGCTGTTACTGCATACACGGCCTGTATGGTTTGAAAACGTGCCACTGGATAAAAAATTTTGTTATCGTATATTCTTGTTGTTTCTGCCAGTTGCCCAGTGCAACCTGCAGTATTTCCTCGTGTGTCTTCTTTCTTGCATAGACGCTTGCGGTGGTCCCACAGGTCATTCGATCAGTTTCTACATCTCATTCTCATACAAAGAGTTGATTTTATCTTCCATTGCTCCTTTGCACTTTTTCCAGTTGCTTGATTCGGCTGCTTGACTGCATGGTTATGGGCCATCAATTGATGAGCAAGTAGAACATGGTGTAGTTGTTTAACCAGCCAGGTCTCCTTGTTTCTTTACAAAGGTGCTTAACTGCTTATGTTGTTCTCTTCAGACGAGTCTCACTTTGAGTAAAAAATGTTCATCCTTATCTGTCTCACTTTGAGTTTTCATCTCGTACACTGTTGTCTGTGGCTTCATCTTCATCACTCAATTCACAAAAAGGGACGGTGTTCACAAGTCAACTTGAGGTTTGTATGGAGTTGGCTTTCAGGTACTGACTAGAGTTGCAGCAGCTTTTGAAGTGATTTGATTCATCTTTTAGTTCAAGTTTTCAAGAATCAAGAATGAATGACAGCGAGAGAAGAAGAACGCATTCTCAAGTTTTTCTATATCTATTTTTTATAGTTTTTTATATTTCACTTATGGAATTAGTATTCCTACTTTTATATTAATGATCATTTTCCTGTACTTTGATGACGTCAATAACTTGCAAAAAAGAGTGTGTACGTACACGAAGAACTATAAAATTATCGTGAGTGCACTGAATCGTGATAAGAAAATATGCTCAAAACGATGGTATATTAAGTTATACATTAAAATAATATTGAGATACAATCGTCACTCATTGAATTAATTACTGGATAATCGTCATAACACAAATATTTTCTCTTTCATTAAGAATCGATACTATCATTAATTAAAGACGAACGACAAAGTCGCGGACTTACGACTCGTTATTCCTCCACGTTGAACAAAAAAAAATATTACGATCTGTTGCAAGTGCATCATACTCTGACCTTTAAGCTCATTTCTCAAAAACACCATCATTACAAATACGCATTACTCATTCTGCATTATTGTTCGACGGACGGTAGCTATAATAATCAGCAAGTCAGCAGGACACTTCGCACATGTATGTAGCCTGTGTACGATCCGAAGGAGGTTAATTTTCCCAATTTTCGTTTCCTGTATTCGCACATTCCAGAGAGTGTAATATTGTGTAGATACGACCTTGTTGCACCCTCGATAGACGCTCTCTCACTCTGCACCGTATAGCTTTAAAGGTCTTCCGCAAAACATTGCGCAGGCCCTTGACAGTCAGTCTCTTCACTTTATTGTCAACAAATATAGCAATTAATGTAACTCGTATATCAATGATGTAACAATAATAAACTTATTAATAATATGTCGTGTGTACGAAATTCAAACAGGTTCAGGCCAGTTCATCTTTAACCAGCTTCAGTGGCATACCAGCGGTGCATTACAAGTTCAAAGATGACGCCCTTGATAATGGAGAAAGCAATCCAGATAATAAGTGCTTTTGTTACAAAGGCAGATGTCTACCCAGAGGATTGATAGATGTTATGCATTGCTATTACGGTAAGTTCTCAATTTTCGCTCTATACGTAATTTACTTGTATAGGAAAACGAGTTCACCGTGTGGCTCATCGATATAGGACGCGGAATCATCGACCTTGTACCTATAAGAGTACACTATTAGATATGAGATGCGTAAATAGTTTGAAGACTGCAGCCGGTTAGAGACGACGAGAGATAATTGTTGCGATTAATCTGAATTCGCATGTGGCAGTGTGAGCGAGTCTGATTAAAATGAACTACAAACGAATCTGCGCTAAAAGAACATCAGTGAGGAATGACGTTTAAATGTGATATCGCGGTCGAGAAATATTTTTCTGGAAGGCACATTTGCTGTAGAATTTGATCTCTTCGCAATCCCGTTCGAGTATAGAGAAGAGTAAATTTCCTTGATTCTGTCCCTGATCTCAAAGCTTAGACTTGGTCGAGAATCTTCATGATAGCAGTACCAGTAGGTATTGTGACAAATTTCCCGAAATATTCAAGCAATTTGAGATCAAAGTTGGACGACGGAAAACAGTCGATAGATTGCGCTATCTATGAATGATACGTTTTCGGATTTATTGCTAACAATAATGAGAAACGGCAGTTTCAATCAACCCTTCCTTCCACCTCCAAAAAAAAAGGAAAGAGTGGAATCTGAATATCTGACAAGATGGGTGGGTTTGCCGTGTGCATGCCCGCGAAAGTGACCTTCGGACTTGAGAAAATATCAGTCTTTCGGGGAGGAGTCCCAGAGAGGTACGGAGCTTCCGAAATTTGCCTACGTGTGCGCGTCATATTTTTGGAGTTCTGTGGTTTTGTACTACGTATACTAAACTATCTAACATACACTACTGTATTGGACTATGGTATTTCGAGGTATGAAGGTGATCTATTCGGGAAGTTGAATCCAATGGTTGGGGGGGGGGTGTCCTTTAGCCTGATATACAATGTATTATTCATTTTATTTATTTATATTATTAGAGTGCCCTCCAACAGCCGATCGGCCAATGACAAGAGGGCACTATAAACAAAAAAGATAAGAAAAAAAAAAGAAATTGAAACAAAAATAAAAATAAAAACAATGGAAAAATACGGATCATAAACAAACAAAATTCAAAAAAAATAAAGAAGTAAAAAAATAAAAATGAAAATAATAAAAAATACGGATATAATAAACAAACAAAATTCAAAATATATAAAAAAAAAAAAAAAACAGTAACAATAATATGTCTACTGTTAGCCACCCCAACCCTGGTACCATGTCCCATCGCCCAACCCCTTCCACAAACCAATCATTTCGAAGAATAAACAAAAAAATGAAAATAAATAAATGAATGAATAAATAGATACAATAATAATAATTTACAGATATGTGGAGGCCATTTGATCATAGGGGTGCGGACAAGATCAGACTAAAAGATTTATGATATGAAAAAAAAGAAAAAAAAAAAAAAGTACATGAATAATGAACATAAAAAAAGGTATGAGCAAACATTATCAATTTGTTTCCAAGTTCGTTTGGACTACCGTCACATTGCTACCTAACATTTTCCTACTTTCAAAAAATATATCACTTGTGCGGTCTTCTTCAACAACACGCTTCAAGAGAGACAGAGCACGAAGCAGTGGTGCAGAGGCAAATTGCTGCGTTCTGTGCTGAGGAATCTGAAAGATATCCCTACACCTACTCGTTCTGGATGGAGCAAGGAAATTTATCTTACTTAGTAAGAACGACGATTCAGTTTTTCCACACAGGATATCCCTCACTATCATTATTAAACTAAGTTCCCTTCTCACTTTTAGAGTAGTTAACTCGTAACCCAGGACCAATTCCGAATAAGTAATTGAGGTATCGTAATATCCAAAATTTCTAAAATAAAGATATCTTATGAACATTTTTTGAATACGTTCAATTTTTTGACATGTTCCATGTCTTTTCTCTCGCCGGACCCCGATTTTGAAACTCGCGAGTACACCCCGCGTAATAATAATAATTAATAATAAATAAATAAATAAATAAATAAATAAATAATTAAATAATTAAATAATTAAATAATTAAATAAATAAATAATTAAATAAATAAATAAATAATTAAATAATCCATATGATCAATAATTAGAAAATCTCTACCCCGTGGGTGATTCAGAAATTCGCGAGTACACCCCGCGTAATAATAATAATTAATAATAAATAAATAAATAAATAAATAATTAAATAAATAAATAATTAAATAATTGAATAATCAAATAATTAAATAATTAAATAGATAAATAATTAAATAATTAAACAATTAAATAATTAAATAATTAAATAAATAAATAATTAAATAATTAAATAAATAAATAAATAATTAAATAATTAATATAATTAATAATTAGAAAATTTTCTAAGTCCCTCTTCCTATCATATATGGCTGGATAGTCGAAATTTTTCCAAGTCCCCTAGACTTGAATTGTCTCATACCATTCCAATACAATAGCGAGACAGAGGGCGAACGAGCGGACCGAGTTCGCGCTACCTCATATTTCTCATAGAAGACTTGAATTTTCTCATACCATTCCAATACAACAGCGAGATCGCTCGTTCGCCCCACGAAAGTTGATACCTCAAAATATAGAACACCCAGAATTACCTCAAAATATTTCTCATACAAGACTTATACGACGCCAAGATAGGTAAAGGGGTAAACGAATAATATCTCACGAACACTTGACCTAGTAGAAGAATTAATAATAAATAAATAAATAAATAAATAAATAAATAAATAAATAAATAAATAAATAAATAAATAATGATAAATGATTAAATAATTAAATAAATAAATAATTAAATAAATAAATAATTAAATAATTAATATAATTAATAATTAGAAAATCTCTACCCCGTGGGTGATTCAGAAATTCGCGAGTACACCCCGCGTAATAATAATAAATAATTAATTAATTAATAATTAAATATTTAAATAATTAATATAATTAAATAATTAAATAAATAAATAATCAATACAATTAATAATTAGAAAATTTTCCAAGTCCCTCTTCCTATCATATATGGCTGGATAGTCGAAATTTTTCCAAGTCCCCTAGACTTGAATTGTCTCATACCATTCCAATACAATAGCGAGACTACCTCATATTTCTCATAGAAGACTTATACGACGCCAAGATAGGTAAAGGGGTAAATGAATGATATCTCACGAACACTTGACCTAGTAGAAGCCTAGACTGAAATATTTCAAGATGACTGATAAAATATAAAAGACATGGAACATGATTTTCATTTATTTGGCTATGCCAGAAAATTTTTTCAACTTCCCCTTACCTACTGGACCCCATACCACACTTGCACTTTCCAGATGCGATCGCACAAGCACTAGATACAGCAAGAGGAGAACAGACATGTTGACAAAAGATTTGGTTTGTCGCATAATGATTCCCAGATTGTGTTTTGCCGTATTTAGCACCTTGTGTAAGTGGCAATCAAAGTTTATTCTGGGATCAAAGAGGACACCTAGATCTCGAATTTCCTCAACTGATTCTAGGATGATATTCTGCCTGAATCTTAGTTCGCTTGCGAGAGAACGTCATCACTTTACATTTTACGGTGTTTAAAAGCATCGAATTTTCCTCGCTCCATCTCGTCAACATATCGAGGTCCCGCTGCAGCAACACAGAATCCTCCAAACAGCGTACCTCCCTGAATAGCTTTACGTCGTTACGAAATGCTTGTGGACCTGGCCATCTACCCCTTTGAGTTATGGAACTTCTTTTATACCAGGTGTAGGACTTGAGGTGAGGCAAACTAGCGAAATGAATGTGCCGGAAGTATGCCCAACTAAACTTACATGCTATAACATAACTAGGCTAATTTGATAGTAGGCTAAAATAGGCCCAGCTCACAAAAACTAGGCCAAATCTTGAAATGAATTGGTGAACGAGCGGAGTAAGTCCGAAGTGAGTGAGCCATCAGCTAGTGTGCCTCTCTAGTTATATGTGACGCGACTTACCGATACCGGTCATCGGATACCGAGTTCAACGACCGCTAAGCGGACTGTGTTGGAAAGTGCAGTTCACATTTGTGTTCTTCTGAGCTCGAAATAAGTCTATTTGTACTTTTGAATCAATTTGAGTCCGAAGTTTTTCAATAATGAAGCGATCCCTTCTTCTATTTACAGCTTGTACCTCCAAGTCAGCACTTTCACATATTTCACGTTTCTTAAGCTGGATTTAAAATTTCATATTTTTCCCTTTTTTATTAATTTCAATCCCTTGTCTCCGAACGACCATGACCTTGATACTTGAAAAACTTTTGGCTGTCAAGATACTCCAGTGATTATTTCCTATTCTGTATATTAGTACTGTATATTCGGTCCAGAGATGTAATTAGTCTTAGATTACTTTGATGACCAGTCATCTTCTTCTTCGACTGTGGCAATAGCCTCTGTTCCCCCAGGGCTAGTTTGCTTAATTGTCATTTTTTCCCGTTGATATGGAGCTGAAAAAGACGCTGTCCACGTCTCTTGAAGGGGTTGTGCTAGGAGAAACATGTAATATGATAATATCATTTTATTTCCTACTTGTAAAAGAGAGATTTTTTTCCCCTCTTTCTCTAGGTAGTTTGTAACTAAAATTTCTAAGCTTCTCTAATTAGGTCAAGATCTCTGAGAGCGGCCTGTGAATAGATCTTCTTTTTCTACAGAGCTTGAAGCGATCCCTCCAAAATGTATTCCCGGGAGTTGCCTTTCTTGCGGCGTCTGCAACTTTTTCTGCTACAATTTGGATGGAGAATGTACAGGTCAAATTAAGGCTGAGCTTGAGCATAATGTGGAAGAAGAAGCAAATCTATTGGATCCCAATCTGGAAGCGTCTAAGCGTGTTGTGAAAAAAGAAACAAATTGGAAAATTAACTTGATTGCGTGTCCCCCTGGAAGAGTAACGTATCCTGATTATGCATCCTGCGTAGTGGGTTGCACTGAAGGATGTGCAACTCTGGGGAAAGCTGGACATTGTACTCAACCTTCTTATTGTGAAGGTAGATGGTTGTGCACGTGTTATTAATAATTATATACAAATTAGTCTGTGTAATTAAAATAATTTCACCGGGTATACGACACCCGTAAAAAATACACTTTCTATACTATATTTTATTCTATTTTATACTTTGCGCGCCAGTGGAGGAGGAGTTTCGCTAAAATTTTTTAGGCAACTCTGTGTAGTCAGTGATTTCCAAACTTTACAATGAATAATATCGAGTCAAACCCTCATAATATTATGAATATGAAATATATTTGTCTTCTATAATAATATTATCAATTGATTTATTGCAATAATTTCAGGGCGGATGTACAAAGAAGAGAGGAGTACAGTTGCCTACACTTTTCTCCCCCTTCCCCAAACGAAACCAAATTTGAAAAGAAAAATTAAGTTTAAAAAAGATTGATGTCGTCATAAAGCGTGATGTTACACAGATTTCTGACTGACTCCCAGCCCAATGAAATATACATAGGCCTATTAAAAAGTTTATCAAGGCTTTTCTTCATTAAAAAATTCGTATTCCCTTCCCAAAAATCTCATATCCACAGTGTTTATTGTCTGATGCCTCCTCCCCATTCATTCTAAAATTTCCGATTATTTTTATATTACTCGTAGAGAGGTGTTCATTTCGTTTGCTGTTAGTGAGTAATGGAATAACAGTCGGGACGAATGTGCTCACGTGTAAACAGAAAATGATATTAAATTTCTTGCTTATTGAGCAATTAGTAGCAAAAACTGCATCGCGCCATCTGTTTACCCATCTCTAATTATACCTTCATGTAGCCCATTAAACCGCCTAGAAATCGTATAGAGGAGAGGGATGTTGAAGAATCATGAATTCACACTTGCCAATATACAATCTATTTGTACACACTTGAAAACCGGATTCAAGTTTAATGTCGAGGCTATGCGAAAATGACGTACAACAACGAAAGGAATACGTTGACTTAAATCTTCCATCACGAAATGATTTAAGATTTTTTTTTTCGGGTTTGCTACAATCTGGTTCTACAAAGATATCGCGTGTGAAGATGAGGACCTTGATAGCGAACAAGGACGTATATATCTATCTAACGTGTTCAGTAATTAACGACTACGAAAAAATAGATGACCATTTGCCAGAAATACCTAATGTTTTCAATCTTCTGCGCAGGTTTTCCAATCGCTTTGTCATACCCGCACTTCTATAATAGTGATCCGAAACTGGTCGCCGATGTGGAAGGAAGCACTCCGAGTCAAGAACTACACGAGACTTATTTCCACATCAATCCTGTAAGTACATAATAAAATACACTTCTAATGAACTCACGAACTTGGAACCAATGGCGATATAATCTTGTTCGTGTGTTTTATAGGATACTGGCACTCCTACAAAAGTATCTGTAAAAATGCAAATCAACGTCGCTTTGGGTGATCTCAGTTCGATTTCGCATTGCGAACGATTTTCCAATTTGGTCGTACCGCTCTTATGGACTGATATTGTAAGTACACGTCAGAGGAGTTCGATTAATCTCCTACTCCCTCCTCATTTCTCTCTTTCAATCGTCTTGAAAAAAATTCGTGGCCTTCTAAACCTTAGTTCCTACTTATTGTATAAGTGTGTAGAATAAAAAGAAGACCAGTACTTAAGCATTTTGATAAAGCTGTCATTCGATGTTATTATGAGGCATCTTGAGGGAGAGGGCTTGGAAAGCATCTTCGTTAATTTGCTACAAAGTTTCACTTTCAGTTGAATACTAAAATTATTCAAGGACTCACCTCAGTTTGTTGTGTACATCCAGTTTTTAAAATTATTTTGCCATGCTACCTTGACTTGAGCTGTTGCTTTTTTGCCTTAGATATCAACACTCGAACTTTTTCATACTACGCATATTGCTTTGATTTGTACTCGTCTCGCTCTTTTAAAAGAAGTTCTGCTTGACACTTTGTTATAATTCCGCTGTTTTTCAACTTATGTAATTTCATCATATTCTTCGCCTTTTAAAGTCAGCCTCCGTTGCATTTAAAAATTTTTCTCTGTCTCACAAAACCTATTTCCGGGTACGCTTTGCGTTGTCGAGGCTAGATAAGTTTGAACTTTAAAGAGCGCTGAAATTTCTATTCAGAAAAGGAACTCTTGGATGACGTCATTGACTGGTTAATGTTGTCAGAACAAGTACTCGAATGAAGACGTAGTGTTGGTTGCATGGTCGTTATTCGAAGGCAAAATTAAACGAGAGCTGGATAGTTATATTCAAGTCGACTACCCACTCTTTATATTAACTGATTAAATTTAATTAGGTACATGAAAAATGGTGTTTGCAAAGTTATTGAAGTATAAGATCTTTTTTCCCTTGATGTACAGCATTTTTTTATCAATTTATAGCAAATCCATACAAAAGACCACTTTTAATTTTTAAAGGAGCAATTTAAACTTATCTCATCCGGTACAAAATACGATAGCAGCTTCCAATTTTTTGTGCTTTCGTTCAATTTTGTTTCAACAAATTTGACATCATAAAATTTCTTTCCAGAGTTTTAAAGACGCTTTTATATTTGACCGATGTGAATAAAGAAGAAGGGACAGAAAGTTAACCACTAACCAGAAAAATGAGTTTATAGGTCTGCCGTACACAGTGAGATGGACGAACGATTCGGAGAATGATATATTGCTTTCAAAAAGAACGAAAAAATCTAGTCCATGGGCCATATGAAAATGCGGTACCATTCGGGGGGACAAAGCGATACTTCGAGATATGTTAGTAGGGGTGATACTTGATATAAAAAACGATGATAGACATCTGAGAAGAGCAGCTTTCCAAAATGGCGGATCGGTCTTCTGGTAAAAGGCGAATAACTCATACTGTATGAGTCAAATTTTTTACTTTTCTTTTGCAATAAAAGAAAATCAGCCCCCGAATAACGTATCCAACTTCCCGTCCCTCACATCCTAATAAATTTTCTGTGGCGCGTTCTAGCTCCCTGAAATCAATGTTTTGCAAATATCTTGAAAAATTGGGCATCAATCATAAAAAGTTTCATATAAAAAATGTTCCTCGTGAAATTTGTTATAGAAAATACCATTCAAACTTCACTATGCGTCCATTTATCAGCTCTTAAAGTTCGTCAAAAGTTGGTAAGTTTGGGAAAAAGTCAATTTTTCAGCAATAAATATCTAGAAAATCAAACACAAATGAAATTAAATTTCAAACAAAGACTATTTATTGAAAAATTTTAACTGCAAAATAGATTGCCTAAACTTTCTTCCAAAGTTTGTCGAAAGTTCTGAGCTTTTGGAAGGAAATCGATTATCAAATATTACAAAAAAATAAGCTATTCTAATAAGAAGGAGTTCCAAATAAAAAATATTTTTCATGAAATTTACTACATCACAGACCATCTGAACTTTATTGTCAGTCTAGTTATAATCTTGAAAAGCTTCCAAAAGTTGTGAGCTTCTAGAAAAAATCGATTCATAGTAAATATTTTGGAGAATTGAGTTTGAATAAGAAAAACTTCCAAACAAGAAAAAATGTTCTTTTGGAAATTGTCTGTAAAATAGACTACATACTTAAACTTCCTTTTAAAAATTGTCGGAAGTTCTGAGCGTTTGGAAGGAAAGTGATTGTTTCCAAATATCCTCCAAACTAGAGCTTTAATGAGGAAAAGTTTTAACCCAAAAGTGATTCTCACAAAATTCACTGCATCTTTGTTGTAAAGCTAAAGGTCATCATAAAAAGTCTATTGTGAGCTTCAACATTGAAAAAAAATCTGTAGGAATTACATTAAATACTTTTATTTCTTTATTGAAAGTATTTTTATTGGTAAGTGATGCTGATACCAGTTCAGTGGCTTAGATGCAGTCAGAAGAATAAAATTTTGATGAGGAATTGTTGCTAATTTGCCGTGTGGCCACCATACGCGTTGATGTTGCTGTACTTTGGACAAAATTAAATAATATTCAAGCCGTTCATCCGCACATGGCGCTGCAATCTCTTAAAACCACACAAAATAGGTTTTTTGAATATCTGGTAAATATTTATCAATCATTTAATGCAATGAAATGATTGATTAAAAATTATTTTGAATTATTTATTCTAGAACACAATGTAAAATATAAAATTTTTAAAAAAAGAATCCGGTGTTACCCATGAAGTTGATTGAATTGAGTTTACTGAACTGAAATGAAAAAAACATGAGTTTGAATCAAAAAAACTGTAGTTACTAAATAAAATATTAAATAATTTTGTCATCAAAAATTCATAATATGTAAAATCTTACAGCAACACCGCCGTATCCTACTAACTCTTATAATCTTACGCTTCCTCATGAGTGATACAATCATTTAGTTATCAAGTTTTCCATTTTATCAGGAACAAACAGCCTCTAGATTTTTACTATTGCCTTCTATATGAGTGAACTGTATTGCTGCTGTAAGATTTTACATATGAATGTTTTTTTTTATTATTTAACGAGCTTTAAAACTGCTAGGTTATTTATTAGCTCGACGATAATACATGGTATGAACATAGAGAGGTAAGAAGATAATAATTAATGTGGAGAGGAATTAATGTAAACGGTCCAGTTGTTTAGATGTTGTTGTAAAAGTTTGTTGATTGTAAGTATTGTAGGGTACCAGAAATGATTTCATGGTTGTTTTTGAGTGCGTGAGTGAGGGAGGAGGGGGTGTTAGTGGAAGAACGAAGAAGTAAGAGTTGGGGGCAGGAGAAAAAGTGGTCGACAGTTAAATTGTCTTGTTGACAGTAGGGGCAACATGGAGGGGTTAAGTTTGATTACAAAATGATTTAACATCTTGTTTGGTAACTATAGAGTTTTTTTTGACATGTTCCATGTCTTTTCTCTCGCCAGACCCCGATTTTGAAACTCGCGAGTACACCCCCCCCCCCCCCCCCGTCAAGAGAAATCTCTACCCCGTGGGTGATTCAGAAATTAGCGAGTACACCCCGCGTAATAATAATAATTATTAATAAATAAATAAATAAATAATTAAATAAATATTTAAATAATTAATATAATTGAATAATTAAATAAATAAATAAATAAATAAATAAATAAATAAATAAATAAATAAATAAATAAATAAATAAATAAATAAATAAATAAATAAATAAATAAATAAATAAATAAATAAATAAATAAATAAATAAATAAATAATTAATATAATTAATAATTAGAAAATCTCTACCCCTTGGATGATTCAGAAATTCGCGAGTACACCCCGCGTAATAATAATATAATTAATTAATCAATTAATATAAATAAATAATTAAATAAATAAATAATTAAATAATTAATATAATTAAATAATCAAATAAATAAATAAATAAATAAATAAATAAATAAATAAATAAATAATTGAATAATTAAATAATTAAATAATTAAATAAATAAATAATTAAATAATTATTATAATTGATAATTAGAAAATTTTCCAAGTCCCTCTTCCTATCATATATGGCTGGATAGTCGAAATGTTTC
Source organism: Aspidiotus rigidus (assembly GCA_035079385.1). NCBI lineage: Eukaryota > Metazoa > Arthropoda > Insecta > Hemiptera > Diaspididae > Aspidiotus > Aspidiotus rigidus. The sequence continues at coordinate 2,619,659 of JAVHKY010000004.1, read as the reverse complement.
CAAGTTCCCTAGACTTGAATTGTCTCATACCATTCCAATACAACAGCGAGACAGGGGGCGAACGAGCGGAGCGAGTTCGCGCCACCTCATATTTCTCAAAAAAGACTTATACGACGCCACGATAGGTAAAGGGAGTAAACGAATAATATCTCACGAACACTTGACCTAGTAGAAGAATTAATAATAAATAAATAAATGAATGAATAAATAAATAAATAAATAAATAAATAAATAGATAAATAAATAAATAAATAAATAAATAAATAAATAAATAAATAAATAAATAATATTACATAATTAAACAATAAAATAATAGAATAATTAAATAATGAAATAATGAAATAATGAAATAATGAAATAATTAAATAATTAAATAATTAAATAATTAAATAATTGAATAATTAAACAATTAAATAATTAAATAAATAAAGGCTGAATAGTCGAAATTTTTCCATGTCCCCTAGACTTGAATTGTCTCATACCATTCACATACAACAGCGAGACAGGGGGCGAACGAGCGGAGCGAGTTCGCGCTACCTCATATTTCTCAGAGAAGACTTGAATTTTCTCATACCATTCCAATACAACAGCGAGATCGCTCGTTCGCCCCACGAAAGTTGATACCTCAAAATATAGAACACCCAGAATTACCTCAAAATATTTCTCATACAAGACTTATACGACGCCAAGATAGGTAAAGGGGTAAACGAATAATATCTCACGAACACTTGACCTAGTACAAGAATTAATAATAAATGAATAAATAAATAAATAAATAAATAATATTAAATAATTATATTTAAATAATAATTATTTAATTGAATAATTAAACAATTAAATAAATAAAGGCTGGATAGTCGAAACTTTTCCATGTCCCCTAGACTTGAATTGTCACATACCATTCCAATACAACAGCGAGACAGGGGGCGAACGAGCGGAGCGAGTTCGCGCTACCTCATATTTCTCATAGAAGACTTATACGACGCCAAGATAGGTAAAGTTTTTTAAGTCCCTCTTCCTATCATATATTGCTGGATAGTCGAAATTTTTCCAAGTCCCCTAGACTTTAATTGTCTCATACCATTCCAATACAACAGCGAGATCGCTCGTTCGCCCCACCGAAAGTTGATACCTCAAAATATAGAACACCCACAATTACCTCAAAATATTTCTCATACAGGACTTACACGATGCCAAGATAGGTAAAGGGGTAAACGAATAATATCTCACGAACACTTGACCTAGTAGAAGCCTAGACTGAAATATTTCATGATGACTGATAAAATATAAAAGACATGGAACATGATTTTCATTTATTTGGCTATGCCAGAAAATTTAATAATACTACAATATGACCAAGTTACAAATTTTTTTATTCAAACTCTTGTTTTTTCTTTTTAGTTCACTTATGATAAAAGTCAATTCAATCAACTTCATGAGCAACAGCAGAGTTTTTTTTTCAAATATTTAATTTGAATTATTTTTAGTTAAAATGTATCTATGCAAACAATGTGTCCCAAAACATTTTTTTGTCAATAAATTATAATAATTGGACTAATAAAAAAAAGGAAACGCTCAATTAGTCTGAAAAGTAACTGCACTATGAAAAAGAAAAGGCTCCAAGTGTTATGGGAAGCGAGATAGAAAAAAGAAAGAAAGAAAGATCCGCGGTCAAACACATACCAAGTGATGGCAACACCGGAAAAACTTGTGATTTTCAAGTATGGATGAAAAAGTGACAAAAGTGACTGAAGCCTAAAAAAGTGACCAAGTCACTCAAAAGTGACAAACTGGACACCCTAGAACAATCGATTTCCTTCCAAAAGCTCCGAACTTTCGACAAAGTTTGAAAGATAGTTTAAGCAATCTATTTTGCAGTTGAAATTTTTCAATTATAGTTTTTGTTTGAAATTTTATTTCATTCGTTTTTGATTTCTTAGATATTTATTGCTGAAAAATTGACTTTTTCACAAAGTTCCCAACTTTCGACGAACTTTTTAAGCTGATAATCGGACGCATAGCAAAGTTTGAATGGTATTTTCTATAACAAATTTCACGAGAAACATTTTTTATCTGAAACTTTTCATGATTGATGCCCAATTTTTCAAGATATTTGCAAAACATTAATTTTTGGGAGCTAGGAAGTTGGATGTATTATTTTGGGCCTTATTTTCTTTTATTGAAAAAGAAAAGTAGAAAACTTGACCCATACAATATGATTTATTCGCCTTTTACCAAAAGACGGATCCACCATTTTGAAATTGGCCGCCATTTTGAAAAGCTGCTGTTCTCAGATATCTATCATCGTTTTTTATGTCAAGTATCACGCCTACTAACATATTCCAAAGTGACGCTTTGTCCCCCCACGTGATACCAAAAACCACTATTTCCTATTATGGCCCATGGACTAATAATTCTACAATCCTGCAACAAGATTTCTAATATTTTTATCTAAGAATCCGATGGTCGTTTTAAATTTTTGTTAATGGCATTAGTTTTAGAGATATTTACTAATACTCACGTAAGTGGATATACGTCCCATTTGCCGACTAAGGAATAGGACGTATATCCACTTTCGAATGATTTCACAGACGAAGCACACACGCACACACTCGTAGGTAAATCCGCTAGAAGATCCATTTTTCTAGATTCGTATTTCCGATATACGTCAATCTCACTTTGTACGGCAGAGGTGAGGTTCGTTTTTTGATCGGGAGAGAATAGGGGTCAAAATTAGAGTAAGCGAAGCGAGAGAGGTGAAAAATTAGCTTTTCTTGCCTCTCTTGCTCCAAAAACTGGAAACTGTGTCTGCCGAGTAATTTTAATCTCTTGTGTTCAACAATATACTTGTATTATATTTCCCATAGCGTCACGGTTTCAACAATTTATAGGAATGTGTTTTTTCATTTCGTAGGTTTTTTATAGCAAGGAAACGCATTGAAACTAGGAAATTGTAGAAATTATGATGTATTCTCAGAGATGATTCTTGGTATTACTTTTAGCCGAGAGAAAAAAATAAGAATTTGTGATGCGGCGCGCGAAACCCTACGATGAGTCGGAAAACCAAATTGTGCAGGAGAGCTAAAAAGCGAAAACGGAAAATATTTAAAAAGAGGTTTCGGATATTTTGGATACGTTGTCATGTATACTTTCATGAGCTTCAAGTCACTTCCCCAAAAAACATCAAATTCCGTAATATCTAGAGAATTTTTCGGTAGTGAATTTGGGAAAAAAATTTCCGACTTATCTTAGGGTTTCGCGCACCGCATCACATTTACATTTAATTATGCTAATAAACAATATGTGTGTGAAAATCCACAAGAATATACTCACTTGTACCTTCATTTCTCCCCTAAATTCGAGTATTATGAAACCCTAAATTGAAGCTTGTAATGTTGATTAATCCTTTGTAAGGACAGAGTCATTTTAATAATGAAGGAAATAATGATAATAAAGACGTACGAAAAAATATTCCCATAATGCCTTGATAAGAGTACCAGTATTTACACCTTTTTTGGCACTTTGGTATCAAAAATTCATTATGTAAAAATTTAGTTTTCAACGTCTACATGGAACTTGATAATTCTCTTATAGAAAAGCTCATTAGGACTAGTTTGCTGAAAGTTTGTTTTAAAGGACGTAAGGAACGATTTTTATAACTAAGGGCGCTCTTTGGCCTATTCTATAACGATCACGTTTTCAAAATTCGCCACTCACTGCGCTCATGCAACACCCTCATGCGAATAGATCCCTCAGTTCACGAAAAGAATGAAGTGAAAGCATTTTTAGCACGTTTGAAACTTTTTGTTTGACTCAGCAGTTCGTTTTTCAATCTTCTTCGTCTCTGTTAAATCTTCCTCCTGGTCCGACCCTTTGCTCATTCGATATTTGTGGTTTATTTCCGAATATTCCTGAGGCCACTGCTATCTAACCTATGGGTAATCTGGTTGTTAAATCTAATATCCCTCAAGAAGAGTTAGAGGAATTTTTTGGTCTCTTTAATAATTGCTGGTCCCCGAATTTTCGCAAATTTAATAATACAAATAAATTTTAAGTTTTTCGAAGAGCGGGGTTCCCTATCGGTTTACCCTTTGGATTCCCTCATTTCGGAGTTATTCATATCCAAATTTTGAACATAATCTTTTCTCCTCGGGCCAAGTATTGTTGAGTCATAGACGATGTTCTGTTTACGTGGACTGGTCCTCAAGATCTCCTTAATGAGTTTCTTATGTACCTATTCAAATGTACAAACCCTTCCATAAAATTTTCTTTGGAAATCGGAAGATACTTGGACTTGACGATCTCTGAAAGAAATTGTGTCCTTGAGTTCGAGTAGTCATTTTGACTAGTTGCCCACAAGATTACTCCGTTTAATAGCTTGATCCACTGACTGACCCATATCCAGTTGAGTCAGTCCGCTTTCCCCAAGGAATTGATGACCATAAAACACTTGTTCAAAATTAATGAGACCAAGCTGGACATCGATCTTTTATGGTCTGACTCAGTGTTTGAGTTTTCGAAATTACTGCCTTTTAAAGGGCGGCAAAAAACTCATCAGTCTATTTAAAAAAAAATTCGCCTTGGCGCCGTTCGTATCCCGTACTGATTTTGGCCCAATTTTGTCATGATCATCGCTGTAAATTCATGATAAAAATACTTACTCATTATTGTAACCTGAGTCATAACGTCACGTCCTCTCAAATTTATTTGTTTTTCATGGTGAATTCTAACGGAACACGAGTAGCAAAATTTGTTGAATTCTGTTTTCCTCGTGGAGTTCTGAACAGAAAATCTTTCTAAATCGTTCATCCATCTATAGAATATGATGTCCTCATTTTACTTCACCGAGCATTCAGACAGTCTAATTTCGACCATCTCAAATCGATATCTAGTTTTTTGTGTTCCAATCATATAAGTGAAAGACGTAGGTATTATGAATGTCGGATATTTTTACATATTCTTGCAAAAGAAGCTTCTTTGGAAAATTGTCTATTGTGCGGTTGTGGTAGAAAATGAGTTGTAGGGAAGATTTCACGGTCCCTAGGGAAGAAAACAAAATATTCTGGGAAGAAAGGTGAAATAAGAGGTGAGATTTGATGGGTACGTGACTTGAGTTCGGCTGGGGTATTGCTCAGAGTCGATAATAGGAGTCTGGAATTACAGCATTTTAACCTACAGAGGAAGGTCTGAAAGCTTTGCAAATTAAGTACCACCAGGTTGTATATTGCTGATACAGAATAAAGTTTATGGTTCAAGCGCAATAAAGATACAAAAGAAGATTAGTACACGATTCAAAATTATTCGATCCGTGATAATGTACTTAATTTTGCAAAATTCGAATTCATGACCTTATACTCAATTAAAAATTTTTCTTTGGTTCGTGGGTCAATTTACGTGATGTGAGACTAATATAAAGAAGTGATGATCTTTGGTTTCAATAATCTCTCTCTCTCCTCCTGTTCGCAAATAAAAATATTGTACTGAAATTCTTTGTATTTAATTTACTCAATGTTGTAATCTCATTGTGAAAATGAACAATAATTATAATGTGATATTTTATTTTGGAATGTTTCAGACGATGCCAGACCTCAACTTGGCGCTGAAAGTCAAATTATTCTTGCTCTTACGAGTAGCGCCGGTTGCCGAAACTGTAGTCCTATATTTGCTCCTTATCGGTGGTGTAGCTTTCATTCTACTCAGCTTGATCGCCATCGTGTGTGTGTCGACCATCAAACCAACGCCTGCGCAAACGCCGAATCAAATTGTAAAAAAGCCCGTTGCTCAACCTATCAATCCGAATCTGAATAAAGACGAGTACATGATCGAGTCCGAAAACAAAATACCACATGCTAATAAAGAGATGGACGTATATTTTTGTTCGCTACTAACGCAGACTAGCGACAATGATACGCCTTAATCGGTTCCTGTATCCTGTTACCTTTTCTTATTTTTCCTCATTTTTTTTTTTTTTTGGTGGATGAGATCGTCAACCGCTTAGACTGACTTGTTTAATTTTTACTTAATACGCTCAAATTGTTTTATTTGTCTCGTTTGCTCGTCTCCTCGTCACCCTTCCCCTGGACTTCTTTCTCATTCGTTTTCATTTTCTTTTAGTCTTTTGTGTGATAAAATTGGCGCGTCGATGGCCATTACCATGTTCGAGATGAAATTATGTGATAAAATGGGATAGAAGAAGGACAATTTAGAAAGAATCTCTATTCTTAATTCAGTAGTTAAGTCGTCGTACGTTATTTATTTATTCTGTGTGTATATACATTTTATGATATATTGCGATTTTTTTTCTCTGTTTTCTTTTTTGTATTCTTTGTATATAATTGCTTGTACTTTGTCATGCATTTTTCTGTTCTACCCTAACACACAATGCGTAGCGAAAGCCAATAACGCGAATTCTTCTTCCATTTACAGTAATTTTTTTTTTTTTTTTTTTGTATTTTATGCGGTATCAAAGACATGCTAGATCAAATTGAGAGGCTATTACAACAGTGCAATATTATTCAAATAGTTTCCGTCGTGTAAATTCTCTTTTCATTACCGATATACCTATGTGAATTTTCTAATGGGCATACCATTGCAAATATATATGTACAGTACATGACTTACTAACATCTCAATTTCTGTATTTTTCTCTTCTCCATCAATTTACAAATATAACTTCTAAATATGTGCATATATATTGCACATTTTACTGCATTCCTTTTCCCTGATGAGAGCTAGTCAATGTATGATAAAAAAGTGGAAAAAAAATTGAAGACGATTACGTTTTTGCGAGAATTATTCGATTAGAACGTATTCCAATAATGAGCTTTTACGCTACCGACTCTACATATCGCTTTCTCGTAGGACAGAATAATACGAATAAGAGTATCCGTTAATTCTTAAAATTATTGTGTTCCTTTTTATTAATGTTTTTTCAATATTATGTATAAGTTTTATAATACGATGTAAGAATTTATGGAGAAATTATTCGAATGTCATTCAAGAAAGACGCAAATGCTATATTTATCGATAATACATTGAGAGCCTGAATTTTTTGCGAGGAATTTAATCCCCGATGATATTATATTATTAACTTGTTTGTCATCTTTCTTGCGTACGAATGTGATGTTTTCTTTACGCTGTAAGGTAATAATAGCAATACAACTAGTATACGCCCATATTGTTCAAGTTGAATAAAAATTTACATTGATGAGTCAATAGTTTTTCTTGACAAAGAGAGAGAAAAATTTTTACCTCTATTTAGACACCTGCCTTTCTTGCCTGTCCATGAATACAATCTATAGGTGATACAAATACATATTTACGATGGATCCTTTACTAAACCTTGGTAATTTGTTAGAAAAAGAAGAAACATTGCATAGTCTTTTCTATCAACTAGGTTAATGAAAACAGGCGGAAAGCTTGTTGCAATGTGGACTTTTTGGTCTGAATGGAGTGCGTTTTCAGACAAACCCACTATCGTATCTGTGATTGTGGGTATAAGATGAGAAGATATTATGAAGTAAAACTCGATGATTGACTACCTCCGTATTAATTCTATCATATTTACCATGTTAAAACGACAATCAAGAAAATATCGATTTAATTAATGATAAAGTGAAACAAAAAAAAAAAATTGAAAGCAATTTTTATCGAAGAGTTCAGTTTGAGATATTCTACTGAATACGTCAATTCACTTAAAAAAATAAAAAGCAAATTGACTTATATCTACAAAATACTATAGTAGTTGTGTGTTTGTGAGGTTTAAATGTACACACACTGACTCCTCAGAAAACCTTTAAAACATCAATAAAAATATATACAATGTCACAGTGAAAATTGATTATATTATTAAGGATCACTTAGAATTTGACTAATATTACGAGAAAAAAAAAATACAGTATAGCCACCAAGGAGCTGACTGGTTGAGGGCTAAAAATATCTTAGTTATAGAGGGAATGAACGATCCTATAATTACTACTAACAGCTGATACTATGAATGATGATAAATAATGGTCTCGAAGAATAGTGCAGATGAGGAAGGAAGAGGTCGCAAGATTGATCCCCATCCGAGTACACGATTTTTCCGTTGTACTTCGCTTCCTTTCCTTATCCGAGGAATTGTATATTATGGACTATAGGCGCAGCTACTGCTACCGGTAAAAAATTCCTTCATGACTCTATTTTCCACAAGTGGTTAAAAAATTGTCAAAAATTACAAAAAAAAAAAAATGCAGAAGGTTTCTGGTAATTTAGTTGCAATAACAATAACTTAGACATTAAATAATGGATTAACAACATATTTTTAAACAGGTACTCGGAAAGTCAATTCTAAACAAACATTTATTAGGTTGGAAGAACCTCATTTACTGATTAGTTGATCGACGTTTAAGAACTGAAAGGTATATGAAATCATTTCTTACTGTTCGGTTTTCTTATCAATCACGACTTTCCGAGTAGGTACCTGTTTGAAAAAATAGCTTACTATTTATCAGGATGGTCAGCGATTACGTTTCTCGTGCGTTTGCTTCCCTCGCCTTCGGCTCCTGATAAGTAATATAAGTTACTATGAGCTAATAAAGATGAGTTATGTGTACAAAAACAGTTGAATAAAAAAGATCCCTGCTGAAAACTGTTGGCGTTTATATCCTCATTATCTACTCTAGTGAAAACTCGCCACCCCTACTTCCATTTCCACTGTCAGAACCTCGCCAAAGAGGAGAGTTGTTTCTTAGACTTAATATTTGAATTTTCTCAATTTTTTCTGAAAATTATGAAGTTTAGAGGGCAAATCTGGCGTACAAATTAAATTGACGTATATGCAAATAACGAATACGAGAAAAAGAGGCTATATCAGGTAGGACCCATAATCTCTTTTCCTCGTATTCATTATCTGCATGTACGTCAATTCAACTTTGTACGGCAGAAATACCTCAGTACAAAAAATAATGATCCAAGTGGAATTTACAAGAAAAAATTTTTGTTATTTTTTAATTGAAGTAGCTCGCATACGCCTCTGGCACATCATGAATCTCATGAACCTGGTTCATTGCCTTGTTCATTGGTCATTGACCCGTTGATTGATGATAGCAGCTAGGAAAATATGCGAGAGATATGCACTACAGTAGAACGTATGGAGAGACAATGTTTTTTGTGCAGTTCTCAACTAGTGGAGTAACCTATGTAGACCCGGCCAGGATTGACACTTTTATTGATGCACGAATTGATCTTTTAAGGCTTTTATAATGCTTTTACTAGCTCACGATGCTATAACGTTAATCTCGTCGTCAGCAGCCAGGCTGAATGATCCGGAATTGTTTTGTTTAGATTTTTTGTCGAAATTTGAGTACTTAGTCAACTTTTATGTAATATTCTGAAATTATTTTGCCTTTGTAGATCATTATAATATATTAATTATCACGATACATCAACAAATATTGAAGAACAACAATGTTGGAACTTATCAAAGAAAAAGAATATTAACACTCCCAAATGGCGTCATTGGTACCAAATAGGTACTGAGGCAAAGAGTTGACGATATTAAAGGAGGCAAAGAGTTGACAACGTTAATATATTGTGGCAGTAATAATTGGAGACTTTAGAAGTTTAGCCGTCTTCTGGTTTTAATGTATGATAAAACTAAGAATAACTTCAATGACCAATCAAGGAAAATACAGATCAGCTTGAAAATTATCCTTTAAGAGGTACTGATGTTCTCTTGATCGAGGGAGATTATGAGATACTTTCTTCTTGATTGCGTAAAAGGAATCACCTTAAAATCAACCAATCAACCAGAGTGTAGCTTTAGTCATGCAATAGTGCAGCTTTTGAATTGTGTGGGTGTATGACTCAGTCACGTTACAGATCAGAAACCTATGCTGCCTCTCTTTTGTGAAGTGGTATTATGTGCTACCAGATTGGGCTATAAAGGTGTTTGGCGACTTGAAATTATGATTGGCGACTTCCAACTTGTCGCCAATTGAATTCTATTTCTTTGCCTGTGGCAAGGTTGGAAATAGACAATTTTGGGTTACTGCACTCCGCCCTACAAAGTAGAATGGACGTATATCTACAAATCACTGATCACAAAAAAAATCGTTTCCTCTCTAGAGAATGATTAACCAAGTAGAAGATCACAATATCCACTCAATTTTCATCGAGAAAAACGATGGTTAGGTATATGATTGTTTCTTGATACAACCACATTTTTATCAAGAAAGTCAGTAATATGCATATACATCCAAATTTGGACATATATGCAGATGAACGGAAAAATTTTTACCAGTTTTATCGTTGATTGGAACCAAAAATTGATACAAACAGAAGTATTTATATTTTCTAAAATCTGTCATCTTGAATTCTTGATACGTGCTTGATACATATTGAAGCAAATACATCTTAGCTTTGAACAATAATGCATTTTATGTTCATGAATCATGACCATTGAAATATCTATTAGAAAATATTTCAAACGAGCGAGAATAAAAATTTTTGGTTTTGTGCAATCTTGTTGTTGATTGAGCGCAAAATACTCTTGCCAGCTGATTGTGATTTTGAAGATTCTTACTAAGAGACCCTTCATGCTGATCGTTATTTTCAAGATTCTACTTTGTGGGGCACCGCTATGAGCGGCGATTTCTGGCGATTTCACACAGCAGAATTGCTACTTTTTGTCAACAAAATATGACAGCACTGATTTGGTAGCTGACTCAGCAGTTTAATGGACTGTGTTATTTGTGATAACAAAAATATCGACTGATATCGATTCGTTTGGCAAGAGTACTCATTCTGCAGGAAATCGGTCCAATCGCAAATTTGCTCCCCATAAGAAACATGGGAAGCAAATCGATCATATGGTATTAATCAAAAATGAGAAAGAATTGAGGGAAAAAAAGTTCCTTTTCAGAAGTCGATTACTCACACACTATAAATATAAACTTTTTTCCGCAAAATCTGTTTTAATTTTTGATTAATTTCATACTGATCTTTGCTCCCCGTGTATTTCGTATGGGAGCAAATTTGCGATTGGACCGATTTCCTGCAGAATAAGTACTCTTGCCAAACAAATCGATATCAGTCGATATTTTTGTTATCATAAATAACACAGTCCATATTTCTTATAGGTACATAGAAATAGTATATTACTATACAAGAGGGTAAAATGACCTTTTGACATCGAGTGCGGTAGTTTGCCAAACGAGTCGAAGACGAGTTGAGCAATCGCACGAGTATGTCAATGGTCACTTACCCTCTTGTATTGTAAGATATTTTTCTAAATAATATGATGTTAAAGGAAGATTGAGAGAATACGGCAATGATAATTCTCCATAAAGAGCTGCTGCGCTCGTCGCGCTATCTTTACATCATGCTGGAAATCAGACGCTGTTAAAACGCAACTTTACCCACTCTTTTGCGTGGGTAAAAGAGCTCTTTAACATCATGTATTTAGAAAAGTTATTATTTTCTTATTTCTTGCATTGGTAGTTGCTCAACTTATAAGCTATTCTTTCCATAATAATTGCTGGTACCGTTCCGTTTGAAATAATTCTCACCGCGTCATGACAGCTGCGGGTTAATGATAACAGAAGGTCTCCCGAATTGCGATATAGATGAAAACGAATTACTTTGTGATAATCCAATTGCCGAGATTAAAACACTTGTAAAATAAGTAGCGAGTGAACTAATTCCATCTAGTCGGAAAATTTGCACCAACTAGTGGCCCACCTGTCATACAGCTTTCAACATGGGAACAATCTACTCGACTCTTGCTAACGTAATGCAAAAGCCCGAATTTCCGAAACTTCATAATCGTAATTTCAAGGAAACCGAAATCCTAACGACGATGGGCTTGTTTAAGAGGGACCGTAGGTAGGCCCAGTATGAAATGTTCCGTTCAGAATTGTCGATTGATAACTTCAGTAACAAATTCTTCCAAGTTACATTTTCAACGAAAATCAGCGATATTGAAATACCTAATTGATTCTCCAATCTCCTCTGTACAGTCATGTTCTACAGGAATGCAAATTAATGGATTACCGAAAGAAAAGCGTACGAAAGAAATGTTTCTCGATGTTAATTTCATCACAAAATAATAGGCCTATGGTGAGTTAAAACAATTCAACATGTAACTTCTAATGATCATTGGTTCTTTACCTTACCGGAAGAAAAGTTATCAATTATTGTTGATATTAATTTTTCTATTTCAGATACAGTAACCCTCTGATAAAAAACACGTCTGGTACCTAGCTAGCAATGAGAAGTCCGAAAAGAATTTGAAACGAGAGAAGTCTGGCCACTCAAAGTCTAGCCTGTATAAATTGAAAGATCAATTCCTGGAATGTAGACTAGCGACCAAACCCCTTTGGTGAATTAATTGGAACAAGAAAGCCGGGACTGACAAATAGGTACCTACTCGAAAGAGCGAATGGAACAAATCTCAAAATGGTCACTTGATGAAAAGAAGAAAAACCGTTGCAAGGGGTGGAGTTTAGGAGTCCAAATCGTGCACCAATTTCGGTCCGCTCTATACCTATTTCAAATGTTACAATTACGGACATCTAGCTCAGTTTTGCAAAAGCGAATATAAAAGTGAGCGTCAATTCAACATCGCGTGGACTTTATTATCGTTTTCACCGTTCTATTTGACTCGGCTGCTTTCAACATTATTAATAAATCGATTCTTTTGAACTTCAGAAAACACTCGGCTCCAGTATAATGTTGCTTCGATTAATCCAGCTGACATGAACGTTTTTCTTGGTGAAGGTAATTTTGACATTCTTTTCAAAAGTAAAAGTAGGTATTTACTATCTTGTGCCTTTGAGATGTCGAGTACCTACGTTCCAAGCTCAAAAAACCGTTGATTAGTGCTGGTGCTTTCAACTACAATGGTGGAAAGCAACCTCAGAAACGTTCCGACTTTTTTCCGGGGTCGTGGGAGCCGAAATTGGCTCCGGCTCCGGGTCACCTCCGGATGGGTCTTATGGCAGGAGAATTGAAATTAATATATGTAATAATAGCATAGTCCCCTGTTATAAGACCAATGTAAAGCATTGTACCATCACAATAAGAATCAAACAAACGAGTATGCAATACGATAAAAGGGAAGATCCCTATTTAAGCAACTATTGAACGTAGTACTATTGAACAGGAATTTTCGAGGTATCCATTTCAAATTTACTCGATAAGTTCGCTTGCACGTTTCAGTGAGTGCTTTCAACGGAGGATACTCCAGTCTGTTATAATATTTGGATTTTTATTATTTACTCACATCTATAATTTACAACTTCTCAGAACTTCTTTATTATTTTTCTACTTGTGAATTTAGTTTTTTCTTCGAAGTTTCTCCTCGTTTTTTCCCCCCTTTTTTTCTTTTTATTTTTCATACGGGTAAGTAAATGACTTATCAAACTCTGCATCGATTTTTACCTCCTGTTAGAAGTACGTAATAATACAATAATGATAATAATAAACACAATCACTGCAAAAAGATGCAAAATTACTGACAACTAGTATAAATATGAGTTGAATACGATATATTATTAAAATTATACGGTAAAGGTAAACATTTTAATTGCACGAGTGCAATAAGTTGCTATTTTATTGCACTAGATGAATAGGTAATGAAAATAGCGTACGTAAAGCGAGAGATATTCGAAGGTTTCTCTCAAGTAAATATAATTTCAATATCACTAGGTATTACAATGTACCGGCATCGTTTTGGGTAAAAATGAATAATTCTTACGTAGTTTCGTGGCACGTACTTACGCTATATGCTGAGGAGGACGAGTACATAGAGAGCAGTATTTACGTGGTATCTATCTTTAACTGAAACCAGATCGGTTCTACAATTTTGCAGCGTATCGTACCACCAGTTTGGATAAGATTAGAGTGCAGGACAGTGACGGCGGTAAGAAAATCGGGTATACTTACATCTCGCGAATTCCTTCACGCGAAGAATATTTTACGATGATTTGTGTTATTAGTTTATAATTACTTGTATAATTCACGAAGACATTTTCGCATCCTGTATACTCCTGTGGTTTGAAAGAACAATTCTCGGAAGCCCCAGTGAGTGATTTTAGTTTATAATAGTGATTAAGTTTCACTTTCACCTTATCGTCCTTAAAATATTTGACTTACGACTATTGAAGTTTTCGTGTGTTTTAATTTGTTGTTCGTTGTCGTTGTCGTTTTTTTTTTTTTTTTTTTTTTTTTTTCTCATATTCTCGGAAGTTATACGCGTCGATATCCTTTATTGTGCTCGAAGATTTACATTTTCTAATTTAGTGGAGGATGAATCTGAAATATATTCCAGTTGATATTTGAGATAAGACAGAATTCTATCGATAAAAATTTCTAGAAATATCAATACACAGTAGGTGCATTTATTTGTTCATCTATTTAAAGGGGGGTACGAACGGAAATTAAGAGTATCGTAGATTATAATTTTCGATACGAAAATTCATGTATAACATACCGAGACTAAAAATCAAGTGAAACAGCCAGGATGGAGATAGTTTCTTAATTTTTTTGCTTCAATTTTTATTCTTGTGAAAATCTGATAGCAGATTTTTCGAAGAACTCAGCTTCTCAGTAGGTACCTACAGCAGTCTAGACATAGATAACCACGAGTTTTTGACCGGGTCTTGTCTTTGGTTAGAAATCTCATACCGACCTCGTCGAGAGTGTAAGGCATTATACCGGAATCGTGACGATTTGCGAATGAAGCACGTGCGAGTGAAAACACGACCGTTGCAATTTTTCCTCTATTTGAGAATGGTACGGTGGATTCTGATAATGATGAGCGGGGGATCCGGGAGAGGGGAGAGAGTGTATGTAACACGAAAAGGTCGATTAAAAGAACGATTAAATAAGTAAATATGTTTTGATAGAAAAAAATCGAATTAAACTCTCTTTTGTAACCAGCGCCGGTAGCAGTGAAAATTGTTTGTGAAGAACGAAAAAAAGAAAAGAATAAAATATTATGTTCCAAAAAAAAAAAGAAAATTAAATCAAAGGAAGGGCAAGAATAATAATTCGAAAACCCTCAGTGGATCGTTTTGATGAAGTATTTTTTGTTACTCTTTGGATATTTCTTAAGTTCAGGTGAAAAAACGCAGAAATTAATGCTTCTTTTAAAGAGATTTAAATTTGCGATAGGAACTGTGGCGTAGTCAGGGCTGTCCTTCCCCTCATTGACTTTCTTTTATGCAGGAATAATTTAATAATGTGAAATTTTTTGAAAAATATTGGGGAAAAAAAATTTTATTCCTTCTATTCCTCTGACCGTCATCTTGGTTCACCCTCTAGTTCACATCGAGCAATTTTTGCTTTCCATTGCTCAAGCAAAATGTGCCTGGCTTCTTGCTTGACCCTTAAATGCTCTTGATCAGTCTTCGTACTTTTCTTTGCTTTGAACACCACCACTCTTTCCTCGACGAGGAGCCCGATTGGTCTGGCCCACCTCAGCGCAACTTTTCGTTGGATCTTTTCTATCTCGTCTGTAAGCTGCCTTCTGGAGTTTGGTCCATACTGGGGAGGGGACCAAGGGAAAATTGGAGCCTGCATTTAGGTTCCAGGCCAAAGAAGGAAACTGCGCTCGTACTTTTGTTCGGGTTGTACTCTCAAAAATCTTCGCGTCTGCGGTCAGGAAAAGCCATATTTTCATTTCGGAATTGTATAATATAAGGAATGAAAAATTAACTTTTTTAAGATAATGAGACTGTTTTACAGGACTTCAAATGAGTGAATACTCCCGTCAAGTCTTTTCGATAGGTATGCGCATTAAAATTTATGACCGAATGGTCGCTAGAAAAACAAAATTTTACATTTATGTGCACGGGTACCGTACTCGTATATTTTTTGCTGGACGTTACTATGAGAGGGTGAGCAGGCCTTAATGAATAAAATTCACAAAAAAAAATACTGGTCCTCTAGAAAAGTTTTTTTGGCACAGATTACATTTTTTTTCAAAGTTTTTATTGCATGTACTTCAACGATAAATTTAAAAAGTAAATTTTTATCAATTTGTCTTTCACTCTATGAATTATTCCCGATTTTTTTTTTTCTTTTCTCATTCTTTCCATTATCAAAATGTTCGATAAAGTATTTGTATGTTTGCACCTATTGGTATGTTTTACTGCATTAAAAAAATGAAATACCATCAAAGAGGCTGGAGCTTTTAGTAATACGGAATCCGGACTTTTCATCTAAATTATGGATATAGTACCCAACATACTGCCTTGAGGTGCTCTAAAGTTGTAAAAAATTAAGTCAATTCAATTCATATAGCACTTATTTTTCAATGTCTCATTATTATGTATTAGGCCTTCTTAGCCCCATTAAATGACTACAAAGCAATATGTAAAAGATGAAAAAAAGAAGGAAAAAACGAGTAGAATTGTTGAGTACACAGTTTCAGGTTGTCTGCTCGTACTTCAACTATAATTTTCCTTAAAATTTTAATCTCTTTAATAGGTACCTTGAAATATTTCAGGAAAACGTTGCTGTATGATTAGTAGAAATGTACCTGATGTCTTTTTTTTTCCAAGTTCTCTACTCGTACTCAAATTGAACGAATTTTTTTAGGGACCTCGTACACTAAAAGAGGGAAAAAATTACTGTCGGCAAAAATGTCGCTAAAGAACTTATTTGCATTAGTGAAATATCTGACAGATCCAATCTGTTTAATTCAATCGGTCTTCATAAATAACTTTTCCAAAACGCATGTATTTTTTATATTCCGGGCGAAAGGATTAGAAACTTTTCGAAAATTTCTTAGGTTAGGAGACACGAATGCGTTAATTTTTGAATCAGTCAAGTGAGATGAAGAAGACATGTCGAACTTGACTCGGGGCGACTCTTCACACAAAATTTGACTTTACAGAGGAACGTATTCTTTCTCCATGTCAAGTTACGTACCTATTATGGATACCAACTATGGTGAATTAATGAATATCACAATATTCTATCGATTGGAAATATTTTTCTCTGAGAGAGTATTCAACTTCTACAAAATTTGAAAATATTTGTTCGTAGGAAAAAAGTAGGAATAACCATTTTCATTCAGATTGTCGTTTCCATATAATTGTGAAAGAAGATCAATTTATTTTCGATACGTGAGCAAAGTCTGTTGACGATTCTTTTAGCCTAAGTATATCCTAAATTTAATTTATTCATCATTGACGAAGGTTCGTATGAACTCGGAGCAGAAAATTTGTGAATTAAATACATGATTGGTAAACGATCCCGCGATGATGAGGGGAGTCGTCTGTGACGTTTATTTAGTCTTTAAAATACTATCGGCCTAGGTACATCGAAATTCAAAAAATCTCAAAAATCTCAAGCATCAGTTATTTGAGCATCGTTCGAATCTTTATGGCAGTGTGGATGCCGATGTTTTTCTCTTGTCGATAATCAACATTTTTGCATGTCGGGGAAAGTCCTGAAACAAATGTGAAAGAAAGACTGTTAATTATTGTTAATTAACCTGGTTTTTCCAATTAATAACCTACCATGGAATTCAAATACAATAAGAGGGTCCTCCTCCACCAATCACCACGGCGTCGATTCGAGATTCGAAAAATGAAGAAATGTCATTCAGGAAGTTTCAATAATAGACTTTGGTGTAGGTAACGTTAGGAAGTTTCGAGTTCCGTATTATAATCGATCTAAGTCACACCCCTTTCGAATTTCTTTCTTGTTTTCGTCTGTTTCAACGCAGTCAGGATTATGTCTTAAAATTTTCCTCAGATCTAATTGTGCGGTGATTGGAAAATTTCACGACCGTGAATTACAATCGGTTTTTCTTCTTGATTTATTTTTAGACACAAAATTCGAACACTCCGTCATTACTAAACGAACTGATGGAGTTGTAAAAGAGATTAGTAAAGTTCCACGTTGTGGCAAATCAGTTTTTCTTCGTTGTGAATAGCCCAAAGTTCTATGTTGTAGTTTTAAGTTCTAAAATTCTCAAGAGGATACAAAACGGACATAGAAATAAGAAACACTAGGATGAAAAAAGAGATCTGGATGGATATGGTTTCCATGATTCATATTTTTAGGTCCATTGTTCTCGTGTAAAACTCGGAAAAAAGGAAAGTTTGTGAAACTTTGTGAAACTTTGTATTCTGTGAATATTTACGTTCTACCAACTCTGTACGTGACACAAAAGCAGATTCAATAGCCCCTAAATCACTCATGTAACGGTCTTTTTGAGGTTCATTTATTGAATCTAACTTAGGTCAATGACGTCACTATGATATCCGGACGCGGATGTCTTCTATGAAACATTCGGGCCGGCTATCAGTTACGAACGTTGAGATCGGGACGATTTTCTCATAATTAAATGTTCAGTGAGTAATCTCAAAATGACTTTAGAATGCAGCAATGTAGAAGAAAAATGAAGAGAACAAAATTTATAGAGCGTACAATTCTCTACAAATTATATCGATTTAAGAAAACCTTTCGCTCTTCACCTGCACGGCTCATCAATTTCCCCGTTTTGTAGTACACGGTTACTACAACCAGCTGCTTAATAGTGATGTAGAAGCGGATCCAACAATACTCAATGGACTTTCCTAGTATGCGAAGGAAAGCACTATTGCAGACAACAAAGCCCCTGGCGCAGATGGTTTACTAGTCGAAATCTACAAATACGGCGGCGCTGAACTACTCAGAGTGCTCCTATTACTGCTGACAATGATATGGAAACAGGAGGCTGTGTCGAAGGACTTCACAGAGGTAATCATGGTCGGCATATATAAAGAAAATACAGCCGCAGCGACTGCTCCAACTATAGAGGACTATCTCTCCTAAACGTGGCTGGTAAAATCCTCGCTGATGGACTGCAGATACTCGCAGAGCGCGTCATCCCGGAGAGTCGAGCCGCAGCACCACCGATATGATATTCAACATGGCACAATTGCAGGAGAAAATTATCGAACCAAACACAACAATGGTGGCAGCTTTTATGGACTCAACAAAAGCATTTGACACGGTTAATAGAGAACTCCTATGGGGAATTCTTAAAATTCGGCTGTCCAGATAAGCTGATAGGCATAATAGCTAGTCTGCAGTCAGATAGTGAAACGAGAAGGAGACACAGAGGCGCCTTCACAGAAAGCTTCACGGTCACTAACGGAGTCCGACAGGACTGCGTTCTGGCCCCGATGTTGTTCAACGCATACACGACTGCAATGCTGATGCTGGTGGATCGCAAGCTTGTGGACCATGGTATCGGTGTGAGATACAGAACAGAAAACGGTATGCATAACATCCAAAGGCTGAGAAAAGAACGTGAGGTGCAGACACATAAAAGAATTACACCATGCCGACGACCTGGCCGTTCTTAGGCCTAATGTGGAAGAAATGCACCGGATAAAGGAGGTCTTTGCAGCGGTATACACCCAACTACGCATGAAGATGAATATCTCCTAATCAAGGATGATGGCTATAAATACTGGAACATTCTCGACACTGAGAACACACCATGAGTAAGTAGAAAAACTCCACGAGTTCTGCTACCTGGGAAGTATCGTCACAGCCAATAATTTGCTAGATTTAGAGGTCAACCTCCGGATCAGAAACGCGTCCAAAGTACTCTATGAGCTCAAACGCAGACAAATAGGGATCTGCGACCATACACAAAATAGCTATTTTCAAGGCCACCGTGCTGTCCGCCTTGTTTTATGGCAGTGAGACGTGGAAAGTCTATCGGCACCAGGTAAAGGCATTAGAGAAATTCCTTCATGGAAGTCGACGGAACATAATGGCGGTCCACTGATACAATTTTGTATCCAATACCAAGATCCTGGAGCGCGCTGACTGCTCAACAATCAAATAACTCATTGTGTGGAACCATGTACACTGGCTTGGGCATGTCATATCAAACGCATGGGAAACCATCGCTCCCCCCAAGCAGGTTCTGTACCATGAACTACTAAGCAGTAAGCCCAGTGCAGGAGGACAGCGAAAACGGTATAGGAACATAGAGCTGATACATAACAAATGGGAAGAAATTGCAGAGGATCGGATTGAATGGCGCCAATAATGCTCTTCCAACGAAGGAGGATCGAGGACCTAGGAGAACTTTATCTGCGAAGTCTGCGGAAGGCAAATCACATCCAAAATAGACATCATCAGCCTTATCAAAACATACAATCAGAGGACTGGATGAGCGACTACTCGACACCAAGAGTTCGTTACGGAGAAGAAGTAGCGGAAATTATTCGAAGTTCCTATGACATCATTTTCGTGACATAAATTTCAGAATGATCCCCAGTGTTAAGACATATCCATGTCAACAGAACCTAATCTACCTTATGTGTTGATGATGTCATCAAAGTCAAACTCCTCCAAAACAAAACAGTTTTGAGTTCAGAACTTTTAAAGTCTTGTTTCTAGGTTAAAATTCTTATTTTTTTTTAAATTAAAATGAGCCTTGCAACTACTCTTAGGGTTATGGGCTCGGAGTTGGCCGGTGGGGACAATAAGGACAAGTATGAATTATGCGGAGTTGTAGAAGGTAGTTATTGTGCTAATGATTTCCTCGTGATTGTTCGAGAAATTCGTGATGATGAAGCCGGATGTTTTTGAGATCTGGGTAAGAGAAGAAGAGTAGATAATTAGCATTGCAGTATAGGCATGAAGGGAGTGAAAGCCGTGAAAAGAGAAAATAGTAGGTAAGATGGGTACGTTCTATTTTGAGATGGGTTAGGTTGACTTCTGGAGGTTGGTTTGAAGTGCTTATTGGAGGATAAGAAGGACCAGAAATCATGCTGGGGAGAGGATGAGGGAGCAGTAATAGGATTTGAGATCGTACAAGGGGAAGAGGAACGGTCAGATCAGTGACTGCCTCGCGGCAAGTTCCACTCCTTGATGTTCCTCAAGGTCGATATGTTCGGGTATCCAGAGAAAAAAGATGGAAAATGAGGACGAGTATATAAGAATAAGGATTTTTTGGACGATAGGATTAACAGAATGAGTATCTTAGATAGCAAGTAAAGATGAGAGAGATATAAGGAATTTGCGAAGAGGAGAGAAGCGAGTGAGAAGGGAGAAACGGGAAAACATAGCGGTAGGCCTGTGGTGAATATGAGAATATGGAAGCGGAGTTCCTCCACGTAAGGAAGAGATATTACCCTCACCTGGTTCTGGGTGCCGATTTGGACCCACCCGTATCGCAGAGAAAATGGAGGAGAAATTTTCAAGAAATGATTTTGTAATTAGATGTTTTGGGAATTTCAGTAAGATCAAGACGCATGAGAGGAATAAGGATTGTCCAACGATCGAGGAGTGGATGGAAAAATAGGAAGTGTGGGTCTAAGTTCGAGATGAGTGCATGGATGGGATTGAAGCGACAGATGGGAGAATTTGTAATTACGCTCTTGATTCAAGAAAGAGTGTGGTAACAGAGGACCTGGACCGCCGAGAGCCATTTGAGGCCCAGAAGAATAAATAGAGTCCAGAAATTCTTAATTTTTTTCTTGTTGGGATGGGTAGAAATTGGAAAACTATGAGGAATAGATTAGACTATTGTAGAGTTGCGATTACAGTTCGTACGGGGCTGGAGTTGATTAGTATTTGAGAACTTTAGGGGAATTCAGGCACATTGCTCTTAATATTTTGATTTGAGAATCCAGGAGGTTAATTCTCATGTTGAAAAATTCATAATGTTTAAATTCAATCTGGAGAAGATTTGTAGGACGAATTTGTTTACTTTACAAGGTTAAAAAACTTTTTTTCTATTTTTCGTGGAAGTCGAGATCGTTCGCTATATGTTTGGTAAACCAATATTTCCGGTATTACTATTTTCTTACGTCTGTTGGAAAAATCTAGAACGCGAAGAAAGAATTCTGAAATTCAGCCAAGTGTATTAGCGTTGACAATCATGGTCGGTAAAATGTAAATATCTCTGATCTTGATTTCCGTTTAGTTTGCGGTACTCCTTTTTTTTTTAATCGTCCGATGTGGTCTAACCCCATATAGGGGTAAAGTCGTACAGTCTACAATCATTTGAATTTAAAGCTTACTTACTCGTTGGAATAAAACCAAAATTGAAATACCATCGTTTGCTGAAATATTTTTCATGAACATTATAATTTTCGCTGTGTAGATTGGGACGAAAAATGTGGACATTGTTCACTACGTTATGTTCGTGGTAGAGGCGACGATGCGATGGTGAGAATTAAAACTAGGATTTATCGCGGGTAAAAGACTTCATATCTACAATAAACAGGTAGTTGACCAGACTGTTGCGAGGCTGCTTTGAGAAAATTTGATTTATCATTTCCACATTCCAAAAAAAAAAAGAGAAATTGACTGTATCTAATCTTTATTTTTCTAATGTAAATAACGAGCCTATCTTCGCTGCAATTTTTATTTAGATATTTATTGTCGAGAATGAGGTTTACCTTCAACTGTGAGACGGATGAGTGACAATTTGTGAAGAAATTACGATGAAAAACAAATTGAATTCAAGTGGATTTCCCTTCCGAATCAACTTTCTATGTCTACAGTCTAATTTTCTCGAGCGCTTACATAAACACGGATGAAAACATTAACCTTAAGCTCTTCGATCGAAGAGTGAAGATCGATTTCGCAGTCATGTAAACTGAAAATTTATTTTTTAATCATATACCAGAATTTAAACTAGTAAAGGAATTCCTTAAATATAGTCACTCTTCCAACAATATTGTGTATTATTTAAATGGTTTAGAGATTTTCTTGAACGTTATTTTCAAAATTATCGGTACAGTTTCAGTGTGCAGAAACTTGTAATACTGTTCAATAATTTGTTTATAATATTCAAATATCAAAAAACTTTTATTCACGTCGTTCGCTGCTCGTGGGGTGTCTTTCATTGACTACTTTAATTAGGGCGACTAGAAACACCTCCAACTTACGTCCGAAATAAACACTTCCAAAATGCGTTCGAATAGCTCGGAAGTCGAAATTTTTTCCAAATCCTCGCCTGGCATACATAGCTTGGAAGACGAAATTTTTTCAAATCCTCCCTCCCCGCCTTTTTTTTTTCATCACCTTGGAAATCGAAATTTTTCTAAACCCTCCTTCTATCATGTATATTATTTTTATTTTATTTTATTTATTTTATTTTAAATTGTTTTATTTTTTGAGGTGGTGCCGACAACAGTCCGTGGACCAATTACTGCCGACACCACCTTTACATACTTTACTACACTTGAACAGTAATAATAATTAGAATAATTCTAACTAATTAATAAAAAAAAATAAAAAAATAAAAAATAAAAAAATAAATAAATAAATAAAAAAAAAAAAAAAAAAAAAAAAACCATACATACATAGGCCTACACACACACATACATACATCACCCATCCACATGATCACACCTCATATACACCTCACTCATGTTCTGCACGTTCGTGTCCCCTTCCTACCCACCCTGCATTACCCTCCCTCACATACTTCAGTCATATTCACTCAACGGCCGTACTGAGTATCTCCACAAGTGTCCTTTTGAATGCATTCCTATTTAGAAAGAAAATGTCGAGGTCCGGGTATTCCCCACTTATCTCATTATAGCGCTCCAAGGCCCGATTGATGATGCTGTGTTTGAGAGCATTTGTCCCTCGAGAGTCGAAATAGAATGCAAGTTGGAATAATGTCTCTGTGTGGGGGGCCGCAATTAGGATGACAGAAAAATGGCTCTCGGGACGCAAGTTGCTCGCACCGATACTCAAATGTAAAGCTCGACTCGTAAAGATATATTACTTAAGAGTAAAAATTTTCTCAAGTCTCTAGAATGTCTGAAACCAAGTGCCCAAAGTAGCCTTTCTCCTTTTAGGAGCAAAATACAGAATGCATGTAGCTCGATATTTGGAATTTTTCAATGTCCTTTCTCCCTCTAGTGAATACGTGTATTACTCAAAGATCTCTAGAATTCACTTCTTGAGGTACAGATAAGACTAAATAAAGGAAAGACGCCCTTGGTCGTAAAAAATAGGGTGAAAATGTTGTGCGAAAGTGTGAATTGAGAAACGAGAGAGGCAAATTAGATGAAGAGCGAAATTCGGGTAGGTAAGAGGATTTAGATAGACTTTATGAGCTAGCCTGGAGGCGGAATGAGTAAAATATTCGATTCTATAAAACAACCATTTTAATGACGAAAGTACATAAAATAATCCGCACATTATTAATACATGTATCGCGTTCCCCGTAAAAAGTATCGAAAATTATAAACAATTAGATGACTCAGCCTTATTATTACGTTAATTTTATTGTCTAGTAATCAAATCGTTTGTGACGTCAACCTCGTAGTCACAAATTGCCGATAGTAATTCAATCAAAAGAGTGAAGTTCGTATAGGGAGGATCCCTTTCTCAATGTAATTCAGTTTTGAAAGTCATTTCAATGAGTGTTTGCCAGAATGTACATACCGTACCCACTACTTTGAGAGAGATTACTCGTATCGTATTACAACCATATATTTCGTTTATGTAAAGCGTGATTTCCTCTGTCTCATCATCGAATGAATTAAAAACGAGCTTGAAAAAAAGTTGAAAATTGAATTTCCGTCACCAATAATTATTATCTTCATTTATCGCGGTGACTGTGTATGTAAACATGTAGCAAATACCATGCTATAAAACTGATATTTGAATAATAAGAAAATTTTCATGTTATTTTTGAAGTTGCAAAATATGGAAAAAGATTACTCATTTGATGAATAGAAAGATTTGTAGTTCGTTTATTATTTTTTTTTCCAAATTATTTTGGCATACCGTTATAATGTACTCGACAAAGAATTCGTATTGCGTTATTATGGGTAAGAAATATGTACAGTCGTATGAGCAAGAATTTATCTAAAATAACCTACATGCCGATCAGGTATTCATTTCTTCCTTTTCCCACGCAAGTTAAGACATGCAAAGAGAGAGGGAGGCCTGTTTTCTTAAGTACCTTTCGAACCAAAATTTCTCGGATTAATTCAATTTTACCGACATCTCTTCCATGGACTCAAGAAGAAAAAATTCTAATAATAAATTCTGAAACCGCATTCCTCTCCACTCATCATTCTTCCACTGCTCGCGGTCTTTTTGCATCAAGTCGAGAGATTTCTGAAATTTTAAAAAAGAATGCCATAAAATTTGTATTTCTTCGTAACGGGACTTCAATTTGAGCGAAGAATAATCGCTTGTGTCACCTGTGGAGTCGCCCGCTCTCCATAGTGGAGAGGATGTTTGTTTCCTCCAACACCGGTGTCGACCTTTTCGGGTGTAACTGTAGTGTTAGTGGAATCTGTAACCATCAAATTGCTGTACGCCCAAGTACGCAAACTTTAACGCTCTCAACAGACACAACTTGAAGCTATAAATTGCATTGAAAGTCTCTTCTTCTGTCTTCATGTCCTCGTGTTTGGTTGTATGTAAATGACACACAGGTTTTGAATAGGCCGTAGCATGGTGCTACATTTGGCTATTCCTTTGACTATTGGCAGCAGATGCAGACACCGGATTGTAAGATTTCTCGGAACTTAGCTCGGTAGCTACGAGGCTACTCGGGGCGAACGCGTCGTCGACCCTAATCCTGACCGACTAAGCTTATCCCGCTCACGCTGTGCTGTGATCCATCATCCCGCCCTTGTTCGTAATGCGAACATATTGCCTGCTCAAAATTCCTTAAGTTCTCATGAAGGTACTTGCTGAAGCAATGATGGCCACTTAACATCTACTTCAAGTGAAAGTAAATCTGACCATGGTTTGGATTCATCGATGCATCAAGGTCGGGTATTAATGGGCGAGTCACTCATTTTCCTAGCTCGCTCTGAGCAATCCCCACTTCTCACTCCTCGAGCAAGGAAGGCCTGGTCTTCTACTTAATGTGTGAAGTCTTTTGATCAGTCGTTTTCCTCTTCTTGGCTTTGAACACCGACGCTTTCTCCTCAGCAAGAGGCCGTTCATTAATCACGTAAGGATGATTTTACCCCCGTTCCCTCCGCCATGTAGGATACATAAGATTTTTTGACCTCTTCCCTTTCTTACATATATAATTGTGCCAAAAATACGAAAGAAAAAAAAGCTCTTTCTCTGAATTTTTAAATTGGCATCGCCTTGATTTTTTTCCCGCTCGCTCTGCAGATGAATTTTGATAAGTAGTTTTCTACTCCCTTCCTCCCAAGTAAGGCCATGTACAGATTTTTCGAACTCTTCTGAGGCCTCCACGTAAATAATTATTGGCCCTAGGAGCTTGTTTGGATTTGAACGTGCGAATAGAGTGCGGTACGCACTAACACACCTCAGCGCAACTCATCGTTAGATATTTTCTATCTCATTCCTTCTGTGGACTATTTTCATGGACACCATGGAGTCGGTCCATACCAGGGCACCTTATAGAAGTATCGACAATACGGTGCTCATCGTCACCCTTCCTCTTGTTTCCCTCGGCTTTCGTAGGTTTGTCATCGGGCAGCTTAGGTAGGTCAGTACCCTGCCACCAGGAAATGATGCCTGAAGCTACGTAGTACAGGCAGTAAGGAAAGAATTGTGCATTTTGTCATAAAAGCATGAAATTTGGTATTGAAGTGTATGAAGGTGTAATAAATGATATTAACAAAAGTGCCTCGCAGGAAGTCCATTTTCATGCCCCCAGGGGTCCACGTTTGTGGGGGAGGGTTCATTTCGAAGATTATTGTTGCAGAAATTAGAAAGAAATTATAAAAAATATATTAATCATGTGATTTATGGAAAAAATGTATTAGAAAATTTTTTTCCTAGCCATTGGGGGCCTTGGACCCAAAATTTCACAAAATTGTAAATGTAATCAGAAAAACTTAAAATTTGGTATACAGGTGAAGGAAGAGGTAATGAATAATATTAACAAGAATGCTACGCAGTAAGTTCATTTTTGTGGCCCCAGTGGCCCATTCTTTTTGGCGGGGAAGGGGGGGAGATGATTTTTTTGAACACTATTGTTGTAAAAATTGGAAAAA
This sequence comes from Aspidiotus rigidus, assembly GCA_035079385.1. Taxonomy (NCBI): domain Eukaryota; kingdom Metazoa; phylum Arthropoda; class Insecta; order Hemiptera; family Diaspididae; genus Aspidiotus; species Aspidiotus rigidus. Next base: position 2,592,693 of record JAVHKY010000004.1, on the reverse strand, counting down.
AATTATATAAAATATATATGCATTGAGTGAATTGTTCGAAGAAATGCTGCGAGGATTTTTTTTCTATACATAGACCCTTCCATTGGGGGCCTTGGGATCCAAAATTTCACAAAATCATAAATTTCATCCGAAAAACTTGAAATTTAGTACATAGGTGAAGGAAGGTGTAATGAATAATATTAGCCTAACAAGGATGTGCCACAGAATAAGTTAATTTTTGTGCCCCTATGGGTCCATTTTTTTGGGGGGGGGGACAAAGGCTTCATTTTGAGACTTCTTGTTGCAAAACTTGGGGAAAAAAAATTATACATAATATATTCATTGGGTGATTTGTATGAAAAAAAAAATGGTGCGAGGAATTTTTTTATGTATAGTCTCTTCCATTGGGGTCTCATGGGCTATATTGTGAAGTGAATATTGTGCCAAATTACTTGGGTGTCATGAATGTAAAGTGTAAATTTTGTGGAGCTTTTCATTTCGAAAATGAATTAACCGAAAACAGAAAATATTCACCAAGTGTTGGCATGGGGGGAAAATATATTTTTGACTTTGATTCTAAAGTGCCTTCGTTGATCAAGGAATTCTTGGGTGCTTCTATTATTGAAAGTAAGCAATTCCGACGAAATATTAGACAATGTAATTCGGCGCTAGCTTTTGTATCTCTTGGTTCCTCAGTTTCAATGGGTAATTTATAGAATGTGTCAAGATTTGCGCTTCACTGTTTCAAGATACTAGGTGTTCTTTCACATTTAAGTAGTAATTTAAGAGAACAAGATGCTCAAAAAATGAAATACCGGTATTCACAACTTTATTTTATAGACTCAAATTTGGCAAATACTATTCGAAAAAAACGGAATCCAGAATTTGTTTCTCTACATTACGGCACACGATAATGATTTTATTCAATAAATCTTTACAATTTGCGTTTTCTTTTGTCTCATAATTTGTATAAATTAGGCCTAGTATAATGAAGGTTAAAAACTTACATATGCATCTGATGAAATTTAGAGTTTTGTGAAATTTGGAGTCCATGAGCCCCCAATGGAAGCGTTTATACTTGAAAAAAATTCCTCGCGCCATTTTTTTCATACAAATCACCCAATAAATATATTATATATAATTCTTTTTCTAAAGTTTTGCAACAAGAAGTCTTAAAATGAAGCCTTTGCCCCCTCCCCCCCCAAAAAAAAAAATTGACCCATAGGGGTACAAAAATGAACTTATTCTGTGGCACATTCTTGTTAGGCTAATATTATTCATTACACCTTCCTTCACCTATGTACTAAATTTCAAGTTTTTCGGATGAAATTTATGATTTTGTAAAATTTCGGGCCCCAAGGCCCCCAATGAAAGGGTCTATGTATAGAAAAAAATTCCTCGCAGCATTTCTTCGAACAATTCACTCAATGCATATATATTTTATATAACTTTTTTCCATTTTATACAACAATAGTCTTCAAAAAAAGCATCTTCCCCCCCCCCCAAATAAAATGGGCACTGGGGGCACAAAAATGAACTTACTGCGTGGCATTCTTGTTATTATTATTCATTACCTCTTCCTTCACCTGTATGCCAAATTTTAAGTTTTTCTGATTACATTTACAATTTTGTGAAATTTTGGGTCCAAGGCCCCCTGGAAGGGTGCGTCTAGGAAAAAAATTTTCTAATACATTTTTTCCACAAATCACATGATTAATATATTTTTTTATAATTTCTTTCTAATTTCTGCAACAATAATCTTCAAAATGAATCTCCCCCCAAACGTGGACCCCTGGGGCATAAAAATGGACTTTCTGCGATGCACACTTGTTAATATCATTTATTACACCTTCATACACTTCAATACCAAATTTCATGCTTTTATGACAAAATGCACAATTCTCTAGAATTTGGGATTAACAACTCGTACTAACGAACTTTAAGTCAAACAAGAACTTACCCAGATACTTCATCACTTTCTTGACCGTTATTTGCAGACCTTGCGAGGGAAAGATGATTAGACTGAATGTGAATAATATGGCCTTCGTCTTTCCTACTGAACATGTAACTCCCTTTGGTGCCTGGTTTATCCTGCTCTCCATCGCTACAGTTGTTTAGGCAGTGTATACGACTGGTGGTCATCTACTTAGCAGATGAGCTTCACCTTGAAAATCTCGTTAAATGCGCAGTTTCGAAAGAGCGGCCCAAGGACCGATTCCCTGCGGCATCCCACAAGTAGTTGGGCGCTTTACTGTACTAACCATCTTTTCTGCTTGGATTTCTCGACAGCGATCATCGAGAGCAGGTATGCCGGCACTTCTGCGTTCATAAGGGCTTCCAATATCCTCTCGTATGGAATTGGGTGAAACGCATTCCTTATGTCGAAGCTGACGGCTGCGTGAAACTATCACTTGCTCAATTATCCTCTTCAGGCCGATTCCAGCATCCGACATAGAGCGTCCAGTTTGAAAACCGTACTGAGCGAATGTAATTGCTTTCATTTTATCATCTGGCACAGTAAAGAATGAACCCAAGCTGCAATCTGATTGGTTTAAAGGCACTTTTATTTTCTAGTTTTCTTCCTTTCCCAATAACAAAGCTGCGATTGTCTACCTACACTATTTGTGATTTTGTACCCATCATCAGACGATATCACCCCCTTCCCAACCGACTGCCAAATATACTACCATGTTACGCCTTTCTCAAAGAAAAGTTTTTACAAAAGCTGCAAAATCTCGATTATTTTGCCCAAAGATAATAATCAAAATCGAAAAAATCACATTGGGAAACCCTTCGCTAGGAGTTTCTAATCGGTCAAAATTGATAATGTATGGTTCTATTTTATGGGAGATTTTATGTATAATAATTTTGAACGAAGACATTTGTACCGCCTATCCATAACTTATCCCAATATTTCGGAAAAATTGAAATTTCAGAGTCAAGGGATTGCCACCAGAGGTGGTTCCGGGGGCTCACAAACGTTCATTCTTCTATCAAAAAGTGCAAAGTTCCCCTTTTTCAAAGGATTCTTAACTCCAATGGTTTGACTGTGGTTAGCCAATCTTTGAGCCGATAAGATCCTATTATCAGTCTCCGATTTTTCATCTTTCGTGGGTTAATCCAGAAAGCGCTATAGCGTAAACATAAACTGAGCAGTGTCTGGTTCTACTTCATTATCTTAATCAAAAACTCTTATCACTTACAAAAGTGGTTATTGACATACCCGAGAGGAGTCTGGTGAATGGTAACAGCCGAACCCTTCAACTCAGACACAGAAGTGCACTATTTCTTTCACCTTTAATTTCGTCATCTTTAATTCATTTATTATGATTATTATTTTCCTCTTCTGTGGAACTTCATCAAACGCCGACTCATTAACTACAACTATTCTGTCTTTCAGTCGGTACTTATTGAAATTACCTTCCCGGAATAAACCTCAATAAGTGTTTTAAATATTAGTCAAAGTTAAAAATCGCAAATTTACGTAAATATCTCTCTCCAAATTTTCCCCCCGTAAGCTTAGTGGTTTATTCGCGTTGATGGCTATCATTTATGATATTTATATTTTCATCTACGAAATTTTATTTTAGGGGCTCTTAATTCGTACAATCTCTTTTTTACAATTCAATTTTATATTCTCTCGCTTGCACGGTCACGATTGTTTTATTTTTCAATATCTAAATTACCTCACCGATACGTACATATTTTAAAACACTCGCATCGCAAGGTAAAAAACCTGTAATACAAGTATTCTGAAAGAAATATAAACTTATTTAACTGCGGTTTCGATGCCTGACTCTTCCAATATTCGTATTGTCTCTACTATAATTTTATCGCTACGACGAGAATAAGTTCGAAATTAATTACAAATTTATTTTTACAAAATATAAAATTTTTTAAAAGAATTTTCTACACATTTGATGGCAAATTACATTTCGAGTGCATTGGTTTGTTTTGAATGACATCGGAAAATTCCTTCATGCGTAAAATTATAAATTTTGTGGAAATTATTACTAGAGTTACAGTAGTGTAAAGTAATTAATTCAAGGTAGTTTAACTTTCATGCCTAGACTACGACTTCTGCACAAAATGTTTATAATATGTAGATCTTCTTGAGGTCTTATACAATTACCTACGTTTAAGATGTTTAAAACATCGTGTAACTATTACAATAAGGTCGTCGTCGGAATGAATCATTACGTAGTGAACATCTGCAGAGTAATCTATCTCATAAACATGAAGCAAAGGGCATCTCTCGGATGATGTATGATAGAGTAGCGGGAGCCGTCTGTGAATCACTATATGATGAACCTTGAATCTAAACATCGCATTGAAGAAATGAAAGGTTCAGATAAATGCAACGATCGTAAAATACGTATCAAATATAGACGGCTCCTTGAAATGTTGAGTGAGAAGGAAAAAATGCCCATCAAGTTTTAAGAGTGATCCAATAACCAAGATAAGGGACAAAAAAGGACTAACCTTCTGTCGATATTCACTTAAAATTCTGCTCGCACCGAAAAGTGGCAAAAAATGAGACAGCAAGTATAAAATTGGAACGTTTTTGAGTGAAATTGCACCAGGAAGAAAACAAAAATCTAAGAAAAAAACTCAATAATTTGTGACCTTCCTACAATTTTTGACTTGTTGAACGTCGCAGAAATTGTACATCTACCTATAATCATATATCGTATTCTAATTATCGGAACTAATATTGACTTTGATAAGGTGTAATTAGAGCATAAAAAGATCTCGAGTGTAGAATTTTATTTTATTGGTTACCTTGGAAAGTACTTTGGGTGTTACCCGCTACTGAAGTACAAGGTTTTGAACATTAATTTTTATAGTCCAACACTGGGATCTTATTGGCTATAACAATACTGCGTCGTAATTGGCTCATCCGCCTATGTGCTGCGTTTTTAACTGTCATCTTATTGGTCGGTTCTGTTCTTGTCTTGTCTAATCACCAACCTGAATAATCTTTCACTACATTGTTCAAGAGGCTAGCTTTGTCGTTGCAATCTTCATGTGTTTCCAGAGTTTTCTTCTCTTCTTACGGTTTTTACATGTATGTTCTCGAATATTTCTTCACCATTGTGCTGCTCTTCATTGCAGCTGTTGACGGTGACTTACCAACTTCTTCCCTTGACGTTTCGTGCTCTTTTCTCCTGATGTCACTCCCAGTCTCACTAATGTCGATACCTTCGCACGGTTCGCAAGGGTGCTTGTACACTCCGCTCAAGCTTTCCTTATCCTTATCCTCCGTTGGTCGTATTCTTTTCACCATGGGTAGATTGTTATGGGTACCCGAATTCACATCATAACACCTAAACGCCTTCATCACTTGTGTACATTCCTCTGTATGGTAGTGATCAGGAGTACTTTCACACTATATGCTGTCTTGCTTCCATTTTCTCAAAGACTCCCTCACCCACGCCTCTAGAGCAAGCGTTGACTGCTACGATCTACCTTACTATCTTAACTTCTCTCCTCTTCTCCTCATTGTTCTGCAGGAGAGAGCCTGCTCGGTAGCAGTAGTTCTGAATCGCTGATAACTTGTGTCTGGGGTATTGATAGGAGTCGTTTAGTACTTTCGGGTGTTATCCCATCATCAGTTGTGTCGCAACTGGAGAACAAGGCCTCAACCATGAGTTTTTATAGTATACCACTGTGGCGGTGGAGAGCAGGGTAAACCGGGCCCTAGAGGCTGTGACGCGTTGGATCGAGTCGGCTGGACTTGAACTAGCAGCAAGTAAGACGGAGGCCATTTTATTCACGACCCGTCGGAAGTTCAAGCCACCCACCTTTCGCCTGCGAGGTGTGGAAATTGGAATCAAGAAGCAAATGAAATACCGGGGCATCTGGTTCGACTCAACGCTGAGCTTCAGGCACCATTTCCTGATGGCAGCGGAAAAGGCGGGCCGGGTAGTTGGATACCTAAGCCGCCTGATGAGGAACCTAGGAGGACCGAGAGAAGCAAGGAGAAGGATCATGATAAGCACCGCCTTGTCGATCCTCCTTTATGGTGCGCCAGTATGGGCCGACTGCATGAAGATACCATACCGAAGAAGAGAGATGGTAAAGATCCAACGAAGAGCTGCGCTGAGGTGTGTTAGTGTCTACCGCACTGTCTCGACGGAGGCTCTTTGGGTATTAGCACGTTCACCACCAATCGAGCTCCTTGCTGAGGAGAGAGCGGTAGTGTTCGAAGCAAAGAAGAGAACGACGACCAACCAAGAAGCTTTACGGGTCAAGCAGGAGGCCAGGCGCTCCTTGCTTGTAAAGTGGAAAGCAAGAATTGCCCAGAGTGAGCTGGGTACATGGACAACCCGTGTGCTAATACGCGACCTTGATGAGTGGATGAACCGACACCATGGTCAGCTGAACTTTCACCTGACGCAGGGGTTAAGCGGCCATGGCTGCTTCAACAAGTACCTTCACGAGAAGTTAAGGAAAGTTGAGCAGGCAACGTGTTCGCACTGTAACCAAGGGCGGGATGACGGACCACAACACACCTTATTTGAGTGTGAGACGTGGAGGCGTGAGCGGGACGAGCTTAGTCGGCCTCTCCAAGAGATCGGGGTAGATGAAGCGCTCGACCCGAGCAGCCTGGTACCCACCATGCTAGGTTCCAAAGAAGCATGGAACCAGGTGTCTGCATTTGCGGCCACAATCATGAAGACTAAGATGGACCAGGAATGGAATAGGCAAATGCAGAACCACACTATGGCCTTCTCAACACCTGTGTACCATCAACATCCAGATCTGCAGGAAGAAGAGGACCACGATCTTCCCTGAAGGGAGAAGAAGATGAAGAACCTCCAACAGTGACCTACTGTATTGTGTATTGTGGTGGTGTTTGTTGTTGTGAGTGTTCTTATGTTTTTGTGCGTGCCAGGGGGGCACTGCAGCTTGGCGGTTGCCAAAGCAACTTGGCAGTTGCCGAGTAGAAGAGGGGGTTTGCCTAGGAGATTCCTCCTTCACTGAAGTTATACCTGAAAGGGTCGATTCCGGTGTTGGAGGAAACAATATTAAATGCATACGCAACCCGCACCTACTCCATAATGGATGACGGGTGGTGCTGCACATGCGACACACAAGCGAATTTAGAAAAAAAAAAAAAAAAAGTATACCACTGTGATCTTATTGGCTATAACAATGCTGTGTTGTGATTGGTTCACTTCTTAGAAACTTATTCTTACAAAAATATGACATTGTGCTCTTATTGGCTAAAACATACTGCTTAGTGATTGGTTCAATCTATTGTCATAAATGCTGCGTTTCTATTGGCTACCTGGATTTCTGCCGTCTCATTGGTTGGTTCCGTTTTTCTTCCCTGGTCCAATCACCAGGCCGAATAATTTTTCGCTTTCAAATGTGATTACATTGTTCAAGTGGCAGGCTTTCTTCCTCTTGGCTTTTGCAATCTCTATTTGTTCCCAGAGTTTTCTTCTCTTTGTACGATTTTCAACATGTATGACTTCAAATATTCCCTCTCCATCGTTGTTTTCTTCGTTACAGTTTTCCCAAAGAGTGACTTGCCATCTTCTTTCTCCCTCGACGTTTTGTGCTCCTTTTTCCTGATCTCAAACTTTCTCTCAGTCTCACCGATGTAGATACCCTCGCACTGTTCACAACTGAGCTTGTGCACTCCGCTCAAGCTTTCCTTGTCCTTTTGTTGCGTCTGGTCATTGTTGATTCTCTTCACCATGGGTTGGTTATTCTGGATACCCACATTTGCGTCGTAGCCGTTGAACGCCTTTATCACCTTGTTTGTGTACTTTCCTATAAATGGTATCGATCCGGAGCACTTTCTCACTATGCCATCGTGGGTTCCTTTCTTTGTTTCCATTTTCCCAAAGACTCCACCCACCACGCCTGCACGGTAGCCATCGGCTTCTGCGATCTGCTTTACTATTTCGATCTCTTTCCTTTTCTCTTCATTGTTCTCGAGGACAGAAATTACCCGATAGCAGTAGTTCTGGATTGCCGCCAACTTGTGCCTGGGGTGGTGGTGGGAGTCATTTGGGATGATGGTGTCAGTATGTGTCGGCTTCCTGTAGATTTTGTATTCTATCCTATTGTTCTCCATTGTGAGTGTAAGGTCCAAATAGTCGATGATCTCATTGCCTTTTTCCACTGTGAATTTGATGCTCTCATTCATCGTACTCATTTCTGAAAGGAATAGATCCACCTGTCCATCAGTGCCTGACCACACAATTAGGATATCATCTACATATCTAGCTCAGTGTTTGATCGAGTTTCTGAACTTGCTGCCCTTCAATATCTTGTTTTCCATGAATATCTCCGCCAGTTTTGGTGACAGCGGTGACCCCATCGCAAGTCCCCTTTCCTGACTGTAAAACCTGTTATTAAAGTGGCAGAAACCCCTTTTTCAATATTGGTGCTCTACTTACACCTCACTCACTCATTATGAGTTCCGATAATAGTCTACGTACCTAGGCCCAGTATTTGATCTAGTTTTTAAATTTGAAAGGTAATACACTCAAACGAGTGCAGAATTACAAAAAACCATGAGGAACACAGTCACAGCCGCCGACCATCTTTGAACCCTACACCACCAAAAAACATAGGAAATAACAACGAGGTCATGATTGAACCAACGAGTCATCAAAATGTAAATCATTCTCCCAGACTGATGCAATCAATCCATCATCAGGAAAACGATGACTTCTTCGCTATTCCGATAACGAATAATTTCAATATTTTCGAGGGCCATGCCTTCTTCCTACGTGGAGAAGGACTTGAGACCCCTCTTTAAACCTGTGACCACTTCCGATTAAATGATCGGCGGATTTTGTGCACGTGGGTCAGTACTGTATAGAACTCCTTGGCATCCACGAGTTTGGTATTTATAGGGAAGAAACTTCGACTGATATTGTAATTCGCGGGTCGTATTTTTATCCTGTTGCCCATAAGGTGGCTACGTTCAATAGCTTAATTTATCGACTGACTCATATCCCCTTGAATCAGGCTGCCTTCCATAAGGAATTGGTGAAAATAAAACACCTGGCCAGAGTGGATCAAGTCAAGTTGAACATTGACTTACGTTCCGGCGGAAAGCTTCTAGAAAATACCTTGATTCTAGCCCCTCCTTCCCCGAGATTCGTATCTTCATAGTAGAAAACGTTGTACTAGACTTTGTAATGGGAGGTTGGAGCACAAAGACATGTAATTACGTGCCTTTGTGCTCCAACCTCTCATTACATCGATATGGCTCGTACTTACGAGGACAAAATTGAAATTGTAGTAGACTCTTTTTTGTGGGAAAGTTTTTCTTGCAGTTGGGTCGTGTCCTTCGCCCTTCTGGATTCCAGCCGGTCTTATACAACCCCACTACAGTTGGCCGGAAGGAGTGGAGTATATAGCGTTGCATGCAGTGATTGCCCCGAAATCTATATTATGATGACTGGCCCCCAGCTCCGAATTAGAGTGGCGGAGCACAATAAGGCGTTGGAGAGAGGTAACTTGGGTTAGTCGGCCTTCGCCGATCATTTAAGCGAAAGCGGTCTCATGCTTAAAGAGGGGTCTGGAGTCCTCTTTCAGAGAGAGAATTCGAAATTTTAAACGCACGGTCCTCAAAAATATTTAAATTATCCGACGTCGAAATAGCGAAGACGTCACCGTTTTAAACAGGTATATTCCTGATAAGGAATGGATTGAATTAGTCTTCAAGATGATTCACATTTTGATGATTCGCTCAATCAATCATGACTTCGTGATTTCCTATTGTTTTTGTTGGCGTAGCGTTCAATCGTTTTCTTTCGTTCACGCTTTGAACATGGCGTTTGGCGGCTGTGTCTGTTGTTTATAATTCTGTACTCATTTGGGTATATTACCCTTTAAAAATGTTTAACCATAAAATTCAAGAACGTATTGATTCGTTTCTAAATTTGCTGCCTTTCAATACCTTGTTTTCCATATCGTTCATGAATATCTCCATCAGTATCGGTGACAGAGGTAATCCTATCGCTATAGTCCTTTTTCCTTGTTGTAGAACTTGTTATTGAATCAGCAGTAGTTTTGGTCCACGATCTCTTCCACTATGTTGACCTGCTTTAGCCCGTTGTTTCGCGGCAGTGTAAGAAGTTCCTCCTTTGGTATGTCACATCCAAGGATACTAGTTTATCGTTGCTCTTGATTACCGCCTTATCCAATCCCTCTACCATTTTCTTTTCTTTAAATGCGAACTGGTAGTCTCCTTATTACGAGAATCTGGCGGCGATCTCCGTTATTTTGTAACATTTTGATTGAATGCTATTAATCAGTGGTCCCATCGGACGATCTGACTTGTGGAGTTTGTCAAATTTTGGCGCTACCGGGGTGATCTCGAGCGCCTCCTTACTGTATGGTACATTGTCCTCTTTCAACACGGTTTTCACCCTGTTCTAGTACTTCTGGGTCGGGTCATTCTTCAGCTCTTGGTATCCATCCTCTGTAATAATGTATGACTGCACTTTTTGTGTGTAGTTGTTCTTTTCCATTGCCTTTGTCCCGTCCGCCTTTGTCAAGATCAGGTTGTTCTGTCGGATTTTCTATAGATTTGTGACCTTCCTCTGCATGTTGTTCGTGTATAATATTTGCCACTTTGGGAATTTTAACGAGATCGAAACGGATGTCAAGGATATGGATTAAAAAATAGGAAGAAAAGACCCAAGTTCGAGATAAGTACCCTGATGGGATTCATGCAAAAAAAGGGGTGAATTACGTGGACTGAAAGTATTTCACAAAGATGGGAAGATTCGGCTCTTGAGCCAAGAAAGAGTGTAGTAACGGAGAGGAGGAACACTTATCACCTTAGCGCGGAGGTTGAGATAAGGGCTAGTGCGTAGTGCGCCAGGGGTCAATCCCAGCCCAGAAAATTGAATAGAGTCCTACAATTTTTTTGAAGTTCGTTTGGTTAGAGCGGCTGTAAATTAGAGAAGCGTAATCAAGGTAGGAACGGATTAGACTATTGTAGAGGTGGAGAAGGAGTTTGCAAAAATTGTTGTTTTTGTTTCTCGGTAGAAGTCATATTCTGAACTTCACGACACCATCGATATCATAAGAGTTTTTTTACTACTCGCTGAGGGCGCATTCCTGCATTTATTCACTTTGCAAGAAATAGTTTGAATGTAATTCTTTCTAAGAAGTGTATTCACTTGGTTTTTCCGTGACGCTATCGATGTGTAATTATTTCAATGAGAATTATGATGCAGGAGATGTGACGCCGATAGTTTTGGAAATTTGTCTGGACGCAAATTAATGTGTTTTCGAACGGAATAGGATAGCAGTGGATGTGGAATGAAAAATACCGAGGAGGGTAGAAGGTTAGCAGTCGCAAATTATCTATGAATGTTTATAATGGGAGCGGGGGCTCGGTTACACCGCACAGCTACGAGCGCCAGCCGAAGTGAAGTTCAAAATATTCTTCCCCGCATTCTTGAAAAATCATAGAATGATGACAACTGCAGAAGTCTCCATGAACCGAGCAAAAGTTTGTGGATAAAAATTTCGTGGGCATTTTCCTTTGAAAATATTTAAGATTATTTTGAGTAATTTTCTCATCATAATTACATTACAAATCTCTGTTTTATCTTCGATTCAAGGTAAATAAAGACGTTTATCAAAATTTTACAAATACCCTTTAATATTGAAAACCTGAAGCTCGTCCGGTTAATTTTATGAACTATGTACTGTATGTTAATGGAGCCGTGCAGGTGATCTGATTTATGGGTGTAATTTTAAAAGATAAAATCAGTAACATTATCGTAACACTTTTCAATGACGTCAACCAGCATATTTCATCACATCATCGAGAGTCCCTTTCCCGAGATTCAGAGTGAATTTGCATTTCTCGTGAAGCTCGGAATTCCTTTAAATCTCACTCTTCTAACCTATAGATTTGGAGCCTTAAATTTTTCGAGTAACATCTCTCGAAACTCGATGACGATATTTTCAAGATTGTGAGCTTGAAATTCTCGGGTAGGAGCCACTAATTGATTGATGTACACAAATTCTTGAGACCAAGCAAAAACCGGTAGGGCTATAGAAAAAAAAAAAGAGGGCCTGGATAAAGTTCGGTAAATTTGGTTGGAATTCGCAAAATCTTTGCCTTTCCAGTCCTTGAATAAGTCTGGGCCTGAAACTTTCACCGTCACAGTTAAATCCTTAAAAAAATTGACAAGAAACTGTGGTTTTTGCGGTGGGGATGAAGAAAAGAAAGGCAACTTCAAGAAAGACAACTGAAGAGGATGATAGACACATTGTCCAGAAAATTTTCAGGTTAAATCAGCTTATCTTTTGCTACAGACCTTGAGGATGCGGAGGAGGATGATGATATAGAACGGGTAATTCGTGAAACAGCTTTATCCTTGTTTCTTTGACTGCAGAAACGCATATCAGAATGTGTATCTTGCAGAAAAGAAAACCAGTGGCGTGCTCAGCGATTTCCTACGGAGAGGAATTGCTTAAAGTGGGGGCTGAGGGGTATTTGCCCCAAAAATTATTTATATACAAACGTGAGACCGTCATAACGGAGGGGATGTTGAAAAAATCTTCTGAGGAGGGAGATATAGTCATATAATATGAGTTGAATTTTACAATAGATGTTCCACAATTTTATCAATCAATTGAACTACAAATTGTATTTTGCTTGACAGGTGTAATTCATTCTTACTTCGAGGAGAGCTTCAAAAATGATAGTCGATCAAAGTAAGATTTTCTCAACTTTTTCGCCCGAGTAAAAATCAATTTTTCGACATTTTTATTACATTTCACGCTTTATTTTCGTAGGAGTGAGTCTTTTCTTCATTTTTGGTTCGTTATGTATCGTTCTTGGCTGTTTACTCGTTCAATTCCGCCCCAAGGAATTCATGATAAATTATGTAAGTTTATTCGATCATAAAATTTTTTATTATTGTCATAAATCGTAGTTTATGTCATCTTATTTCTCACTCATTGTCATAATTAGCTACTTTACTCATATCATTTTTCGATTCGTAATCAAGAAATATATTGCATTCTAGATCTTCTCATTCCGTCAAGGTGGCGAAATGTTCAAATGGTGGCTCAATTCCAGTGAGGCCAATGTATACTTGAAAGCTTACGCTTTTAACATCACCAATCCTATCGAGTTCATGTCGGGCCAAGAGAAAATGAAACTACAAGAGGTTGGCCCGTTCATTTACAGGTGAGAGAAAAAAAAAAAGTCATTACACTTCCGCCAAGAACTAAAAACACTGCATGCTGGACTCCAGCCAAAAATTTCATAATTACTCGAACGATGTGTACGAGTACACGCTTAAAGTTCACTTTATGCGTAATGTTGCATGCAATCACTGTACGTTGACGATGAATAAATTTTGGGTTTTTTCATGATCCATAACATGCGTCAAATTTTCAAGATTACAAAGAGCTGATTACGTTTTTTCTTTTTTTATATTTTTCTGTAGAGAAATAAATACACAAGAAGAAGTTGTTTTCAACGAAAACGGGACGGTTACATCGAAACCGAAGTACGAAGCAGTTTGGGAGCCTGAGCTGAATGAACTCGATGAAAATGTTACTTTGTATGTGCCAAATGTTCCTATGCTTGTAAGTAAATTCAGCATTTTTTGTAGACACGATCCTAATTCTACTGCAGTTCCAAGAATCATCTGTCAAAAAGCCTATTCATACTTTAGATTGATAAAGTGGGTGGTGGAAAGTTCATTTCCCTGCGTTTGTTATTTTCTACATTAGGGCAAATATATTCTTTTTTTTTTTCGAGATCAAAAAGAAAACGAAACTCTGAAGAACAAGGATATAAAGGTGTAGGTACACAATTAATTTTTGATCTTCGAGATGATTTATGTTTTTAAATTAACATATCGACTAACCCCAGGTGGCAAAACACACTATCATAGATCCCCTATAGTGGATTTGGCTTCGGTGACAAATCGAATTATTTTTTTTGAGAATCTGTAAACACAAACCAATTCTATTCTCTTACTGTGACTCATTTTAATGTTATGCGCAGAAATTTTCTTCATCTTTCTGGTCACTTCAGAATGAGGTATGATTTGCTGATGATTTAGAATCACATTAGTCACCTATAATATTTATAGGTACAGGATTTTTAGAGAGTGAAATTTTACCTCCTGATTCGCTTAACCACACATTTGTAAATTCACTAACTCGACACTTTAGCATCTTCATCATGGCCCTGTAGATATCAGATTGTGAGTTCATATAATTATTTGTATCCCTCTATGGCTGAAGCTTGTTAATTGCAGTTTATTTTTTACTTTAGAAACCCTTCTACCAGCAGTCCTACTTAACCTTACTTTATCTTTTATTTTTCTCCCGAGAAATCTGTTACAGTAGACCGGTAGATAAACAGTTTGATAAAAAACGAAAAATGTAGATCAAAGGTTTTTTCGTTGACAAGCGTTGGGCTCGCTGTCCTTATGACATGGTAAAAAACTCACCACCCGTGACCTCCCACCAAAAAAACGGTGGGACAATTTCATTTCACGAATGAAATATGTCTATATCATTCATAACCCAGCACCAGATATCGACCCAGACTCTGATGTTCACAACTTAGTCGTAGCACGCAATATTCACTATGATATAAAAAAAATTTTCTGGTATAGCCAAATAAATGAAAATCATGTTCCATGTCTTTTATATTTTATCAGTCATCTTGAAATATTTCAGTCTAGGCTTCTACTAGGTCAAGTGTTCGTGAGATATTATTCGTTTACCCCTTTATCTATCTTGGCGTCGTATAAGTCTTTTATGAGAAATATGAGGTAGCGCGAACTCGCTCCGCTCGTTCGCCCCCTGTCTCGCTATTGTATTGGAATGGTATGAGACAATTCAAGTCTAGGGGACTTGGAAAAATTTCGACTATCCAGCCTTTATTTATTTAATTATTTTATTCTTTTATTATTTTATTATTTCATTATTTAATATTATTTATTTATTTATTTATTTATTTATTTATTTATTTATTTATTTATTTATTTATTTTATTTATTTATTTATTTATTTATTTATTTATTTATTTATTTATTTATTTATTATTAATTCTTCTACTAGGTCAAGTGTTCGTGAGATATTATTCGTTTACCCCATTACCTATCTTGGCGTCGTATAAGTCTTGTATGAGAAATATTTTGAGGTATCAACTTTCGTGGGGCGAGCGAGCGATCTCGCTGTTGTATTGGAATGGTATGAGACAATTCAAGTCTAGGGGACTTGGAAAAATTTCGACTATCCAGCCATATATGATAGGAAGAGGGACTTGGAAAATTTTCTAATTATTAATTATAATAATTATTCAATTATTTATTTATTTAATTATTTAATTATTTAATTATTTAATTATTTAATTATTCAATTATTTAATTATTTAATTATTTAATATTATTTATTTATTTAATTATTTAATATTATTTATTTATTTATTTATTTATTTATTTATTTATTTATTATTAATTATTACGAGTTCGCCCCCTGTCTCGCTGTTGTATTGGAATGGTATGAGACAATTCAAGTCTAGGGGACTTGGAAAAATTTCGACTATCCATCCATATATGATAGGAAGATGGATTTGGAAAATTTTCTAATTATTAATTATATTAATTATTTAATTATTTAATATTATTTATTTATTTATTTATTTATTTATTTATTATTAATTATTACGAGTTCGCCCCCTGTCTCGCTGTTGTATTGGAATGGTATGAGACAATTCAAGTCTAGGGGACTTGGAAAAATTTCGACTATCCAGCCATATATGATAGGAAGAGGGACTTGGAAAATTTTCTAATTATTAATTGTATTGATTATTTATTTATTTAATTATTTAATTATATTAATTATTTAAATATTTAATTATTAATTAATTAATTATTTATTATTATTACGCGGGGTGTACTCGCGAATTTCTGAATCACCCACGGGGTAGAGATTTTCTAATTATTAATTATATTAATTATTTAATTATTTATTTATTTAATTATTTAATTATTTATTTATTTATTTATTTATTTAATTATTTAATTATTTAATTATTTAATTATTTATTTATTAATTAATTAATATAATTATTTATTATCATTACGCGGTGTGTACTCGCGAGTTTCAAAATCGGGGTCCGGCGAGAGAAAAGACATGGAACATGTCAATAATGGAGTGTGTCTGGGAAGGGAAATCCTCTCCCAGATGGTGCGTTTGCGATACATCCTTCCATCATATATTCCGCTTGCGTTCATATCTCTTCTCGCCATTCTTTTATTGCTAAGCCTTAGCGTTCCCTCTTCCATAATTCTTTCACAACCCTCTCCACATAGTCCAGGTCTTGGATAACGTCTTCTGTCATGTTGCCTGGTCTTCCAGTCTTAAGCTAGGGACCTGCTAGCATGACATACTCGGCAGTTTGTGCTTTCTATCCGCATGGTCTCTTTGCGGTTCCTTTTCTTTTGATTTGAAGAGCAGTCATATCCTGTCAATGCCTGCGTCAAATAGAAATTGAGTGTACTTTCTTCACACGACGAAGGAGTATAACCAGGTTTCAAGTTCCCACTCCGATTTGTTTGTCGATATCTTCTTCAATCACCTTACAAGTCTAGCGTTGACATAGTATTCGGGCAATTGCCTCCCATCTCTTGGATTTGTACAGAATTGATCTCCCTAATATCGTATATAATCTAGAGAAGGTGCTTAAATAATGGTTGAGGCTAAATGTAAAACTGTTCTGTAGCTTCGTGCAATGTAGTTACGTATCTGCCTGCCAATTTTCCGGATGGACTCGCTTATTGTCTTCAATACCAGCTTATGGAGCATTATTTTTCATACCAAATTATTATAAAATTTTGTATCTTGAAAGATGATATAAAATATTCTTAATACTTTTTAGCTTTTCTCATTCAACTACTCAATATATTTTTTTAGTGGAGTTTGGGATCAATGATGACTCCTAGGTATTTCAGGTGGTTTCTTTATGCCTCAATTTTGACTTGAATGGTCCTTCTAAAGTCTATGTCTTGCATAGAGGCAAAAATTTCGTTTAAATATATAATGTTGGTTTTCCCTATATTGAGACGTAGTCCAATTTCCTTGAGCATGGCTGTGATTCTGCCCAACTTATTCTGGACTATCTTAATTTCGCTACCATAGCAGGCAATCAAGGGTAGATTGTCTGCAAAAACGGCGTGCATTTCTTTCGAATCTTTTATTATTTGCCATATTCTATAAGGATCCTGAGATACTTCTTTGAGACAGCCGCCAGTTGTCTCCGATTTTCATTTCTTTTCCCTCTGCTACAGTCCGGCTAAATACGAGTATGTAACTAATTACAATGAGATACGCAGGGCATCAGATTTTTCTTTCCAAGAAGATATTGATTATAGAGCTATGTCTGACGTACAGTGAAATACCAACCTTGTCATACCGCCTTTTTTTATCTTCCCAAAATTCCTGACGAAATCAGTGTTCTGCACTGTGCCCATCCATAAGGCCAAACTGCGCACAGCATTTTCTGGGCTATAGCAGCTTTGATGAGTTTGCCAACACAAGGCAATAAAATCAGTGGTCTATAAATACTAGCAAGTTTCTACCCTGTTTCCTTGCCCGAGCTTTCAAGATCATCGTCACTTTCCTAAACACCTTGTGCTTGAGTACGTTGTCGATAATGTATGTAAGTATCTCTGGATGTTTTGTGTGCAGCTTTCAAGTGTACCAGGGGCTGACCGAGGTCAGCAATGTCTTCCTGAGAACCGAAAATTATCCTTTAATGACGTCATTCTCTCATTTGAAGCCCTCTAAAGCGTGTAATTTATATTATTCAGTAAATTAGTCAAACTTTTTGCTTCGGTGGCGTCACATCCATTTATTTGTCAATTTTCTTGAATCCTTTTCTGCAGGAATTTTAGCTGAAAATCTTTCCCTGATGACGTCAAAATCTTCCACTGCTTCTTATATCTGAATAACTTGTCTGGAAATCCCTCTTTTCATAATCAATTTTTTTTTTTTAATACCACGGACAACGTCATATTCTGATGATACCAAGTTTTGTAAATTTTCTCGAAGTCGCACTTTTTTGATATTAGTAAGTTCTTCCTTGATGGCAATTAAAACCAAAATTCTCATCCGATGACGTCATTTCCTCCTGTCAAGCGCTCCTCTAGCTTGTAATTTTTTGTAATTTCCTAAATTATACGATATCAAAGATGGCGTCTACTTTAATGGCGTCATATCCTTCTGTTTGTGATTTTTTGAAGATTCTCCTCTCTATGAATTCAAACTAAAAATCCTCCCCTTATGACGTCATACGGTCCAAACATATTAGATGGAAAAATTGTGTAAATTGGAGGAAATAGAGGTAAGCTGAAATTTGGTAGATGTAGTTCTCTTACCATAAGTCAGACTCGATACAATGCAAGCGTCGCTCCCAGTGGCAAAAACGTGTGGTCCTGAATGGCTTTTTGTGATTTTCTGGGTAAATATCGGTTTTTGAAGACAAAAATTTTAGAAGTCAGAAAATACATAAAAAATTTTCTGTTAAAAATTTCTGTGTAATATCCGTAGTCTGTGTTTAGTGAATAGAGGCAGATGTGAACTTGTACCTATTATACCTATCAAAAAGGACAATAAAGATACTTTTCCTCTGTACAGCTTGAAACATCTTGCCAAGTCTTCTGATGACGTCGAGGTTCGAGCTCACGATATTTCCGAATTCCTCGTTTAGAGGGGCTCAGCTAGAAATTTTTACATTCTCCACAGACCTGTTGAATAGTAAAAGGGCACCGCAAGAAACTTCGGCCCTCAACAGGCATCAAATTCCTGCTTCTATTTGCTCACTATCTTCATAGTTTCTGCCAATCACCAGTTTTTACAGTTTTTCGCTTTCAAAATATAAATTTTCCTATTTTACATTCTTAATTTATCTCTGGTATCTCAGCTTTCCCAATTTTACAAGTTCTTTCCCTATGCCGACTATTTCTCTTCATTTTTGTATTTTTCAAACCACGCTGACCATCTTCATCATTGATGGGTTGTCTTCAATTCTCATAGGTCTTAAGATTTTTAATTGATCTCGTAACCTTGTGTTGTTAGTTGGTTTCCCAACCATGGGATAGATCTGGGGCAATTGGTTTCTCTTTCCAGCATTTGGAAAATTCTCGCCTTCTTCTCTTGTGGTCATTTTCCTCTAGAATCCTTCTTACAAGTTTTTTTTCGATCGGACTCACCTTTTGCGGGGACGAGTTTGTAATTATGACTTTCCATGGTGACGCCGGCTACGGCTGCCTTGTTCTCATTTCCTTCTATAAGGTCTGACCGACTTCTATTACAATTCTTACTGTTAAATTTTCCACGAATTTATTTTCGAAGTTTACCCAATATTTGTTCATAATATTGATGTATTTTTCCTCCCATTTTTAGTGAGTAACAAAACGTCATTATGGGAAGATTATATTTTTATTTCTTTTGTTAGCCAAAATTACGGTTTTTAATAGTCGTTAAAAAAAAGGGAGTCTGGCGAAGGTAACAAGTTTAACAGAGATATTTCAAAGTTCTACGTAAAGATGTAATCATTTTACGATTCGGGCAACTTCAGAGAAGTGTGACTTTCAACAACTATTTGTATTTCAATCTTGATAAAAAAAAACCTATTAGATCTGATCAATCGACAATTATTTCGATGTGCGCACCCACTCGAAATTGAGGTGGAAATTGCAGTAAACGAGATGCGAATTATGACGCGAAGGAAAGCATTATTATTGATAGTAATTAGTTTCCAACGGTCATAGGAGAGTTCGTAAAATTTTAGGCGTGTTCTTAGGAATTAATAAAAATTTCAACAAATATCATTAATTCTCTGTTCCATGTCGCAAACACAATGATTCAGAATAAAAATTTATTCAAACGAATAATAAGTTACTTATTCGCAGGGATTTACATTAACACATATCGTGACATCGTATGATGACTCTTACGTTTACGTGTGCACATACTCGTAATTCTATCTTTGTTCTTACACCATTAACGTAATTCTAATTTTCCCTTGAATTCGGTGAAATGTCTTACTTATAATGTTTGTTTAATGTTTCAAAATTTTATAGCTCTGCGAAATGAGTCAATATTAAACTAGGAAAGAAAAAAAGGGCTAAACCTAGCATATAACTTTATGACCCCGGTGTTTTTCTCCTTAAACGTAGATAAACGCTTCGAAGAGTGTTTTTCTTTCGTTTCATTTTACCTTTTTCTGGAACTTCTGTAAACTTTACTGCAAAAATTATTTTTCATATTGTGTATCAGGACTATGAAACAAGTAGGCCTACCAGTCCAAGGCTGTGCAATATTTGAACCGTGGAACGAAATTAATTTAGTTTGATAATTTTTCCCCTATTTTAGTCGTAAATAAGGAATTTACTCATCTGTCAACTTTTTTTTTTTTTTTAGATAAAATGAAAACTTGAAAGAATTAGATTACCTACGATAGCACAAGCTTTAATAACAACAGAAAATAAACTGAGAGAAGATTTTAATACCAAAATTCTTCATTTGTTGCGAACCAATTTTTCCCATTCTATTTGGGAAAAACAAAATATTATTAGTTCATTGATGAATATGAAATAAAATTATGTACCGGTAATTGAAGGAAACGAGAGATAGACGTGAATAGGAAAAACAAAGATGGTAGTTGGATAGAATGATCAGGGAAGTTAGTATCTCACTTCGAATTTGTCTGTTAGCCAAATTACATTGACGTTTACCTACTTTTATGGCCTAAAATTTGAGGAATCTACTCTTATCCTATTTATCGTTCGAAAAAAAGAAGAAGAAAACTCTCGAGTATCAAATGACAAGTCAAAAACTATAATAATTATGAGGGAGGAAACTTGAAAATATCTTGACTAAAAACCAGAAAGAGGGAGCCTGGCTGAGCTCTTGGATTTGAAAATCGCGGGTGCCTCCGCTTCCATTGCACTATGCAATCATCCGGGTTTTTTTTCTGAGTCTCCTTCCTATAGACAGCTTGTGACTTGAATTTTTTCATGTTCTTCTATTTTTGAGACTTTTCCTTAATCGAAATCAGCCCTCGGAATTTGTAAAAGAAGCACGTGGACGGTTTTTTGTCCTCCGAACTCAGGCTCTTTTCTTTTTAATTGAAAACTGCAGATCTCAAATTTCGATTGAGGCTCTCTCTCTATGTTGATTTAAGCTAAAATGTGACGACTTCTGAGAGAACCGGGCTTAGGGTGAAAATCATAAAAATCGATTTTTCGTTAAAATCTTGTAGAGGACACTTCCACGAGTCCAACGCGACCTCAAGCAACCTTCTAACTTGAAAACTCATCGAGATGTAGACGTTCGAAGTCAAAACTTTGAAGAAGGTAAATCGGATTTTTTTCGTTTTTCGGCTGTATCTCGAAATCAACTTTTTCACCCTAAGCCCGGTTTTCTCAGAAGTCGTCACAAATATTTTGTGGTTTACAAAAACGTGAAACCTTACAAAGGTCATTACGATTTTCCTTCAGCTACACTTGGTTAATATTGTATCATCTTATTATATAATCCAGTAAAATTAGCTCGTATTTTAAAGGTCACAAGAAACAACATACGGTACAGAAGCAAAACTCGGGAACATTGTTAGGAACCCTTTCTTGAGTCTTTTCCCAAGATTCCCCAAGCTTGTTTTTGAACAGCTTTTAAGCGGATAAAAAGTCAGTCATTCACAGTTCATTAAGCACAAAGCCAGTCAAAAGGAAGCGCTGAATCCGTTTAATTAAGATATTCATTTTCCAAAAAAAAAAAAAAAAAAAAAAAAAAAAAAAAAAAAAAAATAATAATATTTCAAGTTGGAGGCTGGTATCCTCTACAGAAATAACGAAGCTCCAATTCTCCTGATTGTTTCAAACCAAGTTTTTCCAGAGACCGAAAGCCAAGACAGAGACAAACTAGAGAATAGGGATCTTCCATCATCTTGACAGAGGTTTCTCCGAAAAATTATCGTTTCCAAAAGGGATGGGTACTCGAAAGTTGACCATAGGTACCCGAGGTGTTGTCAGAGAAAAAAAAAAGAAAAATGGTGGTCCACTGTTGAGTTATGCTGGACTTGAAAAAACTCACGAGTTCCTTAAGGGAGTTGAAGAAAAGGTACATAGTCAACCTTTTTTCTATGGAAAATAAGGGGAACTCAGAAAAATTTCGACTTCTGACCTATATATCATGGGAGAAGGAAATTATAAATTGGTTGGAGAATTTTTCAGGACCACACGTAGGCGAAAATAAGGCCTTGTCGACACTGGACTTTTCCTTAATACAGGACAAAAACTTTTTGTTTTTTCCTTTAAAATTATCGCATGGGTGCGGTGGAAACTCTATTGGCCTCTCGTGTGATTTTATTGCATTCATCCGGTATACGTAGAATTGTTTAAAATGCGTCCAACGCACGGTAAGCTAGCCGAACCCCACAAACGATTCCCCAAATGAACCCGCAAACGATCCCGCAAATTAGGCCACATTCTATCTGTTTTAACCAGAGATGAGAAGCGATTCGCGAAGCGCTTAAACTTTTGCTTAAGCTCAAAAGTTTTTCCGAAATTTCATCAGCTTAGCTTCTGCTTTTTTTTGCTCATCATTAGCTTTTCTGCTTTCGGCTTTTGGCTTATTTTTCGACACTATACTAGAAAACTCCGCTTAGAACAATCAGGAGAATTGGGTCTTTGTAGTACCTTTGTAAGTACCTATTCTCCAGTTTGTGTTCATCCTACTTTATGACTGGGTACATTCAGCTTGTAACAAGAGAATTGGGGCTCTGTCAAGATGATGGAAGATAAACAAGAAAGAGGAATACTCCACGTCGGAATATTCCTCTTTCTTGTTTAGTATGGATAGCCGTAACTTAAAGGAACGGATTCGTTTAATGATGGAAGATCCCTATTCTCTAGTTTGTGTCTGTCTTGGCTCTCGGTCTCTGGAAAAACTTGGTTTGAAACAATCAGGAGAATTGGAGCTTCGTTATTTCTGTAGAGGATACCAGCCTCCAACTTGAAATATTATTTACTTTTTTTTTTTTTTTTTTTTTTGGAAAATGAATATCTTAATTAAACGGATTCAGCGTTTCCTTTTTGACTGGCTTTGCGCTTAATGAACTGTGAATGACTGACTTTTTATCCGCTTAAAAGCTCTTCAAAAACAAGCTTAAACTTCGACTTGAGCTGTGACTGGCTTAAACTTCTCATCTCTGGTTTTAAGTGAGCTACACCCATCTTTGTATACGTTCTGAATAATTTCTATCATTTTCCCTGTTCACTCATTGATTTAAGAAAAATAATAATAAATAAATATGTAAGGACCTTTTTTTAGGATTTCACAAAAAGCAATTTTTATCTGAACACTTTTTCTCTAAAATCATTTGTTCACTAGTTGGAGCTGGAAAATATAAAAATTACCCCCGTCGCACCGCCTAGGGAAAAAAGCTCCACTCGGAATTTTTGGGATACTTGGGAAGAGACTCACGAGAGGGTTTCTAACAATTTTCCCAAGTTTTGCTTCTGTACCACTTGCTGTTGATTACAATGGCTAATTTATTCCTGAATTATCAGACAATCTACGTACCAGACCGACGACCCCGGAATTACCTGTATTATTCATGAAACGCTGAAGAACATTCCTTAAAATGTCAACATACGATTGAATGCTTCGATAAATATTATTATTAACGTCAACAGAAATGTTGCGACGATGAAAACTAGTAATACAGTTCAGACACATCTGTTTCTTATTGCAGTCCTTAGCCAATAAGGTTGTAACCGAGCATCCACTATTGGAAATACCGACGAATACGCTCATCTATCAAACGAACAGCCAACCTTTACAGCAGATGACGTGGCGCGAGTACGGATTCGGGCAAGACAATCCGCTAGTCTTCCTGGGTCACACATTTTTTCCGAGTTGGTTACCGCTAGAGAAACTTGGATTCATAAATTTGGTTCGTTGCATTCAAATTTATTACATTAATTTAGAACGTATATTTCCTCGATTTCATTTTTCGCGGAATATGACTCAATTTTATTATTACTGCTCCAGAATGGAAAAAGAAAGCTTACTCGATAATCCTGAATGCTTTTGAAGAAAAGGAAGGACGAAAGAGGAATCATAAGCCATGACACTAAACTGATCTCTCTTTTTTTTAAATATTTCTTTCAATTCTTAAGACTTAAAACGCGGGGTTTCATTCAATTTCAACGCCGAGGGATTCAAATTGGGTTTGTGTAATTCAGAACGGCCAGCGCTAGCGAAAACATGATAATCAACAGTCGGCGCAAAATTTTAATGAGAGAGGAACTTGAAGTGGTGAAAATTTTGTTATCCTTATTTTTCCGTTGAATGGCTTCATTTACGACTTATTCTGAGGTAACTCAATTGATCTTCGACGTTTTCGACTTTGTCGACTGTGCCGCTCCTAGCGAACAATCGGCTCAAAATAGAGTAGAAATCGGATATAACGATGTCCAAGGGATCAAAATTTCAATCGTTAAATCCAATCTATCGTTAAAAGCGATAGGAATTATGATTTTTCTATGGCAGGCAGGACTCGCTAATTTGATCGTTGTAAGCGGTAAATCGCTAAAAGCGGTATCTTTATAATAGTGATTTCTAGTGTAAACGGTCGATGAAAGAATACATGAAACTGACACGCGTATAATCGGGCTTCGTAACGCTAGCGTCGCGCTGCGTTTCTATAGAATGGGTGGGGGGGGGGAGGTTGTATGCGGGAATTGAACTGAGGTGGTAAATGGGCTGAAAAAACTTTTGAATGAAGTGGATCTGGACTTTTGACATCTCACACAAAACCCTTGTTTCCGCTCCATTCAAGAGTTCTTCCAAGTTTTTCATTTTTCTCCCTTTGTAGTCCAGTCAAATCAGACTTTAAAAAAAGACGAACCTGGCACTATCCTCCAGCGTAGATTTTTTTGCGCATATTTGTCAGAAATGATCGTCACAAGAACTCCAAAGAGTTCACGACCTGAAAGTGTAGTGCTTTTTCCCCCATGGGGCCGAACGTCCGACAGAAATCAGTTTTTTCGATTTTTCTCGCGAATCAAGCATTTTATAATAAAAATACCTCAGTACAAAAATAATCCTCACCAAATTTACAATAAAAACATATTCTTGTCATTTTTTGATTAACCCAATGAAAATTGAGTAAACACGCCCTCAAAATGACTCCCGCGAACAGCAATTTTGATGAAAAGGCGTGAAAACGCCGAAAAACGCGGTTTTTTCAATTTATCTCGTAGACCGTAGATCCTACGAAAAAAATACCTCAATACAAAAATGATCTACGTGAAATTTCCTAGGAGATGTACTCTTGACAATTTTTAATTAGCGCAATATGACGCGCAAATAATGCGCGCAAAAATCGACGAAAGCGGAGTGTAACGCAAAATGGTACACAACGCTTTCGTTGATTTTTGCGCGCATTATTTGCGCATCATATTGCGCTAATTAAAAATTGGCAAGAGTACAACTCCTAGGAAATTTCACGTAGATTATTTTTGTATTGAGGTATTTTTTTCATAGGATCTACGGTTTACGAGATAAATTGAAAAAACCGCGTTTTTCTGCGTTTTCACGCCTTTTCATTAAAATTGCTGTTTCTCGGGAGTCATTTTCAGGGCGTCTTTACTCAATTTTCATTGAATTAATCAAAAAATGACAGGAATACATTTTTATTGTAAATTTGGTGAGGATTATTTTTGTACTAGGATATTTTCATTATAAAATGCTTGATTCGCGAGAAAAATCGAAAAAACCGATTACTGTCGGATGTTCGGCTCCCTGGGGGAAAAAGCACCACACTTTCAGGTGATGAACTCTCTGGAGTTCTTGTAGCGATCATTTCCGACAAATATGCGCCAAAAAATCTATGCTGGAGGATAGTGCCAGGTTCATGTCTGATTTTGACTGGACTATTTACCGCCATTCAGCAGAAGTACCATTATTACTGGACGAATCGCTTGCGTTGTTAGCAATCCTCCTGAATAATGAGGTACCTACTCGGGAATAGGAAGGTCGACTCGATAAGAACAACAGTGGAGTCTTTGCTACACAGCTATGCACGTCTGGGCCATGACCGTACAATTTGAAAAAATTTTGACATTAAACAACACACTAATCGTTCCACCAAAAGCCTCATCATTTGAAACACTTATTTGGGACATTCAAAAGGTATAAAACGTGATATTTTTTCATTTGGCCTTGTTTTTTTGTACGTTAATTTCCCAGTCAACAGCCCAGTTGAGGAATTTTCCAGTCGATATTGATGGTATGCCTTGCCGAAACAACTGTGGCAAGGAAGAACAGGGTAAACTCAGGCCCTAGAAGCAGTGACGCATTGGATCGAGTCCGCCAGACTAGAACTAGCAGTAGGAAAGACGGAGGCCATAATTCTTATTCACAACCCATCGAAAGCTCGATCCATCCTTTCATTTGCATACAAGGTTTGAAAACCACGACCACAAAAGTTAATGAGTGTTTAGGTATCTGGTACGACTCATAGCTGAGCTTTAGGAACCATTTTTTGGTGACAACGGAATAGGCGGGCAGAATAAAGACCTACGTAAACCGCCGATAACGCACCGAGGAGTACCGAGAGAAGAAGGAATAAGATTAGTAACGCATTGTCGATCCTCCTGTATGGTGCTCTAGTATAGATCAACGCAATGAAGATAGCCTGTAGATGGAGTGATATGAAAAAGATCCAACAAAGAGCTGCGTTGAAGTATGTTAGTGCCTACCACACTGTCTAGCAAGTTCACCATTTATCAAGCTCTTTGCTGGAAAGAGAGCGGTGCTGGTGTTCAAAGCTAAGAAGAGGATAGGGACGGGTCAAAAGGTTTTACGGATCATGCGGGAGACCGGCTGCTCTTTGCTTGAAAAATTTCTCAGAGTAAGTTAGGTAAATGGACGACCCGTGTGTTAATGCGCGATCTTGATGGGTGGATGAATTGAGATCATGGTCAGCTGAAATTTCACCTTACGCTGGTGTTGAGTGGCCATGGCTGCTTCAACAAGTACGAGGAAAGTTGAGCAGGATTGCGATCAAGGGCGGGACACCTTATTTGAGTGTGAGGTGTGGTGATGTGAGCGGGGCAAGCTTATTCGGTCACTGCAAGTCGAGATTGAGGTCGATGAAGCGCTTGCTCCGTAGCCTGGAAGCCACCATGCTAAGTTCCGAAAAAGTATGGAACCAGGTGTCCGCATTTGTAGCTACAGTCAAAGATGGGCGCGGAGTGGAATAGGCAAATGCAGATCCACACAATTGCCTATTCATCATTTGTGTATCTTTTCATATACAGACGAAACTCCGTACAAAGAGGACCCGCATTGGGGTATGAAGACAGGAAAAGTGCCAGAAAAACATAGCTAAAGTAGTAAAACAACACCGACTTCCGTTAACACAATGAATTTTGCGGTGACCAGGAATTTTGATAGCTCGGCTAGTTCTCATCCAAGAACTCCCGTATCTCAAAATCTGCTCGTCGTTGTTTGAAAAATAATTTGAGGCCCTGGAGCTTGAATAATACTATCGTATATCACGTCCTTATTCTGATTTTTGCATAAAATATGACCTACTTCTATCCTCTTAACCTTTTATTGTGATTAATTCATGCATTTCCTGCGAATGATATTATTCAAATGGGAAATCAAATTGTGTAATATTTAAACTAATTTTTTTTGTACATCACTTTTTTGAGATTGCGAGACCGTGTACATTTTTAACATTCTTCACATCGCCAAAAAAAAAATCGCGTTTGTAGAGGCAAAACGTACGTAGGATTTCCTGAATTATGAATATTCGACGTCGAAGGTTGACCAATATTAGAAAAAACGCGAGTAAGCAAAGAATTCGATTAAATCATTGATAAGTACGAATATTTTAATTTCAATATTTCTCTCCTCCGATAGCCAAAGGCTAATAGCGAACGCAGCTTGATGCATTTTAATCACTCCTACTCGTAATAAATCAGGTTAAGATTAAATTGCGACACATTACTAATATCTATAGAATTTTTTTGCCGCTCATTGGTCATTAATTTTGGTTTTAGGCTGTAAATTACAGTGAATATACGCGGTAATAAGATGCCTAACCGTTTGGAAATGACGTTGAAAAGAAAATTTACAAATTGAGATAAGCGTATCGTACGTCCCTTCGAGGCGAAAATTGACAAATGGACGAATTACGTGTCGGGTTTTATATTATGGTCTATATAATATCGCCGACGTGAAATATTTATCGGTACCTACGATTATTTCTAATCGTCGAAAATACTATCCAAGTTCAATATTTCCGATGAGACACTTTTTTTCCCTTGCGGATCAAGTTGTCACCCATCCATATTACCTTGGCATTTTAAGAGAAAGACAAAAAAAAAGTAAGAATATTTTCTTAACAATTTCGCGATGAAATAATCGTGGAATACGGATTGAGTAAAAAGAACAGGAAGATCGAGTAACGAATAAAAATTTTAAAATTACAAGACGATAATCAAAATTCACGTTAATTCATGACCTTAAAAATAGTCGTTTTATTACTTTTACTCGGCGAAAAATTTTCGTATACTAACCGCATTCGGCGAGGGAAAAAAAGTATAACCTATTCGTATTGGAGGTTACGGCCTAACAATGATGCTCTCAGAGGATCAAATTAGTCACTCCGATGAAGGAAAGGAGCATTCATACGATCGTGATAATGCACGCACGTCGAATTAAGAACTTGTTTATTTAGTGCTAGCGTCAAAGAAAAATTACGAGGAACGGATAAAAAAAGGTTTTTTTTTTTCCTTCCAGAAAGATGAACCGACATGAATTTAGAGTTAACACTCGTAGAATGTACGTGTTACCATATTTTTTGAAATCGATTCAGTCTGATGTTCGCTTTCGCCGGTTGCACACGTACTTATGACGTAAATTCGTTTTTCCGTTGACTTAATAGCAATCGCTGTATACGAGGATACCTCGCTATTAAACGAATTTGCAGTGCAGAACCCGAAACTGTCGGCAAATATGCAAGGGTATGAACCTTAATAAAGAAGTGCTTTTTCTCGATTTGACACATTATTTATCACGATTCTCGATCGGATTCCGCAACAAGCGACTGCGTTGAGTTATAAGGAAAAAAGCGAATAGCCGTAAAAAAATGTATGATTTCAATATTAGGGCGTGATTCTGAAAAGCAGGTTTTCATTACAGTAAAATGAGAGTTCCTGATAACTGAATAATTATAGCGTTGCTTCACAAAAAACGCTTGTCAGCTGTAGTTGAAGAGAATGCTGAAAAAAAGATGACGATAACAACGCGTGAGACTTCACAAAGCCTCAAAGATCTGCATATGGGCTGAGAAAACTTTCACAAATTCTCCCTTTTGGGAGAGAAGATATTTCCTATCGAGTAGGAGGTGAAAAATCGCAGCAACTAAGAATACTTGGGCGATTTAAAGGCACTGCCATCTGCTATCGGACTAGACTTTTAACTTCAAAGAGCGCTATTAGGCCAAACACCGAACTGCAGAGCACCGGGCCAAAATGTTCAAGGCTAGCAGTTCGAAACTAAAGCGTAAAATGAAAGAAAGCGAAGGGCTTCTGGAAGATTTGAAGGTTGCGAACGTTGTAAAACTCATCTAACAAATGAACGACGGCAGCGAGGAACTCGAATCTCTGCTACTTTCAATTGCCTGCCATAAATAATTTTCTGAGTGGGTTTCCGTTAACTTTTACTCTCTTCTCGAGTTGAAATTTTTAAAAATCCCTCTCCACTGTATTGCTTCGAACGGAAGTTTGTTAGGTACAAACTTCAAAATTGATCTGCTACTCACCTCCTATTTTGAAATTTTTATGAATATAACTTACTGCTGACGTCACATCCTGATATCACATCCTACTCGAGCTTGTGACAGCAGAGTATTGCAACCGAAAATTTCAGCTTCGGCTTTCGGCGACCTTGAAAAATTTGGTTTTCGGCTAAATTCGGCTGATTACTGTGGGTCTAGATAAAACAATTTGGGGCTGTATCGTACTTATGGAAGGTACCCTTTCTCCAGTTTATATTCATCTTGGGCTTCTATGCTGAACGGCTGAACACCTGAACTGAATCGGAACCAACCTTTCTTGTATTTGTGACCCCGTCTACAGAAACCCGGCTTAGTGTTCAATTACAATCAGGAGAAAAGGAATCTTCCTTCCTTCGGTTTCTGTAGACGGGGTCAAATTATCATCTAATGACGTATCTTCCTCGTTTCAAGCCTCCTTCTAGCTTGTAATTTTTGTAAATTCTTAAATTAGATCAAACTTCTTTATGATTATTTGTAATTTTTCTGAGACCCTCCTTTGAAGGAATTTCAGCTTACAATTTTTCCCTTGTGCACAAATCTCTCTCAACTTCCCATGTTTGGGTGAGATCAACTACCTCCTCCTCTTCCCATCCCATCCCCTCCCACTCCACAATGACAATTATTCCAAAAGCCTTTGATGACGTCATATCCTGGTGATATCAAGTCCAACTCAAGATTGTAAATTTTTTTGTCACCGCACTCTGATATTACTTGGTTCTCTCTTTATGGAAATTTGGACCAAAAAATCAACCGGGAAGAAGGTCACTTTCTGCTGTCAAGCCCTGCTCCCGCTTGAAATTTCTGTAAATACGACTGATGACGTCACATCCTGATGTCATCATATTATATGCTACTCAAGTTGTGAGTTTTTCTGATGTTACGACTTCATTTTTTCAAGTCCTTCTTGTATGGCGATTCGTACCGCAAATTATCCCCTAATGACGTCACTTTCTGATGTCATGCCCTCCCTTAGCTTGTAATTTGTGTAAAACCTTAAATTAGGTCAAATTCATTGGTGACGTCATACTCGGATGACCTTACATCCTCTTATTTGTAATTTTTCTTAGATTCTTTTCTGCAGACATTTAAGCTCAAAATCTTGTCTAGCTGATGACGTAATAACTTCCCTCAACTTTACATTATCTGAGTACTTCCTCTCAAAATAGATCAGCCATCTACACCCCGTTTCCCGAATGGCGTAATAATATATTCTGATTATTTCAAGTTCTACTTGTGCTTGTTAATCTTTTTAAAGTCGCACAGTCCACTCTTTACGAACTTAGGCCAGAAATCGTCCTCTAACAACAGCAGTTCCTGACGTCAAGTCCTCCTACAGCTTGTAATTTTTGTAAGTCCCTGAAAGAGATCGACAATGAAATTGTACTTTGAGGGCTTTGTATCCTTTTGTTTGGAATTTTTCTAAGATCCTCCTTTCAAGAAATTCAGGCTAAAAATCCTCCCCTGATGACGTCAAATCCACACTGTATGTTGGCACTCTCTCGTCTGCAAAACTCGTAGCTCGTAATTCCTATCAAGCTTCTTCCAAGTTTGCTGAAGACAATAACGATACTTTTTCTTCTATGCAGCTTGAAGTTGAATGCCTTTTCTTCCATAAGAATTGGAGCTCATTTTTCTAAATCTTTTGATGACGTTCAGACTTCAGCTATCCTCTTTAGGGACTTAGCTTGAAATATTTTCAATAGTTTAGTCAAATTAGATACAAAATGAGCTTAAAAAGAATTTTTTGGTAGAGAACGGGTGTTTGCTGGAATGTGTAGAGGAAGGTATCGAAAAGTACCAAAATAAACCCCCACCCCCTAAAGGCTGGGGAAAATTTTTTGTGGCACGTTTTGGCCCCCCAAATTCAGTTTTTGGACTATTTCTCAAGAACTAAGCGTTTTATGAGAAAATGTTTCGAACAAAAGATGTTCCTCTTGAAATTTCAAATAAAATGATGTATAGAAAATCCAGTTTAGACCGAATAGTCAGCTCAAAAATTCCCTCGAAGTAATATAGTTTTCAAAATTTGGACGAAATTTATCAAAGTTTTGCTGATATCTCAGAAAAATCAACTTCTAGAAGAAAATGTATAGGAAGGAAAA
The DNA here is from genome assembly GCA_035079385.1 of Aspidiotus rigidus. Lineage (NCBI taxonomy): Eukaryota > Metazoa > Arthropoda > Insecta > Hemiptera > Diaspididae > Aspidiotus > Aspidiotus rigidus. Next base: position 2,560,719 of record JAVHKY010000004.1, on the reverse strand, counting down.
ATTTTCTTTGTAGTATTTCTTATAAATGCAGTTTATTGTACACACATTTTGTTTGCTTCTTCATCTTCTGTGGCTGTAAAATGTGACAATAAGGAATTCTTCTCTAGTGTAGCAATTATCGAAAAATTGATCTTAACGAGTATGTAGCTTTGTTTACTGTGAACGTATTTATTCGATACACACGTATCCGAGTACTGAAAGATACCATACTACGAGACCGACTGTACATATCTTCGTCATGTGACTTTCAGATCTCTTTCTTGAAGTGCCATATCCAAGCGACTTCATGCAGTTGTCATTTCGATAATTTGTTTCTATTTTTCTCGATCTCTCGCTGCGTGGAAAATTTCTTCTGGCAACATATTGGTCCACTGTCTTATTGTTCCTTAGCCATGAGAAACTTTTTCGGCCTATCCATCGCTTCCCCTCAATTCGACCATACATGATTGTCTGCAGTAGATCATATTTAGGCCCGCGAAGTACATGACCTAGATACTGCATTTTTCTTTTCTTAATGGTGTTTAGAAGTTCGCGCTCTTTTCCCATGCAATCAAGAACTTCCGTATTCCGTATTTTTTCCATCCATACAATTTTCAGCATGCCTCGGTAACACCAAATCTCGAATGCCTCAATTTCATTCATCATCGCCGTCTTCAGGGTCCACGTTTCACAACTATAGAGTAGCCTCGACCAGACATAGCATTTCAAGATCCTCAATTTTAGACGCATGTTCAGGTCCTTTGTCGTCATTACCTTGCGCCAGTTACTAAATGCATCTTTTGCCAACGCTATTCGAACTTTAATCTCCTCATCCGGGTTCATGTCCTCGTTTATCCAGGCTCCAAGATATTTGAAATGCGTTACTCTTTCAATACGTTCTCCAGCTAGTTCCAGTTGTACATTCCCAATCCCACCATTTTTGTCTTATTAATGTTGATGGATAAGCCATATTTTTTACTGGCTTCGTTAACTCGGTTTAGTAAAGTTTGGAGGTCGGGCATTGTCTCTGCTACAAAGGCTGTGTCGTCCGCATACCTGATATTATTGATATATACAACTACATTTTTTAATATAATCTCATTCCCATACTGATCTAGAGGAGTCAATTTTACTTGTTTAATTTCGCGCATCCCTGTCTTTAATGTAGCTTTTACATCATTTTTAACTGTTTCAAAGTATCTTGTTCCCGGAAATAGCGGTTTTTCAAAAAATGATACGTGCAATAATTCATGTTCAGTATGAATATAAGGATTATTACCCAAATTTGCGTAACTATATTCAATTATATTACAATGCCACTCAATAGATGGAAAAGGATATATCATTTTAGAATTTGCATAATGAGTCATATTACTTTTTAATGATATCTGTTGTTTCAAAATGAAATAGTTCATTAAAATTGCCTACTTTGAGAATAAAAATTTCTATATTGGCTGGTAATATTAAAACTAAATTATTATTAATCAATGACAGATCTAATACTAAATTATCAGGATTTATATTGTTCAAGTCTTCTATTCCTCTGTTATTCTTTTGTCGTTCTATTTCAGGTATAATTGGTAAATTTTCTTTCCTAAAATGTTGAATTCCCTTTTCCATTGTATTTTTTATCATTCTTATAAATTTTGATCTCAAGGAATCTATAGTAAAATCTCCATTAATATTATTGTTACTTATACTATATTCCCCATCCCTAAGTTTAATTCTTACTTCAAAATTTGTATTTGTTATCACAAAGCTGGATGGCGTATCAAATAATAATTTTGTTATACCAAGTTTGTAAGTATGGTCAGGATTCAGTTCATATCTTCGCTCAAATACTAGTTTTAATTCACCATGTTTATCAGTAATTTTTATAAAGGACATTTATTATATGAATAATTAATTTTTTTTATAGCTCTAACTAATATAATAACGTCCATTATGAAGTTCTTTTGTTCTATTAATAAACAAAAATCCATGTGGGTGTTTCCAACAATTTTCACACATTTTTTTAAACTCATTATATGTAAAATCTGAGCCTACAAACTCGTCATAGATATATTTTATATATGAAGGCTGCTGTTCAAAAACACATAAGAAATTTGCATTTCCTCGTATAAGTTGTTTATCAATTCTTACATAATTTTGAGATAAATATACACATGAAATTTTTTTATGGCGTCCTCTAACAAAATAATCCATTATTATATATTCTGATCTCTAATATTTACACAATCATCAAACACAACTAAACTATTATTTTTACACTCGTCAACAGGTATTATATCTTTGCAGTTTTCAAAAAAATAAGCAATCTCTATACTTTCTATTACAGAAAGCTCTCTATAAGCTTCTTTCAACTTTAAATATATAGGTTGCTCCATAGATGGTGAAAATACATATAAATTCAAAAAAGGAATGCCCCAAGATTTAGTTATTAAATGATATAATAATGTTGTCTTTCCACAACCTGATGCTCCCAGAATAATACATCTCAATGGTAATGGAAAGAATGAAGTATTCTTACTTTTTTTTATCAAATTTAAGTTCATTTATTTTAAATGGTAATTTATTCATTTATTTTAAAAATTATATTTTGAAAACTCTATAATAAAAGATGGAGATTAAAAAAGTTTTTTCAAAATATAATGATGATATAGAAAGACTGGAATATAAAAATTTTCAACCAATCACAAATAAACAATATTTCAATCAGGAAAATCAAAAAATTGTATTCAAGATTGATGCTGAAGATGATTTTGTAGTGACCAATAATATTCAATACAACATTTCTGGTGAATATAAATCAGGAAGTGGTACTGATGAAGAAAAGAAAAATATTATGCTTATTGACAATTTTGTACCATATTTGTTTTCAAAAATAGAAATAAAAAAAAATGGAGTTATTATTGATGAAATTGGAGATCCTGGAGTAGTAAGTACTGTAAGAAAATATGCTTATTATAATGGAGACAAAGGAGAGTCACAGGTTTCTGGATTATATTCAAGATTTGTAGGAGGAGGTAATTTCAGCGCTGTTGGAAAATTAAATTATTTAGGTCTTGGATTTTGCAATGATATTGATATTCCAATTTATAGGGCAGGTTTAGAGATAACATTTACAAGAAATCATAATAATAATGCAATATATTGATTTGAAAAAGAAATCACAGAACCTCCTACTTTAAGTGCAGATAGTAAGAGCATTATTAATACAAATGTAAAAAAAATAAAGAAGCCTGGATCGGGATCAGTTGAAATAAAAAACTTTTATATAAGAGTCCCTATAATTCAATATGATAGCACAGAAAAAATTAAATTAATAAATGATATTACTAACATCCCTTACCCACTTCAATTCAAACAATGGCAATGCATTGAATATAGAAATATTTCTGGTAATACATTACAATTAAATATTACTGATTTATATAGAAATATAGATGATCCAATATGGGCATTTATAGTTTTCCAAGCTAGTCGTAATAATCATCAAGAGAAGGATAACAGTATCTTTGATCATTCTGATGTTAAAAATATTTGGTTAGAAGTTGGTGGCAAGCGTTACCCTGAAGAAAATTATGACATTGATTTTGAAGAAGATAACTTTGGTGAAATTTATGATGCATTCAAATCATATCAAAAATACTATGCAAAAAATTATATATATCCTTTAGATGCTGTTGATTTTAAAAATAAAGCACCTATTTATAGTTTTAATTTAACATTTCAACCCAGTAAAGTTTCATCTTTCAAAAACAATATTATTGTTAACATTCAATTTAGTAAAAGAATATCTAATCCTGCAGCAAATGATGGGACTATTTGCTATATTATTTTACTTTCCAATGTATTATTTAATTAGGTATGATCCAATTAAAAACAAAATAATTAAAGACATTTAATATTCATATTTATGAATATAAATATTATACAAATGAAGATGTTTCTTTTTTCCATGAATTTTACTCCTGGAAAAACAATCTGCTAAGAAAAGTATATCTAAGTTGAGCAGTGCATCAATTTACTTTATCTCAAAATGGTAATTAATATTTTGATTTTTTATAATTCTTCTGAACTATTAAAATTGTATAAAATTCATTGTTAGGACTTACGCATCTATATAAATTCTGATCACTCATAGTCAAATTATATATAAACAAATAATTTCTCTGAATATTAGCTTTCCTTGTTTTGGTATCAATTAATTCATTTTTAAAATTGTACCAGTTTTGATTTTGACTGAACTCATTGTTATTGTAAGTACATCGAATGATGGCTATATTTCCTTCCTCTTCCTGATAATACTTAATCCAGTAATCGCTTTTATATTTTTCTACCATTCCATGACTGGAACAGCTATTGGTAGGTTTTTAAAGTCCTTCATTCTTACATTTATCAGATTAGTATAATGATTTGTAACATATTCAGCGGGTGTATCAATCTTTCTAGTCAAATTTTCCCATTTATATTTTACTGGTTTCTCCTCTTTAGTAGTATAGGTATGGCATACATACTCCCCTATATTATCATAGTCAACGTTTCTACTAAGATCAGGACTTGTTGCAAAATCCCTAGTGATATTCAAAAACGATGAAATTACAATTTTTTTCCTAGACTCTGAGTATAAATGTTGAAGATTATTGACAGACCATATTTCAAACCCCTTATACCATTCTATTCTATGCAGAAATTCTCTATTACTGAAAGTGACATTGCAGGTCAGAAGGATATAATCATTGGTTATTCTTTTACCAACATCTACAAAAAATTCCATCTCTTGTTTTGAAAAAGTAGATAGCATCAATAAAATCATAAATCGTATCATAATAATATAGAAAATTTTATAAATAAATTCATAAACTTTTTCTGTAAAAATTAACACAAAGTTCTTTGGATTTTTTTTTTCGAATAAATGGAATGAAGAATTTTATTAATTTTTTTCCACTTATTTTTAATGTTAGTTTTATTTTCTCATCCTTTTCTGATGATTTTTTTTTCACTTATTTTTGTGTTAGTTTTATTTTCTCATACTTTTCTGATGGATTTTTTTTCTGATCTTTTTCTGATGATTATTTTTTTCTGATCTTTTTCTGATAAAACTTCAATAAAAAAATGAATTTGTGACATCGAAAAAAAAAAATTTGTGATATTGAAAATAAAAAAAATTTAAAAAGATCTGAAAAAGAACAAGAATGTGAAAATAACAGGAAAGTAACTAGATTTTAAAACTAACAGGAAAGTAAGTAGGTTTTAAAATTAACAGCAAAGTAACTAGATTTTAAAAATAACAGGAAAGTAAGTAAGTGTTCCAGCTCCGGTGTTTTATATCTACTTGCCTCCAATTCACACTCCTATTTCTAAAGCCTCCTCACATATTTCTTTGGAGTAGATGTTAAATAGCAGTGGCGAACCCTGCCTTACTCCTCTTTTGACCGGGATTTGCTGTGATTCTATGTTGCCAATTTCCACAAACGCCGTTTGTTTCCAATACAGATTGACCATTAGCCGTATGTCCCAGTCGTTTAAGCCAATTTTCTTCAGGCTTCCAACTAGTTTGTTGTGTTGTACTTTATCGAAAGCTTTCACGAAGTCTGTAAAGCATATAAAGACTGTTTTTCGGAACTCTCGGCATTTTTGAAGAATAACTTGTACGCAAAACAGAGCTTCTCTCGTTCCCATGCGTGGTCGAAATCCAAATTGTTCCTTGTTGTCATGGAGAGAAACGGCCACGAGTCCGGGGCGCTCCTTCAATGGAGCAGGGGAGCTAAGAATATCCCAACTCGAAATGACAAAGATTCTAAAGATAGGTACGTGGAATGTACGCACATTATACAAAACGGGAAAAATCCACAATCTAATCCGAAAAATGAAACGCCTGGATATTCACATTCTCGGTGTTGGTGAAACACACTGGCTTGGCTCCGGGTGCTTTGAGACAGAAGAGTACACTATATATTTCTCAGGAGCAGAAGACGGACCGCACCAGAAAGGAGTAGCTATTATATGTGATCCAAAGCGGTGAAAGCATTTATACCACTGTCTGAGAGAGCTATGATGATCCAACTTGCAGCCCATCCATTTGACATGAATACTCGTATAATACAAATCTATGCGCCTACAGCGGACAAAGATGACGCATAACTTGAGGATTTTTACGGACAGGTGAGGCACTATTAAAAACCTGCAAAAATCACGATGTCACTTTTGTGATTGGAGATATGAATGCTAAGGTTAGAAGAGGTTCAACAGGAACAATTGCCGGACCTTTTGGCTTAGGAGAACAAAACGAACGCGATGAACGCCTCATCCAATTTTGTCAGGAACAACAACTTATCATTACCAATACGTGGTTTCAGCTCCCAAAAAGTAGCGTGCATCCGTGCACATCTCTACCCCGCGGGTGATTCAGAAATTCGCGAGTACACCCCGCGTAATAATAATAATAATTAATAATAAATAAATAAATAAATAAATAAATAAATAAATAAATAAATAATTAAATAATTAAATAATTAAATAAATAAATAATTAATATAATTAATAATTAGAAAATCTCTACCCCGCGGGTGATTCGCGAGTACACCCCGCGTAATAATAATTAATAAATAATTAATTAATTAATAATTAAATAATTAAGTAATTAAATAAATGAATGATTAAATAATTAATTTAATAATTAAATAATTAATATAATTAATAATTAGAAAATCTCTATCCCGTGGGTGATTCAGAAATTCGCGAGTACACCCCGCGTAATAATAATAAATAATTAATTAATTAATAATTAAATTATTGAATTATTGAATAATTAAATAAATAAATAATTAAATAATTAATATAATTAATAATTAGAAAATCTCTACCCCGTGGGTGATTCAGAAATTCGCGAGTACACCCCGCGTAATAATAATAAATAATTAATTAATTAATAATTAAATATATAAATAATTAAATAATTAAATAATTAAATATTAAATAATTAAATGATTAAATAATTAAATAATTAAATAATTAAATAAATAAATAATTAAATAGTTAATATAATTAATAATTGGAAAATTTTCCATGCCCCTCTTCCTATCATATATGGCTGGATAGTCGAAATTTTTCCAAGTCCCCTAGACTTGAATTGTCTCATACCATTCCAATACAACAGCGAGACAGGGGGCGAACGAGCCGAGCGAGTTCGCGCTACCTCATATTTCTCATAGAAGACTTATACGACGCGACGCCAAGATAGGTAAAGGGGTAAACGAATAATATCTCACGAACACTTGACCTAGTAGAAGCCTAGACTGAAATATTTCAAGATGACTGATAAAATATAAAAGACATGGAACATGATTTTCATTTATTTGGCTATGCCAGAAAATTTTTTTGAGTCCCATGATGACACCACGGCCCGGATTTGTTATTTTCTCGAATCTTTGAGATCTCGAAACTTTCTACAAATTGAACGATTTCATTCTTAATGAAGTCTATTCTGAGTTGACATTTTGTCTTTGCGACTTCAAATTCGAGTTCTTTAACAAAAATTCCATGGAGGCCTGTTTACAAAAATCTGTTGGTGGTTTCTGGTCGGGTTTTTCTCGTCACGTGTGAAATATATTTTTGTCAATTTTTAATCGAGGTTGAGAATTTTGCTGTTCCAGACTCAAGTTCATGGCGAAAAAAGATATTAAATCTTCTGAACACGTGTATACGTGATCGGTATACGTACATCTAGTACCGGTAATGTTATCATTATAAACGTAATTTTTCATGAAAATAGGCTGACTCGAGATTACTGATGATTCGACTTTAGGAACATATTCTCGATATCCCTCGAACAAAATCTTAAAACACTTACAAAACGCGCCGAAGAGTCTTCACGACGCTGAGTTAAAAAAATTCGTACGCACTCAGTGTTGTAAAGGGAGAATTTTGTTCACGTATAAAAAACGTTTAGAACTTGAAATTAAGTAAAATGAGCAACACGAGTGGCAATTTTTTAATTTGTGAGACTTTCGAGAGAATGATAAAGCAGAGGCACTTTCAAGCTCGATTTGTGCCCAATAAATGTGATTTACTTCTATTCAAATAGCACCATTATGTAAGCATATTTGTCGGTGACCTTTAAAAAAAATGAGGATAAAATATATATCAATTTTTAGGCCTAGATTAAATTTTCAAAAATTGCGGAGACGCTTACGCATCACATCCTACGGTCACCTTATAAGTTGTTAAATTTAAACTTCAGCTGTACTCATCTCTGTGAGTCACATCATTGCGGGGAATTTATTTGAAGTAATTTTGTTGATTAATATTGGCTTAATGGCTAATTAACTAACTATTCTGTGTACCGGTTATAATTTCAAATTCGTTAGAAGAACATGAATTTAATAAGAGAGAAGGAAAAGGTTACGTACATACGATACACAGTAATGAATGACCGCGATCCTGTTTCTACGTTTACACCATCAAATGTAAATTTTGGGCTTGTAAAATTCTGAAGAGCAGAACTATACGCCGAGTTGAAAGAAGGAGTGGTTAAACTATGAGTGGAATCTGAGTTCTATGCAGTGTCGACTGACCAGATATTGAGGAAGCTTTCTTTTTTAATAGTACCTATAGGTATGATTAAAAACTACTCACAAAACCCCTCAAAATTCGAGATATTATAAAAGTTCTTCAAAAAGTTGATGTATTTGCTTTACAGATAAATGATCAGACAGGTGTGACTGCAACATTGCACACTGGAACTAAGAATATTGAGTTATCTGGTCTGGTACAATCATACAACGGTCTAGACCACCTTCCTCAATGGTCACCTCCGTGCGACACGATAGAAAATGGAACATTGGGCTTCAAAATTAAAACGAGGATTAAAGACGATGAAAATTTTCTGCTGTATTTCAAGGGAACCTGCCGCACACTTCCATTTGTGAGTGTTTCTAAAAAAAAAGATTTAATGTTATTTTTCAATGAGAAACCAGTAAAACAATTGTAAATATACAGGCGCCAACCGGTCCCAAAGAGAATAGACATGGTATTCCGACGACTTTGTATAAAATAGATAAAGACGCCTTTGATAATGGAGCACGGAATCCAGCCAATTCGTGTTACTGTAGAAATGGAGAATGTTTACCCAATGGTTTATCGGACCTTTCGGAATGTTTTTACGGTACGTAAGATGGGTACAATGTATAACGTAAAAGAAGAGAGAAAGAATGAGTGCGCGTATGTCCCTCCAAAAGATCAGAAAAAATCAATTGTGCGACCTTCCCAATATTTGATTTCATTGTAAATCTAAGAAAAAGAAAGTTCAGCGGCTATGGAAACTCGCTACCCCCGTGGTTCTCAAACACTGTTTTTTCATTCTACGCCGTTATGATTTTTGTAAATCCATTCTCTATGGGGATTTAAACTAAGAATAATTCCCTGATGATGTCACTTTGTCCTGCAATGTACTCATATGAGTATGTAGCCTATCACATGTCTCTGACGTCATGCTATGCCCCTGGCAAAATTTTTTAGTGTAATGAAGACTAAAAAATTAAGTCTGGTATAATGTACGTATATTGGGCCTTGTGTAGGGGCCACAGTAGTGAAGCCTAGTATGCTGTAGATTAGACCTGGTATAATATAGGCTAAGGTTACAGCTCCCAAAGTGGCAGAAGTCGAGATTTTCCCAAGTGCCAAAAGAAGGTCAAGGTCATTAATGATGTCAGTATGTTAGGCCTAGTGTAATGGGAGCTGTACTTCGATTAGGCCCAGATATAGCCTAGTACAGTGTTTAATTATACTTGGTATAATAAAGGCTAAGGACATAAGTGCCGAAGTAGCGGAGGTTGAAATTTTGACAGAGAACCTGTTTCATGGAAGAGGGGGGGGGGGGGTGTCTCCTTGAAAATTTTAGCATCCCCTCGTTCACCGTCCGTTAAAAACTGATATACAGAGTTGGACGTGGAAATATGACAGGAAGACGACTTAAAAAAATATCAACCACCAAAGGTGTTGGACTTGAAAAAAAAACCGTCACACAGAAGCTAGCAGGTCTCCTACAGGGACATTTAGTATAGCACTTTATATACGTACTTCCTACGATTCGATTCATGATTGTAGCGATCATTTTGAATCGATTCTACCGTATTTCATTGAATGTAAGCCGCACCTTTTTTTCATTTTTCGAGCTTTAAAATCCGGGTGCGGCTTATATGCGAGGGCGGCTTATCTTTGAGTCGACTTGAACTTCCTTATAAAATGAATCATTACGAAGGACATGTTCTGACTTGGACGTCCGTAGATTCAAATGCAAGATTATTCCTTCATTATTTGTGCCGCAATGGACGGTTCAGAGGATGATATTCTGTGATATCAGAATGAGGACAGTGACAGTTCGCCATCGAACAAAGAATCTGAGGAAGAAAGTGACTCCAGCTTAGCCAGTGATAGTGACGAATAATTGATTTGTATCTAATCACCTATTGTAATATAGTATTTTTTCTATAAAGAAGATATTTTTTGTGGATAACGACACATTTTTTATTTGGTAGAGGCGCGGCTTATGTGTGACGCTTTTTTTTTTTTTTGGATGTCTTCAAATCTGGGTTGCGGCTTATATGGCTGGCGGCTTATATTCAATGAAATACGGCATTAATCATATCAACATTTGATAAGTCTATCTTTGTTATGATGATTAGTGGAACAGGTCTACTATACTGTATGTTAAGCTGAAAGCCTCACAAGTTCATCATTAGCCTACCAGTATGCTGTATTTTAGGCTGACTAGCATCCCAGGGGGACCTATGATAATTAAAGCCTCTTATGCGCTAGATGTTGCGGACTGAATGGCTCAAAGAGGATTTTTGTGACGATTTTCCTTAGAGTAGTCCCACATTCAAAAACCGTAAAAAATCGTTACTATTTTTTCAAGAGTAGCTCCAATCTTAAAAGCATATAAAATGCAAAAATTTCAAATATTGGGCTATGATATGGGGAGGACTTGGAATAATTTAAATATTAGAGAAATTGAACCTCTGAAAATTTAGACTTTCGAGCTACATGTGATAGGAGAGGACTGGGAAAAATTTCAACCATAATTTTGGACGGACTCAAATTTCGACTCTTCAGTGAATTCAATTCTTAAATCAATTCGCCCCATAGAATAGGAGGCGTCCATAAATTACGTGAGGCGATTTTTATGATTTTCCGACCCCCCCCTCCCCTTCCGTCTTGGTGAGATATCGTGAGATTTGCCTTGATCCCCTCCCCCCTGTTATCACGCGTGACATATTTTAGAATGTATTTGTGTGAGAAAAAAATTACGTGAGATTTGTCGGCATACCTCCTCCCCTTCACGTGAGTTTTGGGGAGACTTGGGTAGACCCCCTTCCCCCCCAAAATACCTCACGTAATTTATAGTCACCCCCATAGGTTTCGTGCTTAAGGAAGCCATTCCCGGCAAACACAATCGACCTGAAAAAGCTGTCAATTTGACCTCTTATCGACCATTAATCAACCCAGTTTGTGTATAATCATGAAATGATTTTTTTAGGTCGAGTAACGGTCGAGTAATTTCCTCCTATTTTTCGACTTCATTCTGACCAATAATCGACCGAAGAGTCAGAGTCTTTTTCCAATCTGAATCAAAATCGATTCTATTTTGACCAATAATTGACTGAATAATTGGTGTCTTTTTTTAATCTGAATGCAAATCGACTCTTTTTTCACCAACAATCAACCGAAGAAACGACGTCTTTTTCGAATTTAAATGAAAATCGATTCCATTTCGATCAATAATTGACTTCTTTTTTGAATCTCTTTTTTTTTAACCATAATTAACCGAAGAATCCACGTCTTTTTCCAATATCAATAGAAATCGACTCTTTTTTCACCAATAATCGACCAAAGAATCGACGTCTTTTTCTAAGGATTCACTTCTTTCAATCACTTGGTCAAGCTTGCATCGATTTATCGTTGAAATCGACCTCACGTCAAAGTCAATTTCTAGTCGACTTCTCCAAATTTTCTAACGACCTAAAATTGACTTCTTTGTTGGGTCGAATTTCAGTCAATTTCTGCTTCACTGGTAATGTACGCTGGTCGATATCAAATCGACGGCCAGAAGTTGATGTCGGGTCGACTTCTTTATATTTTTTTATCAACCAGAAATCGACTACTTTGACGAGTCAATTTCAAGCCGATTTTCAGTTTTCTGTTAATGTATGCTAGTCGACTTCAAATCGACGTCGATCTGATGTCGATGAACAATCGCCTCCTTGGTGCGTTCTGTATATTTGATGACTTTGCTACTCGCAGACAGAATGCGTAACAAACAAGGACCATTGAGAATCTGGATAGTGCTTGAACAGTTCAGCAATGGTCGCATCGACATAATGAAGTCGATTTTCAGTCGATATTAAAATCTTATACTACGTGTCAACTCATTTTGGACCTCGATTCTGAAACAATGGCAAGTCGTGCACTTGAAATCTATAAAATTTCGATTTTCATTGCCAGTCTTTTACCAATGAGTGACGTGTAATCGAACCAAAACTGATGACGTTGATTTTTAGTCGACATCAATCGGATTCAATTTCGACATGGAGGATGAGGCCGACAGTACTTGAAGAGGAGTTCCACAATAATTTTAGGTCGATCCGTGGTTGACATTGGGCGGGACTGAATCGATTCCCACTTTTGGTCTAAATAACGAGTCGATTTGGAGTCCACTTGGTTCATCTGATTATTAAAACAACCCCCAAGTCGTAAGGGCGACATGATGGGAACGGGATCTCGTACTTGATGTACCGAAATTCGAAATTTTTCCTCGTCTCGAGGTCAAAGTCATTCCAGATCAGGGAAGTGATACTAGAGCCTTTCAAGTCGAGATGACTCGGCTTACTGAGGGGTTTGGGGCTGTATATAGTTCAATACTTGAAATTTTTTCAAGTCCCGAGGTCAAGGATGCAAATTCGTTGATGAAACGGCCGGTTATTTTTGATCGTTACATATAAGGAAATGCTGTAATGATATTCGGTGAAATAACGTTAAGAGGAGGGAAGCGTTTTGATTCCAAGTAGGGATATAATAATGAAATATTAAGATTTCACCCAATTCAGATTCGAAAGAAGAAGAATATAACAGGTTTCGAATTGTGTTTCGTTCAAAAAAACCTTGGTAAAATTTTTCGACGGTCACATCTACAACTGGTAGAGTATGGTGAGAAATACTAACTCCAGCCTCGAGAGACAGCTCTTATCTGATCAGAGAAGGTGAAACGTACGGGTTAAATATGGAGTGAAATGTCGAGTTGATTTTCTATTGAAAGTGTAGTGTGCGGAGAGTTATACGATTATTCCGGAAGCTGTATTATTGTTGATAACTAGGGTTTTACGATTTTGATGAGTTTGATGCTTCAAATAATTACTAAAAAAAATTGTCTTTTTACAGGAGATTATTACATGAAAAATTCAGCGCCCGCGTATTTCGTTTTTATACCTCGAGACCTGGAAAATTTTTGATCTTCGAGCTTGTAGAATAATTAAAATCGCGAAATAATTTTATAAAACAAGTTTACTGTCTAGGTATTCCAAAAGACCCCGCAACTCAAAATTGTATTATCGTTTTTTTTTTTTTTTTTTTTTTTTTTCATTTATAGTTGGTCATACTTCGTGCGTCCTATTCCTCTTTTGAAAAGTCTCCAGAATTTTTTTACGACTTTCCTAGGGTTCGTTATTAATTTTTCTCTTCTCGAACTCCTGTGTAAATGCTTTATTTAGTTTGTAATTGGGATTTTCCTGGCGTTCAAAAAGAGATAAATAAATAAAAACAAAGACAAGACTTCTCACAAGCAACTATTTGTCTTATCAATTTGAACTCTATATAATGTTGAGATCCATAATCGCGTAAAAAAATAAAATAAAATGACAATTCTGTGACTTTATTATAGTTGTACGTGAAGTACGTTTCGGTCAACGACCCTCATCATACTACGTCAGATGTAAATCTTATAATATTTTTGCTCCTACAATACATAAAAATTACCGTATTTTACTTATGCTCTCTCTTGACGGTCAAACTTTGAATTGCAATAGAAATATTTGAATTTAAAACAAATACTTACCTATTATTTTCTTTACTTGAAACACATGAAGAAATAATTTTGCAAAAAAGTAACTATCCTTCATTATTATACTATCTATTGTTTTCCTGGCAACGATAGTCATAAACAATCCTAGTTCTCGCATTGAAGGAATGCTAAATATGAGACGAAGATTTTAATTCTTCTTCCTTAAATCTCACCTCTCTAGACTAAAAATTTTCGTGTTGATGTCCCAGGTTTTTCCGCAATTCTATCTTATCCGCATTTCTACAACGCTGATCCATCTTTACTAGAACCTTTTGAAGGCTTGAAACCTGAACGAGAACGACACGAATCTTACTTACGAGCTAATCAAGTGAGGAATAATATAGTCTTTGCAGTTTATCAATTATATTTTTCATTTCAAAAATAAAGCGCAATATCACTCATTTCGTTACAGGAGACTGGAATTATAACCGAATTTACCTATCGTATGCAGTTCAATCTCAAATTGGGAGATCTTCGAGGCATAAGAAATTGCAGTCGTTTTTCAAATATGGTTTTACCAATTTTGTGGGCAGATATGGTAAATCTATGAATTACGCACAAACGCGCATTTTCTATTTTTCAATATTAACTTTTTTTTTTTTTTCTTTTCTTTCTTGAAGGAAATGTCCAGCTTGGCGTTTAGAAGCAAACGAGATTTGTTTCTGCTCTTGAGGGTTGCACCCGTCACGGATTTCTTGTGCGCCTATGGATTGATAATTTTCGGAGTCTATTTGTTTTTCTACGCTCGACGAGATCTGCTCTCCAGATCGAAATTAATTCCACGCTTGCGAATGCTGAGTCAAGATTTTGGCAACGCGGCATCAGAAACTATTCGATTGAGAAAGGAGAGCAAATGTCGAGAAATTATCGAGTCAGAAATTCATACAAAATTCATGACCAAGTCCGACTAGAGAATATTTTTCGAACCTACAAACTACCTACTGTACCTATTTTGAAGCTTGTAGGAACTGCGGCATGGTGTCCAGAACGACAATATCATAATCTTGTATGATGAACTACTGTGATATTCGAGCAAATTTTACTTTTGCTCGAGACTGGTGTGATTTTGATGTAAATTATAATTGTATGATAGTTATGCTACTTAAACTGCCTGATGTTCGACAGTTCGCGAAATATAACTTTGGAAGCGAAAGCTAGATTAAACGACGATTTTTGTTCGAACCCTGAAAATTGAGATGGAAAAATTGTTACGAATTCGGTCCATATCAGCAATAGGAAAGTATTCGTTGTACATAATGGCCTAATATTATAGATTATTGTAAAATAAGCGTAACCAAAATTTAGAGTAAGGGGAAGAAGAGACGAATTTGCATTACCATGATCTGAATGATTCCGAGGGAGTGATTCTTCTTACCATATTCAATATGTTCAGGAAATTGCAGAGGAAAATCGTCTTCTTCGTCTAAGTATAAAAAATACTTACCAGTGTTTTACTCGGAGAATTTTTTAGTTAAATTGATATCTATTGGACAATTGAAAACTGAATTCTCTTAACGTAGTCGGCAAAAATTTGTAAGTAGGTATAACTCGATTCACGTACATTTCTCTCTTTTTTTTTATTCTTCTATACTTTTTGTAGATCAATTATAATTGCGATAATGTAAAAAAGAGTGAATCTATTTTTTATTATCAATCAAAACTGTTTACAAATCGATCATACAATATAATATTCACAGAAAAACATCGTCAATAAAAGAAAGAAAGAAGAAAAAACACTGTACATAACTTTAAAAAAAAAATTACATGCAAAAAATTATAATCATAATAAATCGCACAAACACACAATAATACGTATATAATTTCATTTAACATAATGAATGGTACAAAAAAATAAAACTAATAACGTTAAAATTATTATAATAGTTATTGCAAATAGCACCAATAAAATAAAAAAAGTATCAAAAGTTGCGAAGGAACATTATTATTATTACTTTTACTGCTGCCTAGATCATTGCTGAGAGTTTTACTTTGAGATGGAGATCCTTGCGATCCTGCAAAATATAAGAAAACAATTGAAAATCGTTGATTTTCATACGTATTTTTCGGTAGGTTCTCGTTTTCTGTGGTTGAACACTTGATTTAAACTTCGAAAAATCTATTTTGTTTTTTATCTTAGTTGATTTTCTGAAGTATTTTTATTGCCGATATAATCTCGAAATTTAAAATTTTAAATAACGGTATGTAGTTTAATGACTGATGTAGATAATTTTACCGTTGCATATAAACAAGGAAGTATTATAAATAATACTGCATTTTAGAACACTGATTCATTTTATTTCGATGAAGATGATTTTTATTATCATCATTTAACATACCTAAAGAAAATTATCGACTGCTCACTTAATTGATTATTAAAGATCGAGTATTCCAATTGTATTCTGAGTGCAATTTTCAAAAAAGTAATAAAAAATTTACTTTTTTTACTTTTCTGAATTTTATTGTAGACTCATAAATGAAGTAACTGAAAAAAACGTTATTTTCTGGGAAAACTCGCGCAAAGAATCCTGAATGAATGAATGAGTGAATAAAAATAAAGCTAATTTGAAAATAAAGTAGAGATCAATACCAATATTTACTGTTTTATTTCTTTTTCGTACGCCACTGATAATTTACATTTTTTCTTCTTCATTTCATAAGGCTATTATTATTTTCTTCATCAAATTAACGCGCCTCACAACTACGCTCAGGGGTCATCGTCTCCGAGTTGGCAGATGGAGACAGAAAGGATGTATATGAATCGGGTGGTGTTGTAGAAATAGGTGGATTGAGGTAGAACGTTGTGATAATCGTGACTGTTTCAGTGGGAGTTTGTGATGCAAGAGGAGACAGAATGGTGAAGCCGGATGTTTTCGAGAACTGGGCAAAAGAAGAAGTGTTGAACAGATAGATCTTCAGCATTACAGTGCTTGAAGGCAATAAGCCTAAAAAGAGAAAGTAAGATTGATATGGCCTATACTCAGACGGGCTAAGATGATTTCTTCGCGTCGGGATGGGCGGTTTGGAGTAGACCAAAGAATTGGAACTTTCTTAATATAAGATCGAAGCTTGTTGGAGGATGAGGAAGATCCGAAATGAGGCTAGAAGAAGAGGATGAGGGAGCAATTAAGGAAGGTGGACGCACTGACTGCTTAGCGGTATGTTGCTTAAGGTTGATTTATCCCAGTATCGTTAGAAGAGAGGTGGAGGATGAGGAAGAACTCATGAAGAGTATGAGAAATGAGGATTCGTTGGACGATAGGATTGGGATAGTGAAAGTCTAGGATAGCAAATAAAGGTCAGATAGAATCACGTGGTGTGAGGACTTGGCGACGAGGGGAAAAGTGAATGAGGAGGGAGAGGTAGGCAAATATAGCGGCAAGTTCGGCAGTAAATGGAAGTAGAGTTCCACGTCCTTAGAGATGAGATGTTACCCTGATTGTAGACTGTATATCCCGTTACGGGTCCCGATTTGGACTCGTCTATGTAGCAGAGTAGGTGAGAAGGAAATTACTCCTCGTTTTATTTCTTTGAGTAAGCCTCCCTTCGGTGTGTCTGGCCATAACTTGGAAAATCGTATTAATTCTAGATATTTGAAAATATTTTAAAAATTGCCGTCTACCAGCGGTTCTCAAGTAGGATCACAAATATGGCCAATTGACTACTAGCGCACCTTGCGGACGACCGTTCTAAAGAGACCTGTATCAGGCAGAAGCTTTTCAAGGAACACAAGCGTTACTTACTCGTTATATTCCTAATAGGCCGCCAAGGCTTTGTGGGAGCCTGAGGCCTCCTTGTTGACGGCCTCGTCGTGGTAACTGTGGTGGGTACATTCTGTGTACTTGAGTAGTAGAAACTAGTTGAACTCGTACGATTATCTACACAGGAACCTTTCACAAACAAATATTACAATCATAAGTACCTATATAAGTACCTAATTTACGAAAAATATATAAATCTGGTGAACTTCTCTGCCTTCACCCCCTCCCCTCTCCATACAAAAAACTATGAAGTCTCTCGAGAGAGCTTGAAGAGAGTCTACAAAGTTGTGCAGACAGTTCCACTCCTAATCAGTCCACAGAAGACACAATGCAACCAAATTCTGGCTCAATCACTACACCATATAGAGGATATTAAGGCTTACTTTTCATGGTCAATTCCATTCCCAATAAAGGTGGATCGCTGCGTTCGCAATGTCTTCCCGCTTCTCGGATCACGATTATCGCCTCGGAGACGGGCCAGCCCACGAAACACTCGAACGTGCCAATGTTCCTACGCTCTGTAAAAGTATACGTGAGGCCATTCTCTTGCCACTGACCCAGGCAACGATATTCTCGGTCTGAAACAAACACATATACACATGTCATTCGATTCATCAAATAAAAGTAAATCAAGAAACACACGGTGAACGGTGAAAATCAAACACAAGTGGCATAATAATGTAGGTGTTGATGCATCGAAGCAATACTCAAAGCAAATTTGGCCTTAGCGCCCCTTCCCCTAGGGTAGATGGGCATGTAGTATAAATTTAATAAGCCTGTCTGTGGAATTCGGTGCCAAAACTTTTTTGAGACTACCTTCGAAAAACTGCCGCCGAGGGGGAGTCAGCATAACACGAGACGGAAGTGCCGGCAATTGTCTCGGGGGCAGTGCAAATACCGTGCGTCGTTCAGAATTGTTCGGTTGTCTACCAGGTGGACCCATCGGTCGTGATTTGTTCCATTCTTGATAGTAGGTGCCTCGTGAGTGTTCCTCCGATTGGTAATATTCGTTACTACCCGTGATCTGCAATGGAGGGGAGCTGTATTGTGGCGGATGACGGTACGCCGGTCGTTCGTACTGATTATAGTACACGTCCGGAGGTCGTTGATACACCGGAGGAAGCGTGGACGATGACACAGGTGGCGGTAGGAATGTTTTACCCGGCATATTGAATCTTGCGTCCTCATAAATGGATGCGGGCAAGTTTTTGTTCTCGACAAAATAGCTGCGCACGTTCATCGCCTCTGTATTGGCGTGAGTGCCTTGAGGATTCGCCTCGACAGCAAGGGAGTCATTTAATTTCCCTGTTGCAGGGGTCGAGGCCGTAAGTATCTCGGTGGTTACAGTCGCCACTGTGACCGTTTCATTTATCAAGGCGGTTGAAGAAGCAGCCGTAGTTGTCGATGTAGTATTATCAATGTTTTGCACAATATCAGCAGTATTTACTTGTCTATGACGTCTAACGCCGCTACGTTTATCTATAATTGAGGAACAGAAGGTCGATCTGAGTACGAGAGGATTGCGACAAAATCGAACGAGCGAGGAAACGAGGCGAACTTTTGAAGAATCAGATCAGAGACAGAACTGAAATTGAGCAACGATATCAGGAGAATGGTAGCTCTTACCTTCGTATGTTTGCTGTCCGCAATCTGAAACCGAGTAATACATCGTGTCCAGAGACGAGCAGTCAGACGATAATTTTGCGCATAATCCTTCTGCGTTAGGAATGGTGCCAAAGTATTCGCCAACGATTGGGCAAGGTGAATTGTGTAAATAATCGCGTCCTGAAATGATAGAGTATTGATTACGTCATTGAGATGATTTAGCAATGCTAGGGACATTGTTTTCAACGTCCACTACCATAATTTTAAATTGTTATCTATTTATCGCCTCCAAACTATTTACATTCGGGTCTTTGAAATACTTTCTCTTCTCTAAAGCTCGAGTTTTTCTCACTCAAACAATTCTCCAAAAATGAGAAAGATTATCGTGAAATACAAATTATCAGTTCGTACGTACTTGCTTGGGTTATCCACACATTTGACTGAAAGTTTGAAAACGAACACAAAGTATCGTTGTACATTGGACTAGACATTTTCCCTGCGGAAAATACGAGTTTCAAATTGAACGTCTCAAACTTATTTCTATATTCGATCTCATAGTATTAATTTTCGCGCGAAATCTTACCTAACTGGAATTCGAAAACATTTGGACCGCGGAATTTTATCCATAAACAGGTATACAGTTCTTCACCGCTGTGGAAATGAGATCAAATTGCACGTTTTAATATACACACAATGTAAGTAATCTTCATCGCGCATCTTGTGCGCGGAATTTTGTCAGATTCGCTTTTTAATCCGACCATTGACGGGGAATTCGAGACCGTAATATTGTCGCATCTTTAGCAGTCAATGGAAAGAACAGATTAACTGAGCGTTTTTCTTAAAATTCTGGGTCATATAATATCGGACATCGACACAAAAATTCTTCGGAATTTCTTATTTCAGATTGAAACGCAAATAGATTAAATCACTTTTCTTCTCAAACGTAAACGAGAAATAGCGGCGTTTTTATATCCTATACTTGACTTGAATAAATTCAGAAAATCCTAGTAGTTTTACGATCTAAATATTCGAACCTTCGTTCCTCTCTTTGTGTCTGGTTTATTCAGAGTACAGGTCACTTCGTGAAGTCATCCGCCATCGGTCCAGACGGTCCCTTATTCTTCCCTTTTTATCCCCAGAACCATAAACTTGAAATCTTTCCTAAGGGAGGACTTCAACTTTTGAGCCCTATAGACAGGGAGCAAGCAGTGAAAATTTCGACGACGAGCAAGTCGTAGCTGAAGTAGTTTGCTAACCTAGTTTGATGGGAGAACTTCTCAGTTTCAGGCCCTTACATATCATGAGGAGAGTGGCTTCGAGCTGTGATCTCTAAGTATGGAAGAATTTTGAGTTCCAATCTTATCAGAAGAGAAGGACGTGAAATAATATCGGGCTGCGATCAAATTTCAAACTCTAAACTGTATGAGCGAATGAAACTTGAAAATTTTCAATCTTTGACCTCCAAGAACACATACATCTAATTACGTAAAGGAAACTCCGAATCACGTTGAGGTAGAGATTTATCCCTCAGACCCGTGAACTTGAAACATTTACGATTTTTGTCGAGCTATTAGGCAACAAGGAACTTTATTTCCTTCCATCATTCCGCATGGATTTTAGCAAAGATTTCAGCAAAAGAAGATTCAAAAGTATTGATTTCACGAGGAAAAAAAAATAGTGGCCATTGCATTTCCTTTAATCGTAACGGGGTGTTTTCAAACACAAGTCATGAATTACTTCTCCTCTCTTTCTACATACTTAGTTGAACGTCTTGAAAGTCTTCTTCTTCTGAGTAGCTACGTCATAATTTTTCTTGACATCACGCTCTGATTTTTGAAGTCCTCCCTTTGGAGGGATTTAAACGAAAATTACCCTCTGATGACGTCACACTCTCCCGCTTAGTACTTTCCTCGTGTTCGGAGACTTGAAATGATGTCCAGTCCTGACAGTGTCATGGTAATTGTTTCAAAGTAACCCCTCTATCTCTTTTTAACCTCCTTCAGACATTAATGACGACACGCCTTTCTTCGACTAGTATTTTTCCTTAACAATGGGTTAACCGAGCTTGGTCCGAGTTCATAATGAGAAAGAGAGCCTTTATTAGAGGGAAAAAGTCTAAAACCTTCCTCTGAAACTAGCTTTCGTTACATCCTGAAGAGAATTTACAGGGATGTCAAGCTCAAGTTATGATTGGCGTAAGCTAAAGGTAGGTTGTTCTTTTGGCCGTTATTTTTGAGTTTTAAATTGGCTAATGTTTTTTTTTACGATCGGCTTTAAGGGTGTGCTTTACTTATTCGGAAACTCCGAAACGGTGCACGATAAGTTGCATAAACATCCCCAAAAACCCCGCAAGGTTCGGGAAGCCAGCGGTCACTACGCGACGGCCGACGTTTGTTGGGCGTGCGTGGGTAGTCTTCGTAACAAGTGACGAGGAATGATTTTGCAAGGTCACATCTCAGGGCTCCATTTTCCGACGAATTTTTTCAATCTTTGGAAATGTTGTACATAAAGGTCCAACGAAAGGAGCTATCGGAACAGAATTCTAAATTTTGGCTACAGAAGAATTTCACTCTCGTCAGAAAATAGACGAATTTTTACCAATTTCAACGTTTAATTGAAAATGTATAGAAAAAAAATTTCATTCTGCTTCAATAGCGCTCCTGGTTGTATCTTTCTGGAAAACATTTCAATTATTCAGAAAGATCCATTAAAAATTCGAGCAGTAAAATGTGGTTTTCGGTACCATGTTTTGCGATCATATTTTCACTCGTAAAGCACACCCTTAAGCTTAAAATTAGCCAAACGTCAATGTCATTGACTCAAATTTGGAGCCGGTTCGTCACGCTTGGGGGTCGATTTTTATACTCCGTAGCCAGTTTATTATATTCTAAGAAAAGCTAAAGCCAAACATCATAAAGCCGGTTGGGAAGGGTCGACAATAGCTGTAAATTTAAGGTAATGCAACAATGGACTGAAAGCCTTAATCTGAAGTTTGAGTCAATAACAATTGGCTTGACATCCCAGAAAATTAGGCCTAGGTGAGGCTATAGTTAGTCACCCAAAGGTTTAGAGCTCAACCTTTCCCTGGGCCCACCTATACGAGAGTTCACAACTCCATATTTTTTCACTCTTCTTCCCCCCCCCCCCCCCCCATGAAGGATCAAAACTTTCGGAAAACCGTTCGCCGTCCGGCAAAGCTCGGACCTCAAACATTTTCTAGGTCTCCCTCCTATCATATATAGCACGGTAGTCGGTGTATATAACCTGAAAAATACCCCTTCAAATGACTAGATATGCAATGTTTTATATACCAATTCACTTAGCCCCTTCAATGGGCCAGATATGCAACGCTCTAAACACCACAAGACTCGGAACGCCTTTCTAAGGTGTTCTAAATCCCCCTCGTATCATATCTCATAATTAGAGCTCGGATTCCTTGGAATTTGCCAGTTTTTTTCATGAAGGGGCAGATGACGGGTGACCAAATGGAAGTTCGTTTCATACCTAGGGAACCCACGCGAAAAAACTTTATTTTGCCAAAAAATGCCAAAAACGGAATAAATGCCAAAAAGTGCCAAATTCTAATATTTTACAACTAAATCAATAAAAAATGTCCTCTTCGATGTATATGCGGGCTCATTTCTTGCGTGTTTTTACATGAATTTTCTGATTACAAGCTGATATTCAGTGACGGCAATCCTTCACCGAAGATAATGTGAAGAAGCACGTTATTGTAATGTTTAAGGGTGTGCTTTACTTGTTCGAGAACTCCGAAACGATGTACGATAAGTTGCATAAACATCCCCAAAAACCCTGCAAGGTTCGGGAAGTCAGCGGTCGACACTACGCGACGCTTGTCGGGCGTGCGTGGGTAGTCTTCGTAACAAATGACGAGGAAAGATTTTGCAAGGTCACACCTCAGGGCTCCATTTTCCGACGAATTTTTCCGATCTTTGAAAATGTTGTACAGAAGGGTTCAATGAAAGGCGCTATCGGAACAGAATCCTAAATTTTGGCTCCAGGAGAATTTCACTCTCGTCAGAAAATAGACGAATTTTTACCAATTTCAACGTTTAATGAAAGAAAAAATTTTAAAATTCTGCTTCGATAGCGCGCCTGGTTGAACCTTTCTGGAAACTATTTCAATTATTCAGAAAGATCCGTTAAAAATAATTCGAGCAGTAAAATGTGATTTTTGGTGTTTTACGAGCATGTTTTCATAAGTGAAGCACACCCTTAATTCTCGTTTACCTAGCTCTATATTTGGTTCAATTTTTTTATTTCATTAAATAATTATTTTTTCGTACATGTTTCTGATTTTGCCAAATAACGCCAAATTTCTAAATTTTAGTGCCAAAATCACCCCCCATAATGCCAAAAAAATCCGAGCTCTACTCATAATATAGCCTGAAAGATATCCCCTTCAAGTAACTAGGTATGCAATGCTTCATACACCAATATCAACATTTTTGGAATCCCACGTCCAAGTCCTTAAATAAAATCGAGGCCATTGATAACGTCACAAAATTCGGATGTAAACGTCTCCTAAGGGTGTAACCCCCTTTAGCTCAAAATTATTCCGAACATAAGGAGCCTTAGCCTAAAATACTCGTCTCGGCTGAGAATGTTACCTTATTTCAACCTCAGACTTCATAGTTATAGTCTAGCTTCCAATTTTGTAGCTTCCCATCTCTATAGAAGTTCAAAGCTAAATTTTTCCAGGTCCTTTCTTGTCAGAGGTTCATAGCTCTAACTTTTCTGAAGTCCGTTCTGTCGAAGATCGAAGCTCGAAACGTTTGTAGGACCCTCCTTTTCAGAAGTTCTTAGCTCAAATTTTTCTAAAGTCCGTTCTGTAGAGGATTGCAGCTCGGAATTTTCCAAGTCCTCAAACTAGGTCGAGGCTATTGATGGCGTCACGAAAGTCGGGCGCGAACGCTTTCTGAGGATGTAATACAGTTCAAAATTCGTCTAAACATAATGAGTCTTGACCTAAAATGCTCCTCTGGGTCTGGTTCTTGTTCAGCCTAAGTCTCCATTGTGACCTAAGACTTCATAGTTGTAGTGTAGCTCATTAGTTTATCCCTCGAAATTTTTCCAACTCTATAGAGGAACTCAAAAGTTTTTCCAGGGCCCTTCTTTTGAGATGTTCATAACTCGAACACTCCTCAACTAAAGCTCGGAATTTTTTCAAGTCTCTAAACCAGATCAAGGCCACTGATGACGTCACAAAGGTCCGACGTAGACGTTTTCTGAGTATGTTACCCCCGTAGCTCAAAATTAGCCTAAATATGAGGTGTCAGCCTAAAATACCCCTCTCGACATAGTATATTTATCCTAGCTTATAAGTTTCTAGCTTCATATTGTTCTACTCTACTTCCATCACTACAGAAGTTCATAGCTCGAAATTTTTTCTAGTCCCTAAACTGAGTCCAGGCCATTTATGACGTCACAAAAGTCGGACGCGAACATTCTCTCAGGGTATATCCCTCTCAGCTCAAAATTAGTCTGAACATAAGGAGTAAGCGTGAAATGCTCCTCTCAGCCTAATATGTTTATCCTCAGACTAATAATTCATAATTCTTATAACCTAGCTTATAAGTTTATGGCTCAAAATTTTTCCATTTGTGCAGAAGTTCAGAGCTCGAACTTTTCTCGAGTTCCCAAATAAGGTCAAGGTCTTTGATGACCTCTCCCTCCCACACCCTCAAAAAAACAAATAACGCGTTTCCCATTAGAAAAAATAATAATAAAATGGGCCTAGATAAGAAATCCAGTGACTTATAAACAAATTAGTTCATTCATCTTTTCTCTCTCGTATCATATTCTTGAAGAATACCCATCCCCAACCTATAAAATAGGATGTAGAAGCGGTGGGAGTTGACATATAAATGAAGGTTGTTGACTACGAAGAGCGTTTAAGAAATCATGAGACTTGGTCTTTGACGGACTGTCTCTTAGTACAGGCAGTAAGGAAAGAATTGTGCATTTTGTCATAAAAGCATGAAATTTGGTATTGAAGTGTATGAAGGTGTAATAAATGATATTAACAAGAGTGCCTTGCAGAAAGTCTATTTTCATGCCCCGAGGGGTCCACGTTTGTGGGGGAGGGTTCATTTTGAAGATAATTGTCGCAGAAATTAGAAAGAAATTATAAAAAATATATTAATCATGTGATTTATGGAAAAAATGTATTAGAAAATTTTTTTCTTAGACGCACCCTTCCATTGGGGGCCTTCGACCCAAAATTTCACAAAATTGTAAATGTAATCAGAAAAACTTAAAATTTGGTATACAGGTGAAGGAAGAGGTAATGAATAATATCAACAAGAATGCTACGCAGTAAGTTAATTTTTGTGCCCCCAGTGGCCCATTCTTTTCGGCGGGGAGGGAGATACTCTTTTTGAACACTATTGTTGTAAAAATTGGAAGAAAATTATATGAAATATAGGAATATATATATTGAGTGAGTTGTTCGAAGAAATGCTGCGAGGAATTTTTTTCTATACATAGACCCTTTCATTGGGGGCCTTGGGGTCCGAAATTTCACAAAATCATAAATTTTATCCGAAAAACTTGAAATTTAGTACATAGGTGAAGGAAGGTGTAATGAATAATGTTAACAAGGATGTGCTATAGAATAAGTTCATTTTTGTGCCCCTATGAGCCCATTTTTTTTGGGGGGGGGGGACACAAAGGCTTCATTTTGAGACTTCTTATTGCAAAACTTGGGAAAAAATATTATACATAATATATTCATTGCGTAATGTGTATGAAAAAAAATGGTGCGAGGAATTTTTAGATGTATAGTCTCTTCCATTGGGGTCTCATGGGCTATATTGTGAAGTGAATATTGTGCCAAATTACTTGGGTGTCATGAATGTAAAGTGTAAATTTTGTGGAGCTTTTCATTTCGAAAATAAAGTAACTGAAAAGCAGAAAATTTTCACCAAGTGTTGGCATGGGAGGAAAATATATTTTTGACTTTGATTTTAAAGTGCCTTCGTTCATCAAGGAATTCTTGTGTGCTTTTAATATTGAAAGTAAGCAATTCCGAGGAAATATTAGACAATGTAATTCGGCGCTAGCTTTTGTATCTCTTGGTTCCTCAGTTTCAATGGGTAATTTATAGAATATGTCAAGATTTGCGCTTCACTGTTTCAAGATACTAGGTGTGCTTTCACATTTAAGTAGTAATTTAAGAGAACAAGATGATCAAAAAATGAAATATTCACAACTTTATTTTATAGACTTAAATTTGGCAAATAATATTCGAAAAAAACGGAATCCAGAATTTGTTTCTCTACATTACGGCACATGATAATGATTTTATTCAATAAATCTTTACAATTTGCGTTTTCTTTTGTCTCATAATTTGTATAAAAATGAAGGTTAAAAACTTACATACGCATTTGATGAAATTTAGAGTTTTGTGAAATTTGGAGTCCATAAGCCCCCAATGGAAGCGTTTATACTTAAAAAAAAATTCCTCGCGCCATTTTCTTCTTACAAATTACCCAATAAATATATTATGTATAATCTTTTTTCCCAAGTTTTGCAACAAGAAGTCTTAAAATGAAGCCTTTCCCCCCTCCCCCCCAAAATATGGACCTATACGGGTACAAAAATTAACTTATTCTGTGGCACATTCTTGTTAGGCTAATATTATTCATTACACTTTCCTTCACCTATGTACTAAATTTCAAGTTTTTCGGATGAAATTTATGATTTTGTGAAATTTTGGGCCCCAAGGCCCCCAATGGAAGGGTCTATGTATAGAAAAAAAAATCCTCGCAGCATTGCTTCGAACAATTCACTCAATGCATATATATTTTATATAATTTTTTCCCCATTTTTACAACAATAGTGTTCAAAAAAAGCATCTCCCCTCCCCCCCCCCAAAAAAATGGGCACTGGGGGCACAAAAATGAACTTACTGCGTGGCATTCTCGTTAATATTATTCATTACCTCTTCCTTCACCTGTATGCCAAATTTTAAGTTTTTCTGATTACAATTACAATTTTGTGAAATTTTGGGTCCAAGGCCCCCAATGGAAGGGTGCGTCTAGGAAAAAAATTTTCTAATACATTTTTTCCACAAATCACATGATCAATATATTTTTTATAATTTCTTTCTAATTTCTGCAACAATAATCTTCAAAATGAATCTCCCCCCCCCCCCAAACGTAGACCCCTGGGGGCTAAAAAATGGACTTCCTGCGAGGCACTCTTGTTAATATCATTTATTACACCTTCATACACTTCAATACCAAATTTCATGCATTTATGACAAAATGCACAATTCTCTAGAATTTGGGATTAACAACCCGTACTATCTATGCGAGTCAAGAATAAAGACTTCGACGATGCGTCAACTTACCAGTGTGTTCTACCATATACTAAAATTTTGTGGTCCTCGTTCGGTATCGACAGCGGAAAATCGTACTTCTTATTCGACTCGTCATAATTCAAACACTGGAACGTGTATGTCGTGAATAAAATATTATCTCTATACGTAAAAAGATTCAAGTCTGAATCCACTGTGACCAATTCCCATCGGCCTGCCATCCAACTCGGAAACCTGGACACACGATGATGATATTTCATATATGTATGACGTGGCAAAATATTCGCTCGCGTGTTCGAGCGAATTATATATATTTTGATAATCTAATTTCATTTATGCAGTACGTACCGACATTTCATAGGCGGGAATTGCAAATTCGGATACGGTGTTAACACGAGCGTTTCAAAACCGGACTGCGAACTCTTGAGATCGGTGTGACAGGTAGAGTCACTGGAGAAGGCAATGTACACTATACCGTTTCCCGAATCTTCCAAATATAACTAATTGGAGCGTAAGGTGAAAATTCAGCAGCAAAACCAGACGATGGAAAGAATGAAACAGAAAAGAAAATATTAGAAAAATTAAAAAACAAAAATAATCGTAAGTAATCTTTTTTTATTCGTCACTTTCGTTCGACGTTAATTAAAATTCTTCCAATAGCGGAGGCTATTGAACCGAACACGATGACACCTTTGGTCTTTGTTGTCAAAGTCACTTACAGCAGTGCTGGTACTGCACTGACATCAACGATACACCAGCATCGGTATTTGAAATATTATTGCTATTACTGTAATAGATTATAATACATTAATTATTTCTACTTACTCCGCATCTGTATTGCGGTCTTTCTTCTTCTGCAGCACGCGTATCAAATAAAGCCAGGTACTGTTGGTTACTGGGACCGTTCCACGTGCCGAGACATTCAAAAGTGAGATCTATAGTGGTAACAGATTATACCAGCAGTAGTAATTAACTCGTTTTAACTCCGATGTTTATTCATAAAATCGTGCTATGAACTATTAACTTATAATGAACTGATTCATACGAGTACACACAGTAATACGGTTGTATTGAACATATGTATGCTCGAGCGGAAATAAAAAATTTGAAGGACTTTAGCTTTTTCTACTCTGGAATTACATAATTGGAATTTTATAAAATGAGAGCAGATATGAAATTACGCCCTGGTAGAAAAAGGGAGAAGTAAGTATATATGACTGAATCGACTGTCACGAATCTGGAACAGCGTTCTTGTTATAGGTTTACAGTTTCACCTTAAGAGACATGATCTTTTGCATTTTTGAAAAAATTTCAGTCGTGGGTATGAGAGTTGAAACAACTGAAGAAATTCCTCTTTGTACTACATAAACAAGACTGGGAATGACGAGGGCGAGGGTTTTCGTCCTTGGAGGAAGTTCGCTGCATAATAATGACTGGTATAATTTCGAGCCTGAGCAGACGCAGGACCTTCGAGAAAGTTTGACTAAATTTCAATCTTTAAAAGTTTTAAGCTTTGAATGACCTGCCATCCTCTTATCGACCAATAACGAGGGTAAACTTCTAGCGAAAGCCAATCGAAGCGAGGGCTATCTGAAGGACAAAGTCGCAACCCTAAGTAGTCAGTACGGTTTTCAAATTGGACGCTGTTCATCGGATGCTGGAATCAATCTAAAGAGGGTAGCCGAGTTAGCAATACCTACGCGTCAGTTTTACGCACCGCCAGACTTGACAGAAGAAAGGTGTTCAAATCGATTCCATAAGACAGGGTCTTTGAAGCCCTCATGGTCCTCAGAATATAGCTGCTGAGAAATCCACGGAGATACGCCTGCTGGTGCTGTGAAGTGCCCAGTTACTTGGGTTATGCTGCAGGACAGTCGGTCCTCAGGCCATTCTTGTGGCGCCTCGCATTTAACAGATTCTTACGGTGAAACTGTCACTACACTGGTGGAATACACTGCTGAAAAAATTGTCGTGGAGCAGAGTAAACCAGTCTCTAGAGGCAGTGACGCGTCTAGAACTTGGAGTAGGAGAGATGGAACCTTCAAAAGTTCAGCCTACATGGTCTGGAAATCACTTTCAAGAAGATGATGAAGTATATGGGCATCTGGTTTGATTCAAAGTTGAGCTCCAGGCGCCACTTCTTGATAGCAGGGGAAATGGCGGGCAGGGTGGTGACGTACGTAAGCCTACTGATGAGAAACCTGGGAGTACTGACGGAAACAAAGGAGAAAGATAATAATCAGCACCCTTGATGACGTCATCAGTGACTTTGACCTGAGGGCTTGCAAATTTCAACCTTACTTTCATTATACCAGGCCTAACATTCAGTATCTGACCTTGTATGTAATTCTATACGACGCTTGTACTAAGCCTGTTATTACCTATACAGTATTCAGCAAGTAAGCATATAAGACTGGGACTATGAAAAACCGTCACGAATAACCGTGGCGGTTTTTTGTCACGTCGCGTCTGATGTCATCTTCAGTAACTTTGATCTATTTTGGGAACTTGAGAAAATGTTTGCCTTCACAACCCCTGCTATATGTGATATTGTCATGCCTAATGACGTCATCAGTGACCTTGACCTACTTAAGCGATTCAGCCTAAGAGTCAGTTTATACTGCAGTTATATTAGACTGAGTCAGGGTAGTTACATATCTAAGCCTCTCGGTGAGAAACCTAGGAGGGCCAAGGGAAGTCAGAAGAACAAAAACGATGAGCACTGTGCACCACACTATCTATTTTCCTATTTGACGCGGGCTCACACCAGGATCGCTAAGAGCGCGCGTGTGTCGTTCAATAGTTGTGGTATTCTTGCCGAATACGGAAGAGGCATCAAAACTATGACCCTTCAACGGGGAAAAATAAAAAATTTGGGATAACTCTCGATTGAAGCAAAATCAAAGGTTTCGTCATGCCACCTAATTTGTAGAATGGGTGTTTGTGGACATTTTTTATGGAGTGTCAGGAAGCGAAATCTGCAATTATATTAATTTTTTATACTGCCTTAGGTTAGATACCTTTTCCGATCTCTCCCCGATGCAGCGGAATGCTAGCGCTGCCCGTTTTCAATATGGAGCCCAAATGTAGACCGACTCCATGAAAATAATTTACAGAAGGAATGTAATGTAAAAGTTCCAACGAAGAGCTGCCCTGAGGTGTGTTAGTGCCCACTACACTGTCTCAACAGAGGATCTTTGCGTTATAGCAATCGTGCTCCTTGCTGAGGAGAGAGTGGTGGTGTTCAAAGTAAAGAAGGAGACAAAGACCGATCAAAAAGTTTTACGGGTCAAGTACGAGGCTAGGTTCCCTTGCTTGAGAATTGGAAAGCGAGAATCGCTCAGGTCCATGATCAGCTGAACTTTCACCGGAAGCAGGTGTTAAAGGGCCATGGCTGCTCCAACAAGTAACTTCTGAGAAGTTGCGAAAATTTGAGTAGCCAACGTATTCGCATTGCGATCAAGAGCCAGATGAATTCAGGGTCGGACTGGGCCGGGTGGCTGACTGACGATCGCCAAAGGCCTCGGCAAGGGGCCCCGTACAAGAAAAATGTGTTGCATGAATTTTTTTGGTGGGAGAGGGAGTTAAGGGGGACCCAAACTATTGTAATCGCCACGGGCCCCGGTATGAGCCAGTCCTACCTTGCAGGTGATGAACCGGGGCCCACTTTAGCGTGAGGCGTGAGCGGGGCGAGCTTAGTCGGTTACTGCAGGAGATCGGAGTCGATAAAGGGCTTGCTCTGAGTGAGATCTGACCAGTTCACCGAAAGATTTTTCACCGAGTAAATCTTTTTGAAGGAATGTACACATCACCGACAGGAAAGTTCACCTGTCAGGTTTTTTTCCACTGTCAGGAAAGTTCATCTTCCTTTTTTGAGTTCACCGACACCGACGACGAAATTCACCTTTTTCAATCAGCTGTTCGACTTTTA
Source organism: Aspidiotus rigidus (assembly GCA_035079385.1). Classification (NCBI taxonomy): domain Eukaryota; kingdom Metazoa; phylum Arthropoda; class Insecta; order Hemiptera; family Diaspididae; genus Aspidiotus; species Aspidiotus rigidus. The sequence continues at coordinate 2,528,983 of JAVHKY010000004.1, read as the reverse complement.
TTTGATACTTTGATGTACCAAATTTTATTTATAAAATTATTTAAATAAATAATAATTTAATAAAGAAAATTTATTTAATTATTATTAATATTTATAAATCAAATGAATTAAATTGAATTATTAAATTATATTTTATTATTTATAATTCTAATTTTTAATTTAATAAATCAATTCATTTATTAAAAATTTTGTTTAAAAATTTTAATAGATAATTTTAATTTCAATAAATAATTATGTATTTAAAAATTATATTAATTTAAATTATTTTATTTATTTTTCTTCAAAATTAAATTTATTTAAAATACAAAAATAAATAATCTTTGAAAATATAAAAAATGATAATATACGAGTAAAATTTAATTTTATCAAATAAAATATCAAAAATAAAATTATTAAATTAATTTTTTATTATTATAGAACTTGAATTAAACTGATTAATTAACTTCATTAATAAAAATATTATAATCGAATTATCTCGGTGAACTTTATGAACCACTACTCCATCAGATGAATTATCTGTAGGTGAATCTTAATCGGTGAATTTTTTTAGGTGAAAAATCTTTCGGTGAAACACCCTAGTCCCCTCTGAGTAGCTTGGTAGTCACCATGTCAAGTTCCGAAGAAGGACTGAACCAGATCTCTACAATTTTTCGAATGCGATTCAATACGTTGCAGCGCAGTTTCATTAAGAAAGAAGAGAAGAACACGAGTACCCAATCAGGTCTCTGCATTTGAAGCCACAGTCACGAAGAAGAAGTTGAACAAGGAATGGAATAGGCAAATGAAGAGCCACGCTATGACCTACTGGGCACCTGCGCATCATCCGCACTCAGACGACGCTCTGCGCGAAGAAGATCAACCATAGGGCCACGATGACAGGAGTAGAAAAGATTCCAACGGCAGTTTAGCTCTATGTTGTGTGTAGTGTGTTGAGGTTTGCGTGCCTGGGGACATTGCAACTTGGCGGTTGCCAAGATGAGGAGGTCTCACCCAGAAGATTCTATACCCAAAAAAGTCAATACTGGAGTTGGAGAAAACAAAATTGATGCACACGCAACCCGCTTACATTCCAGAGGGGAGGACGGGCGGCTGCACATGCGACACAAGCGATATATAAAGGAAGAGAAATGAGAGACGGGTGGAGCTTGTAGAAAATTCAACATTGGAGCCATATATAAGTGGGGGAGAACTTTCAAGAGGACATGGAAACATTCAGAGGCTAGTTTGGAGTAATTCCGACCAACAAGTTGTACAGATCGGGAGAGGGATTTGGAAACATTTTGTTCTCTGCAATGCACAAGAGGATAAGGACCTCAAAAACTCCAACCATCGAGCACAGTGTGGTTCCGAAGGGGGCTGGAGCGCTGACCTAGTTGAGGGACTTCAAAAAATTTTTGACAATCCAGCGATGTAAACAGTAGGGAAATGTATTTATTTATCCTTTGATTTTCATTCTTTAGTCTTCATTGCGTTCTCATTTCTACCCACTTCTTTTGAAACGTTTTATCGTACGATTTTAATCTAAGAGCACGCTCATCTATCCCTAAACTTTACATAAATTTAAGTTGAATCGTACCATGGTTTTCAAGAGGACAATCCTGGAAATGTGCTCTCAATTCGGATCCTACCGGACAATTGCTTAGATTCGAAGTACGACTAGTGCACTCGATAGGATGGTCAGGTTTGTTCTGACGATACCGTACCATGTATCTGCCATTGAAAGGACAACTCTCCTTCCTCATAGTTTGGCTCGTCTCTGAAAGAAAAAAGTAAAATACGGATAACGACATTACCAAAAAAAATGAATGAACCACGATTGACTGGAGAAAAACTCACTGTACAAAATCATCTGTTTAGTCAAATCTAAATATTCTGCTTTTGGGCACGAATTTTCGGCTCCAGGTTGACTGATGAAACATTTATCTGGATTGTACGAAGTTCGCGCCACCAAAACGTTCGGCGATTTCATCGATAAGTGGAAACACCGAAGGCAATACGAATTATTGTTCATACTGTGAGCAAGACAGATCAAAAAACGAAATTTATTAGCAGCGAATCTGTAATAATTTACATCGAGCGAGGAGGACGGAAAGCGTGTATATTTTCAAACCAGACATGTAATGAAATTTTGGTCGATGATGTAAAAGAGTGGCGGAGAATTTTTCACGGTCAAAATGAATATAATGTACGCTCTGATACTATTTATCATTTGGAGACGTTACATGTACTTAATATCCCGACCGATGCTTCGTTTGACATTTTCCTTTTGACTTACATACGCCGCTAAAAGCAAATCGTAATAAACTGATTGTATTTAAGAATATTTTATTGACGTCTTACCGTTGGAGGCTTAGAAGGTATTACGACTGCATACAAAACGAAAAAAGAGTAATTTGTTTACAAAAGAATCTCGTTTGTCTTCTATCACGCTAAAAAAAAAATGTCAGTCGTGATTAGATTTTGTGACGAAAGACAGTCTTAGAAACGGGGAGTTGACTTTGAATATAAGAGGCTAGAGCTTTCGAGTATTTTCGGAAATTAGAAATTTTAGTTTTCTTTAAGTTTGAGAAGACTATTATCCTCTGCAACTGTACGGATTTATAAGCTGGTTTTTAAAAAGGTCATGACTAAGAAAGTATACAGTATTAATGGTCAGCAGTCGTATTTACGATGGGACAGTTTGTCAACACAAATACAACAAGGGGATAAAGCTCATGCAATTTTTCTTTCCTTTGATGGAGATCCACACAACCAATTCTCTGGGACTTCATCATATTCCTCCCTATTTTTAAGAAACTCTAGACCCTTCCCCAAAACTCATTTTTGAATACGGACCTGTAAATAAGAAAATTAAAATACAACTAAATCATCGAATTGATTTTGAGTTTTCTCCTTCAATTCTGCCAATTTTTTAAATTCAATATTAAAAGTAAACATGAAAATTATCGAGGCAAAATTTTTCAAAATGCGAACAACAATTTAATGAGGAAAACGATACTTTGTTCTATTACAAGCCCGCGACGATGAATGAAAGCAAAAGTGAGCAATATCTGTCTGAGAAACCTGCCTACTCGAATTTCATTATAAAATAAGAGTACACATGACATTATAACATAAGGGGCAGATTACGTTGAGAAGAAAGACGATGATTGTAAAACGTATAAAAGTAGTGGTGCATTACATTTTGCGACGATCGGATACGTTTCAAAAGCCACAGAATAGTGTGAGAAAATAAATATCTGCTGACCGATGTAACCCGAATCAGATGAAGAGACCGTAATTAAAATCGTACGCCCTTCATCCGACCACCGACCAACACTAGAATGACGTCCTAAGAATCGAGTCGGATTCTGTACACCTATATCTTATTCGAAATCGTCTACGATGAGAAAATGAAGTGGTCACTCTGGCATGAAGTGATAGTACGCGTTCATCGAGTTTTCTAGACACCCCGCGTGAATTACAATATCAAAGTCTCTCTCTGATTCCGTACGTACTTTCGAAACTCACCGAGTACTGGCCAATGTCCTGCTGAGAAACCATGTCGAGATTTATTTACGCGCTTCATTCTACAAATAATAAGAAAGTAAGTAAGAGCCCTAGCCCTTATCGAGGGACGATCCATTCTTTTACGTCCAGCTGATTCCGATGCAGTACTGACGATAATTATAGTGAATGACTTTCGTTCAGCTGAGGAACAAGAGTGTTTTATTTGAATTATCAGCTCATCTAGATATGATTTTTTTAAACCCACATGAAAATGTCCTGTTGACAAAATCTACTTGTAAGACCTAGTAGGAGGAAGATGTTACACGAAGAGTCTGATTTTTTAAGAAGAATCACAGTGACATAACTTTTCTGAAATAAAAAAATCTTTTTTTTTTGACGTTTTAAGTAGTATAGGATTTGTATGTTCTAGCGCAACTTTGGAATGCGGTCTGCTAATTACCCCTGATGCGACCCTTAATGACATTATACCTACATGATAATTACTTGTACAACTCTCAATGACTTTCCAAATGCTAATTGGTTTATCCGATTCTTAATTATCTGAGATACAAAAATTCTGGATGCGCAAATATCTCTTGCTGACTTTCCAAATGCTAATTGGTAAGCAAGAGATATTTGCGCATCCAGAATTTTTGTATCTCAGATAATTAAGAATTGGATAAACCAATTAGCATTTGGAAAGACATTAAGAGTTGTACAAGTAATTATCATGTAGGTATGATGTCATTAAGGGTCGCATCAGGGGTAATTAGCAGACCGCATTCCAAAGTTGCGCTAGAACATACAAATACTATACTACTGTTTCATCGTTTTGGATAGTATTGCAAGGTTTTTGTATGCAGAACTTCAGCTTTTAATTTCATCTTCAGTCTATTATTGAAGAAAGTTTCCAAGTTGACTTCAGAAGAACCTCTTCACGTCCTCATCTGAACTCCATTTCTACCTCCACAGAAATTAGATACACAGCCCCAGGCCCGACAACATCCTTGCCTTCATGCTAGAAAACCTCCATCTAACCTCATCATTCAACGCTATCATCCTTACAATTCTAAAACCTACTAAGAATCACTCCTCCGCCACATCTTGCCGACCAACCGCTCTGACATCTGTCCTTAACAAACTGTTCCCTAAAATACTGAACAAAAGATTATTCCGGTTTGTACAATCAGATGGCATCCTTTTTCCATATTAATATGGTCTCCATAAAGACCGTTACGTTTCAAGCCGTATCTAACTTGAACCTCCTAATTGGGGAAGCCCTCCACTCGGATTTAAAACTCTACTCCGTTTTCTTCAAACCTCCGGGAAGCAATAACCCGTGTTTGATAGGCATGCGGTAATGACAAGGGCTCATGCTTTTACATTCACTACGGGGAGCTTGTGTTGTTGGTTGATTAACAAATACCGCTCAGAACACCCATTCTCATGCTTTCTACTCGCCTGCAGCACAATTGGAAGCTTGTAAATGAAGAGTACAGAGGAAGAAGGGTGAATGTCAAAACAAAATAATTATTGAGAACCAGTTTTCCCTCGGTGATACAAAAATCCAACCAAATCCAACCGTCCAGATTGTTTCTTTTCGACATTAACCCTTCTTCCCCTGCACCCTTCAAATAGGTTTGTTTTGTGAATTTTTTTCATTCAGTTTTCATCAATTCCACTTCCTTGTTCCAAATATTACAATTTACACCCAAAGTCGAACCTGGATAAGCTAAAGAATTCTACCAGTTTGTTTTGTAAAATTTATCTCATCATTTTACATTTTTACTTCAAAGGTCAAACCAAACAGAAAGAAGCAGATAATGAAACATCTTGTATGCTGTCTCTGTCTTGTTGTGTGCGAGTAATTACTTGATTCCTAAAGGATTTGGCGCCAAAACGCATTATGTAGCATCGCGCGTTAAAAGTGTGTTAAGCAATGGTTGAGTATGTGAAAACCTGAATGCGTGTTACCTAACAATACGTTTTTGCATAAAATCGCTTGGGGATCAAGTAATTGCTCGCGTATACTTAGTCTTCAAATATTTGTAAATTCATTGTTTGGAAAAATGAGCTGAGAATTCTAGAATATCAATGAAAGCACGAAGACAACAGCAAAATAACACTGCTTTCAATATCAAGTTGTTGCGCATGCGCTAAATATGAGCCTAGGTTTCTATGACGTTAATTTTGTTGTTATCAACATGGCTGATCCAGATTGATTTCTTTACATTTTTTGTCCAAATATAAGTAGTCAACTTTACAGTAAAATTCTGAAGTTCTTCTGCAAAATGAATCAAAAGTATTTAAGCAAACAAATTCTACAGACTCTGTAGATTATTATGAGGTATAGTACATCGAAAAATATTGAAAAACAACGTTAAATGGCGTCATTGAAATACCAAATACGGCCAAGTTTTGACAATGTTAATATTAGGACTGTAATAATTGGAAACTGTAGACGTTTAGCCATCTTTTGATTCATGATATTGAGAATAGACAATTGAATGAAACACTTATCAGCTTGAAAAACATGCTTCAAGAGGTACTGTTCTCTTGATCTTGGTGATCATGAAATACTTTCTTCTTGATCACGTTGATAGGAATCAACGGAAATGTATCTCTTGAATCGTGTGTGACGTCAGAGAAACTTGGGCTATTGCGTTTGCTTCAGCTGGTACTCTATTCTGTTCTTCTCAACAGCACAAGAACGCCACACTGGGCACTGTACTCCCAATCTTGCGTTGTTGCGCATGCGCTGGAGTGCTGGACACAATAACACTACATTAAGGCACTATATTACAATAGGTACGCTGAACTGATAACAGGGAGACAAGTTTTTGGCTGTAAGGTAGGAGAACGTTTCACGCAGCGTCGCGGAAAAAGCGAGTCATGTCGGTACCCGTTGGTTACACTCGCTGTCGCGCGATGCCACGCGGAACAGGTTTGTACCTTATTATCAAAAAGTTGTCTCGCTCTTATCAGTCCAGCGTACCTATTGTAATAATAGTGCCTTAACTACATTGGGTCTGCTTCAGCTAGTACTTAACCCTGTTCTTCCTTGCTCTTTGGCGAGAAGAACGCCACACTGTACTCTCAATCTCCCATTGTTGAGCATGCGCTAGACACAATGACATTGCATTTGGTTTGCTTTAGCTGGTACTCTATCCTGTTTTTCTTTGCTGTTTACTTTCCATTAGATTAAGTGATGCGCACAGCAAGAACTTAATTTTTACTGTAATAAGAACTCATTTTTTATGAGGCCTAAAATTTTCATTTACGGCTTAAAAGTTATTCCTGAATAACACATTTCAACATACAGGCACAAAAACTTGTAAATCGGATTTTTGCTGAAAATGGTTTTATGATCCTATCCTAATATAAAGAAATAAGGAATATAGGCTACAATAACCCTGTTAGTAGGTAACGCCTCATAGCGCTCTAAATGTCAATTATAAAAACATCTAGGGGTAGATAGAAATTCTTGTAATTTGCCGTTGGTATCTACAAGAGCCTTACAACTTGAGTAAAAAGTCAATTGGAAAAGGTATTACAACTATGATAATTGAATAATTTTCATTCCCCCACTGACAAGATTTTCATACCTATACAAGATTAATTTCATACCTTAATACAGTTTTCACATCTACAAAATTTTTATACCTCTATGACAAAATACGAGGCAAAAATTTCAAATTAATAGGTTAAGCTGTTCTTAAGGTATAAGAGGACAAATAGACAGAAAGACACACAAGCAAGCAAACAAACAAACAAACAAACAAACAAACAAACAAACAAACAAACGGACAACTAACGGTTCAAATTCAGGACTTAGCCTCATTAATAATGAAAAAAAAAAAAAAAAAAAACTCATATTTGCTTTGAAGTTATTTCCAACTTCTAACCTCAGTCAAAGTCTAAAGGAGAGAATCTTTGTAGGACGTGTCATATTGTAGATCAGAGTTGGACACTCACGTGACAAATAAGTCGAGATCAGGACTGAACATTTTTTTTTTTTTTTATTACAATTAGAGAAAAATATATAGAAAGGTATTTTTTGAAAAGACGAAAACTCAAAATCACAAAACAAAATTTTGGATAGAGACAGAATGAAATATTTAAAAAAGGAAAAATTATTGTTGGGTCAAACATAGAAAATTTTTATAAGAAAAGTAAATTTATCAAGTTAAGGCGCGACGGTAACGTAACGACCGGTTTCGAACAGCACCGCTGTTTATCATCAGGTCAACTGACGTACATAGTTCGAAGATTGAGAGAGGAAACAACATTAAGTCAAAGGCGAGTTACAACTGGAGGGTGAGTCATATTCAAGAGGGAATTAATCGGCATTACAATGACGACTAAAATAGACTGAATTTAAATCGTTAAGTACCTACGTGGTGACCAGATTGAGTCGAACGTTGGACGGATTCTGGAGTGTAAATTTCCTCCAGTCTGTTCATTCTAGTGCCCTTGTTACAAGAATGTAGGAGGGAGGATTGAACTTCCTCGTAATTATGACCTTAATGTCTAGCCGTAGCAGAAATTCCGTCAGATTTGATTTAATGAGGCGGTTAAAATCATATCTATGTTCCATAAACCTCTTTTTGATTGCTCTGCCAGATTGACCAACGTATTCTGATCCACAGTTGCATTTCAATAAATATATTCCCGATTTTTCCAAAGGTTGAATACCATCCTTCAATGCAGACAAGTCGAGAACTCTAGTGACAGGGTAAAATCCGATCTTGTAGCCATTCCGGCGGAGTTCGCGGGAAAATTCGAGTAAGGTAGGCGGATCCAACTTTGCTTTTCATTTTGTGAGAAAAAAAAAATATTTGGTCAGTTCTGACCTCGACTTATTTGTTACGTGAGTGTCCAACCCCCAATTCTGATCGGTCAAAGTCGTCATTAGGGTAAGTCGTTCTTTTGTGAGTCAAGTTATATAGCCATCTCTTGTGTCTGCTCTTTGTTCAAATCATACCCCAATACCATCTCGTTTCAGGTTAGCCGCAATCTTCCCCTCTGCTCTCAAGTCAATCTTCTACTAAGTCCCTCCTTGTGAGGTCACGTCCTTCCTCTTGAGAGATTTGAGTTAAGATCCTTAAATCGGGAGATGTCGCATTACGTGTCCATACGACCCCGAAAATTTCTGATGATGTACCCTAACTAAAATAATAGCGAATTCCTTAATAAAAAATTTTAGCGAAGACAGTATCAGTTTCGTTTTTATAATTCATGCACTTCTTTTCCGTCGTTTTCTTCTGTGAATTATCTTTCAACTTATCGCCCAGGAAATTTGTCCGTCTATGCTAGTTTCTAGAATCGCTCAGCCCCTTGTCAGTACCTAGAAGTCATCAGATGAAAACTTTTTTGCAAGCTGGACAATAGAGAAATTCAGCCGGACCGGTGGTTATCAATATACAGGGAAAGCCGAGCAGAAGTTTGCAAGTGAAACCTCCACCCTTTTAACGTACTTAGAAAGCCTCTTCACAACCACCATCCGGCAAAAACTAAACTACCCTGAAAAAGAAGTTGGACTCGAAAAAATTTTGAAGAGGGGGGTTTGGACAAATTTCGATATTCAACTAAAGTAAAGTTTGGAAAGAAGACTGGGTCTTTTATTCAATTTGAAAGCGATAAAAGACGCCAGTAGTAGTTCTTGGAATATTCTTAGATCGTCACGTCAACGAATGGTATATTTAAAAAAATGAATTAGAAGCTTGGCACAGGCGCCGTAGCTTTCCTTACAGGAGGATGGTACCTAGATGATCACAAAATCGAAATAAAATTTGCTCCGCAGACCACAAATTCGACGATTAAAAGACCACAGAGACACCGAACGGTGAGCGCAATTTTTGCTGCCAAGCATCATGCATCAAAAAATGTAGAATTCATCGAAATGAACGCTATTTACATGCTTGTCAGCTCGTTCTCGAAGATACGTGCTACTCTTAATTTTAAATTACATACTAGTATAGGCATCCTAGCGACGCGGAGGGTATCCTCAGTGACTTCGGGAGAATCGCCGCAGGCCTGGTCCTTGTTCGTTTCCACGTAATGAAATTTCATTTCCATTACATCATGATGTTTCATGATTCGCGTCGCTTTCTCACGCTCGCCTTACTAAACTTGGGTCATCCCACTAACGACAAAGAGTCATCACCCATCACTTTTTCGTTCGAGTAATCCGTAAATTTCTTGAACGAGACTCTTATATACGAGGGAACGAGTTAATTTTCTGAACGCGCATTTTGCCGCCCCGCGCGTTCTTCAATCGAAAATGACGATACCAAATTAAATATTAGGAACAAAAGATCTAGAGGCGCTGAGGTACATACAAGAGTAAACGAGAAGCAAGGGTACCGGGGCGTGTTACGATTATGTCGCTTTGTCCACGTGATCTATGGAATGTCGTTCCCTAAGAGTGCGTGCCTCCCCGTCGATTAAATCATCGTGGAGGCGCCCAACTTGCTGAGTTGAATGAGGGCCTTCGACCCGACCTACCGTTCGCGTTCCTAATCTGATTATCAATTAATAATATCGTCATTACGAAGTAACATTTTACGAACCATTTATTCGTCCAGATACACACCGGATGGTATTAAATTTTCTTCATCGTGTTTATCGAAGCGAATCGATATTCTTCTATATCCATCTTCAGCTGTTTTTTTTTTTTTTTTATTATTATTATTTTTTACAGAACGAAATCTAAGATGACTTCGAACACTATACCGTCTTCCCTTCATTTTCATTGTGATCGATACTCGCGAGAAGGCGAGGAGGACCTAAAAGTCTAAATGACAAGAAGAGCCTGCTGCCAGGTACAGTAAAATTAACGTACTGCACGCAGCACCTCCATTTATTCCTGCCCGTCGCTGCATTATACAGTCATCATCGAATTACCGCTGCGAAGATTATGCCAATTAAACGTAACGATGATGAGAATGCCAATTAACATTAAAAATTACTATCAAAATGATACGTGCTCGGAATATCGTCATGATAATTTTCCTCGTGTTGGTTGCGTGTGAAAAAATACTCACCTCTCAATCAAATAAGAATCGTTTCCGATTTTTCGGTAGCAATAGCCCCAGTTTGATATAGCATCTTGCGTTATACTGATGACTTCGGTATAACGTACTTGCGACTGTATCGCTGGACCCATTTGCATCACATAGTCGCCTTGGAGGTAGTCTGGAAAATAACATGCCGCGGACGCTGTAACACAAAATAAATTACGAAAATTAATTTCAATAATGTTTTAAGCCGAGACGCGATGATAACAATATTCAACTCCTCCTTCATTCGTGTACATATAATATGTGAGTGGGAAGACCATCAACTTGATGAAATGTGGATACGAAAGATCGCTTTGAAGGTTATTTGATAGGGTGTAGTTTGGGTTAGACTGTATAAGATTTGTACGGTATTTAGGATGCCTAGACTGTACTAAAATGGTTCTCGTAAAGTATTAGTCTCGAGCATGTGTGTTGATTTTGCTTTTACTTCTCCGCATGCGCTCACGCGATACACAAAACCACAGCGTATGATGAAATAGATCTCTCAAGCTTGTGGTTTATTTACTTTGCTTGACCATAGTGAATGAACTTTCAGCTTTGGATCACCCAGATTTTACTCGATCTTCATTAAAGATCAAAATAAGCTACTGTATGTTAGCACTCTCTATCCACTAACAATTTTCTCTCTCTTCTATATAAACCTCGGAATTATTAATCACCTATCTTCAAATGACTGAAACAATCTTCCAGACAGAGAATCGTCCTGTTGTGCTAGGGTACTAGATGTGCCAGTTCGCACTTGCGGCACAGCGTCATAAATACTTTACACTTGTGACGGTCCGATAGGCTTTGCCCATTTTACATGACACCAAGGAGAGGAGATGATGTGTGCGATCGTTTACGCTCGGACAAGACAAATTTGCTGGTTCACACTTGTGTTACAACGGCGGAAGTACTTCACTTTTTGGTCATTTTGGGGGAACATCACCGGAACACTTGTGAGAATTCAATAGGCCTCGCTCATTTTACTTGATACCCTGCTACTGTGATGATCCCATAGGCGCTGCACTTTCCAAAATTCAGGTGGGGCTCATCATTTTTTTCTGCACACTCATTGTGTAGATTTTACAAAATTTGCTGAGTTTTCAGTGAGGCCCGGCCTAGGACTAATTTTTTCAGTGAGGGCTTTGGCCTCAAGCCCTCATGGGTTTCAGTGCCTATGGATGATTCTCAAAGGAGTCACATCAGCAAAGTGTTGTTCAACAGCGCAGACGCTGGTGTTGCAGTCATAAAGAAATCACACTACTTGAAGACAATGTTTGGACAAACATTCATTAATGGAGAAATATTACAAACTCATTTGTGGAATATATCTGTCACAACTACCTGTCATAAAAAAGTTTTGATAGACACTTCTTGAGACCACTTGAGTCAAATGGCGTTACATTAGCGCCATACTGTCGTCACATCACCATTGTAAAATGTGAACGTTTCATAGTGTCTTTGAAGCGCATAAACAATTGAAGGATACAGGAGACAAGGGTGAATGTCCAAAAGAAACTATCTAGAGAAACGGTTTTTTTTTTAAGAGTGCGAAAAATCCAATTGTCCAGATCGTTTCTTTTGGACATTCAGCCTTTTTCGCCTGTACTCTTCAATTGCCTCCCTACTTAAAAATCCGACCGTCACAACTGCTATTTTTTTCAACCTGGATATGCCGCATAAATACACTTATAAGTTCCGCCTATGTTTTGCAAACGTTCTTCACTTGTAAAGGTATTTTACCGCACATTTGCTTCGAATCAGTGGCACTCTTGGGTCACAAATTACCGGCACTATGGTCCACGGCTTCTGGAACAGTATTCCGCAGCTGTGCCAGTATTTTACCCAGCGGAGAGATCGGCTTCGTTGGATCCAAGCTCTTTGTGTTGTATTCCAAGGAAAACATTGAGATTTTTACGAATAACCAAATCTCTTTTTATTCTAGTTTTCATCTGTTCTATTCATTTCATTTGGACCAATCAGCGCTAGCATCGCCGTTTCTATGTAATGGGACCCTATCTCTTCCGTGCAAAGTAGAATATGGGCGTATCTGCATATTCACGACCTGCGGGAAAGAGATCCTTCAACCTTGGTAAAAATACTTTTTTTGCTGATCGTCGATATGCAGATTATTGAAGGCTACTGAAAGCCCAAAGCCGAATTCAGCCGAATTTTTACTGATAGGAAAGGAACAGAAAAGCAGCTTCTCTTAAACCTCCCTAAGCCAAACCAGCAAACCAAAAGTCGAAATAAGGCAAATTTTTTCAGCTACCTATTTAGCTTTTAAAACCATGTTAAAAAAAGTAACAGAGATTATAAAGGTAAGTTGGAGGGTTTCTTCAAAACTACGAGACATAGTAATGATGTAGAAATAAATTACGATCACGTAACGAGTGAAAAATTTTTCCATTAAAAATTTTTCACTCGTTACGTGATCGTAATTTATTTCTACATTATAATCTGTTCACGTTAAGAAAGGATAGGAGTTCATGCCTCGAGAACAGAACAGTAGATTAAAATTAGTTAATTACCTTCGGCGTTCCGTTCTTGAGGTATGAACTTCTATCCTTTCTTAACGTGAACAGACTATAGAGATTATGAAGATTGGTTCCGGTTCAGTTTGGCTGTTCAGTGTTCAGCCGTTCAGTATAGAAGCCTGTGGGGCGGTCTTCTAATGAAGATGAACAGAAAACTGGAGAATAGTATCTTTCACAGGTATGACAAAGCCCCAATTTTCCCGATCGTTTCATTTTCTTATAACATTGATTTGCCAAAATAAGCTGAATGAAAGCAAAAGTTGGCTAAATTTTTCCATAAACCAAACGCCAAATTTTTCAAGGTTGAAAGTTTGAACTGAAAGCCAAAGGTGAAATTTTTGGCTGCAATACTCTGTGCATGACGGGAAGTGTAATGGAGAATCTTCTTGTATAGGATTATAGGTTTCCAACTGATGATTGTTCTTACAATCAAGTTCTGCGTTCTGGCTTAGAATCTAGAATGGTGTCATTAAAGTACAAGAAAAAGTAAGATCAGGAAGCCATCAGCTGGAGACTTAATCCTGTAGAAGAGCTGCTCAGTTTCGGGAAGGCCATCCGCCAGAAGCGTTACGATCGGATATTTACGCATGCGTACGAGATAATATTTGAAGGCAGAGAAGAGATATTTAACTCTTGGAATTTACTATACAGGCTCTTGGTTAATTTTTCAGACAAGAAACGCACAATATATTGACCACGCGCCAATCTTCCGTGGGCAACATATGCGTTTTTCTGTCTTTAATAATTAATTTTTGTATTCAATTTAGCCATTTTTCCTCTGGTTAAAGGCTCCGTCATATTAGTTTGTCATGTAGTGTCATTAGATGGATTTGTGATGGATTACTGACGAGGAAATCGAGAGGGAACACCAATTCAGGGGCGGATTAACGGATACATTTTGGGTGGGGGGGGGGGAACTTCCGTTGTTCACAAATTGAACAATTTCATTCTCTTTTGTTTTTTTTTGGGGGGGGGGCGTCCCCCCCCCCCCCGTAAATCCGCCCCTGCCAATTTTACAATCCAAAAGGAAATTTTGCGCTATACAAACTTTTATCTGTTTGTATATTATAGCGTTATTTACGTTAAGTTCTCTACTAGATCCCGACGAATTTTTTCAATGAAGAGAGAATCCTCAATTTGAAAAAAAAATTCTGAATTTAGAATTTAGATCTTATGAAGAATTATTAGCCTTCCATACTACACAAATGACTAGAGTAGATATAGTTAATATATGGATGACCGAAAAAATTATTGTGTCATCGTTCACCATCATTTTCGTTGCACATTGTTTCAGTCAGCTGTTCGAAATTTTATGCTGAATATCATTTTACGTGAAGAGGTATCTGAATATAATACGCTTATGTAAGATGATCCGCTGGTTGATTATTCTTGGAAAAATAAGGAAACGTGAATCGTTTGAAGTTGTTTAAAAATGCGTCGACAGAACCCACGTAAAAGTGACAAATCAGCATAAAATACCGGTATCGTAATTTTTTTTAAAGTTTATCTCCAATTATGATGTATTTATTTGGTTCGTACGTGTTCAATTACGCGATATCTCAACTTCAAAAGTGACAGATAAGGAAAAAGAAAAAGAATTTTCGTTTCCATCGTTCAATATTCATGTCTAGACACGTTTTGGTGATACGGTACATTTTTCTCCATTCTTTTTCCGATACAATTGATTACATATTTAGAATGTGAGGTCCTCTGTTTTTGTGAATGCTCGAGCTTGCGACACCATCTAAAGAAAGATAAATGTCAAAAATTCAAAGTATACTTTGAACTCTTGATACCGTCTAGACAAGTTCTCTTTCCTCCCAAAATTGTTTGTTAAGACCGTGAAAAAATTTAGCATGATGACTCGTATGGATCTCAGTCCTTCAGTAGGCCTTTTTGCGTTACTTCATTTCAAAGTTTTGCGACACTTCACGGGTGAAAACCGCCTATCCAGAAAATTCGTCACCGACACTCTTCTTTCTTGCCGGAATGGCGGACCTAATTACTAATAATTTTGGCAACATTTATGAAGCTCGCTCCCATATTATACGGGTTCAGAGCTAAAAACTTTTCCAACCGTAGCTCTGCCCTTTCATCAAGGTTCAAAGCTCGAAATTTTTCCATATCCCTTCTCTCCTTCTACTTTCAGCCCAGTACCGGCTGCTCATCTCTATAATTTGAATGTCAAAATTTTTTCGAAAGCCACCGAACGACAGGCAGTGGATGTAAGAAGGGACTTTGCTTCGAATTTCATAGGTGGGAAGAAGCCGCTAATATTTTTGTTGAAGGCTCAAGGAAGTTGGAGCCACTTGAGCTCTGTAAAGAACAACTTTGAGCTCCGAGCTCTAAAGACAAACGAGGACACAGGAATGCAAAGCTGACTAGACCAAATGCTTCCTTGTTGTTTCTTGCGCTTCTGTTGATTCTTTTTTTGAAATTTTTATGTACTTCATACCTCATTCGCGATTGGTGTCCGCATATTCGTGCCACCATGAACTCAGGCCTTTAAAATATTCCATTTCTTGACCTGTTAACTTCAACCTTCGCCTTCAAACGCCTGCACTTCTTAGCCTAATCCATCTGTGAAGCGCGGGTTGAGGGAGGTGAAATCATCAGCAGTGGTGGCTTTGATGTATCAAATTTAGATATTGTTGGGCGATTTCGATAAGTTAGCCAGGTTGAAGGGAATGTGAAGCGTGGTGCATAGAGTGGATAGGAAGAAGGGGTTTACACTTGGGTTGATACTCTACGTGGGATTCTAATCAAAGAAGTAGTGAGTTTTTGGAGCAGAGGGAGAGGAGAAAGATAGGGAATTGGTGAAACTGGGCCATAGATGTAAGAAAGTTGGCTGTGATTGATAATGAGCGGAATTGTAGAGGAGGAATACCAGCCTCAACGCATAGGCTGAGCGCAGACCTGATGCGCAGGTCATCAAGGTTAAACGTAGGGTAGCAGGCTGTATTGCATCCTAAAATTTTAGAGAGGATTTGTTGGCGTGTCTGTAGATTGGGGATCCTTAATCCAGCTGAGAGTGGAGTAGACAATTCTATAATTGAAGAAGTGCGAGTGTGGGATAGACTCCTAGGGGCATTCAGTGAGTTTAACCATTTGATTTTTGAAAGTTTGATGTGGGTTTCCAGAGTTTCAGGAATTCAAGGTAAGGTCAAGGAAGTTGGTGAAGGATCGGAGGCTGATCTGGAAGTCCTGCAGGCGTACGTAAGTGACTTTCTTGGAATATAAGTACAACGGTTTTTTGCTGGACACAAGAAATCCACGACCAGAGGGCCGAAGCCCATGAGAACCCTCTCATCAAGGATAAGTTAGAGCAGACGTGCGGCTCGTTCGAAGTTTGTAGAAGCGAGGGAGACCCAGAAATCACCAACAAAAAGTCGTTAAAAGAAGAAGAGGGGGCCAGATCTTTGACATTGTGGAATTGGTTCAGCATTTCTTTCTCCATACGAAAGATACATCCAGGATGTCGAGATGTCAAATGTCTAAGATATGAAATTTTTCGACGATCTCCATCTTCTTTCAATTGCTGCTTATGCTTTTAAGATGTTTATCCCTAGTTAAATTTTTCGGATGTTGATAAAGTCTACTATTTTCTTAAAGTAAAGCGCTTATCAATATAGTTGACGAATTCAAATAACAGTGCGAGGAAATGGTTCACTCAAGATTTCTATATTGCATTGTTCTTGTCTTTATCCTCCAATTCGTGCGATGTACATTTCTTTTCTGTGAAAGTTTGTTCCGTCCTATCGCGGTCTTGTTCCGTCAAATTTTTCTCACGGTAACGTAGGAAATTTATACCGGTTTACATAACCGAAAAACAGAATAGAAAGACTCGCATATTGCACGAACTTTATCGTTTTCAAATTACATTTATCTGGAAAAGAAGAATAATTCTTGATAAATAAAACATTAAACAGCTGACACATCCGCTCGACATATTTACTCTACAATGATAGTGTCTGTAATGAAAAGCGTGGACGTCTACACCTGAAGCTGGTTTACTCGCGGTATACCTGCGAACTACCAAAATCTTTTGATTACAAAAAATATGTACCTAAACACCCGCGGCTATCCAGAATACGCATCCTATAGTTGTTTTTTCATTCACACTCCGGAATATTTTCCAACCCCTACAATTATTGTTAGCCGACATGAATGAACGGACCGCGGACCAGTTTCTGTTTATATTTTCGTGGTGGTAGACTGGTTCTAGCTTCTTGAAAAAATGTAGCTCGTTAACCGCATAACAATGTGAGACTTTATGTCTATCGTTTAACCAGTTGAGAACGCCGCAACGTCGTCGCGTACCACACACCATTTAAATACCTTATCAGGGCATGAAAAATTATACGAAATACGATTGCTGACCTTTGAAATGTCGCGTCATTACACGTTGCCTGGCTTTTTTTTTCCTTCCTCCTCGCATCTTCGTTTCTTCCGATCAATCGTACATTCAATTTATAACGTAGATGTCGTTATTCCCACGAACAATCCAAACTCGATGGATAGTACAAACTTTTTTTTTTTTTCCTCTTTGTACATTACGTGAACAACGTTCATGACAGCCACAGGATGTTCATTACCGTCGATGTGGAAAAAAATTAGGGAACGTTGACTATACGCCATAATGTAGTGTAGCGACAGCCATGGTACGACCTATCATCGTACTTGTGCTCTTCGTGAACAGAAAAAAACTTTGTCCAATTTTATATCGATATAAAATGACGTGAAACAAAACGGTAGAAAAAGAGAGTAGTCGAGAAAAGCGAGAGGACAGAGAGAAAGAAGAAAAAAAAGGTACCGTCGAAACGAAGAAAAAGACGCCGGCCGAATCGTGGATAGGCTGGGGCTATGTAACCGCGCGAAGTTCATTGAGAATGAAAAATGAAAGGAAAAGAATTTCGTGTACCTCTCCTCGACGTCTATCCGAAAACCATGAATGAAATTCGAAACGGTCGCTTCTTTTCTTCTTTAATTCATCTTTAAAAATTACACACGTTCGCGTTGATTTATTTTCAATTTTTCGTGTTCGATCGAGCAACGCAAAACCAACATAATCGGAATTATATTCTCGACGGGCGCGTATTATAGATTTAGCGGGTGTAGGCAGAGCCGACGAAGAAGAAAAGAACGCAGAAAGATATAAAACGAAGCGATATTTTTACTGATAAATACGGGGTATACCTGACCGGTTTTACGAGACGAGAGCGTTAATTTCGGGATAAGAAGGACCGATACGTGATCGGCAAATGAGATTTTTACTCATTCAGCCACACCGAGAGGGAAATGATTACGAATAATTGCATTACACTTCCACCTTTTTGTCCGCGAAAATAAGAGTGTTCGGAAAGATCTTTTTTATCCTCGTGTTGAGAAGTTTATGAATTAAAAAGAATAATTCTTACCGGAACCAGTAAATCTGAACTACCAATAAATAAGTTCTTCGAATTGAATGAGAACTCCGTAATTCGTGTGATAGTTGAGGCTTGTACTTGAAAACGCGATTCTCACAAAATAGCCGCATGGAATTGTATATTTTTGATTCTTTAAGATCATTCGAATCGTTTCTCCGCCCCACAAGTTTTACTTTCAGAAAGCGGGAGAGCGTAGGACTATAACCAGGGGAAACACTTAGCGGGATTTATGACCACTTCAACCAGGAGTTTGGGGAACTTCATGTGTGTCCTAGTACAAGAAGAATAAGCGGATACGATACCTGTTTGCCACAGGAGTAGGAAGTAAGGGAGAAGAAACCAAGAAAAAAATACCAAAAAGAGATGTTCTATAAATAAACATCATTTTTAGTGTCTTAGTTGCCAAATCCAGCTACCAGTTAAAACAAAATAATTTTAGACAGCGGATAAAGGTACAGCAGAGACATCAACCAGTTAAACCTCTTTGTGACGTCATCAACATGCGTGACGTCTGTTTTTAAGCTAAATAGCTTTCGGGGATACGAGTTCAAATTGTTTAAGAACTAAACAAATGCTTCATTGTAGATAATTTCGTAGAATTGTCTGGAAGTTGAACAAATTTAAACAAGAATTGCTTACACTTTAGACAATTTCCAAAAATTATTGAAAGTTAAATAAATCTGGAAAGTTGCTTAAATTGTAGATAATTTCTTAAAATTGTCCAAAATATAAACAAATTTAAACAATTGCTTACACTTTAGAACATTTCCAAAAATTGTTTAAAAGTTGAACAAATCTGTAAAATGGAACGAATCCGTTCCTTTAAGTTGCGGCTATCCATACTAAACAAGAAAGAGGAATACTCCGACGTGGAGTATTCCTCTTTCTTGTCTGTAAAATGGCTTAAATTTAGAATTGCCTAGAAGTTGAACTAATTTAAGAAATTGCTTACACTTTAAGTTAAACAAATCTTTAAAATTGTTTAAATTATAGACAATTTCTTGAAATTGTATAAAAGTTGAGCAAATTTAAAATATTGTTTACAATTTTTATAGCTTCCAAAAATTGTTTAAAAGTTGAACAAATTTGTAAAATGGCTTAAATATAGAATTGTCTAGAACTTAAACTAATTTAAGAAATTGCTTACACTTTAAAAAATTTCGAAAAATTGTTTAGAAGTTCAACAAATCTTTAAAATTGTTTAAATTATAGACAATTTCTTGAAATTGTATAAAAGTTGAACAAATTTAAAATATTGTTTACATTTTTTATAGTTTCCAAAAATTGTTTGAATGTTGAACAAATCTGGAAAGTTGCTTAAATTGTAGATAATTTCTTAGAATTGTCCCAAACTTAGAAAAATCTTAAGCAATTGCTTAAACTTTAGAAAATTTCCAAAAATTGTTCAAGAGTTGAACAAATCTGTAAAATGGCTTAAATATAGAATTGTCTAGAACTTAAACTAATTTAAGAAATTGCTTACACTTTAAAAAATTTCGAAAAATTGTTTAAAAGTTCAACAAATCTTTAAAATTGTTTAAATTATAGACAATTTCTTGAAATTGTATAAAAGTTGAACTAATTTAAAATATTGTTTACATTTTTTATAATTTCCAAAAATTGTTTGAATGTTGAACAAATCTGGAAAGTTGCTTAAATTGTAGATAATTTCTTAGAATTGTCCCAAACTTAGAAAAATCTTAAGCAATTGCTTAAACTTTAGAAAATTTCCAAAAATTGTTCAAGAGTTGAACAAATCTGTAAAATGGCTTAAATATAGAATTGTCTAGAACTTAAACTAATTTAAGAAATTGCTTACACTTTAAAAAATTTCGAAAAATTGTTTAAAAGTTCAACAAATCTTTAAAATTGTTTAAATTATAGACAATTTCTTGAAATTGTATAAAAGTTGAACTAATTTAAAATATTGTTTACATTTTTTATAATTTCCAAAAATTGTTTGAATGTTGAACAAATCTGGAAAGTTGCTTAACTTGTAGATAATTTCTTAGAATTGTCCCAAACTTAGAAAAATCTTAAGCAATTGCTTAAACTTTAGAAAATTTCCAAAAATTGTTCAAGAGTTGAACAAATCTGTAAAATGGCTTAAATATAGAATTGTCTAGAACTTAAACTAATTTAAGAAATTGCTTACACTTTTAAAAAATTTATAAAAATTGTTCAAAAGTTCCATCAAATCTTTAAAATTGTTTAAATTATAGACAATTTCTTGAAATTGTATAAAAGTTGAACAAATTTAAAATATTGTTTACATTTTTTATAGTTTCCAAAAATTGTTTGAATGTTGAACAAATCTGGAAAGTTGCTTAAATTGTAGATAATTTCTTAGAATTGTCCCAAACTTAGAAAAATCTTAAGCAATTCCTTAAACTTTAGAAAATTTCCAAAAATTGTTCAAGAGTTGAACAAATCTGTAAAATGGCTTAAATATAGAATTGTCTAGAACTTAAACTAATTTAAGAAATTGCTTACACTTTAAAAAATTTCGAAAAATTGTTTAAAAGTTCAACAAATCTTTAAAATTGTTTAAATTATAGACAATTTCTTGAAATTGTATAAAAGTTGAACTAATTTAAAATATTGTTTACATTTTTTATAATTTCCAAAAATTGTTTGAATGTTGAACAAATCTGGAAAGTTGCTTAAATTGTAGATAATTTCTTAGAATTGTCCCAAACTTAGAAAAATCTTAAGCAATTGCTTAAACTTTAGAAAATTTCCAAAAATTGTTCAAGAGTTGAACAAATCTGTAAAATGGCTTAAATATAGAATTGTCTAGAACTTAAACTAATTTAAGAAATTGCTTACACTTTAAAAAATTTCGAAAAATTGTTTAAAAGTTCAACAAATCTTTAAAATTGTTTAAATTATAGACAATTTCTTGAAATTGTATAAAAGTTGAACTAATTTAAAATATTGTTTACATTTTTTATAATTTCCAAAAATTGTTTGAATGTTGAACAAATCTGGAAAGTTGCTTAAATTGTAGATAATTTCTTAGAATTGTCCAAAACTTGAACAAATTCAAACAATTGGTTACACTTTAGAAAATTTCCAAAAATTGTTTAAAAGTTAAAACAAATCTGTAAAATGGCTTGAATTATAGAATTGTCTGGAGGTCGAAATAACTTCAGCAATGGTTTACATGTTAAAAAATTTCTAAAAATTGTTTAAATTATAGACAATTTCTTAGAATTGTATGGAAGTTGAACAAATTTAAAATATTTCTTACATTTTAGACAATTTCTAAAAATTGTTTGAACGTTGAACAAATCCGGAAAATTGCTTAAATTGAAGAAAAAAATTTCAGAATTGTCGAAAAGTTGAACAAATTTCAAAAATTGCTTAAACTTTAGACAATTTCCAAAAATTGTTCAAATGTTGGACAAATTTGGAAAATTGCTTAAGTTGTAGACAATTTCTTAGAATTATCTAAAAGTTGAACAAATTTGCATTTGGACAGTTTCCAAAAATTTTTTGAAACTTAAATAAATCAGTAAAATTTTCGAAATAGTAAACAATTTCTCAGAATTGCCTAAAAGTTGAATAAATTTAAACAATTGTTTACATTTCAGACAATTTCAAAAATTGTTTAAAATTAAAACAAATCATTAAAATTGCTTCAATTGTAGACAATTTCTTAAAACTGTCAAAGTTGAACAAATTTAAACAATTGCCCACATTTTAGTCAATTTCCAAAAATTTTTTGAAAGTTGAACAAATCTGGAAAATTTCTCAAGTCGTGGACAATTTCCTAGAATTGTTTAAAAGTTGGACAATTTTCTTCAAGTAACTACATGTCTCCAAATTTGTCTAAATGTTAAGCAATCTTCAAAAATTGTTTAAAAGTTGAGCAATCGTCCAGAATTCTTTGATAGTTGAATAATTTTCCAGGATTGCTTAAAAGTGAAGCAATTTCTCAGAATTGTTTAAAGGTCAAGTCATTTTTCAAATCTCTCGATACCCAAATTACTTTCAAGTTCAGCTGCACATAGCTTGTAACTTGAAATTATTTTGAAATCCCTTAAGTAGATCACTCAACTTCCTCCTGTTTTCATCGAAATTTTTCAGGGTCTCTCTGATGACGTCACGCCTCCCCTTGCTCTTCAAGTGAAACTTTTTTTTCAAATTCCCTTTGGAACAATCCCAAATCCCTCTAATAGATCAATCAATCTCCCCTCTCTAAATCTTTCTGATGATGTCACGCCTCCTTTTAGATCAGCCATTTCCTCCCTCACCTCTTGATACAAAATTTTTCCAAGTTCCCTACCTTATAGTTTTTGACAAAGAATTTTTCCAAATGCCTCAAATATGGCGGCTAATCTCCCTCTTGCTCACTGGTATCATTTTTTCCAGTCATTTCGCTCTCCTGCTTATCGAACAAGATTTTTAGAAGTGTCCTTCTTTTACATAGGCTCTTTCTTGAAACTTTCCCAAATCCCTAATATGGATTAAAGGCAAAGCGAATCCCCTCTCCTCGTTATACGGTCCGTCTTGTAACCTAAATTTTTTTCAAACTCTTTGAATAGATTAACTAACTCCTTCCCGCCAATTCTTGATGAACCGGGAAGAGACTCGCCATTTTGACCAAAAGTCGGCTCTTAGTTCCAAATCGACCGCTCCTTTTTTCTGACCATCAACTAGTCACTGATGTCAAAATTGAGTCGACTCCCGATATTGTGGACTGAATACCCGCTGCAGGACTGACGGGGGGTCATGCCTCGGACCATTTCCCAAAGACTCACCCACGACTCTAGAGTAGCCGTTGGCTGCTGCGATCTGCTTTACTATCTCAATTTCTTTTCGTCTTTTCGCCTCTTCTTTCTTATCTCTCACGACAGACATTGCTTGGAAACAGTTGTTCTGAATGGCCGACAACGCGTTGTAGCTTGTGAAATATCTACAATATATTCATCGAATTCAAAAAAATGATCCGTTGTTCTTCAGATTACTCTATGCGGTCTCTGAATCAGTCACGATGGACAGCGCTCGCACACTATCCAGTATCTAAGTATAGATACAACTTCATGACTTCAACACTGATTTTTCACACAGTCACCACACAAAAAGTAGCGAAAAATAACAACGCCAGGGTGAAATGAAAAATTTCAAATTAATCGCGACTAAAAACCGACCGACAAATTTTTTGCAATATTTTACGCTCTTCGTTGGCACAAAGGTATCCCTTACATCTGGTAAAGGATTTACCATTTGAATTCAAACGCTTACTACATATTTTTGTTTACATCCGTATGTTTTCCAAATACAACACCCCTCCCCAACCATCCTACAAATGGTTATGTTTCTGTGGAAGCTATACTTCACAATGACACGTTAAGTAAGCTTCTTAGAGGTTCAATATATTTGTCCCATCTAGGATAGACCGTATGTAAGGCCGAGTCATTTGTTACACAAGATGCAGTTTTATAGTTGTCACTACTCTCTATTATCCAACTTCTAATTTTTGGCCTCGAGACGTGAACCTGAGGAACACTTCCTCAGCTCGATTAGGAGATTGGGGACTCAGAGATATATATCCCATCAAGTAATATGAGTACGCGAGCAACTTCATTAAGTTTTTGTTTCACCAACTCTATCACTGATATGGTCGTTGAACTTCCACACAGGTCTATTTAATGGTTATAATGTGCGCGATGTACCGTGAATATCGTGTGAGCGTGATGAAAAAGGGTTGGTTTGAAAGTTGCCATATAGACCGAACACTCTTTTATTCGCCACTTTTAAAAACGGGTCAAATTCGCGACTTTTGTAGACTAGACAGCTAATAGCAATAAGTAAAAGCGAGAATGACACGCTCTCCAAATTATGATGAATGAATTAGCCCGCGAAGACCTTTTTGAACGACTTAATGCGTCCGGTTTGTGGAAGAAGTGCCGCGCTTCCATTAAGAAGAGTGAGATACGATCACGACCTACCAACTCACGATGCGACAAATTACAAAACATAATTAAAGAAGTTTGTTGTACGCCTCGACATCGCCGCCGTCGTTGATGATTATATGAAACTGAAAATTCGTTAACTCGATTATCATTCTGACTCAAAACGAAGATGGAGCCCGTAATTGCAATATAATTTTCAAATAATTTCGATCGACTTTTTCCTCTTTGTTACTTTACATTTAACGAGCATTCAGTAAGATGAGACTCGGACGGGGTTTGGTCCACAACATAATTAGTCATATTTCTCTCTCGCTCCTTATTCTGAGTCTGCGCGCTAACAATGAATGAAAAAAAAAAAAAAACGGAAGTCAGGCTAGTTAACTCTGTTTCTATATCCGTGAATACTAAATACTGTATAGAAAAAGGTAACATCGCTACTCGGGTAGTGCGAGTGTATATTGTGGTTGTTTAGATCGTCCCATCTTCCAGCAATTCATACTGGTTACGGTTTCGTGCCCACGAAAAATAATATTGTACCTTGAACCGATGAAAGAGAACATGGACGACGATGACGGAATAAAAAAGTGAATTTAATCAATGAACGAGTTTTGTAACAATGCATTCCTGAAGAGGAGAAGCTGTACCCGGTTTTGAACTTGAAATCCATTTTTTTCTCCCAACCCCTCCGTGTTTCATCACCGTTCCGTCGTCTTCTTCTGAATGAAGGTGTGGAACGTACCGAGTGTGTCCTGATCTTCTTGATGAAGAGGCCGCCGACGAGACTGCGGAAACATGCACATTAAACTGACGTGCACTTGATCTACATATTGCAGAGGACCATATGAAAGAATGAGAGTGAAAAACGGTGTCATACCTAAAACATGTCCGGTGTAATTGATGTAGATCCTTCGTATTCTCATTTATCTGATTGTCCGGAATATTTGAGCGAGCACTTATACGAACAGGTTGAGTATATTTCAATTTTCGCAGTAATCTCCTGCTCTTCCAAATGATTATATTAGAACGACAGGTCGGTATGATTATTACGTATTATCATAGAGTTCACTATAGATATAGGTAGGTGGTCGTACATGCGTAATTCCTGAAATTTTTATTCTTGTCGCCGTGAATTATGGAAGCATTACTGGTCCGTGACGAGATCAACACTTACACACGGCTGGAACATGCGACCGATTGTACCTCTGTGCTCGCGCTCATATTAGAATCCGTATGGTGCAGACATGAATATTATCAACTAAAAATTTTGAAGATACTCTCATGATCTGAAGTTTTAGCTCACGTAATAGATCGATGTGGTAGAGACACAAAACTGTAAAAAAAATTGTTTTATGGATAATCATATCCTACAGTATTAAATTTATTTCACTGAAGTTAAAATATCTAACGCAGGAAATTTGGAAGTGAGGATCTTACAAGGTTCACGTCAATTACCAGCGCATGTATAGAGACATACATTTATATACTTGGAAGTCGTAATCTTTCCAAATCTCAAAAAAAATCTTCCCTCATATTCCGCGAACTGTTGCGGTTTGAGTCGCAAAAATCCGGCAGCCAAAATTAATTTTCAACAGATGTTTCTCCATTATTTGAGGTATGTGACAGCAAATTTTGATATTTTTGCCCAATCGCATAGAATGAGTATCCAAAAAATGGCACATGGTCAATAAAATCGATCTAAAACTGATCGATCCTATTGATTTCTGTTTATTCTGTACAATTATCGATTTAACAACGATTGAACCAAGGCTGCGAAGTCCAAGTTTGTTTCTTATCGCTGTAACACAATGGGGACGTGCCTAAATTGTGAGATGTAAGTCATTAAGTTGATGAAGATCAAGTCACGACTCATGGACTGAAGCAGTCCCAAAGCCAAATAAAATAGTTCCGGTGCAAAATGAAGTAATTTTAGAGCAAAACGTAGAGGTTCCAATCCCAGATAGTGATCGATCAGCAAAAATGGTACTTTCTGATGTGTATTAAGAATGCTCTTTCTGCTGATTTTCTAATGAGTTCACGTTTCAGTTTCAAGATGTGAGTTACTTGAAATAGGGTGTCTACTTGAAGTGGAAACTTCTTGTCATTTTCTTGCCCCATATTTCATAAATTTCTTGCTACCTCAGATATCGATTACCTACCTCCTCGTTCTAAGAAAAATCAATGTGGAAGATTCGAACATAATTTTTTGAATATGTCAAGGAACATGAGATTTTTCTTTAGCGGGGAACCCGCCGTCCCTTTTGTTGGGGATACTTTCAGGAAATTTTCGTCCACGAGCGCGGGCTAGGTTGATGACGTCACAGAGAAGGGAGGGGGGCTTGAAAATTCCGACCTCCGAGTTATATATGGTAGAAGGGAGGCTAGGAAAAATTTCATCCTCCCAGCTATATACGATAGGAGTCTAAATTTTTCCCAGTTTTTTGCCGGAACGCGAACGGCGCACGGCAAATTCCTCAAAAAAAAAAAAACATAGAACTGGTTCCCTGTTGAAAAACATTCATTCTTGAGCTACGAGTATATTATGATAGTAGGGGGACTAAGCCATATACAATAGGATTCGAAATTATTGTAAGTTTAGAAAAATTTCGTACTCCAAGCAATATACAAAACGACGGCTTCCTAAACGAAGTTAAACGAGGAACGCAGGGAACCTGTTTTATGACTCAAATAGGATATGGTATTGAAAATTCAAGGAAGCCTAGACCTAGATAAAGCTAGTATAAAGAAGGCCTTAAGCCTAGTATAATATAGTTTGAGAGTCTAAATTTTTCTCGAATCTCCAGCTATTTATGATAGCTCGAGAGTTGAAATTTTTCCAAGTCCCCCTGCTATCATATATAGCTCGAGAGTCGAAATTTTAACAGGGAACCTGTTTTATGGGGGCTATTTGAGAAATTTGCCGTGCGCCGTCCACCGTCCAGCAAAAAACTTAGACAAATTTCGACTCCCGAGCTATATATGATAGGAGGGGGACTTGGAAAAATTTCGTCTTTCGGGCTATATATATGATAGGAGAGAGACTTAGAAAAAATTACCACCGTCGAACTATGAAGCAACCTTATTCAACAATGAATCCGAAACATTGAGCGGCCATAGTGCGGAAGCAACAGAAAAAATGTTCCCTGCGTTCCTCGTTTAACGTCGTTAAGGAAGCCGTCGTTTTTCTAAGTCTCTCTCCTATCATATATGGCTCGAGAGTCAAAATTTTTCCAAGTCCCTCTCCTATCACATATGGCTTGAGGGTCGAAATTTTTCCAAGTTTTTTGCTGGACGGCGCACGGCGGAAGGCGCACGGCAAATTTCTCAAAAAGCCCCCCATAAAACAGGTTCCCTGTTAATAACGGACAACACATGGCGCGCTCGCGTTCGCGGACGGTGACGTCACGAGGTTGATGACGTCACGGAGAGGGGGAGGGGAATTGGAAAAATTGCGTCATGGTAGTTGGGGTACTTGAAAAAATGTTGACCCACGAGTTATATATTATAGGAGGGGGACTTGGAAAAATTTCAACCCACGAGCTATATAAAATTTTCCTGAGTTTTTTGCCGGAACGCGAACGGCGCACGGCAAATCTCTCAAAAAAAAAACATAAAACTGGTTCCCTGTTGAAAAATATTCATTCTCGAGCTATATTGTGATAGAAGGGAGACTAAGCCGTATACAATAGGATTCGAAATTAATTTAAGGTTAGAAAAATTTCATGCTCCAAGCAATATACAATAGGAGTCAAAAGTTTTCCAAGTTTTTCGCCGAATGACACACGGCGCGCTCGCGGACGGTGACGTCACGAGGTTGATGACGTCACGGAGAGAGGGGAGGGGACTTGCAAAAATTGCGTTCTCTGAGCTATATATGGTAGTTGGGGTACTTGAAAAAATTTTGACCCACGAGTTAGTTATACGTATATTATAGGAGGGGGACTTGGAAAAATTTCAACCCACGACCTATATAAAATTTTCCCAAGTTTTTTGCCGGACAGCGTACTTCTCAGAAAAAAAACCCATAAATCAGGTCCACTGTTGAGCTATATATGACAGGGGGGGATGCCGTCTTCCTTGAAATTGCAGCGCGTTCAAGTTGTTACGTCATCATTTTCGGGACTTAGAAAAACTTCAAACTCCAAGATTTATATGATAGGAGGGGAATTCGGGACAGCGGGTTCCCCGCTGCCATTGCAGTCCTGCAATGACTTCTAATTTTTTTTTTAGTTCTTGTGGAAATTAATTGGCCAGTGGCCGTACTGAGATAAGTTATTTATTGTTGGAACTCATATTGAGAGTTGCGACACAACTGATGGTGGGGTGACACCCCGAAGTATTCTTGTAAGAGCAACTAACAAAGTAGAATTGTACACTTGAAAAACTTTTTCAATATTAGTGCTCCACTCACACCTAACTCACTCAATATGAGTTCCAGACTTGGTTAACGAATTTTCCAAGTTTCTGAAGACCAAGGCCAAACTTACAGTGACACACGTGAAGATTTGGTTCAATGACGGATGCTGGAGACGAGGCACTATTCCCAAGTACGCGACTATCAGGCTACCAAGAAACAGTGCAGCAGTGAAACGCACCCAAATCCAAGGCGAAAGATTGAGAGTGAAGAACGAAATAAATGAACTCTACAAGGAAACCACCAGACTGAATGGTTTACTGTATGATCAATATTTCCATCTGAGCAAGTTACTTCACCCCCTAGAACATGAAGAAATCATGTTCGATGAAGCTGTGTGGACTATAAACCCAAAGAAAACAGATGAAGCAAGAAGCTTGCCAAACTGACCCGAAAGAAAAGAAGAGACCGCGAGAGCTAAGCACAACTTTGCTCCCAGGACCGAGAACCTGTCAAACGTCACCTTCACAGAAGGAGAAAAAAGACTGCTGGAAAAAGGCATTAAGTGAGTTGAGACACGACTGATCATGGGATGACACCCGAAAGTACTCTTGTAAAAGCAACCGATAAAGTAGAATTGTACACTTTTCCAACTTTTTCAAAAAAAGTTATTTATACTTATTAAAAGAAAATTTTTTTGTCCTGTTCCTCAAAAACTTGCCATTTTCTCGGTTTTTTTCTCAATTGTCTTGGCCTCATGCAAAATTTCTCACCATTTTCTAGCTTTTCTTACACTGGCACTGCAGACACCCTGCGTATTAATTTAAAGTCAGTCAGTGGTGCGACAAAAAAGTGACCTAATGGCAGACTTGCGACTATAGCCCATTTTAAGACTTAAATTAATGAATTTTCTTCTGAAAACTTCATTGTCAAGTCAACTTTGTTGTTGAGTGGTTCTTGTTGTGCCGAATTCTGTATTTTGCTCCATCGTTTATACTCCATAACAGTAGTATATAAGGGCAGGTCCGGGACACTAGGACAATTCATTGAGATATACTCTAAATCATTACAAAAAATTACAACTCTAAAATTTTTATTAATTTTCAAGCAGAAATAACCTTCATTTATCCTGGAAAAAGCACTAATTTTCATAGTTTTTCTTACTATTTTATAGAATCATATGCGTTCAGCTTGAAAAATAATTTTTAATCTTTGATTGTGCTACCGATGCGTCAGGGGAAATCTTTGGTTGTACTTCCATGAAAAATTGGGAAATCTTCAGTTGTTCTGTTAGTGCGCAAGGAAATGAGGGACTTGAAGAAAGAATGGGAGATATTGAATGAAATCCTAAGTGTGTATAGATTTACACACTTGAAAATCTTCATTTTCACAGGGTTCTAAACATTCACCTCCGTAAATAAATGGTAAAAATCTTTCTTTAAATAAAAGGATTTTTTTTAAAAAAAGCTTTACAATTTCTTTCATTTTGATATAATTTATCTAAATTATAAGGGGCTACAGATTTATCCTCTTGTAATATCACATTCTAATTTATGAAATGACGGTCATGTAGACCTGGATTTATTCATTAGTTAACCTTATAGAGTTTCAGGAGTCGGCACTCCGACGCCTGAAAATATAAGTCCAATCAAGAGACATTCCAAAAACGAATGAATTTTCTCTTAAAAGGAGTAAAAATGGTTAAAATAAAATATGATAAATTTTACTGTATACCTACCTTGGTAAAAATGTTATGTTATTGATTGGCGATTTCTGTCTGAGAAAATAGATAAATATTTAATTTTAAAAATTATTTTTCAAGCTGAACGCATGTGACCCTATAAAATAGTAAGAAAAACTATGAAAATTAGTGCTTTTTCCAGGATAAATGAAGGTTATTTATGCTAGAAAATTTATGAAAATTTATAAAAATTTCAGAGTTGTAATTTTTTGTAATGATTTAAAGTATATTTCAATGAATTGTCCTGGTGTGCCGGACCTGCCCTCATACTACTTATAATGGGAAATTTTCTTCATATCACGAAGTGCAAATCAGAATTCAGATCGGAAAAATAGTACCTATGAAGGCAAGGCTACGAAGACGAACAAGTAAGAACTTGTTATCATAAGGAAGACGCTAGTGACGCCATCCATTCATCTCTTCCAAGAGAGAGAAGAAAAACGGAAAGCCAATTGATACGATACAAAATTTCGAAAGGAAACCCTTCATAGAATGTGACTAACGGACGCAATAAAAACTTGATCCTGAAAAATTACCATCGTTTGTATAATACTGTAGTAAGTCTGATTTCCTAATCGTCATTCTATAAGGTTGGCCCATTCAAGCTCACACAATTCCGATTTTTTCTACCTTCTTGGCAATCACAAAAATTCCCATTCTACCGCCCCGAAAATATCAGTCTCGGTCCTCTAATCATCGCACCCTCTATCTAAATCGATCTCCTTTTTCATCGCGAGCACGTTCGGTCGGCGGCCACAACAAAATAATGGTTTCCGAACGACAGGTAACCTTACACCAGTTTAGAGGCTTTTATAAGTGAATTACATTAAAACCTGTTTGCCATTCTGTTGTGGGCATAACTTCATTCGTATATGAGCTGTACACACTAAAGAGCTACTCATCCATCGTTTGTATATATTTCTTTCTTTCTTTTTTCTTTTTTATTATTAGAAAAAATGTTACGGATAAGAGGAGGCAATTCATGAGTCGGTACGCGTCTATTGTTCACAATCCTGTGGCCAGCATTTTAAGAATGTCGAAGAAACGTTAGTTTTTGAAGTACAAATATGGAGTGAATTTCACGAAAGCGTAAGATTATTGAACAGTCCGAGATGACGCCGACGATAAAGAAGAATCTTTGAAACGCCATTCGAGTTGACAACAAGTAGGAAATGCGAGAGCATAAACATTTTTTGACGAAAAATTAATAAGCGCGATGAAATATTTCTCTCATTTTCGTACATAAAAGTTAAAAATGAGAAAATTTTAATTTTGTGAAGCTAATCCAAACTTTATGATAAATCGTCAGGAAATCAACCCCGAACGTGAATATAATAATAAATTGAAGAATGTCAAAAATCAACCAGATATATTAAGTCATTTACCTTCAAAAACGAAGGCTATAAGAGAAAAAGACACAGTCGGTAAATTACGTTAGAAAAATTAAGATATTTCAGAGTGACACGCTGCTTATCTTGCATAGAAATAATGATAAAAACTTTAAGTAATATAGAGGACGACGGAGAAAACTATTACAGGGTTTACAATGAACGACCGCGTCCAAAATCAGGACATCGGAGCGATGACAGATAGCACGGTGGCTACCATAGAGCAGCGTTACAAATAACAAGACGATGATGACCGACTGAAGCAGCCAAATTCTCTTCTCTTTGAAAATGAGAGAAAGACGAGAAGCATCACCCTTTAAGCCGCCTGCAGCTACCAGACGCATAAATCGGCCCCCATGAAACAGGTCTTTTACAGGTCCCTAAAAATGGTCAAAGCTCTTACAAAATTTTCCACATTCGCACTTGCCCTAGAATTTTCTATGGCTTAGCCTAGATATCCCTCTTCACAACTCGAAAATCGACCTCAATTCTTTTCGAAGTCCTACTTCTTATATTCTTTCTTCTTCTCTAAATCCCCGGATAACTGCAGTCAATCTTCGAATATTTTCCGCATGTCTTGAAGTCACTGCCCTAATCCACAAGCTTCCAAAGGGACAGCGGAGAGTTACGAAGTAGCAGTCTGGGCTGGTCTAACTCAGCCAGCTTGAGAGGATAAAGACGATTAGAAGTGGCCTCCTTGATACGGGTTCGTGCGCGGTTCTGACCTTCAGAGAGGTTGAGGCCAAAAAAAGGGAGCATTGATTTCACAAAAGTTCTTCCACTACACTTATCCTTGATTACTCAACACTATATGGCTAGGATCCTCGGGAGGCAGATGGTTCTTAGATGAGTGTGACGCTGGAAATGATCGTCGGCACCATCGCCACAAGTTTGTTCTAATCTACTGGATCTCTAACATCACTGCTTTTGGAGGTGAATGGTAATGAGCGCTGGGGAGGATGCGAGCTGATACATAAAGAAAAATACTTCGAAGTCGCACATAAGTCCAAGAACGCGTTTGCAACTTTTAAACAGGTAGTTGACGGAAGTCGCTTCATATAATATTATATTGATTTCGAGAAAGGTATTTACATTGGAACCTCCAAGATTTAGAAAATGATTGGGCGTCAATACCAGGTATTCCAGTTCTTTGAGAAGAGTGTGGACGAAGGGTCGATTACACGCATGAACAAATTTCAGACTTTTGAAATGAACATGCATTCGCAAAAGTGTTTCTGGAAGTATTCTTCATGCTCAACACGATGTCGTTTGCCGTTTTTCGCAATATCCTCCAGGTTTCATACAAATTGCGTTTCAATGTTTGAAAATTACTTCCAAGACTGACACTTTTGGAATACTGTATCCTATCATTATAAACCTCAAGATATAAAAAAGAGGATACAGAAATGTTGCCGATACTTTTTCATAGAACATATAATATTTTCACTCAATTAGCTCTCATGCTCACAGCGTTCAACTCACTTTCCTGAGAGTCATTCATGATCAAATAGAAATGTTTGAAAGGAAAAATTCATGACGGTCATCCTGGTCACACTGATTCATACGGTCAGTACTTTAGTGTTGAAAAGACAAGTTGACGACCTGTTTGCGCTTAGATGACGTAATCAGGGTTCCCATACCAGAAAACGTGTGAGGAATTGAAGGAATTCTAGAGTCAAGACAAGGAAATAGGAATACATATTATTTTTGTAATCTCAATCATTTTGATTCAATATATCGAGAAAAAAGTGTAGTTTTTTTTTTTACCATTTTCGCCTATAAGAATTGTTCGGTTAATTGAATTACATTGCTCTGATCCCAACTCGATTCCAATAAGCAGAGTTTACTGTATACCTATATAATTTTCATTTTTTTTTTTCAGTCTGCATAGGTTTAGAAAAGACTTCAATAAAAAAACACGAAATTTGGGAGAGTATGGAGTGTTTTATAAGTTGAATTTCAAAGTGGAAAAAGTTGATATATAAAAAACAAAAATAAACCTTCAATTCTTATTGAACTTCCTTTATAATTATGGGGCATGCTAAGGAAGCCCTAAATAATATGCTCACACCGAGCCAAGAACTGATTTTATCACCATACTGTTTTATTACTTGCTTTCGAGTAGTCAATTTTTAGGATTTTTCGAACTTTTAAAAACTGAGAGTAGATTCTGAAAGACGGCCAACGGTGTCGTGTTCAGCGCAAAAAGTTTTTTTAAAAACACCTTCGCCTGTTCATGTTCATTAAAGGCTGTTCATGTGTACTATGAACTGCCTTTCCCTTTGGTACAGAGCTGTTCGAATGGGGGGACATGATCAATAATTTGTGTGGTTTGGGGAGTGAGATTACCATACTCCCGTATATACTACTCGTATTTTCAAAAAATCTTCAATCATTTCTGTTGAAAAATTTTTTATTGAGCTCTTTTTTCATCCGCTTCAAAGTGTCAAATTTGGCACAAAAATTATAAAAATTCATTACTCCATACGTGACTCCAATAAATGAGGTTCCTACAGAAATCGTAGATTGTAACCAAAATTAACAATTTTTTACATCGTGGTCTTGTCAACAATATTATGCTACGAACGTGTTGCCTCGAATCTTTCGACTTTAATTTTTCCCAGACTAATAATAATAACCCGCCTTAAAATCACTAAATTTTCTACTCACTTCTGCCGATGAAAGTCGAACACCAAATTGCAAATAAACTAGTAAAAATCGGGTAGTGCACTACAAATGACATGATGACCACTTAAAACGATAAATCACTCACTAGTGAAAATTATAAAAATGAATTAAATTCAAACACAAACGCGACGTTAAAAACGCAATAGAAAAAGGAAAACAGTTTTCAAAATTTCCGAATACGATACCGACGCGGAAATGACATTTTCCTACAAAAGTCGCATCGCAAACTGAAAACCATATCGGACAAGTCCCAAACGCACGAATGAGGAACCAAGCCTTAAGCCACCTGATTCGGTTGATTTACGCGAACCGGCTACGCATTGCAAACCCGCTGCCGGTGCTGCCGCGTGATCCAGAAGAGACGAAGCCACGCAATGAACGAGCAAGACGACAAACGGCGCGGCGCATTATTGTAAATAGAATGGACTGCGTATTAAATGCAGGAAATCGCTTACATGTGATCCGTGTGTTGCCAAATATCGTACGTGAGGAAAATTTGTTCATACCATGGTATAGAAGAAGTATACACGTATCACTCGTATGTCGAAAAACCATCGAAATATGAAAATTTTCAATAATTGCCCTCATATTTGGTAGTCAGGTGTTGTGCACAGACAACTCGATGAATAAAAAGGATTCACTTTTTCGGTGTTACTTCCGAAATATTTGTTGAAAAAGGTGATAAGACAAATAAAGGGAACACTCTTCGGTAATTAATAGAAAAACAAAATAAAGTGTAAGACTGGTTGGAAAAATCATCTGCTAATTTATTACTCCGAACAGTCCTTCTCGTGATAAAATGTTGTACTGCTATACAGACGTATGACGCAGAAAAGACATCAAAATACCCTCGTGGAGCTCTAGAGCAAACATTCGAGCATGTGCTTCGTTTCTGTAATCTTAATTACACAATCTACAGACTCCTAAAAATGGAAAATTCTTTCCCAATTTTTTCGGAATATCTATGTTACAGGCAGATCGTGAAAATGAATCATTTCATGTAACGCCAAAAGCGAATGATTTTAGGCTGATCATTAAAAGTTTAATTTATGATACGAACTGTCCAGGCAGTTCGTGAAATGTCGTGGCATTTCATGAAATGGTTTTCGTTTTTTAGGCATATCATTAATCATTAGGATGTAGCGTACAAATGGCTGGAATAATAATAAAAGAAAGAAGACAGTATTAAAAGTTCGTTTTGGGCCTACTTATTGCAACATGAGGTGCTTTCATGGCATTTGCTGTTGCACAATACGCCGTTCTTCCGACAGAGGCAACGATTACTGACACACTTCTTCGTACAGTGACATCCTACGAATCTTTGGCCATGGCTTCCTAGTGCCTCCGCGTGGTTTATCGCGGCTTTGCGAAGGGCAGTTGTTGTATCGGGAACGTCTTCCGAATAAGGGGTAAAGCAATGTATATGACGGAGTATGCTGTCGGTGAGGAGAAGGATGAGCCGGAGGAGAAATGGTTAGAAGAGAAGAAGCCGAAAAGAGCTAGAAGCCGAGAGGAAGCGTCACCCACTGACTCAGCGCGGAGGTTGGGTAAGTTGGAAAGAGAGAAGAAAGGAAGCGAAGGAGCGTTTCCCGTTGAACCAGCGCAGAGAGCGAAATAGCCGGAACTGAGAAGAAGGGAAGCTGTGGAGTGTCTCCCGCTGTTTCAGCGTGGAGATCAAATAAACTGACTCTTCTGAACATTTTTTTTTTTTTTGACGTGGAACACGTCTTGTATATCGAGGAGGTATTTCTGAAAAATCGAGCATAATAGAGCGACAGATAAAAACGACAGATTTTCCATAGCATCCCATGCTAGGTAGCAACAGATTTCAGGTAGCAACAGATTTTAGGTAGCTAAAAAGGTAGGCCTCCTGGCAAGGCGCATAGACCTTTTCAATTCTAAAGATAATCTCACTTTCTTTGAGTTTCTCCTTCACCTTCCTTCAAAGAGGTAGGGTAAGGGGAATAAATGAGAAATGTTGTAACTGGTTCAACAGAAAATAATCAGTGCGAACGTGCGCGCGCGTCCGGGTCCGTGCACATCTCTACCCTGTGGGTGATTCAGAAATTTGCGAGTACACCCCGCATGGTGAATTCAAAATTTGCGTGCGTCCGTGCAAATGTAATAATTTCGAAATCTACAGCAGGAAGTCGAAAGGCGGAAGCCCAAAATATTTTATATCAGACTTATGCTAAACCGAGATAGGGACCGAGAAAGAGAGCGAACGAGCGGAGTGAGTGAGCCCCACGAAAGGTTACCTCAAAGTATTTCTCATAGAAGACTTAAATTTCTCATACCACTCCAATACAACAGCAAGACAGGGAGCGAACGAGCGGAGCGAGTGAGCCCCACGAAAGTCGATACCTCAAAATATTTCTCATAAAGGCGATACCAGTAGAAGACGGGTACCTTCAGGACACTTTAAAGACAGTGTCTAATTTATCCATATTGATATCATTTATCACCAAAATTTTACGCCTAATATTAGCCCTTAATATTGCCCCAAAATTTATTCTCTAAAATACGATAAATAAGGTAAACTCTTTACCTAAGATTTTTCAACGCTCACGAACGTTCAGGTAAAATTTATTACCGTTATTTAGCCTTATTCAAGAAAAATTATAACGTACTCGTAAACGTACGTAGACCACGTACATTTGTAGGAATTTTTTTATTTTATTCATTACGCGTGACTAAAAAGAGAGAATTACAATTTTCAAGGAAGACGGGCACCTTGAGGACACTTTCCAAGGCAGACCAAATATTGGTAAAAATTCTTATCATTTTCATCAAAATTTTACTCTCAAATTTGACCTGAAATATTACTCCAAAATTTATTCTCTAAAATACAATAAATTCTTTATCTATGATTTTTCAACGCTCACGAACGTTCAGGCAAAATTTATTACCAATATGTAGCTTATTTTAGACTTTATTTGACTGAAATCACACTCACCTAGGATTTCATTTTCACCAAGGTAGATACATGGTGTATCACTTTTTTACCAAGACCGGGATAGAGGATTTCATTTTTCAGAGGGTACGCCTAGGACACTTTCCAAGACAGACTCAATAATTGCGAAATTCATACCACAGACTGGTCTTCAGGACACTTTCCAATCCAGGTTATATATTGGTAAAACTCATACTTATCATTTTCAACAAAATTACACTCCTATAATTTGACCTAAAATATTGCCCAAAATTTATTCTCTAGAATACGATAAATAAGGTAAATTCTTTAACTATGATTTTTCAAAGCTCACGGATGTTCAGACACAATTTATTATTGGTATTTAGCTTATTTTAGACTTTATTTGACTGAAATCACTGTTCATTTTTCAGACAGGTCTTTAGGACACTTTTCCATTCAGGCTAAATAATGGTAAAATTCGTAACATTTTTAACACCTATAATTTGACCGATAATCGTTCAGACTATAATAAATGTGTTATTCAAGCTTTATCTGATAGAAATTACTGTTCATTTTTTAGAAGGTTCTTTAGGACACTTTCCAAGACAGACCAAATATTGGTAAAAATTCATATCATTTTCAACGCCTATAGTTTGACCTAAAATATTACCCCTCTAAAATACAATAAATAAGGTAAATTCTTTACCTATGATTATTTCAACACTCACGAACGTTCAGGCATAATTTATTACCATTATTTAGCCTTATTCAAGCTTTATTTGACAGATTTCATTTTGACAAGGTATAGGTACACAGGACCATGCAAGTATATATAGGACACTTATCAAGACACTGTCAAATTTGGTGTTAAATTTTCAACCTCTTACTACCTATGATTTTTTCAACGCTCACGAACGTTCAGGCATAACCCATTACCAATATTTAGCAAGGACACTCGTCATAAAATTTTTAAAAGAAAATTGTAAAAGTTATAATATTTATTCTCTAACTAGTTTCCATACTTACTGAACCATTTTTTAGCAGCTCAAAAAACGGATTTGTTGGTGAGTAAGTAAATTTGGGCACAGACGAATCTAACAGACATAATCATCTGTTATTATACCCACCTACTGATCCTGATTAGAAAGTTTTATAAAGAAAGTTATTATTAAATTAATAAAAATGTATGACCTAATTAAAAAGATGGATTTAAGTAAATTTAAAATAACATTCAATCCTCCAGTAAATAATATGACTAAAAAAGATTTTAAAAATATACTAGATAAAAATGAGAAAATTATATGTAAACAATGTAATAAAAAAAGAGTTACAACATTATATTATTGATAACAAATATAAGAAAAAATGAGTTTATAAATGTCCTAAATGTGCTTTACCTTACTATATTTATCTTGATAAATGTACTTGTGCATATTCAATACAATTTGAAGATCATCATATAGTTTTTTATTGTGAAAATTGTGGCTAGAATTTATACTTTTTCTTCTAAAAAATCAGCTCTCTGTGTTTCTCATATAGGATCTACAAATGCTAAATAATGTCTATTATTTCAATTTATATTCATTTAAGAAACTTCTCCAATTGATTTGGAATCAGACATTTATATAAACATAAAAAGAAAAGCTTTTAAAAAATTTTTTCATGTAAATGGAGGTCTACAAAGATTCTTTTGTTGATAAAGATGAGTTTGATTTTGAAAATATTATACCATATTTCAAAGTTCCTTTTGATAGAACAAGATCAAATTATGAAACTTTAATGGACCCCCTTTCTGATGAAATTCAACATTTACCTGAAGAAAAAAAGAAAAAGTATACTAAACTAATGATCAATATTATTGCTCACCTAAGTGTTTTATCTAGAATGGTTGAAACAGAAATAGAAAATCTAAATATTCCTCAGAAAGATTTTGAATCTGACGTGGAAATAAATTATGTACGTGATTGAATATTATTGCTTCAAAATTATACTCAAGTTCATCAAATATTGATTAAATAGGTGCGAAGAAAAATTTTTGTTAAAATGATACAATACTAAGATATAAATTTATACAACATGTTAAAAATCTTAATAAAAAGGAATTTATTGTAAATTAAGTATAAAATATTAAAACATAACCAAAGCTATAAGAAAAATGGAAAACGTTAGAGAAATTCATCTTTATGTTAGTATTTATAATGAAATTATAAAGCAAACTATAAGAAATTTTGAAGCTACTCTAAATTCTTTTGGTGAATTAAAATCAATTTAATAATCTTCAAAACAATGAACTAGAAATATCAGATTTTATGACCTTTTTATGTTTTTTTTGTCTTTATAAAAATTTAAAATTAATATTCATTAATAACTTCAATTTTTTCCTCCATCACCGTTGCAAAAGATTTCCAGTGCAAGAGAAGCAATTGGTTTACACCATCGCAAAAATTTTTTAATAAGGTAATGCGTTTCAATACTATGTATCATCATCAGATGTACAGTTGCAATTGTGTAAACCTTGCTTCTCTTGCACTTAATATTCATTTTCAAGTTATTATCCGGTTCATCTTTATCTCCTGGATTGTGCACCCCTCACCATGCCCTGCCTGGTGGGTCATGGTGGACACCAGCCAGGAGCGGTTGTCGTAGCGGTTAGCCCGCCGACTTACTATCGTCTTCTAGGTGGGGGTGCGTACTGAGGAAAGGATTCAAGTTGATGGATATCGTCTTTCCAGGTTGCATTCGAATATAGTTGGCTAAATTGGCGAGATGTGGGTGCACCAATGAAGAGAAGCAAAATACTCAGACTGGTACCGCTGCTGTTGTTTAGGTAGGGTCTTCAATGCTGCTAGTAATTGGCACACATATCAATGTGTGCGGACATCAAATGACCTGGTAGATGTGGTATGATCTTCTTCACCCTTAGTGACTTACAATTCGGGAAGAGATGTGAATGGTGAAAGGGGTAAGTATTCAAGGATTTCTGTCCCACATACCGCTAGGGTTACAGGAAGCCGCTTACTTCCCGGAATCCATCCTTGATACTTGGAATGAATAGGTCAGATGATTATGGGACGAGAATCACTTTGGGTGGTCAGTGTGGTTGTCATCAGGTACGTAGGCATTGTTTTCTTACAACGTGTAAAGTATTCACTGGTACGAACCATTAATGATCTTGATCACATTATGCGAGATGACACACCATTCTGTGCCCTGCCTATCTAGGAATGGTGTGGTACACGATGATAGTGAGAGGCGCTATTCCTTAGTGGTCCATTTTCCTCAATCCAGAGTTCACAAACTACGGACTTCATGTACTTGATCCAACCCGTCTCCAGGCAGATGTTACCAGGTGGTCTGCCCTTATGGAAACGGGGGCATCTGGTGAAAACGTGGACAGCATCTTCAATTTCACTGGGGCACATCGGGCATAATGGAGAAACCACTTTACCAATAGTATGGCGAAACTTGCGAAAACAGCCATGTCCTGTTAACGCTTGAGAGAGGAAGAAATCTTCATAGATTGGAGCATTCCTTGCATCCTCAATTGTCGGTATGAGGAGGCTCTTGAAAATATTGCTTTTAAGAAGGGAGGGGACATATTCTTCCCACTCCTCCTTCTATACTCTCCTTATTTCTTTATGGATCTCTAGTTGGATTTCATGGACATCTTGGTTCGGGAGGAGTTCGGGTAGATGAAGGGGATATTCATTGGCTACCCACCCTCTTCTGTGTGCAAATATTATCGAACGTTCCAATACTTCAAGTTCCATCGGTGGCCAGTAAGTGAGAATTGTTAGTGGGAGATAGCCTACTGTTTTGTAAGCTCTTGCGGTTGAAGCCATGGCTTTTTTATGGCTTGCTTTGATCTTTTTTCGATTGCACTGTATGAAAAGCCTGTGACTAAATACTGTTGATGCATACCACCATAGCGCACCTACTGTGGCTTGAAACATTTTTCGGCGAGCACTATTGGAGTAGCCTTCCACATTTGGGCAAACAATGCGTAACTTATTAACTATTGCTTCACACTTCACACTTATGTATGAGCAATGTTCGTTGTAAAGTAATCGATCGTCAATGATCACACCAAGGTATTTCATCTTACGGCTAGTGGATATAGTTGTACCTCGGAAGTTGATTTCAGACAATTCTGCAGCATCTATATTTCGATAGCTTCGACCATCTATTATGAGGATGACAGTTTTGGAAACGTTCATTTCGAGGTCATGTTTGGCTAGTTCGCCATCAATGAATGACAGTAGGGTGACAACCTTCTTCTTTAGTTCAGGGGCACTCTTTGCCTTGATCATGAGCAGAGTGTCATCTGCGTAACAACACTGCCATACACCACGTTGGTCAATCTCCCGAAGAACCAGGTCGTACGCCAAGTTCCATAATAATGGGCCCAGAACAGATCCCTGGGGGCAACCCCTATTGAGTTTCCGTTTCTGACCAAGGAAAGTACTGGACTTATTTGTCAGATAGTTGTCAATGGTAGCTATAAGATTCTCACAGATTTCTTTCCTTCTCATGGATCTTATGATGGATGTATGAGAGGCTTTATCAAAGGCGCCTTTAATGTCTATTGAGACGCAAGCTGCAAGTTTCTTACTCTCTCTGGTACTACGAATTTTGCCGTCTACAAGACGGATGGCTTCTTCAGTGGAAACTCCTTTGCGGAAGCCAAACTGGCGTTGATGAAGGTTGTTTTTAGTTTCGAGTTCTTGCTCTATTTCATAGGCTAAAAATACTTCAAAGACTTTGCCCATGCAATTAATTTTTGAAATGGGTCGAAAACCTTCAGTCGTTTCTTGAGATTTCTCATCTTTTGGTATGATTGTTAGGCCAGCGGTCTTATGATATTGGAGGAAAATGCCACGCCGGGTTGCCTCTATCATAAGGGCAAAGTATTTATCCCCATGAAGTTCGTAGAATTTTTTGACAATCCCATAACGGATTCCATTAATTCCGGGTGGGTGTGGTTATTTCGCTTCTTAATGTAATTTATAAGACCAGTAGGGGCCCAGTTGGGATCAGGAATAATCTCAACCAGTTCATTACCGAGGTCATTGTGGGCACCTATGTTGGCTCTGGGATATTTATCTTTAAGGAAAAATTTAATGGTTTCGTTGAGATTGGTGGAGGTCTGGCCCTCTGTGTCTTTGATATACAGTGGTAAAGGTACTTTCTTTGTACTCTTGACGATAGTTTTATAGGGTTTTCCCCAAGCTTTACCAGTTGTGATAAACTTCAGCCAAGAAGTGTCCTCACTATGTCGGATCTCTCGTCTATAGATTTTGCGAAGAATACTCCTTACCGTGAGAAGGAGATTCCTTCTTACATGGTTGCGAGTTCGCTTAATCACTCTTTGAGTGCGGTGGATTAGCTTTTTGATTGTGTCAATTTTTGGTGTCCACCAAGTGGTTTTTGGGTTATAACGCTTAACCCGTGAGTGGGCATCCATCGCATACTTGAGCCAATCATTTATACGTGAAAAAGATGTATATCAATGTAGTAATCGGCAGAGGTTGGAGGCAGTGTGGGGAAGACAGATGTCTCCTCAAGAAACTGCTCAGTATTTGTGGTGAGGCCATAGGTTGGAACAGCAGAAAGATGTCCTTCCTCATCATCTGAGATTGGAATGTCATATGATATATACCAGTGGTCGGAGCAGGATAGTAAGTAAGACCACTCCACTTGTGGAACGCAATTAGGTACCTATTCTGATAAAAAGGTTATTTCTATCTAGTCCCTCCCTACTAAAGCTTTGCCAGTACTATGGCAAGACACTATCGTAGGGTTGGAACTGATTGTTATATTTTCTTTGCTTCAATCCTTCGTGGTTTTTGTCTTTCTTTCTGATGCGTATTAGAATTCAGTTTTTTTTATCGACTTTGAGTTAGAAATGATTGATTCTTTTTTTCTTTACGTCTCAGCAGCGTATTTAAAGAACGATTTCATCAATTCCGGGTTTTCTTTTTGTTACA
This sequence comes from Aspidiotus rigidus, assembly GCA_035079385.1. Classification (NCBI taxonomy): domain Eukaryota; kingdom Metazoa; phylum Arthropoda; class Insecta; order Hemiptera; family Diaspididae; genus Aspidiotus; species Aspidiotus rigidus. The sequence goes on along the minus strand of JAVHKY010000004.1, from coordinate 2,485,477 downwards.
CCGAATTCGTGTGATTGCTGAATGCATGTTATCAGATAGCTTTTTCGGAGAATGTGCACAATACGGAAGGAGCAATCTTGCTGCGGGTATGAGATTGGTAAAAAAAAGGTACCGATCATACGCATACAGCAACACGTCTTTCCCCAATCCGTGAAAAGCAATCAAAGTGTAGAAATTTGAGATAAAATTATTCTACAATTTTTGTTTATATAATACAAGAGTCAAAATTTTCGTAGTCTCACGGAGGGTAGGAGAGGAAAAGAAAAAATCCTCGACGGACAGCGATTGGCAAACGTTTTTCACGGAACGATTTCTCATAGAATTGTTCCCCTTTATAGTAGAGAACAGGCTCTTCATACGAGCGTACAAAAAACGACGGCTTCCTTAACGAAGTTAAACGAGGAACGCAGGGAACCTGTTTTATGAGTCAAATGGGTATTGGTATTGAGAATTCAAGGAAGCCTAGGCCTAGATAAAGCTAGTATAAAGAACGCCTAGACCTACTATAAGGCTAGTATAATATAGTTTGAGAGTCTAAATTTGTCTATCTCGAGCTATATATGGTAGCTCGAGAGTCTACATTTTTTCCAAGTCCCCCTCCTATCATATACAGCTCGAGAGTCGAAATTTTTCTAAGTCTCCCTCCTATCACATATAGCTCGAGAATTGAAATTTTTCCATGTCCCTCTCCTATCATATATGGCTCGAGAGTCGAAATTTTAACAGGGAACCTGTTTTATGGGGGGCTATTTGAGAAATCTGCCGTCCGCCGTGCAAATTTCGACCCTCGAGCCATATATGATAGGAGAGGGACTTAGAAAAATTTCGACTCTCGAGCTATATATGATAGGAGGGGGACTTAGAAAAATTTCGACTCTCGAGCCATATATGATAGGAGAGGGACTTAGAAAAATTTCGACTGTCGAGCTATATATGATCTAGGCTTCCTTGAATTTTCAATACCAAATCTCATTCGAATCATAAAACAGGTTCCCTGCGTTCCTCGTTTAACTTCGTTAAGGAAGCCGTCATTTTTCCAAGTCCCCCTCCTATCATATATAGCTCGAGAGTCGAAATTTTTCAAAGTTTTTTGCTGGACGCAAATTTCTCAAAACGCCCCCCATAAAACAGGTTCCCTGTTAAAAGTTTTACTTCCAAAATTAAGTACTCTCTAAAACAGGAAAGAAGGGATCATTTTTCAAGCGAGTTCACTGAGCGCGGTTTTCTCTGAAAGAGGAAATATATACAGGTTCCTACTTTATCGTGATGGATAGCAAACTAGCTCTGTAGAAAAAAAGAGAGGCCAAGAAAAAATTTCTGCAACCCCGCCCCCTTACGGCTCATTTTTTTTCCTTGGATGAAAGAGAATTTCAATAAATCCAGCCTATTGTAACGACGACTGTGCAGCATCGGCGTCTTTTTAGAGGGGAGAGAATTTTTCTTCTTGAATATTCTCAATGGCACAGGGGTTTTCATAAAATTTCTTTTTGAGAAAACGACCTGACAGAAGAATGAGCACACCTCCCTTGGCAGCCAACTCCTATCCTCGACATTTGTCTCGCTCTCACAGAAATCCCTAAAATAGCTCATTTCATATACTTACCAACGACAAATCAACAAAATTATTTCAACAGAATTTTCCTTCCATTTGCTTTACTATGCGGATGGGTCCAAACCAGGACCTAGAACAGTTTTCATTTAAGATAATACCACACCCTTCCATATGAAAAACTCCGTTCGCTTTCAAATTCATCGCCTAACTTACAGCTATATTCACCTCTGATTCGCCGATATTAGAAGAAATCATGTTTTAGTGTTCAATATTGTTATTAATATAGCGTGAAGCTTTATTTGCCAGCCTTTTTCTTGGTTCCCAGATGAAGTTTAGCAAATACCGTCGTGAGTGTTTAGTACGGATATTGACAATACTCTTGATTCTTATCGTCAGAGTAGCCAAGTGATAATACAGGTTATATTTTCCGATTCAACAGTAGGTACATTTAAAGTAAACCATTTGATAAGGAGGTCATGAGGAGGTGAAAGGTGGTTGGTGGTGGGACTTTCAGAGGTTACCTAAACCCCACTCCTTCGGCCAGTCAATCGCGCCACGCGTCAAAGAAGGTCCAAAAAATATCCGTTCGTAATAAAATAGCACTTTTGTTCGAATGACACTAAAATTGAAGTTGTAAAATACCTTGGGAAAACTAATTTTAGGCATTGTTCTGAAAGGAACTCCTATAACTTTCAAAACAATCTTCTTTGGTGTGATAAAATTAGCACAAACTACTTCTCCGCTTGTGAAAACATGACATTTATGCTTTACACCCAACAACCGTAATGTCCTATGTGACATTTTTGGCACATAGGGTCCCTGCAAAAATTAAAGGGGTAGAAGTGAATTTTTTACCGACTTTTCCTATTTTTTTTTTGATATTCGTGTTATGTAGGGATACATTTATCAGATTTTACGCGCAAATTCCAAATTTAAAAACTTTTCGAAACCCAGCACATTAAGGGCTAAAGGAATTTGTTGCTGTGGCTGAACAACGCTCAAAGTTATGAGGTGGATACCGTCTGGCCATTGAAGTAAAATGGTACAACAGGTATTAATGTAAAAGCTGACGGAGGAATGAGGGAAGTTTAGGAGCACAAGATGTCTGAGGTAGTCAGGACCACATCAAAAACTTTCTACTAACGCAATTTTGTCTCCGGCCAATCAGTGCTACCAGACTTCAAGGACATCATTTCTCTTTTAAAACACTCGAAAAATAAGTGTATGGTAATTTTAGATCCCTCCAATTAAAAAATTTGCAGTGAGCTCCCAGTCAACAAGTTTTTGATGATTCCTTCAAATGTACAACCCATTGAGTTTGAGGGGTGTGTATTTTGGTTTAATTTTATTTGATCGTGTATTCTGTGCTGCAATTTCTACATTTGCGAGTGCTTTTCAGGTATAACTTTCCGCCATTGCTGGGCTTCAAGATATCCCCAGAATTTGTGTTGTGTCTTTTAAAATTCCTTTAGCATTGTATTAAAATTTGGACTACACGCCTCAGTTCTCAATTGTTTTACATTTTTAAACTTTTACATGCTTGTGTATGCCCCCCCTAAATTTCACAAATTTTGATCAGATTTCCCACAATTTGGTATATCCATCATCTGAACTTACAAGCACCCCTTCATAACCAGACCTCAGTGGAATTACTATTGAAAGTTCGGACTTAATTTATAAAATATACATAATTTGTAAAGGTTGGAGGGGGTGACAGATGAATATCCCCGGAGCACAGCAAAAGAGGGTTTTCATAGTTTTCTTGTTCCACATAAGTTGAAAATAATATTATTCCGACTGTTACAATTGGAATCGATTGTATAATACTGGAGCAAACTACTGTTGTGTCTGTAAAATTTGTCATCTCACTTATTACGGCTTGTAAAGACATATCTTCTCTCATTGTCAACTACCTTCATATCAATCAAGTTTCTGTCTACATAGGAAATCTCATCTACCTACTTTACTGAGTAAATAAACTTTTGAGAGAGAAAAGACGAGAATGAAAATAAGAAATGCTATTCAATTATTGGCTCATTTGATTTTTACTTGAAATTTTGTGGACTACAAGAGAACTACATGCAAAATAAGTTTATAATCTGTGAAATACTGGTACGAATATCAATCAAAATGTCAACGTTCTCTTCCATTGAACTACTTGCGTTGTAACCAATTTTCTTGTGGTAGACATTGCTGACTATATGGTCATCATTAAGTTAGTCCTCATAGATCTAGGAAGTCCTGAAAAGGTTGATTTCATACTTGAAATAATTGAGATAATGACAATACAAACAATAAATAATTCAAATAAAATACAAGAGATAATAATTCACTGTCTCTCGAATGCAGCCTTGAATAAGGAAAAACCAACTGATTGACACTGCTACTTGCTGTATTATTGGGACTTCGCGCCGCCCCTAAAGGCAATTCAGGGATATCTTGTGCGGAGCTTGCTTTGGAAACGTGCCAAGTTTTCCAAAATTCACGTCTAGTACCTCAATATCTGCGAAAGAAAGAAAAAATATTTGTCTATCCAAATCTCAAGGACGCAACACATGTTTACCTAAGAGTGGGAAGAGTCCAACGCCCGTTTGAAACACCATACAAAAGACCTTTTCGAGTGATTAAATAATCAAAAGAATGGTACCAAATAAAGATTGGAGAAAGGAGGAAGATATTCCAATTCATTGGCTGAAACCAGCATAATTTCTCAACAATAAAGAAAAAGAATCTTTACCACAATCTGTATTGTTATCTTCTGAAGACTTGAGGTAAGAAACCAGTTACCGTATATAGAAAAGAATGAGATATTAACGTCATGAAATAATCAAATTAACATAAAATTTTCAAGATTAGTTGACTCAAAACTGAAAAAATTGGATAATAACGAATTAATATTTAGTCGTTGATTGGCATTGCAAACAGTTCAGCAGGACTGAAAAACCAATTAGAATTGCTCATCAAAATTTTGTCAGCGTTGTAGATGCATCGATCAATAAATAAATATTATTGAACAGACGAAATAAAAGAAAACAAAATCGTTGAAAACTCGCAAATGCGAGGAGTAAAATCGACCACTGACGAGGTGGAGTGTGTGTTGAAAAATTATCCTCGTCATTATCCATACCAAAGACTACCTATCAAAGATAGGAGTTTCAATAAGTTGAACTGAAATTGATGAATGAACGCGATCAAGAGAGACCGACTGTTGACCCTTGAATGGTACTAGAAATATTCTCACTGAGCCAGATTTCAAGAAGAAGCTGAAATTCTTTTTTAGCAAAAATTCGTGAATAGTTTAGAATAACACCCAAGTTTTGTAGATTAGGCTTGGGATCTAATAAAATTAGCAAAAAAGTTACCCAGTCATGAAATTTTCTATCACAACCCAAAACGAGAAACATAAAATAAAAGTGATCTTCATGACTCATATTTTCATTCAAAATTCGGAGGAACTCAACTCTTTCATTTTCTGGAGAACGCATATAAATGATAAAAAGAAAAATAATAAGTTAACGGTAATGAGATTTTGGAATTTCTCACTTTTCTTACTCGGACTTGTGATGGATTGTCTCTCTCATCCTAAACTCGATATCACAAACATCGGTGAATGATTCTCCTTCTTCTTTGTCTTGGAATTCGACCTGAAAACTACTGTTCTCGAACTACAATTTTTTGTAACCGCAGACGCCATCAACCGATCCCGCTCTAATACACGAAACTACACTAGCGCTCGATTTACATCTATATTCATTAGGAAACTAGGATCTTGGATGGACGGCGACGGTGAGGAAACTCTAGTTTTCTCCGGCTATCTTTTCATGATCTTTTCGATTCGATCAACCTTTAAGCGGCAAATGGTAAGATAAGAATGAATTGTACAATACAATTAAGTTGGTGAACTACCTGTGCGTGCATAGTTGCTGTATATGCAAGTTTACTTTGGAAAGAACAGTGCCATTTTCATTTGAAAACAAGTTTAACTTTGAACGCGCAGTTACCTAACAATTGTACAACTCATCCAGAGTCGACAGTCGCCATCACAGTTACCATCGATGATCTTCAGCAATCGCAAAAATTTTTCGTGCCTGTTGTACAGCGATGTATGATAATCGTGACGGTTTCATAAAATACTCGTCGTTCTCGCATCTTCATCTCCATTTTCTTTTCTTTTCCGTGTTCATTTTTCATTCTTGTGTCTGACGTCTCAAACATTCTCCGTGTTGATTCTCAGTTTTCATCACTCGTAAAGTATTTTTTTAAACAATAGAAAAAACTTAATGTTCGTAAACAATAGAGAAGACTTAGTGTTCGTAAGCAATGAACAAAAAACTAGCATCATATCACAATCACAATGAAGGAAATAATGAACGAAATAAACGAAATAATGAACGGAATAAATGAAATAATGAACGGAATAAACGCGTTCGAAATAAAACAGAATCAAATTATTTTATTCGAAATATTTTTGAGCATAAAAAAAAACCGACAAAACATTTAAATTCTGGGATTCAATCTCACAACTTCTTGTTTGCACCGAAGCGCCTCCATCCGCTCGGCCACTGCTGGAGAATACAAATACTCCAAAATTCGTAGTTTAGTAGTGGCGCATAACGCGTATAACGGACGCACGACGCGTTTCGCGTACAGGTGGAATTGTTTTCATTTTAATAATTGTTAATTAAAAATGGATTGGATTGGTTTTCCGATCATCTTTCATTAAAATAGTATACTAATTCAAGTAAGCCTGACTATGGCTCTGTTTTCTGGGCGTTTAATGATTATCCTAAGGAAACGTAATGGATTCGTACCGCAAGTTCAACTAGCCAACAGAAAATTCTCAATGGTAAGATGTTCGATATTTTCTCGGGAAATAATTCCTCAGGTTTTTTTCATAAGAAATAATTCAACTACCCAACGATGTTCGATAATATCCTGTTTTTTGGTAACTTATGATCAGAAGCCAGAAGACGAGAAGGCAGACGGACAGCATAATGTGGACAAAATATGGATTCCGAGCTGGTTACGATCGCTCATAGTACGACCCATAGGTTACGTAAGTATCAGTGTTTTCCATCATTTATTACATTTATTATTGCTCTATCTGAAGTTCTTATTTTATTTGTGTGCATTACACGTTCTAATAATATATTTCCGTCAAATTTGCAGCCGTACAATATTGGCGTAGATTTTCAAGAAGGGTCGAATTGTCATTATTATGATGTAAGAGAACAATGGCCTTTTAGGTCATGATTATCATGAAGGCTTGTAGAAACATAGTGCTTTGCTTGTCATCAATGCGTGTAGGAATATTGAGCTGGTTAATTGAAATTAGTTGGTTGCGCTACGGAGGAAAATAACATGATGAGATTATCATTTTTTCTCCTGAATTTTAAATTTGCACGATGTAAATACTCGCACGTATTTAGTACTATCTTAAGTTAGTTTCACGTTTTTAGCGCATACTTCACTTGAAGCAACAAATTATAACTTTATTCATAGTAGCCCGTCATTTATGCTTGTAAACCGAATTCTACGTAATCTCATTCACGCAATTTTCATTCTTTTTGATACTCTGGACTCCTGAACGATTGTGATAATTCTTTCGAGTTTCTAACGATATTTTCTTGTTTTTAGGTCCCGAAGGAAATGTACTACGATGTACTCGATCGAGCGATAAGTGCGGAGAAAAAATTGGCGAAAAAAGAAGAACAACTGGTTAGTAAAATTTATTCTTTCATTTATTAATATCGTACATACACCTTAAATTTCGTCGTAGAAGAAGCGATTTGATTTCTGTCAATAGTGAGACGTTTCAGCAGAAGACTAGAGAATAGATTCGTTGATTTGAGTTTCAGAGTTCGTGCTTATTTCGTGAATTACGTTGGAGCTAGATGTAACCCATTTCATCGCGTCATTCTTATTCGATACCATACTTTGAGTAATTTATGGTACGAAGATGAAAACGAGTAGGTTCTGAGATGAGTTATTTTCAATTTCTGTCGATAGTGAGACGTTTCAAAAGAAGACTAGAGATTAGAGTCGTGGATTTCTCGAGCACAGATCATATTCGAACGAATTTTAATAAGTTCCAGAGTTCACGTTCATTTTTCAAAGGTGAAACTTGTGAATGATACTGAATAATCATCTCAATCAGGATTCATTCGAGAATAAAAAATTGCTTCTTTTTTTTCTTTTTGATATACTCACCGTTCGTACCCTAACTATAGCAACTCGTAGTTCAGCATCGCAAATTGTAATCGTACGAACTTGAATTTAGTTTCTAGACTGACGAATTTTCATTTCTTTTCTTTTTTTTCACACCACATTTCAAGGAGTAACGAAGACATTTTCACCCATTATTCTTTATTCGATACAAGGTTTCTTTCGAGTTATTTGACCTACGAAGATGAGTCGAGTCATTGTAGTGAATACGTCAGAAGGAACTGTACTTTCTCGTCAAGGTTATTGCTAGCGAGAGATTGAAAAAAAAAATGAGAAGAACAGTTTTTCGTAGGCTACAAGTACACAAAACACTCACGCAATCGCGTGAGTAGTACACGACTTTTCCTCCCACAATGCAAAGATCATTGTTGGAAATAAATTAGACTCTCAAATAACATTCGATCAATTCTCTATATTATTATGGTGAAAGGGATGTCTTGAAAAAGATCTCAAGAGAACGATGAAAATTTAGAAGAAAGATTGGACAGTTCAATCCCGGTGACTTTAAATTAAGTTGGACCCTCAAAAAACTTACAATCAATTCTCTAAATGGTGAGAGGGATACACAAAAAGAGATCTCAAGAACAATGAAAACTTAGACATAATTTAAAAAATTAACAGTTGAATCACAATGACTTAGAAATAAGTTGGACCCTCAAAAAACTTAAAATCAATTCTTATCCTCTTCTTCATGATCACTTGCGGATGTTCTTAGTTGGTCGTTTTTGTTCTTAAGAAATGCTTGAATCCGTTTTTTGAACGTGGATTTCTGCCCATTCCATTTGAGTTTCTTCAGGGTTCCTGATGGAGTCACAAATAGCACAAAATTTTCAATACCAGGATTAAAGCCAGAAAAATTCCAGTTTGATGACAAGTACGTACTATATAGAGCTTTGACAATGGTATAATCCTTCAGACCACGTTTAAGGTTCTTACCGCACCACGCATAATTGAAGGCGATTTCCTTATTAAAAACTAAGTTTAACAGGTGGTTCATCACCTGTCTCCAACCCGTGAATCTTATTTCCCTTACACGGGTCTTCGAGTAATCGACCTAGAGAAAACATTTAGAAACTAGATGTTAGTGAGTTTAGGAAGCTCTTTTCCCTTTTTAAATACAAAATAGGCTACAGCTAATGAGTAAAATATTTCTTTAAAAATACCTTTTTTTTTTTTTTTTTTTTTTTAATAAAGGGAAAATCAAGATTTGTCAGAGGTTATAGGTTTCTAAATTTCATTCCTAACGCTTCTTGGCTGTTATAACTGACTCGTAATGTTGATCACTTACTATGGTCCTTTTTCGGTAGAATTGGCTTCGTGCATAATTATTCTCTACCAGCAAACATGTACCTAATAGCTCGTCGACGTTTAATTCCGTTCCCATCAGTTTCCATTGTCACGATTCTTGTAAATAAACGCGCTTAGTTCCAAAGTTGCAGGGTTTGTGATTTCTGAGAGAATTATATTTACATAAATATCAAGTAGAGAACCTAATATACAAATGTGACCTGCGATGAGAAAAGGATGCTCACAGCCCATTGGCGCGCCGGGAACACCATTTCTCTCTGACTGGACATCTAATCAGAGAGAAATGGTGTTTCTGTCAGTGGGCAATGAGCATCCTCTTCTCATCGCACGTCACATATGTATACCGAAAATCTACCAAGATGGAACGTTGTCATGCAAGTAGATCAGGTATCTGTTAGGTCTCATATTTTAGACTCATCATCATTATTTAAATTGGGCTACACTACACAACAACCAGGAAATTGCATAAACGTGAATAGATGATTCTGAAGGTATTTTTCAATTCTGAACTTACTTTTCTCTTAAGGGTACCATTTTCTATAGTCTGTACCACTTGAGATTGCCAGTAAATCGAAGGCAATGCGGTATCAGTGGCATGAAGGGAAGTGCGAAATTCGCACTGAGAGCGTCAAGCAGCACGACGCTTCTCGTCTCACATTGGCCGTGAAATTGACGCACCAAAACTTACACGTTGTGGTCGCCCTTTGAATTATCGACAATCTTAAGTAGTACAGACTATACCTGTATCGTCGATCAAAGAATTTCTGCAGATCTAGGTTACCATTTCGATAATGTACATTTGTTAGTTTATCTCTAAAGAAATCATCTTGAAAAACTTTATCATAAAACAGTAGGTACACGAAGATACTCACTCGAGTTTCAGACAATAAATAACGTTGTGCGATAGTTTCTTATTGAATTAGGTATCTTCAGTACTGTATCGTCGATTGAACAAATTTCTACAGATCTACTCGCAATTCTAACGATGTACATTTATTCTACACATAGGTTGCTCCTCAAAAGCTATACCTATCATCATAATGACGATGTACATTAGTTAGTTTATAACTTATATCTTCAATTAAGGAAGTTGAAATCAAAAAATAGAATGAGGATACTTACTCAATTTTCAGAAAATAGGTACATAGGGGTGTGATAGTTTCTTGAAATTCAATATTTAATCTGTATAGTTACTGTAGATCGTCGACCAAAAAAATTTCTGCAGATCTAGGCTGCAATTCCGACAATGTACATTTGTTAGTTTATCTCTAAAGAAATCATCTTGAAGAACTTTATCAAAAAACAGTAGATAGGCCTACACGAGGATACTTACTCAAGTTTTAGACAATGAATAATATTGTGCGATAGTTTCTTATTGAATTATCCCCAGTACTGTGTCGTCGATTGAACACATTTTCACAGACCTACTCGCAATTATGACGATGTAATTCTTCAGGTTGTTCCTTGAAGGCTATTTCATAATAACAGTGTATACATTCGTTAGTTTATCTTCAAGGAAATCATTTTAAAAGACTCGAAAAAAAAAACTGTACGAGGATACTTACTCGAATTTCATCAGACAATGAATAAGGTCCTGATAGTTCCTTGAAATTATCAAACTAGGAAAGTACTTACTGTATTGTTGATCATACAAATTTCGACATCAGATCTACAATAGGAGGATCTAGAGGAACAGAACACTGACACAAGACGTACCGGTACAAAAAACAAAAAGGAGGGAAAATAATAATCATCAGGGGCAAACGCGATCACAGCGCACATCTACATTAAATCAGCTGCCCCCCCTATGCACCAGCTGTTTTCCCTGCGTTTTCTCAATACTCTGCTGCTTTCTGTGCGAATAATTCTGGCAATCGTTTACGCTATGAAAATTGTGCGCAAATAGCTGCAAGAACGCGGTACGTTTCTCCCAAGTATGCTGTACGCCGCGCGTCATCAACCTAAGGTTACAGACTTTTACAAAATTTTAATTTCCAAGTTATATATGTGGGAGGGCAATTTGAAAAAAGTTTGACCTTTGACGTAGGTATACCTATATGATACCTAGGAAAAAGACTTGGAAAAATTTTGACCTCATTATCTCCTCAGAATGAACCATCTGCAATTTAATCTTTTTCATTTTCAAAAACTTGAAATCTTGTAATTAAATGAAATAACGAGGCTTTTCCCGCACCGTTTTTTATTATTAAAATATCGTGACGTTTCGGCCCAGCTAGTGGCCTTTATCAAACGAGACGTCCACCTTCACTTGAAATCTTGTACTTTGAAGCTTGAAGTCTTCTCTTGGATCAATTAATTTCAAACCAACTTTCAATCCTATCTTACTGACCTTTACTAATTTTCCATTCAATGAATCTACTTCTTTAGGTGCTTAATTATTTCTTAAGTCTTCTACTATAACCTAAGGCGCAATTGATAACGCCAAGGAGGGGGGTTACATACCCCCAAAAGACCCACCGACCACCACCTTTCTCCTCCTTATTTACTGACGCACTTTCAACAAACTAATCCATTCTACTTATATCAAGCAAGGATGCCGCAGCTTGTACATCTGGCGTATCGTTGTATAACTATTGCGATCAACAAAAATCAACAGATGTCTCTGATGGGCTAAAAATATTTGCAACTTATTTCTCGTTTAAATCACATGTAAATGTAATTAATTAGCGTTCTCATACGTTTGCGTTCTCCAATAGTAGTAACAAATTAAATCTTTCTTTCAATTCCAGATACTTCTTTAGCGCTGCTATTACCTAATTTACAAACACTGTTTCATGTTTTACCGATCAGATTCTCAATCAGATTTTCTTTGTTGCAATAGTACATACTTATATTTTTCACAAAATCTCAACATTTATGACCACAAATTCTCAGCTTTTAGGTACTGAATCTTTCATTTTGACATGTTCCATGTCTTTTCTCTCGCCAGACCCCGATTTTGAAACTCGCGAGTACACCCCCCCCCCCCCCCCCCCCCGTCAAGAGAAATCTCTACCCAGTGGGTGATTCAGAAATTCGCGAGTACACCCCGCGTAATAATAATAATCAATAATAAATAAATAAATAAATAAATAAATAAATAAATAAATAAATAAATAAATAAATAAACAAATAAATAATTAAATTATTAAATTATTATTTAATTAAATAATTAAATAAATAAATAATTAAATAAATAAATAATTAAATAATTAAATAATTAAATAAATAAATAATATAATAAATAAATATATAAATAAATAAATAAATAAATAAATAAATAAATAATTAAATAATTAAATTATTATTTAATTAAATAAATAAATAATTTAAAAAATAAATAATTAAATAAATAAATAAATAATTAAACAAATGAATAATTAAATATTTAAATAAATAAATAATTAAATAATTAAATAAATAAATAAATAATTAAATAGTTAAATAAATAAATAAATAAATAAATAAATAAATAATTAAATAGTTAAATAATTATTTAATTAAATAATTAAATAAATAAATAGTCGAAATTTTTCTAAGTCCCCCTTCTATCATATATAGCTCGAGAGTCGAAATTTTTCTAAGTCCCTCTCCTATCATATATGGCTCGAGAGTCGAAATTTTTCTAAGTCCCCCTTCTATCATATATGGCTTGAGAGTCGAAATTTTTCCAAGTCCCTATCATATATGGCTTGAGAGTCGAAATTTTTCTAAGTCCCTCTCCTATCATATATGGCTCGAGAGTCGAAATTTTTCTAAGTCCCTCTCCTATCATATATGGCTCGAGAGTCGAAATTTTTCTAAGTCCCTCTCCTATCATATATGGCTCGAGAGTCGAAATTTTTCTAAGTCCCTCTCCTATCATATATGGCTCGAGAATCGAAATGTTTCTAAGTCCCCCTTCTATCATATATGGCTCGAGAGTCGAAATTCTTCCAAGTCCCTCTCCTATCATATATGGCTTGAGAGTAAGTCCCCCTTGTATCATATATGGAGTCGAAATTTTTCCAAGTCCCCTAGACTTGAATTGTCTCATACCATTCCAATACAACAGCGAGACAGGGGGCGAACGAGCGAAGCGAGTTCGCGCTACTTCATATTTCTCAAAAAAGACTTGAATTTTCTCATACCATTCCAATACAACAGCGAGATCGCTCGTTCGCTCCACCGAAAGTTGATACCTCGAAATATAGAACACCCATAATTACCTCAAAATATTTCTCATACAAGACTTATACGACGCCAAGATAGGTAAAGGGGTAAACGAATAATATCTCACGAACACTTGACCTAGTACAAGAATTAATAATAAATAAATAAATAAATAAATAATATTCAATAATTAAATAATTAAATAATTAAATAATTAAATAATTGAATAATTAAATAATTGAATAATTAAATAATTAAATAAATAAAGGCTGGATAGTCGAAATTTTTCCAACTCGCCTAGACTTGAATTGTCACATACCATTCCAATACAACAGCGAGACAGGGGGCGAACGAGCGGAGCGAGTTCGCGCTACCTCATATTTCTCATAGAAGACTTATACGACGGCAAGATAGGTAAGGGGTAAACGAATTTCTTAAATTACGCTCTTTGGACAGGTAATAGGGGGGGATTGAAAGATGATCGATGCCGCCTGTGCACTGACCACACTTCTTCGCATTCTGATTTCTCTACGCTTCGTACCAGCGATCGTTTTTCTCAAAACGCGTTTTTTCGAGATACGCCCTTCTTGATAAGAAGGCTTCAATTAAATAATTAAATAATTTAAATAATTAAATAATTAGTCCGAGAGTCTGTGCGTCCGTGCAAGCGTGCGTCCGTGCACATCTCTACCCCGTGGGTGATTCAGAAATTTGCGAGTACACCCCGTGTGCTTAAATAATTAAATAAATAAATAATCAAATAACCGCGAGTTCGCCTCACGAAAGGTGATACCTCAAAATATTTCTCATAAAGGCGATACCTCATAGTTCTCATAGAAGACTTGAATTTTCTCACACCATTCCAATAGAACAGCGAGACAGGGGGCGAACGGTGATACCTCAAAATATACAAAAGGTCGCTCCGCTCGTTCGCCCCACGAAAGGTGATACCTCAAAATATTTCTCATATAAATGCGACACCTCATATTTCTCATAGGAGACTTGAATTCTCTTTCGGCATTTCTCTTATAAGCTTCTACATTTTTGTACGTAATGTGTGACAAATCACGACGATCAACGATTTTAATTTACATTTCCTTGGAAATGAACGACATCAAGACGGAGACAGTATTCTTCTAAAAATATCATTGCAATAAAAAACTTTATTGCAGTTCTTACAATATTTTATTAATCAGCGACATTTTGGAGCATTAGTTGAATCCGAGAAGCGAAATGTGATCGGTGGTACAGGAAGCTATCGAGGCTCGATTGATGGGCGATGATTCTTTCCGGAAATGTCCATTTGTGAAAATGTGAGAGAATTGGATGGCTTCGAAGTATTCTGGACATAAACGTTGTTTTCTTACAAATTGGTTCCTGGCTTCGGTCGATAAGCTGAGGAATTTTCGACAGCAATACAAAGTTTGCGCGTTGTCGCCATAGAAGTAGCATTCGCGTTTCCTTTCGTTTGAATTTGATGCAGTCATAATGCCTCCATTACTATACAAATTCTTGCATCCTTCGGAATCTGCAGCACACTCGCGACCGGGTCTTCATAAGTGATGAGACTCTCGCGCAGATTAAACAACTCCGTGGATCCTTCATTGACAGCGTTCACCGGCACTGGTGTCACCAAGAAATTACGCACCCGCGAGTTCACCCCACGAAAGGTGATACCTCAAAAAAGCCTTCGCAGCGCGAAAGCAAAACCGACTTTTGTATCTTATTTTTGTACATCTCTATTTATTTTAGTTTCCATTTTGTTCATTATTGGCTGGCCTACATTATATTTCACTTATAGTCGTTTTCGTTAATAACGACAATAATGACGTCGTTTTCCGATAGAAATTCATTTTCAAAACTTGCCAACCATTATTTTTTATTCAATCTCGTGTACTGATAATACACAACTTACAACCCCCTCCCCTTCTGAGAAAGAAACACTTTTCGCGCACAAGTCAGTAACACTCGTCATTTTCCATAGCAACATTCATTCCTTTAACGCCGGATGGTTAACGAACTGACGTTCAACTTACCCCGCTCCGAATTTTTCTAAATTAAAATCGAAAAATCTCTAATTCTATCAATCCGATTATCAAAAAAATAACCCTATTCCATACAGCAAATATAAAATTTCAATTATTCTCAATGTCATATAAATCGACCCAATGCCAACCGAGAATACAAGACTTATACGACGCCAAGATAGGTAAGGGGGTAAACGAATAATATCTCACGAACACTTGACCTAGTAGAAGCCTAGACTAAAACGACGGCTTCCTTAACGAAGTTAAACGAGGAACGCAGGGAACCTGTTTTATGAGTCGAATGGGATTTGGTATTGAAAATTCAAGGAAGCCTAGACCTAGATAAAGATAGTATAAAGAAGGCCTAGACCTACTATAAGCCTATCATAATATAGTTTGAGAATCTAAATTTTTCTCGCTCGAGAGACGAAATTTTTCTAAGTCCCTCTCCTATCATGGCTCGAGAGTCGAAATTTTTCCAAGTCCCCCTTCTATCATATATAGCTCGAGAGTCGAAATTTTTCTAAGTCCCCCTTCTGTCATATATAGCTCGAGAGTCGAAATTTTTCTAAGTCCCCCTTCTGTCATATATAGCTCGAGAGTCGAAATTTTTCTAAGTTCCTCTCCTATCATATATGGCTCGAGGGTCGAAATTTTTCCAAGTCCCCCTTCTATCATATATAGCTCGAGAGTCGAAATTTTTCTAAGTCCCCCTTCTGTCATATATAGCTCGAGAGTCGAAATTTTTCTAAGTCCCTCTCCTATCATATATGGCTCGAGGGTCGAAATTTTTCTAAGTTTTTCGCTGGACGGCGGACGGCGGACGGCAGACGCCAGATTTCTCAAATAGCCCCCCATAAAACAGGTTCCCTGTTAAAATATTTCAAGATGACTGATAAAATATAAAAGACATGGAACATGATCTTCATTTATTTGGCTATGCCAGAAAATTTTTTTTTTGTTTTATCTTTTGAATTCAGGATGACGTAAAGGAAATGTTGAATTTTTTCCTACATTTAAAATTGACCAAAAAGAGCCAATTTCGACTAAAAACGACGAAAAATGACTAGAATTGACAAAAAACGACCAGATTCACTTTTACAGACGGTGAGAAAATTTGTGGAAGCGTTCTGAGTAGGTAAATGAAAGAAAAAAAAACTTACATTTCACCTTCTTCTTCAGGATCTTGATCATTTTCTCCGGCAGCACTATTTCATTAAAAAAAACGTGTTAAAAAAAAGAACTGAGAACAATTCTGAGTAGGTAATTGAAAGAAAAAAACTTACATCAAATTATTCTCTTCTTCAGGATCTTGATCGTTTTCTTTACACCAGAAACTATTTCATAAAAAAAACTTGTAGAAAACAGAACAAAAAAAGCGAGAAAAATTTGAAAAATGGATACTCACCAGATAAAGTAGATCATGGCGATAATACAAATTATAATTACAAACATTTTTACACGAGTACGTTCGTTTGAAGAATTGATCGAATGCAATAATACGAGTGATTTCTTGGTGGACGATACTTTTCTCTCGGGCTTATTTTTTCTGCATTATTTGATGATGTGAGCATAATTACCTGATACCGCCTTTTTTCTAGGTACATTAATCACCTGATACCGCTCTCGCTCTGTACGTATATACTCGTGTAACTTAGTTTCCTTACGGTTAACATAATATTAATAGAGCGACGATAGTAAAAAACAATTTGAAAAATGCTCGATTTTGTACCTCTTAATATTCAAGAAATTCTTGAAGGGTTTAGGGAGAATATGTTACCTGAACATGAAGAATATTTCAAAAGTTTTGATAAGTTTCAACAGAAATTTGTTGGTTCGAAATTAATTCTTAATAAATACGGTGCAGAACACTGGAGTACGTGCCCGTGGTCTTGGGATTCTCCTTTAATCACTAGACCAGATAGGTGTTTCTGCTCATTCTATGAAACTCGAAAAGAAACTGTAAATAAATTAATAAGATTGTATTCCGGTACTTATGTTCGAAAAAAAGAAGAAACTAATTGTTGTTCCATAATTTAAATATAGTAGAATATTGCTCACTTCCAGAAAAAGTATATAAATACAAGTGCGAGATGGTCTGAGTTTTAATTCATCCGGTGAAGCTTTCTAGTTCACATCTTGTTGTCGTACGAGTAATATGGACTGGGAAAACTTATTGCAAAAACTTCAAGAAGAGAAAGACTGGAAGTCTGTAATTTCTAACTTAGATCGTATGCGAAAAGAAATTATTCGAGCAAAAGATAAAGAAATCCTATGTCTGGATTTCACGTCTGATGATCGAGGAGACCATTTCTTTCGTATCATCTGTTACGTTGAGACTGGAGAATTAACTCGAGAGGAATTAAAATTTTTGAAAAACTTTGGTAAAGCTCACGTAAATAGAAATTCGAGCGTACATGATTGGGAGATTATGAAAGAAAGTAACTTTCTACAATGGGAAAGAAGTCTACCTAATTGTTGTATAGATTTTTCACACATCCCACCTCATAAAATCGATATCGCTGAGATTCGTAAATTAAATTTACAAAATATCAATCTCAAAAAACTTGACTTAGATTCATTTCAAGATTATTTAAGAGACAAGTTATGTGTAATCGAAGCTCTGACTGCATTTTTAACAGACTATAAATCCGAATACGAATATAGTGATAACTCTGAGAGTGAATACAGTAGTAGTAGTAGTAGTAGTAGTAGTAGTAGTAGTAATGATGATGATGAATAAGAATTCCTTAGGGGATTATATAAGGAGTTGTAGGTTTTTACAGAGGTTATTACGATTTGATAATTAGTATAGGTATCATGTCGTCTTGCTCTGTTGTTGCTACTACTTCTTAAAAAAGTCCTTCTCAGGGCTACAAAAATAAAACAAAAAATTATGCGCAGATGGTACAAAATATGTGTATAAATCCGGAAAATGCGTTTAAAGAAATTATCAGCAAGTCTTATATTCCATGTTCTAATCCACCTTGCGCTTCTGATCGACCTCTGGTACGTGTAAGGGATCTTGTACCAAATGTAATATATAATATTCTATGTAAACACTTTGATCATGATTATTATACGACATTAGTTTTAAATAATGTTATGATATATGTTAGCCCTAATGAATATTCTTGTACACGGTCGGGTTTTATAAAGTTTGATGGGAAGAAACTTGTTGAGTGTAAACCTAGACATAATAATTTTCGTTGTTGTTGTTTTTGTGAGGAAAATTGTCTAGAATGTACTTGTTTAAAAGATGAGTACATAGACTATCCAACTGATTGTGAATGTGTGACCAAGTACCATATTACCACCGCTGATTTAGATTCAACTCTAAAAGAGTTACGAAGACATCTAATTATATTTCAAGACGAAGAAGAAGAAGAGGAGAATTATACTTCTAGTGATGAGGATGATGATGCTAGACTCTAACAGTGGACTCATACTTTTTTCATTCAGTCCCCCTTTCAGTACACTTCTAGACTCACACTGATGTATAAAAAAATATATTTATATTTTATTTTATTTATTTTTTTTCAATTTTTAATTTTTTTATTATTTTATTTTTTTATACAGTCCCCCTTTCGGTACAGTTCTAGGCTTGTGGCGAAGGTTGAAATAATATAATTATTTTTTATTTTTATTTTATTTTTTTTTTCAATTTTTTTTTTATTATTTTTTTTTCAATTTTTTTTTTCCCAAATATTTTTTTTCCATACAGTTACCCTTTCGGTACAGGTGTACCGAAGGGGGGACCTTACTACTCTTGTAGCCAAGCTTCTGAATATTTTCACTGCACTATTTTTCGTTTAATACGAGGCTTCTTGGAGTTATTTGAGCTACAAAAGGAGCTCATACGATCGAGAGTGTACGAGATGTTTACGCGCGCAAGTTTACTCACCTGTCTCTCAACACGTTGACTATGAAACTGCAGATCTTTAGTTTCAGAAGTACGCTTCCGAAACTTTACTTTTGTACGCGAGTCTGTTGGAAGATTTTCTCCTATCATCGTTCTACGTCATACGTATGATATCATTCTGCGAAACTTTCGTAAATCATTTATGAAATGAGTAGAAATATTACGACAAACTCGATATATTTTTTCTCCTCTATTTTTTTCCGCCTCACTCGTTCTGATAATCACGCGAATCCTGTGGAATGAATTCATTTTTTGAAAAAATTGAACCTAGTCATTCTTCGAGATCGTATTCGTTGAGGGGTAGATGATGAAGATGAAATTTGTGTGAATTTGTACGAAGTCAGGTTTCAGTGTGTCATTTTTGAATAAATAAACTCGGAGCTCGATTTCTTTTCAATTGAGGGAACGTGTTTGGAAAGAAGACTGGAGAATCGAATCGTAAATTTCTCGTACGGGGATCATATTTAAATGAACATTGATAAGTTCGAAATATTTCTGAAGAATTGTGAATGCGTTTTTGCGAACAAATTGAATATCCATCAAAGTGATTTTTTATCAAGGAGAATTATGGTGATTATCTTTCTTTTTTCCTTTTAGGCAGCACAGACTGATATCCTCGCGAGCGTTGCACCAATCTTCTTACGAGTTTGGATTGAGGATTGTAGCGTAAAACTCCTCGCATCACGACTTATAAATGTTAAATCAACAGCCGAAATGATATCAATTTTGGGATTTTCAGCCGAAGATCTCGACCGAAAAACACGCAAAGCTATCGAGCGAGCTGAGAAGAATTTAAATTATAGGCTGACAGACGAGCTTCGTTTGAAGTTAACGCAAGAATACGTAAACTGGCGATTTATATTAGCGAAAATGAATGATAATGATGAAGTTAAAGTTTTTCGACAACTCATGGAAACCTATGGAATCAATAACGATGAAGATCTGGCTACAGAAATGTCATTTTTAGATGTGAAGACATCTGTGTTCATTGGTCACTCGGCGACTAATATGGACAAAATAACTTTAGAAGTCCTTTTAAGAGGTTTAAAGATGTATGGTTGGGCCTACCCTAATACGAAGAAAGCTGTCTGTGTTTTATATAAATTCGTGCGCGGTGAAACTGAAGACTGATAAAAGTTAAAATTATGTTGATACCAAATTTTTTATTTTTCAATATTATCTTCTTTTGTCTTATCAATTTTTCTCATCGAGCTGAAGAAGAACGCTTATCGTTTAGAGTGTGCTAAATTATGTTCGAGTTTAATCATAATTATATCTCGTACTACGCAAATGTTCTGTTAATTTCGTTTATATTATGTAAAGGGCTGCGTACGATGTACATTTAAATCTAAAACGCGATTTACATTTAATATCTAAATTCGATTAAAACTCGTCAGAATTGTTCACATTTATTGCTTACTAGAATTATGTTACCCAGTTGTCTTTAAATTATCAATCTACAATTTCTCAATGGTGTAAAACAATGGTTGGTCGTGAAGATGATCTGATTCACAAATAACATTCTCAAGAGCGGTCATACCTCAAAGAAAATTGGGCTACATAACGTATAATGTACTTTTTAGCTCGCTACGAGTGGGGTGAACAGCCGTCTTTGAAAAATTTAGCACGCTCGTGCGACTTTCAAATTTTTTCGTTTTGGTAAAATTAGCATGCTCGTGCGCCTTTCAAATTTTTCAGTTAAATAAGCGAGTGGGGTGAACAACTGTCTATGATAAAATTAGCACGCTCGTACGCCTCTTAAAAAGTTCGTTTACTGTATCGAGATTTTTTTTTTTTTCTTTCTTTAAGCAAATACTATAAATCTTTAAACTAACTTTCTTACTTCAATTCCAAAAACTTGAATTTTTAAATTTTAAATACGATTGAATACAAATAAATAAGGATCTGAAATTTTGGACGGTAATCTCTTATACAATTTAATATTTTCATCATTAGCATTATACCAAACTTTTTTCTCATTATCTTTCAAATAAGCTATATAATGTCCAGCATTAATTGTATCTTTGCTTCCTACATGACAAATGAAAGAATTCAATTCAAATGAAGAAGTGTAGACTAATTTTTGTGCAAATATACGAGTTGTACAATCAATATCAAACATTTTCAGTCTTCCACCTACATAAGAAAAACTTATAATACGAACAAATAAAATATTAGCCAAACTTTGAATACTAATCTTGCTCCTAATTTCTCTTTCAATTCCACAACTGGGGCAAGTTTCATGCGGTTCACTATCAATTTTATTGTAATTATCAAACAACAAGTTATCAATTTTTTCAAGTTTTTTAATGTTCTTTTCAAATGGTATTGTCAAAAATATTTCCTCGTCAATATGTTCATCTTCAAAATTATTGCAAGAATAGCAAGACATAACTCGTTTAATCTTAGAAGTACAATTCTTTCTTATATTATCTGATAATCCACAAATGGAATCTAATAATTCATCAATTGAGTGTTGCTCATTGTCATTAGCAAACTGTCCACCTATTTTCTTCCTCAAAGGAACTGAAGAATAACAACTTGAACTTGACTGACTTTTAAAAAATAATAACTGAGGATCAATGAATTTTTCAAAATAAAAGTCATTTTCTGTAGTGCAATTGCCATACCCATTTATCCAATACAAACGAGTATTCAATAAAATTTGACAAACAACATTTGCATAACAAGACACCTTTATAGGCGATGCTAAATTTTCAAATGGAACAGTAGAATAAGGTTTTATGACGTTTAAATTATTTACTCGAGATTCAACAAGTTCATTATTATCTATGATGGATGAACAACAAAGAGATGATGAACTACAATTTGGTATTTCAATATCTACTGGTATACTTGTGTTATCTGCTGACTCTAAAGAACTTACTATAGTTGTATTGGAACTGACACCATTTTCAAAAATACAAACAACAGGCTTATGACCACTGAAATATGATTCATAGAAATTAAAGTTCAATTTTGTTGGGTTATTACTAAATGCAATATCAATATTTGTCAAGTAATCTGTAGAAGCTTCATGAGGAGGCAAACTATAGCTTAAACCATACTCTCTTAAAATTTTGTACAAATTATGATTACTATTTTTGTAAACATCAATGTTGAGGTCGCCAACTAGTATCACATGAGGACAACGTTTGAAGGCTTCTTGTATCATTTCAATAAATTTTTCTTGAATTGTTGCAAAACTTAATTTTGGTTTTTTATAACAAACGCATAATGCACAATTATCCCACTCAAATCCAACTAAATTTACAACAGAGTTGTCATCATTAAAATGATAGAATACACATCCTTCTTCACCATTCCTCAAATAAATTCTAACACCATATGGTTTCCTTCGTATATCACAATCAGCATTAAATAACAACGAAAAGTTAGGAATATCAAATATATCATCCTTCATCGTCCATGTTTCAACCAACATTATACATTTAGCAGCAAGGAAACACTCATCTTTGATTACATCAATATAATGAGCATTCAAACTTTTCACATTGTGACAGATAAAAGATTTAGTGGAGGAGCTACATTTTTGCAAAAAAGGTAAATCGAACTTGACGGGACAAAAATTGAGCAACCTTGATACTTCTCTACTCACTTTTTTATCAATTGAGTTAGACTTAGGAGGAACAAATTTACCATCAAGAAACAAGCCTTCTAGTTTTCTGACTCGACTAAGAGCTACATATAATGCTTGTTTTCTCAAACCTTTAGTTAATTTTACAACCACATAATCATAAGTAGCACCCTGACTTTTATGAATTGTCATACTTTCAGCACAAACTATTGGTATTTGTTTTCTCATCAAAGTATTTCTATTTTTATTACTCAATTGTATTTGTTGCTTTCTAAATTCTATTGGGGTTAAATTCGAATCAATATTATTTTTTTCAATATAATTTTTATATTGCAATCGAGTTTGAGAACCAATTAAAGGATCAAAAAATTGCAACCAAATCCTTTTAATGAGATTAGTATTTGGATCTTTTTCAATTTTTTTCAGCACACCAATGGCACCATTACAAATCCCGTCATGAGTATTGACATTCAAAGTGACCATATATTTAACTCCAATAGCTAATTTCAATGAGGAACTAAGACCGTAAGTTTTATGTGATGGTAAATTTTTAGCAAATTTCAATAATTTTTCCTTACCTTTATTATCCATGTTTTTATCAAGAACAACATCAACAGCTTCAAGGATAGTACATTCTTTGGAAGACAATATAATATCATTGTACTCACAAACTTCTTTATTTGTGGCAAACAGGGCTACAAAGTCTTCTGGTAATGAATTGCGATCATCCAATATTTCTTTAGATCTCAACATTGCAACATCATTATCACTCATACAATTTTCAGCTAAATTCTTCAAGCAATTTGCAAATGCAGCATCATCACGTCTCATTATTTTTTCAAGTTTGAAAGCTCGAAAATTTGACCAAACCGAGTTGAAACATAACATCAAATATGGATCAGATGTGTCTCTTTCAAATATATACCGATCGGCGACAGGAGGTAATTGATTGAAATCTCCCAACAATATGACACTTCTATTTCCAAAGGGCTTATCAATTTTAAATATTTGTCTCAAACGTATATCAACCATTTTCAACATTTTTGAACCTACCATACTAACTTCATCAATAATAATCACTTCTACATCTTTATATTTTGCATACAACAAATTACGCACATTTTCAGACAGTGCACCCATTTCATTAGGATTTTGATTCAAAGGTAAAACACAAGCTAAATGCAAAGTCATACCACAAATATTGAAAGCTGCTCTACCAGTGGGAGCACAAAGAAGTATCTTAATCAAATCGACACTTTTATTATTAAAAGTACTCTTGTTATTATAATACCTTGTAATCGCTTGATAAAGGCCTCTAATCATAACACTTTTCCCAACACCTGCACAACCTAATACAATTTCATACAACTTTTTATCAGTTTTACATGCATGTAATACATGCAACAAATATTGACGCTGTTCCTCATTCAAAGATCTCATTAAATCCAAATACTCATTTTCAGGTATCAAATGAGGTGTTGATATATTTCCTGTGATATTATCAGGTTTATTATTCATATTATTTTCAGAATCTAAACCAATATCAGCACAAATATCTCCTTCATCAGTTCTTTGGTTGAGAAGTAGAAATTCAGGGTTATTTATGGACACATCATTTTCATCATCACTGCTTTCTTCCAAATTTCTATTTTCAAGAGTTGCATTACAATTTTCAAAATCAGGATCATTCAACTTATGAACAAATTTCTTCTTATTAGTAAGAATTACAGAATAATGGGTATCATATTTCAATTGACAATCAATATTCAATAAATCGAGAGTCTCATCTCTCCAAGGATAATACAACATTATATTCTCTCTGTAATAATTTCTATCATCATTTTCTAAATGAAAATTCACAAAACGAATAATCCTACTCTGTTGCCTTTGCTTAATGAAACCATCATCATTCAACAATTTAAATACTTTCAATTTACATCCCTCTAATTGAAAATTATCACCTCATTGTTATCAGATGTAGCATCTTGATTTTCAAACTCATCACAAATTTCTTCATTTTTTTCTATGGTATTTTTACTTCGGGGATCTTTTTTACTATAATTGAAAAAAACTACAAATTCAGCCAAACAAATATCTTCTAATTCAGTGGGTCTATTAATATAATGATCAATAGAAGATTTTACAAAAACATCCCTACTCGAGGGAGATAATTTTTTCAATTCTTCCTTAGATTTCAAAATCCTATATCGTTTATCTGGTTCCATAGTGTGAATAAATTGACAATCTCTGGAAGTTTGAGACAAAGGTAATCCAAGTATGTAATATACAGCCTCTTGTTCACACATTTCACTTTTATTACAAAACAAATTACCCAATTTTTTAAATTGATCCTGTAGAGGTAAATTATCCTTCTTCATATCAGCAACACAATCTCTCAAAAAAGATGACATACCCTCTTCATTTTTATACAAGTATTTGCCCAAATAATTTACTACAGAATAACAATCTGTAATAAATTGCAAATCCATATTTGATTTAAATAAATATAAAATCAACGGATTATAATTATTTATGCAAATTTCATCAACATTACGTCTAAGGAATGGTTTAGTCTTCAACAATTTGTTCCTAATACATTCTATGTATTCTTTCTCAGAAACATTGATAATATTTAAAAACTGATCAAAAGTAGGAACTGGAGAAGGCATTTTCTTCGCAAACTCATTCAAAATTTCCTTAATTTGGTCATGCAATTTCGATAAATGTTCATATTTATCACTTTCAACAGCTTTATCCAAATCTACAGGATACAAAATTTGCGTTTTCCTCATTGGGAAAAACGGAATACCAAACCTACAAACTTTTTTATTCTTCTTATTACCACCCTTACGCCTCTTGTAACAAGTGAAAGTATGTCTGTGTTCTTGGAAAAAACGAATTTCCTCTTCAGACATGAACTCGGAGAATTTAGCACAACTAATGAAGCGATCAATAAATTCGATACAACGTTCCTCTGAGCTTTCACATCCTTCTTCCAAAAGAGGTGCATTTTTATTCCAAAGCATACAATGAAAATGAACGTAACCCTTTCTTTGAAATTCATTACGCTCACCAAAATCTGTAACATTATGTTCTTCAAAAATACCAACATCTTCTATTTTCATTAATTTGAATAATGCCGAAAATTTATTATCACAGTATTTTACAACACTCACAGGATCAGATCTAATTAAAGCAACTTTTTCTTCACTAGTCAATTCAAGTACTTCATCTTGAGAAACATCAAATCTATTTTCCCTCAAATTTTTCAAAACAATCAGCAATTCATACCAATTAAAACATTACAGGAAATAGTGAAGAAAAAGGTAGGGCGTCCTATTTGCCTGACCATTGCCATAAGTTCTCGGGTTTTGTCTTTCCAAAATGTAGGAGAACAACGATCTGGAGCAAATATACGAAATGCTGAGTCAACGTCAACTAAATTATTAACAAAATTATCACTTGTCAAATTGGAAATAGACAGGCTATTCTCATGAATATTATGCCTAAGCTTTTTCCTCACACACATAGAAATACTTTGCTCAATTTTTTTCAAACGACATTTAAAAGCCATATAAAATAAAATAGTGATACAATTAGCAAATCTACGATCACAACATTCTAAACGGAATTTACACCAACTCTGATAAGTTAATCCTTTTGGAGTATCAACCAGCTTTCCTCCAAACAATGAAACAAATGTTTTACTTTCGTGTATGCAATCATATTGATTTTCTTTTTTATCTCTTATTTCATACGACTTCTCGTGTCCATTGTTTCAGGAATTCTACAGCGGAGTAGTTGCGGCAGATCTAGCGAGATGCGTCCTTGAAAAGTTTGTAACGGATGTTTTAGAGCCGCACGGCTTTGTAAAGAAACAACCCGCTGCAAAAGAAATCCAAGCCGGATTCGCGAAGTTCTTAGCTAGTTCAGATCCTATAGCAGTTGAATTCAAACTACTCCTCCCTAAGCATTTGAAGTCCCAAGAAATTATTGAGGGCGTTACGGATTCATTCATTAAATTGTCAGGCGTGATTCATCGTGCTCTGGACTCTTTCCTTGATAACAATGATGTTATTAAAATGTATGAAATCATCGAAAAAGCCCCTCGATTAACGGATAATGAGAAAATTATTGTAGACTGTATAGCCAAATTTTTGTATTCGCAAAAAAAGAAATAATAACATTCTTAGTACGGGCAGTAAGAAAAGAATTGTGCATTTTGTCATAAAAGCATGAAATTTGGTGTTGAGGTGTATGAAGGTGTAATAAATGATATTAACAAGAGTGCCACGCAGAAAGCTCATTTTTGTGGCCCCAGGGGTCCACTTTTGGGGGGAGGGTTCATTTTCAAGATTATTGTTGCAGAAATTGGAAAAAAATTATTAAAAATATATTCATCATGTGATTTGTGAAAAAAAAGCATTAAAAAATTTTTTTCCAACACGCACCCATCCGTTGGGGGCCCTGGCCCCAAAATTTCACTAAATTGTCAATGTGATCAGAAAAACTTAAAATTTGGTATACAGGTGAAGGACGAGGTAATGACTAATATGAACAAGAATGCCACGCAGTAAGTTCATTTTTGTGCCCCCAGGGGCCCATTTTTATGGGGAGGTGCTTATTTTGAACACTTAATGTTGCAAAAATTGGAAAAAATCTATATCAAATATATGCATTGGGTGAATTGTTTGAAGAAATGCTGCGAGGAATTTTTTTTTCTATACATAGACCCTTTCACTGGGGGCCTTAGGTCCCAAAATTTCACAAAATCATAAATTTCATCAGAAAAACTTGAAATTTAGTACACAGGTGAAGGAAGGTGTAATGAATAATATTAACAAGAATATGCCACAGAATAAGTTCATTTTTGTGCCCCTATGATCCCATTTTTTTTTTGGGGGGGGGGGGGGCCAAAGGCTTCATTAATTTAAGACTTATTGTTGCGAAACTTGAAAAAAAAAAATTCTCGTACATAATATTATATCCATTAGTTGATTTGTATGAAAAAAATGGTGCGAGGAATTATTTTCTATGTATATGCTCTTCCATTGGGGGCCCATTGGCTCGAAATTTCACAAAACCAAATTTCGCCAGATGCGTACGTAAGTTTTTGGCCTTCAATATACTAGGCATGATTTACACAAATTATGAGACGACAAAAAACGCAAATTGTAAAGATTTATTGAATAAAATTATTATCCTGTGCCGAAATGTAGAGACAATTATCTGAGAGATACAGTTTCCCTGATTGTCGATTTATACGTCAATTCAATTCAACTTCGTACCGCACGGCAGCGCTGTAATAGACGCGGTCACGGCGTGCCTTTTAAACAGGT
The DNA here is from genome assembly GCA_035079385.1 of Aspidiotus rigidus. Lineage (NCBI taxonomy): Eukaryota > Metazoa > Arthropoda > Insecta > Hemiptera > Diaspididae > Aspidiotus > Aspidiotus rigidus. The sequence continues at coordinate 2,457,354 of JAVHKY010000004.1, read as the reverse complement.
CGTAACACGTTCGGTGTACAATGCGTACAATAAGTTATTTTAATTACCGAATTATTTTTCGCGTTGATTTTATGGATGAGTTCGTTTTCATTATCATATAATTTTTCGTGTTGCTTGAAGTTCGATATTTATTATATTGTACTAATTGTTTTTAATACCAAATCATCTTTAGCTTCGCGTTTGCGTTCAAGTGTTTAGCAGTGTAATTCGATACTATAATTTTTTTCAATCCCTGTGCTGCGGTTTTAGTTCTGAAGAAACGAGGTTTGTATCAGTCAAATATCCAATTTGTGATGAGTAGTTAATACGTCTCTTTTAAGAAGCTGATGGCAAGGTGATAATAATTTTTTTAGGCATAGCTATGAGTGAAGACAAATTTCAGTTATGTGAGACGGCAGATTTGAGGAGTACATTTGATTGGAAGAAGTGTGTCATCTGTCAGAGGGATAAAAAAGATGCTTTATTGTGTCCAGCCGACACATTAAAAAAGTACGAAGGTGCGGGCTATCGATCCCTCGCCGATAATGTACTTGAGTTTGAGGAACTAGGCCAACTCCCAGCCTATTTCAATTTTGAATATCTAAATGATGGAGCAGGACTGTATGACAATTTTTTGAAAAATAGCGCTAAATTTCATAAAAATTGTAATGCGGAATTTAGTAAGAGTCGTCTGGAGAGAGCAAGGAAGCGGAGTAGTACCACCGAGATAACTACATCTGCACGAAAATCTTCGCGCCCAGATTCAGAAAATTTTATTATTAGTGAGTCTTCTAAAAAATGTACTGGATCGAGCTTACAAAACGTAAAAGTTCAGAAAGCGGTATGCTTCTTTTGCGAAGATGAAGTTGAATCAGCTGAAGTGCATGTTGTAAGAACTTTTGCCTGTGATCTCCGAGTGAGGCAGTGTGCTTTCAATCTTCAAGATGAGAAACTTATGGCTAAACTCAGCTGCGGAGGAGATCTGATTGCGCATGATGTAGTATACCATAGTAAGTGTTCGAGTTATATAATAGAGATGCCGCCAATAAGAGAGACAGCCGTACGTCCGTCGAAAATGATGTAGATGATACAGTACATATGAAGGCGTTTGCAGAGCTTGTGTGTATGATACAGCATAATTTGGACCAAGAAGATGTTTCATGGGTACATAAATTAAGCGATCTGAAGAGGGTGTTGTGTAGGCATATAGATGAACGAGGCGGAAATTCTTTCACTGTGCATTCAACACGCTTGAAGGAGAAAATATTGAAGTATTTCCCAGAACTTGAGGCTACTTCTCAAGGACGTGAGGTACTATTTGTTCGACGATCTCAACTAGGTACCGCCGTGAAGAAATGTTGTGAATTTGATGTTGATAAAGAAGTGGCTGTGTCGCAAAAGGTAGCCAACGTAGTGAGACGAGAATGGTTTGATCGAGAAGCAAGAACTTTTAGCGGAATATTTGAGGAAAATTGCCAACAAGATTCTGTACCAGACTGTCTTCTTCGCCTTGTTCAATTCATTTTATATGGCACATCCAAGAACATAAAGAAACTCAGCTATTCTCAACCCGTTACTTCAATAGCACAGTTGCTTGCCTTCAATATGGTACTTCAAAAAAAAGTATGCAAGACGACAAGACATGCCCAAAATCATGAAACGCCACTGCCAATATTTCTTGGAATGTTCATTCATTCTAAAACTAGGTCAAAAGATATGGTTAATACCTTACACCAGCTAGGTCTTGCCATATCTTATTCACGCGTTATGGACATATCTTCTGATATTGGCAATACAATACTATCGTACTATAATTCTATTGGAGCAGATTCCCCCCCCCCCCATCCTCAGATCAGGTCTATTTACTACTGCCGCTGTGGACAACATTGACCATGACCCCTCCTCGACATTAGCAACAAGCTCGTTTCATGGAACTGGCATTTCTTTATTCCAGCATCCTACAGAATTTGAAAGTGGATTGAATCAAATCTTACCACAGTTCACAAAAGGATCGAAAAAACTTGGTAATTTACCTTCATCTTATACAATTGTTCCGCCGCTTGTTAATTACAAGAAAAATGTAGCCATTTCGAATCATCCTGGCTTCACCATGAACGAGCAAGAGAAGGCACCATTACCGGTGCGTGATTGCTCCGTAGAAGAAAATTGGTGCAAACATGTGTCAAATCTTCTGCAAAAATCTAACGACGGCGATGATTTCTCTAAAGAAGAGGCCATATCTTGGGCTGCTTATAATTCTAGAAATGTTGACTTGAATCACAATAAAAGACCCAAAACTATTTCTGCGATGCTACCTCTATTTAGAGAAGATTCCAAGTCCACAGCTATGATGAAACACACAGTAGATATAGTTAGAAAATGTGTTCAAACTTTAAATCCAGGACAGATTCCGGTTATAGAAGCGGATCAGCCTTTATTCAAACTTTTGAAAGAAGTTCAGTGGACTTGGCCTGAAACGCATGGAGAAAATTCATCTGTTGTTCTGCTTGGAGGTCTTCATATTAAAATGGCCCTATTGAGAGCTATTGGTACCCTATTAGAAGGTAGTGGTTGGGTGCCAGCGTTGGTGATAGCTAGAATTGCCACTTCTGGAACTGCTGACTCATTCCTGAAGGTATCTCACGTGAAGAAGACGCTTAGAGCTCATCACGTTACCGCCCTGGTATTATTTTTACTTCGGAAAATTGCCTTTCAGCAATATTGTGCAGATTCTGAATCTCCGCTGTGTTTTGAAGATTGGTGCGCTGAACGTTCAGAAAAAAGTCCTCAGTTTGTATTCTGGAACCTTATCCTGGAAACACTTTTTGAGATCTTTTTATGGGATCGCTCGGTGCACTCTGGAAATTTTCCCCTATGCGTTGAGTGCCTACAGAAATTGCAATGGTTATTGCATATTACCGATCGTGTTAACTATGTGCGGGCTGTTGCAGTTCATCTACGAGATATGATTTCACTTCCTAAAACTCACCCTGACATATACTCTGAGTTTTGTAAAGGAAATTTTACCGCTCAGAAAAGTCAACGTCCATTTTCTCGGATTCCTCTAGATGAAATGCATGAACAAAATAATGCAATTGTGAAAGACACTGGTAGTGCTGTTGGTTTAACAGAATGTCCTAGTGCTTTTCTACGTTGGATGGTGTCTGGACCGGAGATTGCTCGAATTATCAACACGTTTTCATCCCAAATTAACGATAATGTGGGTAAGTAAAAAATATTAACATTCATTTTGCAAAAGATGCAATAAGAAATTGGATAGAAACAGAAAAATAAAGGATGCGGCCCTCCACATCTTTGCAGGATTTTTTCTTCAGTTATAAAATCAGTTGTCATCACTTGAGGAAAAAGAAATAAACAGTGAATAATTAGACTATTCGTTTATGATTTTCAAAGAGAATGAAAAAATGATTCAAAATATTTGTGCAATAATTAAAGTTCCCCCTCTCCAAGTCCTATTTTTTTGTTCTATTTACTGTAGAAATTTTTAAAAAATTGGAATGGAAATACTCTGTTGATCATTTTACTACCTCCCCCCCCCCCACCAAAAATAAATAAATGAAAACTAACAATTATAATAATTTTCAAAGAAGCATGATGTATGAGTGCATTCTCTTTCCACATGTGAAGAAAATTCTGGTCACCATCATGAAGACCAACCAGGAAAACAAATGAAATTCTTGAAACACGTGAAATCTTTGTATTCAACTATAGAAGAAATGGGTAATCCTTTTTCAGATGAAAGTGGCGAACTTCTAGTTCTTGACAGTCGAATCATTATTTCAAATCCTTGTGTAGACAATATTGTTAATCTTCGAGAAAGTGGCCAACTACAAGCAAATTCGTTTATGCAAGAACGTATCATTCAACGCTCTTGTCCTCTCGATGCCAACATCAAGCAAAATAAAGTTAATCCTTTCAAATTCATTCAATCCAAAACTAAGAGTCACGATAAAGAACTGGTTGCCTTGTATAAATCAGATAGAACTCTATTTTTAAGACTGTATGTGGGTTGTCAGCACCGAGGTGGTGATATTGATGAATTCTTTCGCCATGAAAATCATCCCTTCCCTGTTTCTTTATCAGATAATGGGCGTCCTCATATTTTGACTGATAAATTTGAAATACTTGACCACTTAGAAAAATTGATGGAAAATACACCTGACCAAGAGAATCTGCAGAGTACTATTGGACCTTTAGATATGATAATCATTGATGGCGCCGCTATGGTACATATGATCATGCCTAATCCAACAGACACATTCAAAGCATATGCTATCAAAATAGTAGAATATATTCGTGCACAGTTCAGACCGGGAGTTGAACGAGTCGATATCGTTTTCGATATTTATGAACCCAACAGCCTCAAATCTTTGGTACGTCTCAAGAGGGGTTCAGGTATACGTCGTCGAGTTGAGGAAAGTAAAGTTGTACCACGCGACTTCCGTCAGTTCTTGCGGGTCGATGACAATAAAACAGAACTTTTTTGTTTCCTTGCTGATACTGTGATAAGAGAGCATTTTCCCGGTGTTGTGATAGTTACAAAACTCACAGATATTATTAGTAATGTACCAATAAATTCTGGTCATCTCGCCCCCTTGCTCTCACGAAGAGGCGGATACACGAATTTTCGTTCATGCGGCAGATGGTATTCGTGAAGGCAAAAAGCGACTTATGATACGGACAGTTGATTCTGATGTTGTCATTCTTGCCATTCATTTTGCAAGAAAATTGAATTGCGCTAGCCTGTACATCACTTTTTCCACTGGAAAACATCTGAGAATCTTCGATGCTCTAGCCATTGGAGACGCATTAGGCGAATCAAAATGTATGGCGTTACCTGCTTTTGCTGCTTTCTCCGGTGTGGATCAGGTTGAAGGATTTGTTGGAAAAAGGAAAACATCTCACTGGTCTACGTGGGATGCCTTTCCAGAGGTGACTGAAGCGTTCCAGGTTATGTCTACAAAACCGAGCTTGAGTCGACAAAATTTTGCCATTAATAGAGCGTTATACTGTTAAATTGTATGACCGTAACAATGAAGAGGACGAGGTAGATATCGCTCGCCGTATACTTTTCTGTCGGAAGAAACGTCAACTAGAGAATATTCCTCCAACGCAAAATGCTCTCTTACATCACACACTTCGTGCCGCATATCAAGCTGGTCATGTCTGGGGACAGGCTTTGTACCGAGATAGTGTACTTCCATCACCAGCAGATTTTGGGTGGATTCAATTAAATTCTAAATGGACGGTAAGTTATTAGAAAGACCACTCATGAAACAATCGTCCATGAAACAAACGTTAAAGTGCTTTTGTTTATATCCTGTATTGATGCGTGTTTTCTTGACCACATAATGAAATTATTGTAAGTGGTTAAGTACTTCTTTCTAGATGTGGAAGGCAATAGCTGATTTTTGATTTCTTCAGCTCTTTCACGTCGTGACCGCGACAAATCTGATGGTTCTTCGAATTCATGGTCGTTCTCAAACGACATATTTGATACGGTAGTTTTTCGAATTCTCGATCGTTCTCAAAGGACGTCAATGGTAGCGGCGTATTGTTATATCAATTATGAAAACGAATTTTGATGGAGGAACGAGGAACTGTGTGAGGAAGAGGAAGTTTCCTATTGAAAAATTGGGGAAATGGCGGGATTCTCTTGTGAATCAGTGTATCACTGTTATCAAACTATATATTATACACAGAAAATTGTTATGATCAAATTATGAAATTTTAGCAGGATAAATATTAAACTAGAACGGAATTCAGCAATATTCATTTTATTTTAAAGAACGAGTATAATTTTTCCGAATTTTGTTGTAATTTATTGGGGTATATGATGGGATTTTCTGATACTAGTCAACGGCGTTTGATTCTTTTGTTTGGCAACACTGAATTAACTTTACCCACCGAAATCAGTGGGTAAAATTCTACTTTACCAACTGTTTTTAGCCAATCAAAATGAACTTTGACAACCATGTATGCAGAAAAAGTCTTTATCATTGCCAAAAACGTGCATACGCAATAGGAATTCTTGTTCATATCGTTAAATATAATTATACTTCTATGATTCCAAGTTTTTCTGATGAAATTTGGTTTTGTGAAATTTCGAGCCAATGGGCCCCCAATGGAAGAGCATATACATAGAAAATAATTCCTCGCACCATTTTTTTCATACAAATCAACTAATGAATATAATATTATGTACGAGAATTTTTTTTTTTTCAAGTTTCGCAACAATAAGTCTTAAATTAATGAAGCCTTTGGCCCCCCCCCCCCAAAAAAAATGGGATCATAGGGGCACAAAAATGAACTTATTCTGTGGCATATTCTTGTTAATATTATTCATTACACCTTCCTTCACCTGTGTACTAAATTTCAAGTTTTTCTGATGAAATTTATGATTTTGTGAAATTTTGGGGCCTAAGACCCCCAGTGAGAGGGTCTATGTATAGAAAAAAATTCCTCGCAGCATTTCTTCAAACAATTCACCCAATGCATATATTTGATATAGATTTTTTCCAATTTTTGCAACATTAAGTGTTCAAAATAAGCACCTCCCCATAAAAATGGGCCCCTGGGGGCACAAAAATGAACTTACTGCGTGGCATTCTTGTTCATATTAGTCATTACCTCGTCCTTCACCTGTATACCAAATTTCAAGTTTTTCTGATCACATTGACAATTTTGTGAAATTTTGGGGCCAGGGCCCCCAACGGATGGATGCGTGTGGGAAAAAAATTTTGTAATACTTTTTTTTCACAAATCACATGATGAATATATTTTTAATAATTTTTTTCCAATTTCTGCAACAATAATCTTGAAAATGAACCCTCCCCCCCAAAAGTGGACCCCCGGGGCCACAAAAATGGGCTTTCTGCGTGGCACTCTTGTTAATATCATTTATTACACCTTCATACACCTCTACCCCAAATTTCATGCTTTTATGACAAAATGCACAATTCTCTGATATTTTGGATTAACAGCCCGTACTATCTAAAGTTCGGTCATTATTGTATTCCTTAGTTATAGCTCCTCCACTTTAAATGTGATATATTTTCAAAACTTCATTAATTTTTTACAGAATGTTCCTATGATTATGTAATCTAATGCAACAGTATACTACAATACTACACTCGTAACTAGATACCGCCGAAAATATATTTATTCTTTTCCTTCTTCTTAGCGATTTTCTTGGTTCTTACTTACTGACCATGCTATAATTTAGAATTTCTAATCACCCTCGAGTTTCACTGTACAGAATTAGATCGTTATTCTCATGTAGCGGACTATTTTATGTTCGTCAATAATTAAGTAATTAAACATAATATTTTACGGAACGGATTTCTGCTTAACGGTTTATTCGAGTTTCATTCTCTTACATGCAAAAAGCGGCAATTACAAATTCTTCCTTTCATCATCAGCTGTTCATTATTTGCTGGATGGTACATTGAGTTTCATGTGTTAAAAAGAGAGAAAAAAATCTAGAAATTTGATTCGAGAATATTCTAGACATTGATCGTACCCTTTATTAACACATTAAATAGTAGTAGCTGTTGAATAGTATTAAAACTAGTAGTGCAAAAATAACGTGTAATAATGAGTTCGAGTTCTCTTTCGGAAATCGAAGCAGCGTATAAGGATACGAAGCGTATTCTTTCAATTATGAAAATAGCTAAGCGTGATAGTGCGTCGTTTGAAAAAATTCAATGTGGTATTTTGCATAGGGAAATAATTATTCCTATACGTTTTCGCAGCATCGTCACAAAATTATTTAAAAAGCAATCGGTTGAAGTAAATTTGGTTGGTGAAGAGTTCAACAATTGGTTGAAGCTATTTTTACATACTCCTGTTTCAGTTGACTGGATTATGCCAGATATATCTCAAACAACTTATAATGATTTATTTAATTTTCTTGAGCAAGGTAAAATTCATCTTAATAATGCACAAATTCAGTTATTGTATACTCAGTGCGTATATGGTTATTATTTAGAATTATTTTATCAAACCTACATGGTAGAGTACTTATCTGGTAGAGTACCTCAAACTTTCAAAGTAATATTGAAAGAAAATTTTAATATTTCTGATTCTTATGGAAGACGTTTACGATGGATAGGTAAATTATGGGGTGAACATGGTAAAATTGGTCAACTTTCAATGACTTTGAACGAATTCTACTTTCATAGACAACAAGTAGATAGTCTTTTTAGAAATTATCCTCACTTAGCTAGTGAATGGAAAATTATTGTTGCACCTAATAACTCTAATTCTTCAAATCAAAATATTTCAACAAATCATTCGTCTGTGCCCAAATTTACTTACTCACCAACAAATCCGTTTTTTGAGCTGCTAAAAAATGGTTCAGTAAGTATGGAAACTAGTTAGAGAATAAATATTATAATTTTTACAATTTTCTTTTAAAAATTTTATGACGAGTGTCCTTGCTAAATATTGGTAATGGGTTATGCCTGAACGTTCGTGAGCGTTGAAAAAATCATAGGTAGTAAGAGGTTGAAAATTTAACCCCAAATTTGACAGTGTCTTGATAAGTGTCCTATATATACTTGCATGGTCCTGTGTACCTATACCTTGTCAAAATGAAATCTGTCAAATAAAGCTTGAATAAGGCTAAATAATGGTAATAAATTATGCCTGAACGTTCGTGAGTGTTGAAATAATCATAGGTAAAGAATTTACCTTATTTATTGTATTTTAGAGGGGTAATATTTTAGGTCAAATTATAGGCGTTGAAAATGATATGAATTTTTACCAATATTTGGTCTGTCTTGGAAAGTGTCCTAAAGAACCTTCTAAAAAATGAACAGTAATTTCTATCAGATAAAGCTTGAATAACACATTTATTATAGTCTGAACGATTATCGGTCAAATTATAGGTGTTAAAAATGTTACGAATTTTACCATTATTTAGCCTGAATGGAAAAGTGTCCTAAAGACCTGTCTGAAAAATGAACAGTGATTTCAGTCAAATAAAGTCTAAAATAAGCTAAATACCAATAATAAATTGTGTCTGAACATCCGTGAGCTTTGAAAAATCATAGTTAAAGAATTTACCTTATTTATCGTATTCTAGAGAATAAATTTTGGGCAATATTTTAGGTCAAATTATAGGAGTGTAATTTTGTTGAAAATGATATGAGTTTTACCAATATATAACCTGGATTGGAAAGTGTCCTGAAGACCAGTCTGTGGTATGAATTTCGCAATTATTGAGTCTGTCTTGGAAAGTGTCCTAGGCGTACCCTCTGAAAATGAAATCCTCTATCCCGGTCTTGGTAAAAAAGTGATACACCATGTATCTACCTTGGTGAAAATGAAATCCTAGGTGAGTGTGATTTCAGTCAAATAAAGTCTAAAATAAGCTAAATGTTTATGTGGTGTATCCCTTTACTGTCCACACCGACATAAACCGACTTACATCTGTCACTCAGAAGAGTGATCTCCCGTAGCACCGACGTCGAGATGGAGGTTTCTTCTTACTTTACTTATGGGGGTAAATTTAGAAAAGAAATCAAAAAGAAGAAAAACTGATTCTACCATAGTGTCTCACGAACTCGACACGATCAGGAGAATATCTCTATCTCGAGGCGTCCTCTGGCCGTAACTAGCTAAGCAGTGGTGGAACATGAGCAATCTCAAGACGGGCCGAGAACGGATTCACTAGGTAAGGAACGAACTGTCCCTGATTCAAGGCTATTGGACTAATGATGAACTTTATATGACCGAATGGGCACTGTGACTCTTCGTAGGGAGATAGACTACGTTCTCATCTACACACCTACGGTAATCCCAGTGGGGGGAGAAGAGAAGAACTGGTTATCGAACGTGGATGGTCAATCCAAGAGAAAAAAAAAAAGAAAAACAACGACCAACTAAAAAAAGAAAATTTAGAAAAACCAAAAACAAGAACAAGAAGAAACTATTGTAGAAAGAAGATGGAAACCCTACATTCTCACATGAGAATGGCTCAAAGTTGGACAAGGTATGAAATGACTCCGCCTCCCCAGACCCACCCACATACAAGATTCGCAGAGGGGAGAAAAAAATGGAATCTTAAGAAAGGGACAGCTGAGCACACCCTGACACTCTAGATAATTAAAGGGGGACTCTCTTCCAATGAAGGAGAGCTTAGTATCAAATAACAAAAAAAAATTACTTTAATTATAGCAACCATATCTTTATTACGTCGCAAGACTAAGAAAAAATCGTACGTTACCAAATTCGAATAATGATACTTCAATTAATTATCCGCCTATCGGCTGGTAGCAGGGTGTCGAGCGTTTCCTCCGTCCAACGACTGTCCGTCCTCGATGTAGTGATCTTCAAGAATTCCGTAAGGAACAAGGTCTACGCCTATACTTAGTGAGAGTTGGCATGGATAACGACGACTAAAACCATGGACTTCTCGTTTAGAGTCTCCGCTACGCGCAATAGGAAGCGACTCCCAGCAGCGACTAGTTTAGTGTTTACTTTTTAGACTGTGAACTGGTAACTCGATTTACGCCCTCATCGGTATCCAGAGGCAGTACTCAGGCGCGCACTTCATCTTGCGAGAAATCCCAGACGAGTTGGTATCGATTTCAAAGAGAGGATTGTACCCAGAGATTTTTACACATTTAAAATATGAAACGAGGTCAACTGGTCTAACGCACCATTCATAAGAAAAATATGGAGTAGGCCCGACGATGGTCACAATTCGGTGCAGGATGTGGGGTCTCCGCATGGTCTGCAAACCTAACTGAAGTATTCGTGCAGCGAGCGAAACGCTCGTGGACCGAAACCTCGAATAAAACGATAAGATAGCTTGCCCCCTCCATCTCAAGATAATGGAATAGACGAATAGGAAGACAGCACCCAAATTCAAGTGGGAAGAAATAGGAACAGGATAAAACGAGAATAATCATCAAATACATAATATTTGATGATGGGAAAAACCACAGAAAGGAAAAAAGGAAAGAAAGAAATACAGGAAAGAGACAGAGAAAGATGGAGAGAGAAAGATAGCTATACATATTCGATTTGCACACACCAATTTACACGCACGAAAAGATGGATACTTTACAATTGGTAATAAATTTTGCCTGAACGTTCGTGAGCGTTGAAAAATCATAGATAAAGAATTTATTGTATTTTAGAGAATAAATTTTGGAGTAATATTTCAGGTCAAATTTGAGCGTAAAATTTTGATGAAAATGATAAGAATTTTTACCAATATTTGGTCTGTCTTGGAAAGTGTCCTCAAGGTGCCCGTCTTCCTTGAAAATTGTAATTCTCTCTTTTTAGTCACGCGTAATGAATAAAATAAAAACATTCCTACAAATGTACGTGGTCTACGTACGTTTACGAGTACGTTATAATTTTTCTTGAATAAGGCTAAATAACGGTAATAAATTTTACCTGAACGTTCGTGAGCGTTGAAAAATCTTAGGTAAAGAGTTTACCTTATTTATCGTATTTTAGAGAATAAATTTTGGGGCAATATTAAGGGCTAATATGAGGCGTAAAATTTTGGTGATAAATGATATCAATATGGATAAATTAGACACTGTCTTTAAAGTGTCCTGAAGGTACCCGTCTTCTACTGATACCTCATATTTCTCATAGAAGACTTGAATTTTCTCATACCATTCCAATACAACAGGAAGACAGGGGGTGAACGAGCGGAGTGAGTGTGCCCCACGAAAGGTTACCTCAAGTATTTCTCATAGAGGACTTAAATTTCTCATACCATTCCAATACAACAGCAAGACAGGGAGTGAGCCCCACGAAAGTCGATACCTCAAAATATTTCTCATAAAGGCGATACCTCACATTTCTCATAGAAGACTTGAATTTTCTCATACCATTGAATACAATAGGTGATACCTCAAAATATTTCTCATACAAGACTTATACGACGCCAAGATAGGTAATGGGGTAAACGAGTAATATCTCACGAACACTTGACCTATAGTAGAAGCCTAGACTAAAATATTTCAAGATCACTGATAAAATATAAAAGACATGAAACATGACCTTCATTTATTTGGCTATGCCAGAATTTTTTTTGGACTCAGTTTTACCAGGGTACTTATACTCAACAATCATAATTTCTAGATCTAAATCCATAAGCGCAATTAGAGAAGTAAAATTATAATATGAAACTCGAGGAATAGATAATCTTACTTTCTTTAAGCTTCTCCTTCTCCTTCCTCTAAGAAGGTGAGGTAGGTGGAATATAAATAAGAAATTCAACCGCAGAATAGTCTTATATACTGAGAAAGACATGAAATATGATCTTTTTATTTGTGTATGCCAGAAAATTTCTAAACAAAGAACGTGTTCCACGCCTTATCTATTCAGTTTGACAGAAAGTAAATCAATTGGGGGGGGTCCAGGGGGGGGCGGAGCCCCGCCTGGCGAGGCGCGGAGCGCCGAGTTTTTACCGACTTTTCTAACTAGAAAAGTGAGGTATTACACCCGTAGCAAGGTCAACAGGGGGAGTGGGCAATGAACTTTCTCGACGTTTTAGGGGTCCTAGATCACAACTAGCATAAAAAAAAATTTCAGGTTTCCTTATATATATATTTATATATATATTTATATATGTTACCGGCAAATCATGAAATCCGTCATTTCGTGAAATGAATAGTCATTTCATAAAATGACAAAATTGCTCATTTTGTAACCGTCATTTTATAAAATGTTAGTCATTTTATAAAATGATAAGAAGGAATTAGGCAGATTATGTACATATTACTCATGCTCTTCCGAGATGACCCTACCTCCCCTTCTGCGACTGAAATTCTCGATGCCAGGGCACAGGAAATCTGTGAACAAAGACTTGCCGCAAGAGAAGGCCTAGTTCATCAGGCCAAGAAAATGAAACGCGACTCTGACGCACGATGTCCCGCTCCCGAAGTCGGTGCGACAGTACGTATTCCTATTCCCCATGTCGATCGCGGGAAGGTTAGTGACCGAGCTGTGTTAGCGCGAGTAATGCGCACTACGGAAAATGATTTATATGAATTGGGCACCACGAAAGGACGGCTACAACAGCTGTACTCCCGCTCTCAATTCGATGTATGTCGTGAAGAATTTGTTCAGGAAGCGGATGTGCCCGAAAATGTAGTTTCTTTGCGTTCCGTCGCCACAAAGTTATCCGAATAAAAGGGTGGCCATGGGCAAGGCTTTGTACGCTGCAACTGCTCAAAGGCCTGCGACACAAATCGCTGTGCTTGCCGACGTAAAGGTGTGCTATGTAATAGCAAGTGTCATAGCAGCACTTCTTGCACGAACAAATGAATGTTCTTGTTTTTCTACGACTAATGTTTTATTCTTTCTATTTCTCATTGACGCGTCCTTCTTGATAAGTAACTGATTTTACTGGACATATTACTCATGTTGTTAAATTTCTGACTGATTACCACAGATAGTGTAAATGAAGGCATTTTATTCCATACTTGCTTCCAGATTTCATTTACAGATTCTTATATAACATATTATTTGCAATTTCATGTATTTTGAGTTTAATTAAACATTAACTTACCTTATTTTACAATTTGCCAAAAACTGGTAGGCATTTCATGAAATGACTAGTCATTTCATGATATGACGGGATTTCATGATTTGCCGGTAACATAATATATATATATATATATATATATATATATATATATATATATATATATATATATATATATATATATATATATATATATATATATATATATATATATATATATATAAGATTTTTTTGTCCGCGGAACTCCTCCGAAACTACCCGATGGATTTTTTTGTAACTTGGCCATATTGTAGTAGTATATCTGAAGATGTGCACCTGCAATTTTTTTGAAAATCGGATGAGTAGTTCTCGAGAAATTTTTAATTTGTTGAGAAATTTTGCAGTATTTCGAGTACCTTTTTGTCCGCGGAACTCCTCCGAAACTACCCGATGGATTTTTTTGTAACTCGGCCATATTGTAGTATTATATTTGAAGAAGTGCACCTGCATTTTTTTTGAGGATCGGATGAGTAGTTCTCGAGAAATTTTTACTTTTGTTGAAAATTTTTCACTATTACGAGTAGCTTCTTCCGAATAGCTGCGAGTAGCTGCTTACGTTAGGAGAAGCGGATTTTCCTATACGTTTACCACTTTCGTTATCAGTACGTGTATTACCGACTTTTCTAACTAGAAAAGTGAGGTATTACACCCGTAGCAAGGTCAACAGGGGGAGTGGGTAATGAACTTTCTCGACGTTTTAGGGGTCCTAGAACACAACTAGCATAAAAAAAAATTTCAGGTTTCCTTATATATATATATATATATATATATATAAGATTTTTTTGTCCGCGGAACTCCTCCGAAACTACCCGATGGATTTTTTTGTAACTTGGCCATATTGTAGTAGTATATCTGAAGATGTGCACCTGCAATTTTTTTGAAAATCGGATGAGTAGTTCTCGAGAAATTTTCAATTTGTTGAGAAATTTTGCAGTATTTCGAGTACCTTTTTGTCCGCGGAACTCCTCCGAAACTACCCGATGGATTTTTTTGTAACTCGGCCATATTGTAGTATTATATTTGAAGATGTGCACCTGCATTTTTTTTGAGGATCGGATGAGTAGTTCTCGAGAAATTTTTACTTTTGTTGAAAATTTTTCACTATTACGAGTAGCTTCTTACGAATAGCTGCGAGTAGCTGCTTACGTTAGGAGAAGCGGATTTTCCTATACGTTTACCACTTTCGTTATCAGTACGTGTATTGTGAAGAACCTTTCATCATTCGACAGGTTCATTCTTCGTTCGTTCTTTACTAAGGGTTCATTGGATTTTATTTCCGATGAAACCTTTTCGTTCAAATTTAGTACACTTGTATCTCGCTTCCCACAGCCCCTAGAGCGTTGAATTTGGTTTTGTCAAATTTTATTTGTTTTGTTAAATTTATTTTTGAACGGATAGTGGCAATGGCGAGTTGTTCATTTTTCTAGCTATTTTTCATTATTATTAGTCATACTCGATAGTTTTTTTTTTTTTTTTTTTTTTATTATTATTTTACGAGCATTATAAACTGCACGAGGGTTATTTGCTCGGCGTTACAATCTTATTTTAGAACATTACTTGAATTAGGTTAAATTAGGTACGTATTGGTGTGGCGATCGAACGGAATTTTTTGGTGAATTATATGAAGTTGTAGAATTGAGTGGTGCGTAAATAAGTTAGGGTTGAGTCGATGGTTTCGGAGTTGTTGTTTAGTGCTGCATTGATATTGGAAGATATATTTAGGGAGGTTCGAGTGGGTTGCAGGACGGGGCATGAGAAAATAAAATGATCAACTGATAAATTTTCTTGGAGACAGTGAGGGCATGATGGAGGAGCGAGATTAGTGAGAAGATAAGTATGAGTAAGACGAGTGTGGCCTATTCGCAGCCGAGCTAAAATGACCTCCTCTTGCCTTGAATTTCGTTGGGATGAGGACCAAAATGTGGGTTCACGTTTTATTTTTCTTAATTTGTTATTCGACTGATTTTAGTGAAAACCTTGAGTTTGAATGATTAAGTACAATTTTTTAATCTTCATCAAGTGTGCTGATGCGAGACTATACCTGGGTGATTTCACTCTTAATTAATAATTGATTTATTTGTCATTTTTTCATGTATGGGTACATAATTAATAGTGGTTCATAGTTGATTTGAGGTGTCAAAAGAGATGGAAAGATTATTTTCAATTTGGACTGGCTTTTTTGAGTGAGATTTGAGATTAGACTAACGAGTAAACCGGGCTTGGGTGCTATATATTTTTACCGAATTTTCTAGCTAGAAAAGTGAGGTATTTTGTTAATACGTTTGGAATAGTTGAAGCGTGAGGGAAGGAATGAGGGGTTGACTATTGGGTGATTGGTTGCTTCTTTCGTTTCGACATCGATTTTTTTAGTTTTCCGGGATCTCGTTGTAGCTGGATTCCCAGATGAAGAATTTTGGGGTGGAGTGTGCATAGAAAATGGTGATATGATAGCGTGAAGGCAATTTATAAGTGCACGAGAGGAATAGCAGCTCGAGATAGCTTTAAGAGATGCCAGAAATCGGAAGTGATAAAGAATTGAACCACTCATCCTAATATACAGTATACTAGACTAATAATATGCTAAGAATAAGGTATGGGAAAAAATGATTGTAGAGCTCTTTTTTATTAGAAACAACTGTTATAGCCTCGTAGCAGTTTGGACAGGGGGAGGGGGAGTGGTTTTTCTGGAGACGTTTTGTAGGTTTTAGATGACTCTTAGCCTAAATTATAACAAAATTCAGGTTTCCTTATTGGATTATAGGTATCTTTACTCTGTTATCTGTTGATGTGACATCGTAGTGATAGAATTTATAAACTGAGTTTTATTGTTTATTCTACAAATGTTTGACATGATTGACAGGTCATTGGTATTTAATTTAAAGAGAGGGAGTGACTCTCTCAATGTTTCTTGCATTGTGGGAAGAAAAGTCGTGTACTACTCACGCGACTGCGTGAGTGTTTTGTGAAGAACCTTTCATCATTCGACAGGTTCATTCTTCGTTCGTTCTTTACCAAGGGTTCATTGGATTTTATTTCTGATGAATCCTTTTCGTTCAAATTTAGTACACTTGTATCTCGCTTCCCACAGCCCCTAGAGCGTTGAATTTTGTTTTGTCAAATTTTATTTGTTTTGTTAAATTTATTTTTGAACGGATAGTGGCAATGGCGAGTTGTTCATTTTTCTAGCTATTTTTCATTATTATTAGTCATACTCGATAGTTTTTTTTTTTTTTTTTTTTTTTTATTATTATTTTACGAGCATTATAAACTGCACGAGGGTTATTTGCTCGGCGTTACAATCTTATTTTAGAACATTACTTGAATTAGGTTAAATTAGGTACGTATTGGTGGAATTGAGTGGCGATCGAACGGAATTTGTTGGTGAATTATATGAAGTTGTAGAATTGAGTGGTGCGTAAATAAGTTAGGGTTGAGTCGATGGTTTCGGAGTTGTTGTTTAGTGCTGCATTGATGTTGGAAGATATATTTAGGGAGGTTCGAGTGGGTTGCAGGACGGGGCATGAGAAAATAAAATGATCAACTGATAAATTTTCTTGGAGACAGTGAGGGCATGATGGAGGAGCGAGATTAGTGAGAAGATAAGTATGAGTAAGACGAGTGTGGCCTATTCGCAGCCGAGCTAAAATGACCTCCTCTTGCCTTGAATTTCGTTGGGATGAGGACCAAAATGTGGGTTCACGTTTTATTTTTCTTAATTTGTTATTCGACTGATTTTAGTGAAAACCTTGAGTTTGAATGATTAAGTACAATTTTTTAATCTTCATCAAGTGTGCTGATGCGAGACTATACCTGGGTGATTTCACTCTTAATTAATAATTGATCATTTTTTCATATATGGGTACATAATTAATAATGGTTCATAGTTGATTTGAGGTGTCAAAAGAGATGGAAAGATTATTTTCAATTTGGACTGGCTTTTTTGAGTGAGATTTGAGATTAGACTAACGAGTAAACCGGGCTTGGGTGCTATATATTTTTACCGAATTTTCTAGCTAGAAAAGTGAGGTATTTTGTTAATACGTTTGGAATGGTTGAAGCGTGAGGGAAGGAATGAGGGGTTGACTATTGGGTGATTGGTTGCTTCTTTCGTTTCGACATCGATTTTTTTAGTTTTTCGGGATCTCGTTGCAGCTGGATTCCCAGATGAAGAATTTTGGGGTGGAGTGTGCATAGAAAATGGTGATATGATAGCGTGAAGGCAATTTATGAGTGCACGAGAGGAATAGCAGCTCGAGATAGCTTTAAGAGATGCCAGAAATCGGAAGTGATAAAGAATTGAACCACTCATCCTAATATACAGTATACTAGACTAATAATATGCTAAGAATAAGGTATGGGAAAAAATGATTGTAGAGCTCTTTTTTATTAGAAACAACTGTTATAGCCTAGTAGCAGTTTGGACAGGGGGAGGGGGAGTGGTTTTTCTGGAGACGTTTTGTAGGTTTTAGATGACTCTTAGCCTAAATTATAACAAAATTCAGGTTTCCTTATTGGATTATAGGTATCTTTACTCTGTTATCTGTTGATGTGACATCGTAGTGATAGAATTTATAAACTGAGTTTTATTGTTTATTCTACAAATGTTTGACATGATTGACAGGTCATTGGTATTTAATTTAAAGAGAGGGAGTGACTCTCTCAATGTTTCTTGCATTGTGGGAAGAAAAGTCGTGTACTACTCACGCGACTGCGTGAGTGTTTTTTTCATTTGTTCTTTCCTAACTCTTGAGTCAGTTCATATCGAAATTTACCAATTAAGCTGACAATCTCAACAAAATTAATGTGGATAATGCTTTTATAATTTATTTTGAACAATGATTGTGTGGTATCATATTCCGACCATGGCTTGCTATAAGCGCTATTACGCGAGGCCCGTTCCCGCATCCTGCCACACCGATCAAGTAATTGCAAATTTAATGGCCAGTCCTCGATGACCTAGAAGACTGTGCCTTACCATCTATAACGGTGACCAATCAGACTGTATTGAACATCCTTCCATGAATTGTAGGATCATCTGCCGCTGCCAAATTCTATCAGCTCCCGTCATGTCTATTTTATATTTCTTATTTTCATTTTGTTTTTATTTTTTGTTCGTCTTGCTTATCATTTCGAATTTATTTTATCACTTTTTAATTATGTGAATTTTCTTTCCTGTCATTTTTTTTATGGTTAGCGTAGGATAAATCCCTTCTTTTTAGGGTAACTACATAATTTTATCTTTTCAGCTCATTAATCCCGTCAACTGTTCACACAGCTACTCGGGTCAACGGCTGTTGGTATGTACATTCTGTACTTTTTATTTTATTTCTGTCTTATGACTTCTTTCTCTTTTTGGCTTTTAATCCCCTTTCGATTTTATGTAGAAAGTGGGAGAACTTTGATTCCCCCTTCCTGTCGAAGAGGCAGTATGTAGCTCGGGAGTTCGTTTTGCTTTTTCCCTGGCTGAGGAGAAGATACCATTTTTTATTATTTGACCGTGAGCTTCGATGTATTTGTATTTACCCACCCGAATGCCAGATTTCCTACTTCTCATTTTATTATCATTTATTTTTCTTTCGTACATTCGAAGACTCACGTGACATCATTATTGCCATTATTAAGCCTTTTATTTCATTTTATTTTTTGGGTCATTCCTCAGACCAGCCATATTAATATTTCGGAGCCCTTTGGGCTTCGTACTTGCTTTTTCCCCGGGTTGGGGTCATTGGAGTTTTCTCTCCTTTTCTTATTTGAAAAGCTCATTGAGCATGTTCTTACTCCTGTCTGAACTTTTCTTTTGATATTTTTCTGATTTTATGACAGTTTAACTCATCCTGTATGCCCTGAGAATTTTTGTTTTATTAAATTTACACGTCCTTTCCTTCTAAATGTGTTGATAGATTTACCTGTTTCGGGGGTGGGGTGTTCTTAGATATGCGCTACCCATTTTAAATTATGGGTTTTTATCTCTCTTTTATTCTTATTTTATTATTCTACTTATCTGGATATATTGTTTCATTACTTGTGTTTCTTTTGACTGCTAAATATGCGTCCTGATTCATTTTTTACTGCATCAAGTAGGTAACGATAAATATTTCCTCTTTCTGCCCCTATTTACTTTTACATTTATGGGCTGGACCATATTTTTGTTTTTAGTTTCCGTCCGTGGAGTATGCCGAAAACTCCACTCGGGGGAAGGATTTCTTTTCTGGCGTGACTTCCCCTTAGAGCGTCATAAGTTGGGCGGGTTCTCAACTTTGAGCTAATCTATAATCTACTTTTGATATTTTTAAATTAGTTTTTCCTAGTTTTCCCCATGATGAAACTCGAGTAGCATCCCTGTTCCAATTAATTCTAAATTTTCTCGATTCTGATTGGCTGACAGACTAGGCTTCTTCCGCACAGTGTCGGAAAGACCAGTTTGAAAAAATCCTTACAATTTATAAATAATTACGATAGAGAGGTGACGAATTTAGCTACTTCCACCCCGAGGGAGCCAAAACGACGAAATTCATTCAAAAACCTTACCCGAATTAAAAGAAAATTTTCAAAAAAAAAAAATCCAAGTCGATATAGGTGAAAGCGTTCAAAAGTTACGGAATTATATACAGATATATAATTATATATTATTATGCACAGACAAACATTCTACATTTTATGTATTAGATATCCGACGTGTAGAGTAGAATATAAAAGGAAACCAAAAAAGTCTAATTGACGGAGCTACGAGATAATTTCTCGCGTTTTATAGGGCAATATCTACAAATTGATTGTTCTATTAGATAATACCTTGTAAATGAGCGAGGCAAACTACGACTCAGTGATATGTAACATCACTTCCCCAGCATAATATAGTAGATTCATATTCAAGATTACTATGTTCAAATTTTGTGTTGCAATCAAGTACGACCAAATAATTTTCAGACAGTTTCTACTAATTCTGTTGATGTGTACGGTACCTGCGTCTGCTACCTTTCTACATCAGCTTTGAAAGTGTACCTATTACATTTTTTACGAGAATAATACAGCATTATTTTCAATTTTTTGTAGGTCTTACAAAATCATGTATCAACGTTGGTCAGAATTTAGCGGAGGATAATGATGGAAAGAACAATTCGAACAAAAATGCAGCTTCGATTGGATTGCTAGAGGTTGGGATGAATGGGAGCTCATCAAACACGTCACCTTTACCTTTAGACAGGATGAATATACAGTTCACGTGTACTGTTTGCGAAACGAAGAATAACAAGTATTTTTCAAAAAACGCCTACCAATTCGGAGTAGTCATTATTCAATGCGACGGTTGTCAAAATTATCATGTAATTGCTGACAATCTAGGATGGATAAAAAAAATGGAAGGTAAAAAGAATATCGAAGAAATTCTCGCCGAAAAAGGTATCAAAATCGAAAGAGGTACGACCGGTGATGTAAGATTCCTAAATAATCTGAACGATAAAGGTAAAATTTAACATCAGTATACTTCGTGATGTGAATGACAATAATATACAGATATCAAATTTTAGTCAAATAATTTTGTGAGTATAGGTCTCTCGAAACTACACCTCAAAAGAACAAACTTTGAGAAGCATAGGCTACAACTATTTTCGATTCCATCTTGACTCTCAAAGATACTCATTAAACTGCGTTCACACGTCATAGGTTCATAATACGAATGAGAAAAGCAAAATTTTGGATCATGAAAATTACGAATTTATCGGCAGAGATCTGTCGCTTGATTATATTGAAAATGTCAATTTCTTTAATTCTGCAGTTACTCTCAGTCATTATTTTTCTTGCAGAGATGACTTATGTCAAAATAGAATGGCCAATGGTTAAGAGCTAAAAACTAACGGCTGAAAGTAGGGGAGGGTCTCTCCAATGTGGTGGGCTGAGGTGTGAGAAGAGAAAATATTAGCCGTCAGCAGTTCCAAATTGAATGGCTAACCTGATTTTATTAGCTAGCTAACAATTGGCTCATTTTTGATAGAAATTGCTCGGCTAACGGCTAATGGCTTCGACTTGGTTCAGGGTTTCTGTAAGCCTAATATAGCTTACTATTATTGCATATTAGACCTAGTATACCTAATAAAGTACCGAAGGTCGAAATTTTTCTGTCTCTTGGTCACTGATGATGTCATCAAGCATGACAAGAACCCTAATGGTTCTAAGTCACAACTTTCCCAGGTGAAATCTGAGTCAAAAATTTGTGACGGTTTTTCCAAAAGTAGTCTTGATAGGTATCCTCAAAGTAGATCAAGGTCACAGATGACGTCATCAAGCCTGACCAAAATTGTGACGGTTTTTTGAGTATTCTGAATATCCCTAATATAAGTCAATGTCACTGATGACGTCATTAAGCGTAAGTGCGTGATAAAAACCTTGATGATTTTTTGTTACAATTTTTGCAGGAGTGGTCCGAGTGGAAAAACCGTCGAAAAACTGGCACGTCAAAAAACCACGACCGTTTTTCGTGACAGTTTTTGTGAAGGTTTCCCAAAAGTCCCTAAAGTAAGTCAATGTCACTGATGACGTCATTAATTGTGACAAAAACCATGACGGTTTTTTGTCACAACTTTCCTTGTAGTAGTCAGAGTCGAAAAGAACCGTCTGAAAACCGTGAAGGTTTTCCATGATGGTTTTTCCTTGCTTATAGTTCCAATTTTAGAAGGGTATAAAAAGCTGGACTACTCAGAGGTCGAAATTTTGACGTTTCAGACATAGATGAGAGGAAAGAGAGGGGAACGTGGAGCAAATTTTGCCTCCCTAAATAATTATAAGAAGAGGGAGGGGAACGTGAAAGTCACAGGTATATGTGATGAGGGTACTAGTAGAAGGGGACTCGGAGAAATTTTAACTCTCGAGGCGTTGATAGTAGGCGGGGAACTCGGAGAAATCCCCATAGGTAGCCAATTTTTATTTCACAAGCAAATCCGTTTCGTAGAATAGGTCCGTTTAACTTTGCAGGTTTTTTTTTTTGTTTTCATATAAGTCTCTAAAGCAGGACGAGGGTTTTTTCCTCTAAGAAATTCTTCACGGACAACGGACAGCGACATTTTTTTAGATGAGCCCTCCAAATCAGGTTCCCTGTTCAAACCTCCTCCTGAAAAATTTTGGAATTTGAGCTATATGTAAAAAAAGGACTAACGAGAGATATAATTAGAGAAGGGAATTCAATGAAATTTCGACTTTCGAATAATTCAAGTGGATGGACTCAAACAAATGTTGACAGTCCAGTCAGACATATGAGGGAAGGGGCCAGCTATCAAAAGCAATATCTCATACGCATTCACAAAGATGCAGATTAAATGAATGCTAGTACAATAATATATGAGGATTCGACAGAGGTGAGTACTCGACACGTTTTTACTTGTACACTGTAATTTTGAAGAATAATGTCAACAATTTGATGTGCCCGGAAGAATACACGCACACCATGTTCATTTCCTACTTCAAAGAGAAATTTTTGTAACATGTTTTTTTTCTCCGGATAATATCTTCAATTGATCGGTATCACACACTCCCAACTCCTAACGCATTCTTTCAAATAAAATCTTGCCATCAGTACGCGTGTAAGCGTTTGATCAACGTATAAGCATTATTTTTGTGGGCTGAGGTACAATTAGTTTAATCGCGATTTATTTACATATTATTTATTTGGGTATCGCACTTTTACTTCATCCGTTACGATGACATAAGTCCCCTGCGAGACCGTTAGTCATTCATATTAGTAAAAGTAAATAACAAAAATCAAGCTGAGAATACCGCACGATACACAACATACCAACGCGACGGTGCACACTTCTTAGTCTAAGACAGGAAGTCAAATACTCGACTAAGTTTAACCGTTAACAAACAATGATAGTAGCGCGAATAATGAAATATTATAAGCTTAATAGATTTTTATTTTGGACTACAACCGGCAAAACCGAAAAGAATGTTCGCTCTTTTCATAGTTTAGTTTTAAAAGAACGATGAAGAATGAAATGACTCACGCAAGCGGCGCTGTCTAAGCCAGTAAACATACGCAGTAAGATGTTGTTTTGTGTAAAAATTCTCTCTTCTGCCATTTATTCATGAAGAGAGAGGCAATAAATGCATATTTACCGCCGACCGTTCAATTGCTCCCTCTCACATGTTGTTTACACCCTTGTGAGCTCGCTCTCATCAAGAAATCTCAGCAGGCAGTAACCTCTCCATGTTTTTTTTTCCAACTTAAAAAGATGCAAATAGTATTTAGATCCATCTTCATGACGGGTTCCGATAAGGTGAGAAATTTTATAATTGAAGATCGTTGACAGTTGGCGAGCTCGAGACCAGGTAAAAAATGGATATCCATTTAGCTTTTTAAGTGAACCTTACATCCCTTTGGTAAACATTTGGTTTATTAGAAAACAAGTTGGATATCCCGTCGTACCTTTGCATGAACCTCGTAAGCTAAGTTCACTTAAAAACCAAAATGGATGCCCATTTACCTGCTCTCGAGCTCCTTAATGCAAGAAGAAAGAAAAAAAATCTTGTTAGGCCGCACAAAGATAGATTCTATCCTGGCCAAGCTTGATTGACGCAGCAACCAAACGAGCTCCGCTCGTCTCGTATTACAAAAACACTCTTTGTCTCCTCATCCTTCATTCACAAACCCATGACTTAAAAATTCATCTTAAACTGAACTTGTCTTTATACCTATGAAGTCATTTGCTACCAGAAACTCCAAACAAGAATAATAATTTTTGCAAGTTTTTAGTCTACTCGGGTGTCGTGATGAGATGGTTTGTCAGTAGCGCCATCGAATTTACAAACCTCCTCGCAAGCATTTCTTGAATTAAATAATAATCAATAAGCAGAAATTAATATTCTTTAATTCCGAGGTTTCCAATTGCCACTTATTTTCTAATATTGTCAACATTAATATTTTCACATCTTCAAGACAATTGCGTTCTGATTACGGCTCCTGAAAGCAGACGGCATGATTACTCCGGTTTGCTATGTAAATGATACGGCGAAGAAGATAGTGACGGAGATAATTTTACGTTCCCATTCGATTATGTAGTGTACTGCCCTAATCTAGAGATGAAGGTTCGATGCTAACATTTTTATCATTGCTTGATGAGAAGGAATTTAGGAGTAGAAAGTGGCTCTGAAATCAAATCGAAATTTATTTTCATGATCGAATAAATTCTAAACTAACAACAAAAATGTACTTGAGTGCATTACCTACATGCATGCATTTCTGCTTACAAACTGAGAGGTAACGTGAGCTTTCCTTTCATTGAAATTGAAATTTGGATTCGATGGACATCGTGCCATGAAAATAACGAGTAACTACTGTGACTGTATCTTTGTTCGAAAGTTCTTCATAATTCGATTCAGATTGACAGCTACAAGACGGAAAATTTAAATTAGTAAGTGTTTTTCGATCTGTAAAAGGAACAAATTTCATGAAAATTTTTCAACTCAACTTGTAATAAAGAAAAGCATGCACCTCCTTACCTTTTCGAAAATTCATAATGACGGTAGGATGGTTCAAGCTGAAGTCAATGAAACCCGATATACTACTACTTTTGGTAGCATGTTTCAGCAGGAATAAGAACATGATAAGAGAGAGTATATCTCGGACACATCTCGGATTACATAATATTCTTGACCGCTTCTTCGAATTACCTACAAATCTCTAGTCGATCTCCTCGGAAACTGTTGCTGCGCCAAATACTCCAAAGAGCACCGTACTGAAACACGACGTAAACAGACCGCTACAAAGTTGATCGATTCGAATGTAACATAACTCCACCCTAGAATATTACAAAAAATTTTCAACGATCACAAACTTCCAGACTTTTTGCTTAAACTTGAGCGCTACGCACTCAATCGAAAGAGCACTATATTATTTTCAATCCACAATTGACTATTTCACTCTTTCACAGCCTTAAAATAAAAATTTGAATATCCTTTACCTCCTTCTCCATTCATAATAGGCCGTGATACAAGACGAATGAAATTGACACCAAAGACAGAATACAAATTTACCTGAATCGAGTCATCATCATCAGTTATAATTCGAACCGGGTATATCTCGTATCTTTTGGAAATGAACTCATCTAGAAAAGAATTTTAGATTCTTTCGATCTAGACCATAACTTTTCCTTTCTTCAGGCAAAATTCAACTTGATTCAAGTTGAACTTTGAAGTTTCGACTTTCGAGGTTCAAGAAAACCGCTCGATCTTTGCCCTTTGGTTATACGATGGTTATCACTCTTATCAGTATTTTCGACTTTTCATTATTATTCTTAAAATGGGCGACGCTAGCGCTGCAGTACAAAGTTGGATCGACGTATCTGCAAATTGACGATCAGGAAAATTAAGCTCGTGACATCGTCCGTTACGGTTCAGAAGAAACCTCATTCCCTTAATCGTTGTTCTCCGTATACGTCTTTTCAACTTTGTGCGGCAGCAGCAAATATGAAATCTTTCTTGGGTATCTTGGCGTAAAAATCAATATTGTTTATTTACACCACCGGTCCTGTGTAACTCCCGGATTTCAAATTGATCGAAGACAACGAAATTTTTTCGATGTAGAAATCCTGCATTATTTATTAATAATAATTCGTGAAGTTATCAGGTGGATGCATTTTAAGTTGTGAGAAGAAAACGTTAAAAAATGCTCAGCGCTTTAGGACCCAAGAAAGATGGCGGACCCAATGTTAAATTCTTCGAATGCCCGGAAACTATTGCATTATTGGACGGAGTGAAGACATGGCTACTGAAAAATTGTAAAAAGGTGAGCAAAATGAAGTAGTATTACGTATGTACGTTGTATTCCCCGAATTGTATAATGTTAAAAGACGTATAACTGTTCCCAGTGCGTTCAGGCTGATCCTCCTACTCCGAAGAGTTTAGCTGCCTTGATCATTCAACTTATCCAGTTTCAAGAAGATAATTTAGGTAAAAATGTTAGCGAACCTGCGCTCACACGGTTGCCTGTAAGTTCTCTGATGCTTTGATTCAAATTATTTAGTGTCGAATTTACCCAATGTGAGATTGATTTAGTAATGATTTGCTGCAATTATTTTCTTTCAGATGCGGTGTTTCTTAGATTTCAAACCGGGTGGTGCTTTATGTCACATATTAGCGAGTGTGTATAAATTTAAAAATGAACAAGGTTGGAGGAGATTCGATTTTCAGGTCAGTAAGGTATGGTTTGGCGTCGGACTCACGCTTTTATCTATTCACTAACCACTAATACTTCTTATTTTACCGTTTGTATGTGTTGTATTGGCGTTTTGCACGACGTTTATGTAGGCTATTTTTCTACACGTTGTTAACCGTGTAAAAGCACATTTTAAGGATATTCCACGGTAATGCTTTTTTTGTATCTTCTTCGT
The DNA here is from genome assembly GCA_035079385.1 of Aspidiotus rigidus. Lineage (NCBI taxonomy): Eukaryota > Metazoa > Arthropoda > Insecta > Hemiptera > Diaspididae > Aspidiotus > Aspidiotus rigidus. The sequence goes on along the minus strand of JAVHKY010000004.1, from coordinate 2,430,420 downwards.
GGTCATTCCACTTCTATTGAATGAACGTTCGAATTCAAGAGACTTCATTTCAAATGGCTAGTACGCATGAAATGAAGTGGACGAATAAACGAATTCTAATGGGTTGATTTCTGGCTGTTCATTAATTTACTGCTTCACAATTTTTGTACTACCTTGTATCCCTTGTGTACAATTTATCACGGGTTACTAAAAGCACAATAAACTATTATACTTCGTTGTTTGTCTCTCCCAGTCATAATTTTGTTCTATTTGTATATCAAAATTATTTCTTTTCAAAATTATCATTTTTAGTCTTCGTGTATTCAATTTATTTTTGATACAAACTTACAGAGCCCATCTAGGAAAGACCGCAGTATTGAGATGTTCATCAATGTGAGAAACACTTTGATACAGAACAAATGTTTGGCTCTTCCGCAAGTATACGTGCGACCCGAAGTGGATAAAAATACTCGAGATAAAGTAAAAAGTATTATAGAACGTCATGATGGTGAAATTATAGGTAGGTTTTTCCTCATTCTTCATAGCGATTATTGTGACCTTCTATAAATAATATTTTTCTTCCCTTGCAGATAGTGAAGAAAAAGCTACTCACATAATTTATCCAACAACTGATCCTCTCGATGAAGAATATGCGCGAGCCGTATTTCGTAATAAAAACAATCTTACCATGTTACATTGGTACTATTTCCCGGATTCGCATGATTCGTGGGAAAATGTCGAAATACCCGTAGATCCGCCCGAATCACCTCCTTCCTACAATCCTAGTCAAAAATGGAAGGTAAATTATGCGCACTTTATTTAATTTGCGTTTTCGGAAATGCAGAATATTAATTTAGATGTTTCGAATCGACAGGTATCTGCATCGTGGGTTTTGGAATTAGAACAGTATAACGAATGGATGTCTGAAGAAGATTACGAAGTAGACGATAACGGTCGAAAGAAAGTTCACAAGGTTTGAAATTTACAATTTTGTATTTATAATTATTTATGTCTGAAATGGTGTATTGAATACGAGATTTGATTTCTAGTATCGATTATCCGTTGACGATCTAATGGCAGCGACCGATCCTGATAGGACGAAGAAGAAACAAAAACGTAAACGATCTCCCTCTCCTGACCGTAAACAGAAGAGAAAAAGGTGAATATCGTGACTCGAACGTTTGGTTCGTTTTCATACTGAATCGATTACAGTTTTATCTCGTTTTCTCAGCACCCGAGGCCCTTCCACGCCATCTACGCCGACAACGAGTATCAAACGGAGTAAAACGGACGATGACAGTAGCACTGACGACTTGACTAAAGATATGGATGAACCCATTCCAGAACCGAACGTTCAAGAAGTTCCTGTCAATAAATGTAGTAAGTTATTTTGAAAATTGTCGGGATATCTTGATCACTCGATGTACTTCTGACAAGTTCATCCAAGAAACAACTAGTCTTTTAGGTACAGTATCTTGAAAATTGATTGTTCCTGGATGGAATTGTGGACGTAAGCTTAGTTTTTACGATTGTATTCATCCCTCTTCTACAGTTATTTTGAGTGGTAGCCTGAGAGTCGCGTCTCCGCGCTAGGTAGCATTATTCAACCATCTCCGAAGTAATCATAAATTCACCTTAGCCGTCTTGGTATTTTATTCAACGTTCGGTAGCGTCCGCAAATCTAATCTTATTTTTTTTTTTCTTTTTTCTTGCATTTTTGCGAAGCATTTAATTCCACACCTGTATTTCAGTTTTCCTTCAAACTAAATTCTAGTTTCCTGGTTATGTTCTTCAAAATTGTAGAATAAACAAAAAATTTTCGGAAATTGATTTATCTTATATCGCTCTTTCGTGCGAGCAATTACTTCTGTCGTTTTATAATTTATGATTTCCAATTCTGATCTTGATTTCTATATTTCTCAACCGCTAGATAATACGACGGTTACGTCTTCCAAAAAAGACACCGATTTACAGCCTATCAAAAGCGGAGCACTTGCCGATTTGGACGAGGAAATGGAAAAATCGGAAGAAGTACCAATTAGCAAGTCGACTATCGAACCTACCACTGTAGTAAGTATTAACAAAATTTATTGTCTTTATTTTCAGTGAACACCTCCTTTATAACAACTTTCTTAGTCTCAGGAAAGCACTACCGCTCCAAATGATGATGGCGTTGAAGACAATGTAACCGAACAAACTCATCACATCATCATTCCCAGTTATGCAGCCTGGTTCGATTATAACTCCATTCATATGATTGAGAAGCGCGCTCTTCCCGAATTCTTTAACGGCAAGAACAAATCGAAAACGCCAGAAATCTATTTAGCGTATCGTAATTTCATGATCGATACTTACCGTTTGAACCCGACGGAATATCTCACGAGTACTGCGTCTCGACGGAATCTGGCTGGTGACGTATGCGCTATCATGAGAGTTCATGCCTTTCTTGAGCAGTGGGGTCTGGTAAATTATCAGGTAGATGCGGATAGTCGACCGACCCCTATGGGACCTCCCCCTACTTCACATTTCCACGTCCTTTCGGACACGCCGAGCGGCTTACAGCCGGTAAATCCTCCAAAGACCCCGCAGCCATCAGCTGCTAAAACTTTGCTAGATTTGGAAAAACGACCGGAAGCGACGAAGAAAACTGATGGTATTGATTCTTCTGCTGGAAACTTTGGACTTCGACTGGATCAGTAAGTCGAAAAAAAGGTTGTTCTTTTCATTGTAAAATAACTTCATCATTAATTTCGATTAATATTACGAATAGATACGGCAAACGAGCTGGTTTACTCAAAAATAAAGCAGCTGCTAATCATTGTCGCGACTGGACCGAGCAGGAAACCCTACTATTATTGGAAGCTCTGGAATTATATAAAGATGATTGGAATAAAGTGTGTGAACACGTTGGCTCGAGAACGCAAGATGAATGCATTTTACACTTCTTGAGATTACCGATCGAGGATCCATATTTAGAAGACTTTGAAAACGGTAAGTTCCTGGTGACCAGTTAGCTTTCAGTTTGTTTCACAAGTATGGTTCTTCATAGTTGAAAAACCGACCCTGGCAAGATAGTTATTGCAGTATTTCTTCATCATAGTAATTTGATTGGAGTAAAATATCAGAGATGTGTTCTCAATTTTCCTAGGTGGTGCTCTGGGTCCATTAGCTTATCAACCAATTCCGTTCAGCAAAGCAGGGAACCCGATTATGTCGACTGTAGCATTTTTGGCATCAGTAGTCGATCCGAGAATAGCGTCAACAGCGGCAAAAGCAGCTATGGAAGCGTTTGCGGAAATCAAAGTAAATCGACTACCATTTAAAAAAAAAAAAAAAAAGTCACTATTCAGTCATTAAATCAAAATTTTCCTCATATTAGGATGAAGTTCCCGCGTCTTTGATGGATTCTCACATCAAGAATGTAGAAGCTTCACTCACTGATGGGAAATTTGATCCACAAGCCGGATTAACTCAAGTATGTGATGCCCGATTTTTAAATACGATTGCTGCAATATAGAAGTTTTTTTTCATCTACGTGTGTTCTGTTTTTTCTTTTTTTTTACAGAGTGGTATTGCGGGCACTGAAAAAGAAGATGATCCAGAAAAGAAGAAAGAAACTTTGGACGATGAACAGGCGAAAGATAAAGATGCAGTTCTCTCAGAAAAGCCAACGGTCGACTCAAATGATGTTCGGAAAGAAAAGGAAGAACCTTTGAGCGAGGAATCGGCTCCAGGACAACAATTACCTAGTTCAACCACTCCCGTTTTGACGGATATTCCCAAGAAAGAAGTTGACGCAAGTGATAGCGAGATGGAGGGCAAAGAACTCACTCCAGCTACTCTAACTTCAAAAGAAGAACAGCCTGATTGCCAAAAGGTTGTCAAGGATGCACAATTACAATCAGCTGCAGCTGCTGCACTTGCGGCTGCAGCAGTCAAAGCTAAACATTTGGCTGCGGTAGAAGAACGTAAAATTAAGTCGCTGGTTGCGTTGTTAGTGGAAACACAAATGAAAAAATTGGAAATCAAATTACGTCATTTTGAAGAACTGGAAACAACAATGGAAAAGGAAAGAGAAGGCTTGGAATATCAGAGACAGCAGTTGATCACTGAAAGACAGCAATTCCATTTAGAACAGTTGAAGGCCGCTGAATTCCGAGCTAGGCAACAAGCGCAGCAACGGTTGGCTAATGAACAGGCTCAGCAGCAGCAGCAGCAGCAGCATCAACAACAACAACAACAACAACAACAACAACAACAACAGCAGCAGCAGCAACAACAACAACAACAACACCTGCAACAGCAACAACAACTACAACAGCAGCAGCAGCAGCAACAACAACAACAACAACTGCAGCAGCAGCAACAACAACTGCATCAACAGCAGCAGCAACAACAACAACAACATCAGCAACAACAACAACAACAGCTGCACCAGCAGCAGCTACAACAACACCACCAACCACAACAACCACCACCGCCAGTACAGCAACAGCCACCGCAACAACTACCTCCTCAGCAGCAACAACAGTATCACCAACAGCCATATCATCAGCAGCAGCAGCCACCACCACAGCAGCAGCAACAGCAACCATTACCTCAACACCATCCTCCTCCTTCTCCTCAACAGTATCAGCCACAATTACAATCCCAGCAACAACAGCAACCTCCACCACAGCCTCATCCCCCTCAACCTCTACCTCATATACAGCAACAACAGCAGCAGCAGCCACCTTCTATGCAAATGCCACCTCATCAACCTCCACAACAGTATACACATAATATGCCAACGCAGTAATATTATTGACATTGGTTCCTAATTTTTTAAACTTGCTATTTGTACATAGTTAACTTGCATTTCAATAAAAGATGCATCCTTTTTCATTATTTTGTTGGATAAATTTTGTTTACATAAATTTTCCTATTTTTTATAGTATTGTATGACTTCCACAGAATCTTGTATCTAGTTGTATTTTTTATTTTTTTTTCTCCCCATTTTTATACTTTCTAGTAATGTAGGTACACCTACTCATCTTATCTGTGCTTATATTCATCTATTAGTTTTGAAATCTTCTATTTAAAATATCATTGTACACTATATTTATATACTGTAGTTTCAATGAGTTTTTATGCTTGATTCTATATTTCTTATGGTATAATGAATGTAGTGGAGTTATAGTACTTCATATGATACTCGGTACCCATTTTATACTCCCAATTGACTTTTTGTATAACTCTTTCAGCTATTTGTTTTTCTCCTAATTTAGATGATATTAATTCAACAAAATGCCATTGGCTAGCGCGAGAAAAATGTCCAATTTTTTATCTTTACTTTATTACGTATTACTTTTTTTTTCTCTCTTTTTTACTAAAGTAAAGCAAAAAAGGATGTCTGTAAGTTAATAGGAAAAAAACATTTTGAAACTAGAATCTTTGAAATATCTTGGTAGGTAAACTCGAAAGAAGGAATTTGTGGAGGTAAAACAGTAGGTATTGAGATCTGTTCATATTAAAATAGGTAATTGAAGATGAAATATTTGTTGTAAGTAGAGGTTTAATCTGTATGATAAAATGTATTGTGATGCCTTGTTAATAAAATTAATGAGCAGATTAGTAAGATTTTTGTTTTTTATTTATATTCTTATTGAGTATAGAAAATACCATTTTCTACCTGAAGACTACTAGGTACTAGATTTTCTTTTTCAATTGACAGACCTTGCACATTTTAGACTATCTCACTTGTATATGGACCCTTTTTAGCCAAACCCAACCAAGCGACATGATAACGATCTGGGGAAAAGGAGAATCTCCGCTTATAGTAAAGGAAGATTTCTTTATAGATTGTTATTATGTCGCTTGGTTGGGTTTGGCTAAAAAGGGTCCATATAGCCTCTTTCCTCCTTGCCAATGAGCGGCAAAAGTTTTGTCTTTTCAGAGAATTCCCAGAATCCAGACGAATTAGGCGTGAAGGTGATTCAGAATGAAAAAAATTTAAAAAAATCCTTTCGCAGTCATAATCAGTGATGGAAGGTGAGCAGGTGCTTGTCATAAAATACTCTAGCATTTAAGACATTTCTCAGCAAATGCTCCTGGAATAAATGCTCGATTATGCTCGCTGAGCATTTCTAGAAAACTGTGTGCTGGCATACCATAATTTATATTAATTTTCAACGTAGAATTTGTTAATGAGGACCACCCTTGATGTCGCAGAATTTTATCTTCTTTGATTCTTTCAAATGTGTTCAAAACGACTTATGTGCAATTTAAAAACTTAATTTCAGTCCACCATTGGATTTTTTTCCAATGATGGAAAATGCTCGCATTTGCTAGCAAATCTCAAGCATTCGCTAGAAATTGCTGCTTGCTGGGTCAGACATCAAATTAAAGATAATTTCTACATTTTCTTCTTCTTGGAAATGAATTCAGTTGGAAAAGAACTTTCGATACTTCCAAACTAATCTCTGCCCTCTTTCTTCCTTTAGAAAATCAACGTACTATGATTTCAGATCTTCAATCTTATTTATTATTTTTTTCTTATGGGCGAGGCTAGCGAATCTACGATTTGTGTTTCTGTAATGACGCAATCACGCAAGGTTACCAACCTTGGCCACCAACACTACTGGAATTTCATTGACTTCCAACGTTAGCTTCCAACAAAGAGCCTAACGATCGTCATTTCACCGCGATCCAATCGAGCAGAATCGTTCAGAACGTTTACTTTTTCACCATTCACGGTCACACATCCGAATTATTGATGTGTGCCTAATACTGCGTTTACATCGTTCTCGCACTGTCGTGATTCAATGAGACCTTCTGGTGACTGCCCTTCGGCTTCAATTTAATATTGACTATTTTAATTTTATTGATGATCACAGATCTGAATCTAATCCCCGTGTGCGTGTGCTCAATTTTCATCGTTTGTAGAATTTGTAAAACTTTCTAATATTTTATTTCCGTCTTTTCCACTTTAAATTGGTAATTATGGCTGATTTGGATGACTTTTTTAAGAAAAAAGATTCCAAGAAAACAAAAGGTAAAAAATTCGCTGTGAATAATCCGCTATCGTTGAACGCCAATGATAATTCGAAGAACGGCAAAATGAAACAAGAAAAGCCCACGTCATTTAATACTGCGCTTTTATCAAACGAAAATGACTTATTCTCTAGTCAGGTAAGAATAGTCGCTTGCTAATCGTAGATATTCACTCGATCTTGGAAGTCTAGAACTTCGAATGTTGCGTGTCAGCTCGAACACTTCGCGAATATCAGAATTCATGCGCACTCGTGAATTTTTCGATTTTCTTGATCAATTAAACTTCGAATGGAGATTTTAATCTCGTTTTCATTAATTCTTCAGCATACGGACGAATGGAAAGAATTTGAGGAAGAAGAGAAAAAGGACTATTCTGGGTTGAAAATCCAGAATCTGCAAATCAATGATAACGAAAACGAGAAGCAAAACTCGAAACAAAATGAATCCGAAGAAGAGACGGAAATCAATGAACAGGGTGAAACGGTCATTAAGAAGAAATGTGGACCGTGGAAAGTCATTCAAGAACAAAAAAAAGAAGAAGTTAAGCCTCCTCCAGGTAATTTCAGTTCTCTGTTGTGTTATGATTTAGCCCTTCGAATACTGACAAATATTATTACGTTTGTTAGTAGTTCAAGAGAAGAAACCTCCGAAAGAGGAAGAAAAGTCTGATCGTTATGTACCCCCTAGTCTACGAGCTCAAGGATTCAATACTTCAAATGTGAAGAAACCTATCGCAAACAGTAAGTTCCTATCAGTTGTACGAATACTTGTATTAAAATGAGCTAATTTATTTTGTTCACTTACAGATAAACCTCGTGATTTATCTTCTCAAGAACTATTTCCTACTCTCGGTTCTACCGTCCCCAAGTAAGGGTCTTGCTTGATAGATCTAACATGACTGTTCCAGATTTTTTGCTCACAATTTCTCTTTAATTTTTTAGGTCCAAAGCGAAAACTAAAGCTACGCAATAAGGCTGTTAGAAATGGAAGTATTTTTTATAGAAGACATCTTCGAATTGATTCTGGTTTGCATCAACATCAATTTTCTTCTATGTGTGTCTATTCGTTTCTGTTTTTAATTTTATTGAATGTAGTTATTTTTAATCGTGTTTTCAATCTCTCGTACTTTTTCATTATGCTCGATGCCGTATCGTATTAAAAGCCTCAAATTACGTGTTCCTCGAGGGAACAATTCTATCGGTGTAAGTAAACGCACTATGTCAGCGAAGAAAAACGTGATATTTTTGTCTACCAAACCGATATGCTCTCGGTAAACCATATACACATACGTAATTTGGTCTTTTGTACAAATTTTAACTGACTCGTTTTTTTTTTCTTCTTCTTTTTTTAATATAATTATAAATGCCATCTCGTTTATTTCGTGGATTTTTGCGTTAAAAATCTCGGATTTTCCTGTGATCTTTATACGCACTTTCCTGTTTTCTAATGAGATGTGATTTACGCAATGCAACGTTATTCATTTTAAATTGAGCTGTGGATTTTTAACTTAAATGTGTACGTTTCAGAGATTCCCTTCAATTCTGTTCTTTATTATGTGTATCCTCCTGCAGAAAGAAAAAGACAAATTTGATTTTCAACACGATGTAAATTATTTATCCAGTGCGGTATGAAAAGCTGAAGCCAGTTGTTTTTTTCTATTTTTTTTTTTTTTCTCTAGCAATGGCAATATTAACTTCTCGTTTTTGTTGTTGGTTATATAATGCAATAGGTTTGGTAATTTTTATTTTTAAGCTTCGGCTGTTCGAAATAATTTTTTAGTTTCATGTAAGTTATTTGTTATTCGAAGATGATTATTGATTTATTTGCAACCTGTACTTTTGTATTAAAATTTATTTATCGAAAAACTTGTAATTTAGTGGTCACAGTTTCAGTTTCGGATGGTCCGGGAAGACGATTTGATCTTCTCCATATTGTTCGATTAGAACCCTTTTAATTTCCTCTACGTGGGAGTTGTCTCGAGTCTCGCAGACGATCGTCACCTGCAATGAATCCTTGTTCAATTTATGTCTACGCATTGGACGTGTCATGCGTCTTACTTACAATAACGTGAAATATTTGCGCTGTGAGCCATGCTCTATCGTGATCAATCTGTTTGATCGAAACTCCAATGCTAGCAAGCAGTTTGCAAACTTCAGAAACACCTCCGGGACGATCGCTTATCACTATCGAAAATTTGAGTAATCTGCCGTCGACGGCCAAACTTCGTTCGATACATCGCCCTAGTATTTCTGAATCTATGTTACCACCGCATAATAATATTGCTACTCTACAATTTAACACAATTGTAAGGGAAATAGAATGTCGAACGTGTTCGGATAAGAAATTATTCTATTTCTCTCACTTTTTTCCAGTGAATTCCTCAAGTTGACCCGAAAGAACTGCAGCGAATCCAGACGCGCCAGCACCTTCTAATACGCATTTTTCGTTCTCTAGAAGTCTGAGCATCGCGAGTGGAATCCATTTTTCCTTCACGACAATCTGGCGGTTATGATGAGAACGCTCAATATTCTCGTTGTGAGATTCCGACAAAAATTAGAAGTAAATTATTTACCATTTTATCTATTAAGGGTGTGGCTATTTTGAAAGCATTTTCGCCAACTTGATTCACCGCTAGACCATCAGCAAGGGTGTTCTCGCTCGAGACCCATGTCGGTTTTCCATTTTGTATAGCTGAAGAAAAACTGGGACATCGGTCGGTTTCAACTCCCTGGGAATTTATAGTTGGGTAAAGATAAATAGGGAGAATGGAAGATGCGCTTCTTACTTTGAGAAGTGCTTACGACTATTTTGATATCTGGGCGCAATGTTTTCATGGCTAGAGCAACGCCAGCTATGAGGCCTCCTCCACCTACTGGGATCACCACAACTTCCAAATCTGGTAAATCTTCGAGCAATTCCAAACCTATCGTCCCCTGGCCCGCTATTATCGCTGGATCATCGAATCTGTAACGAGCAATTGACTTTAGATGCGGAATTTCTATTGATGAAGTAAGGCCGTGAGAAATTTTACCCATTTATGTAACGTAAATTTCGTTTCTCGCCGTATTCGTGGGCATACTTTTGCGCTTCGGCCATATTTTCACCGTGAATAACTACATTAGCGCCGTACTTTTTACAGGCTTCTACTTTCATCAAGGGCGCGTGAATGGGCATGACCACCGTGCACGGGATTTTTTGTCGTCCAGCGTGGTACGAAAGAGCTTTGGCGTGATTTCCTAAAGATGCTGTGACCACACCGATCCGTTTCTGATCATTACTCAACGTCAGCAGCGCGTAACAAGCTCCTCTCTCCTTAAAACTATTTCAAGTAGAATCATTAGCCGATCGTTGAAATAGGGATTCTTTAAAAATCTACGTGTTTACCTTCCCGTAACTTGTAGAAAATCCTTTTTAAAATACATTTCCATGCCGTATGGGTTTGGCGAATGGCTTCTCTGGTGATCAAAAGCATCATGTTACTATGGGATGTTTTTGAAATGCTGGAAATTCCTTAAAATAACTTACATTGACCGGAGTTCGAATGATATGTGACTGAGTATAGAATGCAGCGCTTGTGATATCGGCGAATGAGACGATTGAACCATTCGAATGGTTTCCATTTTTGGTTCCGTTTTCTTTGGTCTGCAAAGTTGGAGTTTATGTTGAGATATGAGCCTAAATAATTTTATGCCGCGAATGAATAATATTCTAACCTTAGTTCCTTTCATCGTTCTGATAATTAAAACTATTCATGCGAACTCGACTTGACTGATCTTATATGAAGTAATACTGACGGGTATATCTTTCGATCAGATATTAAAAAGTGGAGCAATACTTTCTCGAGTTCGAAATTGATAAAATTTGCTATATATGCGATTCTTCGATGGTGCTCACACTTTTTATCATCATTATAGATTAAAGTTGAAGATCTTTAGTCTTCTCGAGTGTGCTCGAATATTCTTATTAATCGTAATAATAATTTAATTCCTATCTGGAATCGATGAAAGGATTAATGCGTTTTCAGTACAACATCTTAAGCTCTTTATCAGAATTTGAAGAAGGTGTGAAAGAATCGAAAAATAATTTTCGAAACGACAACAATGTAGCCTACCTATATACTGTTACTCCTTTGCATCACAGGTTAACGAGTTTTCACTTTAATTAGGAAAATCCCCAACGTCTTGAAAAGCACGGGCAGAAGATTTATTGTTCTTGAGATTATCTCGATTCTTCCCCCTTTTCAATGATAGGTACTCAAATAATTTCAAGAATTACTTTCTTAATTAGTATATCGACGTCATATTCTGTCAAATCTTTCAAGTTTGCCGATATTAATGAAATGGAAACAATTTTTTTTTTTTTTTTTTACGAATTTCAAACTGATAAATCAATGTTACTAGTTATCGATAGTACTTACTTATGATGAACGAACTTTCGCAATTATATAAGTTTAGCATACTGTGAATTAAAGCGATTCTGTTTCTCGATAATTTCAAGTTATTTAGAGCAATATTGCTATCACGTCTCGTGAATAATAAAGTAGGTAGTGAAACTGCAGTTCTTTAAACATTTGAGTTTAATTTTTCGAAATAATTCCGATTAGGTATAATTGTAGGTACATTATTTTGACTGAACAATAATTTTGGATGGGTAGGTAGCAGTCTGGAATATCATTCTAAAATGTTGTCTTCCCATTTCAAGTAATTATTGCTAGAACATCAATGGAAATATTGAGTAATGCCATAATTAAGTTTAGTTTTTTCCTGTCGTCTTTGCTTCTTCAAGCGTAGGATTTCATTGAGTTTGTGCAGGTAAAAAGAAATATTTTATTGTATCAGTGTCTCATATCACTACGAACGAACATTCATATAGGTTTAGTAAAAGTCCGCAGACAAATACACTATTAGGTAAATAAGTATCAATATCACAAAGATAAACACTATAGATTACAAATTTATAATACATTTACCCTATATTCATATTGCCTACCTATTTTCATTAACAAGAAAGCCCATAGAAAATTATTATTGTTTCGCTCACTATAATAAAACGACGAGAAAAGAAAAACCTGTCGAAGATATAGAAATCGCAACTTCATTCCCTATTCAGCCAAGTATGAAAAACAATCACGCTCGGTAATTTCAAATACACGATGCAATCAACAAAAAAGAGTCTTCTCGCGTAACTTTGTTCTTCCGATTCAGAACATCAGAAAAGAAAATATCTAACGGTATACAACTTGAGATTCTTTCTTCTTGATCAATTTTATGTGCAATATTTGAAATTACTTTCCGTGACTGTTTCATATACTGGTCTGATAAAGGCCTATAATATTATGAAGGAGAAGGACAAAATTGTTGTGGAGTGATAAGTAGTGTGAAAATATAGGATTGGTCATTGCTTACCATGCCAAATTGTTTCAATCATCATAACAATGGCGTCATTTTTTAGAACTAGGTGTGGATGAAGCACCATTATAACTGTTCTTCTTTCCAGAAGGTTATACGATGCTCGGTTTATTCAAAATATAGTTTGTACAAACATAATTTGAGCAAGACATAATTCTGGTCGAAGTAGATATATCGATCTATCACAAAGGAAGAGGAAGATAAAAATTTGATATGATGCGACTCTCCGAATCGTTCAGACGAAAGTGAAAAATAAAAATGTTGACAACATCGTGATGGCTACGTTTGTCGACCGACGAACAGCGGTGTTACACATATCCTCCTCGCAGAAGCACATATGACCAGTTCCTGAACTCTCCTGCATACAAACATGGTCCACCATGAAGAGATTGATTTGTATTTTTGTGGTACACGTACGACGTATGCTCTCCCGATCTTGAAAGAAAAACAATAAGTGTATGCAAATGAAATACAGAATTTTAAGCGAAATGAAAATGCTACACTGTATGTATCTAAATTTTGTTCTATCAGAAATTCGGTACCGCCAAAGATTACTTGTCCTTTTCTAGAGGGAAGTCGAGGTATATTTTGATTATGAGCAGTAGGTAGAGCGTATTCGAGAATCTTCTTCATAGGAAGGGGGGCGGGGGTAAGAAAAAAAGTGAGGCATGCTGGCGGGCTTACGCGGTCCACCCCTAGTATAGCCTGGTATGAAAATAATTTGAATTTTATTGATATCAAAGTTTGTTTTAAATTTATCCTTTTGGGAAAAGTTAATTATGTGTAATATTCGTACTAAAATTTCACTCATTTAAGACGTCATCAACCCGCCTAATGTCATCACCCCTAACCTTGATACCTACACTTTTGTAACGTCATCAATCCGTGACGTCCTCAATGCCAGTCTTGATTACGTCATCAAGCTGTAACACGATTCCTTCAGCCTTAGTGACGTCATTACCCCAAACTGACAACTTTATTACAATCATTCACACTTTTGTGGCGTCTTAGAAGTGTCACGAACCCTAACCAATTATTGAGGCGTACACTTTGTTGTGACGTCATCAACTTCCACATTAGTAACGTCATTACCTCTAATCTTGAGACATACTTTTTTATGACGTATTTCATGACGTCATCAATCCGCAACGTCCCTCACCTTTAACATTAGCAATGTCATCACCCCCCCTGAACTTACGAGATACATCTTTGTGACATCATCAAACCGTGACGTCCGAATCATAGCGTTGGTGATGTCATTAACCCGTGACTCCATCTCCTTCAGTCTTAGTGTCGTCATCACCCTAAACATGAATAGTTTTAACTAACCTCAAGGAATTTAAATACACCTTTGTGACGTCATCATCCTGAACTTTAATAAGGTCATCAACCCCAACTTGAAGAATTATACCCTTGTTTCGTCATCAATCCATGACGTTCTCAATGTCAGCCTTGATTACGTCATCAACTCATGATATCGTCTCTTTTAGCCGTAGGGACGTCATCACCCCAAACCAAGTACATAAAACTTTTATGATATTGTCACCCTCAACCTTGATACATACACCCTTTGGTGACGTCCTAATTCTCGACCTCAGTAACGCCATCAGCGCTAATCTTAAGACATACTTTTTCTGACGTCATCAACCTGTAGCATCACTAAAATTAGTTTCCCAAAGAACCAATAGTCGGAATACACCTTCAAAGTATTTCTTAGCTTCATTTTAGTCTACGCATTTGACCTAGTTCAGGCTAATATATAACCCACACCTCTAGTATCCTGCTATGTAGCTCAGCGCCCTCTCCAACAGTATTGTTTCTCAAGTTGCGCTTTTAGCCTACTTTAGCCCCTTCAAAAGTATTTCTATCCTGATGAAATTTAAGTCAGCCTAGTTTAGCGCTTTTAATTCAGCTCCTCCAACAACAGTATCTGATACCGTATATTAGGCTAAGCGTGATATTTTTCATACGAGAAACTTGGTGATGTCATCAACCTGTGACATCATTACCCCTAACTCGAACACTATACACTTTTATGACGTCATCGAGTCGTGACTTCATCATTATGCTAAATATTTTATGTAAAAAAATTTTTACGGGTACCACCCTCGAAGAAGACATGTCCATGTCAAAACAAAGAAAAAAATAAGTGATTCTTCCTTTTGGGAAAAAAATGAAATCATGGATGTCTTTCCTTAAGACTCTACAGGCTGGTCGTAAGAAGATATTCAGTATAATGGAGGCTATCCTGGTATACCATATGTTAGACTTATGTCGGACCTTCTTCGATGGAGGCTTCTTATAAAGCCTAGTATGGCCTAATATAATTAAGGCTAAGGATTCAGGTCCCAAATAGTGAGGGTTGAAATTTTTCCAAGTCTCTCAGACGTCATTATTGTGGCGCGATTTCTTAGCACAAAGTTCAGGATCACCCCCAACCTTTAGACATATCCATGTCAAAACTTCCAAAAGTCCCCTTCCTCTGTGTAATTGCCGTAATTTTGCAGGTCCTTCCTCTATAAGGATTTGAAACAAAAATCCTCCGCTGATGATATCACATTCTAGAGCTCAACCTTCTTCTGGGCCCACATCTACAGAAGTTTAGCTCCAAATTCTCTGAAGTCCAATTGTCTGTAAAGGACTTAATTTCAAAAGTTTTCAAAGTCTCTAAATTAGGTCAGGGTCATTAATGACGTCACAAAGATACGTACTCTGGAGATGTAACCTCCATAGCTTTAAACTAGTTTGAAATTCTAACTTGAAATGGTTCTTCAGGCTTAGTCTATGTAGCCGAAGACTCCACCCTATCCTACGAGTGTTTTCTGTATAGGATCAGAGCTTGAAATTTTCAAAGTCTCAGAATGAGGTCAAGGTCATTGATGACGTCACGAAGACCGGACTTTGAAGCGGTCGTTTTCTGGAGATGCCCTTTCTCCTTCCCGACAGAATAGATCAGGACGAGCAGTGAACTTGTTTTACACAGTATACAGGGATTTTTCGATTTCGATTCTGATAATCGATAAGGGCGCGATTATTTGTGAAAATCGAAATCTTTCAAATGTTACTATACAGGATTTATTGCTCAAACGTCGAACTTTCAATAGGAAACCTGTTCTATGGGGGGGGGGGGGTCTTTTTGAAAATTTTGGTGTGCAAAAACTGACCTAACATAATAAGGGAGTTAGACTTGGAAAAATATCGACTTCTTTCCAAGTCCTGCTTCTATCAAATGTAGCTCGGAGATCAAAAGTCGAAATTTTTTGAAATTTTTGAAAATAAGCCGTTATTTTCTAGGTAGTCCTCTTTCTTGTTATGCAGTACTAGTTTGTGCCATTGGAGAAACTCAAGTTTCTCCCCCCTTCTCTCTTACTCTATCAGTTAGTCTAAGAGAATAATGAAATATTTTTACCCGTTTTTGCATTCCGGACCATCTTCACACAACATCCATTGCACTGTTCTAAAGGAGGTTGATCTCGCGGTAAAACTGTATAGTTGAATGGATCTCTGCAGCGGTGATCTCTCCAACTATTGCATTCGTAACAATATATAGGTCGTTCTGTAAAATTATAAAAATATTACGTTATTTCTTTAATATAAGATGTGCCTAACTTAGCTTAGAAGATTTTTTGATAGATTTGCTCGCGTAACAAACACAAATTCTCTATTCAAAAAAGAAGAAAATGGAATGCTGCTATTGTTTAGAATAATTCCAGACTTTTTTCAAATAGTAGGCTGTCGTAAATCCAATTTTACTTACGAGGAAAGCATTCTTGTTTTGTGCTCAATACGAAACAGGCAAATATGACTGAAAGTAAAAAGAGGAAAAATCAGAAAATACGACCGTGTATGTACCAGTACCTACTCTCATTACTCATTCATGAAAGTTCGTCTATTGATACAGAGAATCACGTAAGTTGTTCGTCGTTTATAAGCCTCTTTCTCGTATCAAAGGACCGCATAACCTTTACGAACGCCCGGTACGAACGGGAAATATTCTCGCCATAACGTGCAGCGGGCATTAAAAGGAGATTGACTCGAAATTATTGATTCGTTTTAATCGAATAGAATAGAAACGAATACAATATTATGGTACGCAAGATGTTCAGCTTGCCCGCTTATATAAAGTCCCAATCCACTCAAATGCACGCTATATTATGCGAGAGGTACCAAATATGTACCTCACGATGTTTCGGAAGAGCCATGAAATTTCGCTGTGTATGCAAAATTTACCCTACTAACCCAGAATGGCAACCGTTATGACGCGAATCGTTCTACACTCTTGGCCTATTGATGAGGAAGTAAATTTTTACGTAGGTAGGTAGTTACAAAAGAGTGTTTAGAAAAAATCTACTCACAGAATATAAAAAGCGACATCTGGATATGAAGTGTATCAAAACATGGCGTAGTAAAGCTCTCTCCGCTAGCGAGCTGCAACATGAAATAACGTCTAGTTTAATTATACGCGAAACATGGCTGCGAAAATTGAGGTAAAGACCCTGAAAGGGATTTTTGGTAGGAATTTTGAAAAATTTCTGCTTCAGGCGCTTACACGATTCTCCGTCCGGAGTACGTTGATCCGCATAGCTATCACGTAAATTCACAAGATACAAAATTCAACTCACTGAACCTACACCTAGATGTAATTCGGAGATAGAGAATATAAGAAAGTTTAGACGAAATTTGTCTTCCCGCGCGTCTAAATTGAAAGAGGTCTCGCTTCTTCAATTTAATATAAAAGCAGATTACCGGTACCTACGAAAATGGAGAGTAGAATGTCTTTATTCGTTATTCAAGTATTCGAATTTTTTGGAGCGTAATTGAGATTTGATTTTTGACCTACATTCTGGAACGCTCGTTTCATAAAGATTATAATTTCATTACGGAATCTACAGTAGGTACCTAGCTATTGTTAATAAGATAATATAAATTTTTTGTGCGTGCATACGTAAGTCTACCACCACGGCGCAATGAAGGTCGAAGTAATCGTACGGAAATTCGAGAGGAAGGAATAAATTTAGGAATACGAGATCATCGTTAGTAAATGAGAAACAGATTGAGCGGAGGCTGGGTATATTTATTTACGTTCTCGTTTCCATCTCGCTACGAAACGCTTCACAATGAACGACCGAAAAATTTACAAATTTTATTATCCTCTGTGCAAGACGTTCGAAGCGCTCACGAAGATGAAAAAAAAATAGACCTAAATAAGGAAAAATTTATAAAAAAACAATGTTGGTGAAATCGTATTGGCATGAGTACTTTTAACGACCACAACCACCGATCCCGAGAGAAGAACGCAGTATCGAATGTAGAAGGAGTTTCGTATAAAAGTTCTGTAAGTGACGATTATTATTATCCCAGCGTAATATAAATAATATAATGAAAGATCCCATGAAAAGAGTATGGACCAAATATATGATGCCAAAAATACTGTGCTCGGGGAGAAGAGGGTCATTCCACGCGGAGGTGCAATGAAATTAAGGCTTCTTTGTTCCACCTGTGCTTCATATTTCTTCAAAGGATGTCCTATTTCAATAAAATCATCTCAGCGTAGAGAAAGTTTTTCTTTCGGGACTAATAGCGCCAGTGTCGCGCACAACGAAAACAGAAAAATTTATGGGCGATGCGGGTGTCGGGCGGAGGGTCTCCTTAAATCGATTCGAACCTATTTTTATGAGGGAAGATGACTCCCATGAAATTTTACGTTGTACAAATTTTCTCCAATTTTTTTCTCCATATTTCTTCGTTTCCAAGTCATTTTGAGTTACTCGATGAACATTCAAGTGAGAAAATCGCCCTTCTCTCATTTTCAATGTTGCCGATCATAACGCTCCTAGCGGTTGACCGCCTTGAATTGTGTACAATTTCCTGCTAGGTGGCACACAAACGAGACTCAGATCATTCACTAAAAAACTAACAGAATTTACCATTATAAGATCTCAAGTATACTATTCTACTTCATTATTGTTACTTTACAAGAGTTCTTTCGGGTTTTATCCCATTGTTAAGGAGCTCGAGAGTAGGTAAAATGGACATCCATTTTGTTTTTCATACGGCTTGGAATTTAACAGTTATTTAACAGTTATTTTCTGTGACCGAAAAAAAAAGTATCACTTTTGACCCATTGACCGGTAACCGTTTTACAAAATTGTGACTAGTTTCATGAGAGTTATTGACCGATATAATAACTCTCAAAACAGTTATGTATAACAGTTATGGTGACCGAAATAATAACGGTCAGAATGAGATAATGGTCAAGTTTCTCCATCATATACTT
Organism: Aspidiotus rigidus; assembly: GCA_035079385.1. Lineage (NCBI taxonomy): Eukaryota > Metazoa > Arthropoda > Insecta > Hemiptera > Diaspididae > Aspidiotus > Aspidiotus rigidus. The sequence goes on along the minus strand of JAVHKY010000004.1, from coordinate 2,411,724 downwards.
CTGCTTTCCAAAAGAATCACACTAATTGAAACCCAACAATTTTGTATTTTCCCCAACAGATATCCAAAAACTGGAAGTTTTTTGCCCTCCCCCCCCCCACATCCTCACTATAGAATGCGATCTGCACAATACTTTTATCAGTTTTACTCTTTTTTTCATGATGATTGAAAGATTGATGATAGCGGAATTTTATCCCCCCCCCCGTCCTCTCACTGTGGAAAGCAATCTTCACATACTTTGTTTCAGTTTCTCTCTTTCTCTATATTTCTCAGAATGTGATTATGGAATTTTTCACTATCATTATTGTGAATTTTTCGAATTTATAGGTTGACCGAAATTTTCGGTTATAACAGTTATAACCGTTATTTAGGCCCAAATTTGACCGTTTGACCTTTTTGACCTTTAACCGTTAAAAAAAGAATTTCTGAGAGTTAATCTGAGAGTTAACCGAAAAAAAAATAACGGTCAAAAACCCTAGTTTTTCAAGTGAAGTTCCGTCGTACCTTGGCATAAACCCCTTAACCCAAGTTCACTTAAAAAACAAGATGGACGCCCATTTCTCCAGCTCTCGAGCTCCTTACCATCATCAGTTGTAAAGTCACATAGAAAAAGGAAGTTGTTTGACTCACCATTTACCAATTTACGCAATGTTAAAACCTAAATGTTGAGCTACATTATCCCGGTAGGAGCGCATGCGGCGACCTTCTTCATACTTTCTGCAGGAAATATGCGGCGTAGTGCAAATTTTTCCCTTTATCTCAAAACTATAGATTTTAAAGAAAAAAGTAAGAAAACAGAATTCTTTTGTGTTGTAATTTCTTATCAAATGAGATCAATTTTGTAATTTTGTTCCCACCATCATCAGATTGGAAATTTAAAGACAAACAACCTAAGCTCTCTTGGTTGTTTCATGAAAATGTATCATTCCTGAGATAAAGTGAAAATTGTGAACTTTGCCCTATGTTTTCTATAGAAAAGTATGAAGAGGTGTTCCCGAGCGCAACACAGTCTGCGGTGTTACGCGTAACTCACAAGTTGAACAACTGGTCAGTAGTATCCAATGCTTGTATGGTTACTGAGAGTCAGTGAACTCAATTTATAGTATGAGACTAGCTAGAACGCGCCCTGAATGAAGAAAAGAGAGAGAAAGAAAATATTCCGTTCAACTGGGCTTTGGCGTTTCATGCGCGCTCAAGGAAAAGAGAGAAAGAGAAAAGATATTCTGTCACATCGTTTCACGTTTTTCGTTCAGCGCGCATTCTAGCTAGTCTCATACTACAAATTGAGTTTACTGCTGAGAGTCTGAGATACAAGGCCTTAATCATTAGTTTTTATATATTCTAACATTGTGATCTGCGTTGTGATTGTTTTGCCCGCCTCTGTACTACGTTTCTATTGGCTACCACGTTTGCTGTCATCTTACTGATTGGTTCTGTGTTTTTATCTTGTCCAATCACCAAGCTGAAAAATTGTACCCTGCCAAACGTGATTACATTGTTCAAGAGGCTAGCTTTTCTCCTCTTTACCTTTGCAATCTTCATCTGATCTAAGAGTTTTCTTCTCTTTATATGGTATCCTAAATGTACGAGTAAGACTTCAAATATTCCTTCACCATTGTGCTATTCTTCATTGCAGTGTTTGCCAAAATGACGAGCCATCTCTTCTTTATCTCGATGTTTTGTGCTCCTTTCTCCCAGTTTAACCAATATGGATACCTTTGTTTTGTTCGCAATTCAGCTGGTACACTTCGCTCAAGGTCCCATTGTCCTTTTTCCCTGTCTGGTCGTTGCTTATTCTCTTCACCATAGGTGGGTTGTTATAGATTTCCTGACTCACCACCGCTAAACGTGTTTATCACCATACTAATCCGGAGGTTGTCCTGGGTTTCCTCCTTTGCTTGCATTTTCCCAAGGACTCCCTCCAACACGCCTCTGGAGTAGCCTTCGGCAGCTGCGATCTGATTTACTATCTCGATTTTTTCCTCTTCTCTTCTTTGTTCCTCAGGAAAGATTGCTCGGTAGCAGTAGTTCTGAATTTATACCTTGGGAGGGGGGGGGGGTTCGATGATATTTGTGTGCGTTCCAATAGATTTTGTTTTCTATCCTTTTGTTCTCCAGTGCGAGAGTCAAGTCCGATTGGTTGATGGTTTCATTGCTTTTTACCACTGTGAATTTGATGTCTCATTCATATTCCTGAATTACTCAAATATGGGGCACAAATTTCAAGTCAATAGGATGAGCTGTTCTCGAGATGTAACAGGACAGACAAATACACAGGTAAACTTTTTTCTTTATAATTATGTATTAAATAGATTTAAAAAGTGGTAAATCAAAAGCGTCTTTTCTGCCTCATCAAATCACAATCTGGGGTATGCTTCAATCGAATTGACCTTACTTAGGCAATGATGATATTCTCTACTTCTCAACTTACCACTAATTTTTACATTGGCGTAGCGCACTAGGGTGAGCGGTCTGATAACTTTTTGCCCCCGCTCCCTCTTCTCTGAGAAAAATTAGCATTTCAATTCGCCGCAACGACCGAAATCAATGACGCTACACCACTGAACAAAAAGTGCAACCGTACCTTGCATAGAATAGATACCAATAGCTGAAGAACCCGGTACAGAAATATCAGAACAAGATGAAAATTGTATTGAAAGAGACCTGGCAAAGAAAGGACGCTTGAGGTCAACCAAGTAGCTCCTAAAGTCAAATAACTTGTAAAATTCCACAAAACAAATCTTCCGATGAGACCGCCACTGGTTAATAGCATTCAATCGCCCGGTTACAAGACAGCGAAGATCGCCGCCAAATTCTTGGCAGAAAACTACCAGTTTGCACCTAAACGAAGCATGAGAAACAACGGGGTTGTACAAGGTGGTGATCAAAAGCAACGATAAACTGGTATCCTTGGATCGACGTGATTTACTGCGTCAAAGGAGGAACTTCTCACACTACTACAAAACAATAGATCCTATGAAAATCTCGATGAGCCGAAGTAAGCAAAAATAGTGGAGGAGGTCGTGGACCAGCACAAGTTCTACAGCCAGGAAAGAGTATTAGCAAAGAGATCACGAAAATATTTATAAAAAACAAGCTGCTGAATGGCAGGATATTCAGAAACTTTATCAAATACTAGACTAGATACGTACATGATCTTAATTGAGTTTTCGGGTACTGATGGTCAGGTGGACCCATTCCTTTTGGATACAAATTGTGATGAACGAGATCATCCAATTCATAAAAGAAAAAGCCAGGAAGACTATCAACTATTTGGTCCCCACTCTCACACTGACTGAACAAAATCTACAAAAGACCAACGCGCACTGACACAACCACTACAAACGACTCCTACCACCACCCCAAGCAAAAATTAACTATTGCTCAAAGCAGATAGCAGCAGCCAAGGGCTTCTCTAGAGTTGTGATATAGGGAGTTCGGAAAATGAAAGAAAAAAGAAGAGAATCAAAGACAGGACAATGAGGAAGTACTCTGGATCAGTACCATATGTAGGAAAGCACACAAACAATGTTATGACGGTTACATTGCGAGTATCCATAAGAACCCATCCATGATGAAGAGAGTAAGCAACGACCCGACGGAAGAAAAGGACAAGGGAAGCTTGAGCGGAGTGTACAAGCCCAGTTGCAATCAGTGTACATGCATCTACATAGGTTAAGCTGAGAGAAATCTTGACATCAGGAAAAGGAGCACAAAACTTTCAAAGGAAAAAGAGATGACAAGTACGCACTGCAATGAAGAAAAGCAGAATGGTGAAGGAATATTTGAAGCCATACATGTAGAAAACCGCATGAAGAGGAAAAAACTCTGGGAATAGATGGAGATTACAAAAGCGAAGAGGAAAAAAACTAACCTCGTCAACAATGTAATCATGTTTGGCAGTGTAAGATTTTTCAGCTTAGTGATTTGACAAGATAAAAACACAGAACCAACCAGTAAGATGACAGCAAACGTGGTAGCCAATAGAAATGCAGCGTGTAGGTGGACAAACCAATCACAACGCAGTATTGTTGTAAACATACAGATTACAGTGTTGGAGTGTGGAAACTAATGTTTAAAGCTTTGTTCCTTCGTAGCGGTACAACTGATGAGGGGGTTAACATATGAAAGCTATCTAATTAAGAATTGAGTGGTCGGGTAGAAAAAGGGCCTTAACACAAAAAGTAGTTTTTAAGAAAAACGCATTTGAAAGTTCAGATTTATAGAAATGCCATAAGGAAAGACCCAAACGTCATGAAACATGGTGGGATTGTAGATGGGTGTCCAATCTACATAATCACTGAAAATTAGAACGTTAGGACGTTTCTGAGTTGCGTGTAGAGCGCGTTATAGTCTGCGCATTTGAGGCCCTTTTTGCAATTATCGACTTTTTACGCGTTCTAGTATCTTTTCGGATCTTTTCAAGAGTAATAATAATAAATGAATGTATTTCAAGCCAATACCCATATTTGCAAGGATTGTGCTGCAGTATTTTTGAGTATAAAATCCTCGAAAAAGTAAGTTTCTCAGAGGGTCAAAGTTCATCATCATGGCTACAAATAGGCATGGAAAATAAAATGAATTGGCTTTCTAGATATACACGACGCCATCTGTATCGATTTTCAGTGTTCTTTAAGCTAATCTAGAGGCAAAGTTTGAGACAACCTCGATTACCGCCATTTTACAACTGCCGACTGAGAGTTCAAGCACGGTAGACGCTCCACTTCAACATAGTTTTACATACTCTATAGTTATCAGAATGAATTAAAATTTTTACGAGATGAAGGGGAGAGAGTGCTGAACTTAAATCACTAATAATCAAAAAAGGGCCCTAAATCGAGCCAAGGCCCTTTTTCTACCCATTTCGAGATATTTTAAACGGGAACCTGTCTTATCGGGGGGGGGGGGGTAAATTAAAGAGAAAAAACGGCGTTCGGAAAAAAAAAGGGACTTCAGTGATCAGAAAAAATGTCAAAAAGTAGGAGGGGGTAATATTGACACCAACCAATTACTCTTGTCCACAGTTTTTTTCTTATTACTGTGGATACAAGGAATTGAAATGATACAGAGCAGACCAGTTTTTCAGACAGAATTCTCAGAACTTGGCAAGTCTTCTACACCGCCCTTGAAACAAGCTTCCTCATCTTCCTACTACTTTCAACACTCAGGGTCCGTGTACGTTAATTTAGGGTGGCCGTGAGTTGATGTGCTGCACCCCGTCTCATTATCACGGCCCAGCGCTATCTAAACTACAGTGTATACTAAAAAATAATTATGTACCAATTCTCCATTACCGTGGCAAATGAGAAATGTTTGATACGGTAATGATAATTTTTCATTTGATTTTTTTATTACAATTGACTCCCAATTTCTTCTTCCTTCTTGTAGATTTACGAGTAGATTATTGATGTTAAATAAGTCTGTTCTGCATAAAAAGTTAATTTACAGGTTTTTTCTCTGAATTCCATCACCAAAATTTTTATTACCGTACACCACGTATTCTGATTGCCGTCAAAAAAATTTAACCGAACATTGGAGGTTGAAAATGAATGATTGGTATGAAAATCTACTTCTGGTAACATAAAGTATAAGTAAAAAATAGAAAATGTTCACGAAACTTGGGTAAAAAGAATTGGAAAATTGGAAATTCTAAATTCAAGCTAACTGGAGAATCACTCGAGGTAGGGGACTTGAAGAAATGTCCACCTCCGAGTTATATGTATCTGTGTTAGGAGGGGGACTCGGAAAAATCTCGAACTTCAAGCTATATATAATGTGAAAGAGACTTGGCAAAATATGGACTTTTCAGCTTAAACTCCTAAGGTGATGAGAAACAAAGTTTAATTTTTAGGAACCTCCATAAAACAGGTTCCCTGTTTGGCTCGATCAACACCGTTAATGAAGGCAAGCCAGTTTGCTGCGAGTTTTTTAATGATAAATTCTATTAGTTTTTACTGAATGACCTTCATTATTAATTGGATACTACCGAGGTACTCTCGAGTGCCTCGTTCTTGTTCCACCTCGTAGAAAATTGTACACTAATTCGGGCCGGCCATTCGTTAGGAGCGTTACCATCGGCAAATAGAGAACAGAATCAGGGCTATTTTCCCCATTTGAATGTTCATCGAGTGATCTCAAAATAACTCGGGAACGAAGCAATTTAGGGAGAGAAATTTTGGATTCCCTCGTAGAAAATGATTCAGATCGATTTACAGAAACCTTCCCGACACCCGTATATCGCTCGTGAATTGTGCGCGATACTATAGCACTATCCGTCTCGAAAGGGAGACTTTCTCTACGCTGAGATGATTAATTTCATTGAAATGGGTCATCTTTTGAAGAGATTTTCAGGCACGAGAGTTGATTCCTTTCCAATTTTTCACATACACACGTAAATTATGAGAAGGTAAGATTTCTAGCTCCATGATTTTGAGAGGACGTGCGATATAGGCTGAAGCATGACACGAAATTTGAGTATGACGTATAGAAGATCCAGTCTGTGGCGTAGCCAGAGGAGATCAGGGGAATGAATCCCTTGAATGTTACAACTTACTTTCGTTGCAAAATGATAACCACGATCCACAATCCCAAAAACCTTCTGAGTCCCCTCTCTGGACCCTATAGTAGTTGATCTTTCCTCCCCTTTACGAAGTTTTGACGAGCCACTAGGAAGATATTGATCTCTGAGTGCCAAAGAGCGAGAAGTAATTTCTCGCGAATGGAAGAGAAAAATTTGAGATTTTACGGATTGAAAGGTCATGGGACGATATTTCATCGAGACTAGAGAGAGCCCCTAATTTGAAGAAATTTCAACTTCTGACTCGTACACATTCGCGAGATAATTAAAAGACGATCTAGAGGACCTAAAATACGGGATTACGGGAAATCTTGAGCAAAAAGCTCCGTAAAATAAGTAAATATAAATAGTGTAGAATAATTTTAAGCATTGACGATGGACTCCGCATGTACGAAAAAATATTTTTAATAATAAATTCGAAAAGAAAAATATTTTTGTATTATTGTTTTAATTAGCCTCATTCTTTTCACACGCACAGGTTCATTCCGTTTGACGATGGACGTGAAAAACTCGAGGAAACGAGTACAATATTTCAAACAAATTTCTATTGTAACGCTTAATCGCCTAAATTTGCTCGGCAGCACGTGATTCACGAAACACTGATAATAATACAATATTAATTTACGAACTACGACGGCGCCGTACATTCTAAAATGCCGCATTGCGCTACGCGACACAGATTTCGAATTCGTGGTCTGAGGGATAAAAAAGCGTTGAAAAAGTATCGATAAAAGAGATTTACTCACCTTCAGAAGAAATCAGCTCTCGATAAATAATCCTCCGAACATACGTACAACTTCGAAAGTTAAACATCAAGTTTTTAATTCCTAAATCGTCGACGGCATTTTTAAATACACGAATGTGGCAAATAATACGAGCCGAATTCGCCTTATAACGACGACTGAAAGAAAAGCATGCGTGAATACGACGCATCCGCCTTTTGAACTCGAGTTCGCGCTTTTTCTTCTAAAATACAGAATGAATAGAGTGGACAAACTGTAACGTATTTGTATCGCGTTTGACTATCCGCTATAATACTCGCTGGTCCATTCATACTCTCCTTTTGGTACCAATAATTTCCGAATCATGGAAGGTCTTTTCATTTATAAATTATTTTGGATTTATTATTTTAGCTAGGGTTTTCTTTTACGATGTTATATTTACACGACGTAATTTATTAATGTAAACGAGACCTTGTATAAGTTTAGGAGATTAATATTACCTCGTACTAGAAATTTTTATCGCGTCAACTTTTGTAGCGCGCTCTTAACGCGCTGTACGCGATTTTGTTTAGTAAATTGTTGGAGTGGGATATTGTGGTTTATTTATAGGCACGACTTTCGGTATGCCCAGATATGCTCTTTTCGAAAATATCATTTCCCACATCTGGTCCAGACGAGAAATACACCGCACACGATGCACGTCGGGTTCAAAGTTAAATTTTTCTAGTTTTCGGTGGGATCTACCAAACGTTAGGAATGAGGTGTATTTTTGGGGGAAGACAATACCGGAAAGCGAAAAATAATCCCGATACAAAAATGCAACAAACTTGGTTCGAAATATAAAAAAAGTAGAAAATACTCAAAATTTTCAAATACATTTAATGAACCTTAAGAAGGTCTCAGAATATCTGCAGGAGTGCGAAAATTTGAAATAGGGGATGGTTTTGCAGAAGCAAAACGTTATTTCGTTCCTGTGAGATCATGGAGGTAAAAGGCTGACAGCAAAATCGATGCTTGATTTTACGTCCAAAAATGTATTTTTCACCGTTATACTCGTCTCAGAAATACTTCAATACTCAAGCTTTTTTTTTTCTCGGTAGAAGTTAGGTATTTAATAATTGAAGGAATTTCGTTTGACATAAATTTCTCCTTCAAGAATAGAGCGACGAAGGAAAAAACCAACAAAAAGTAACCAGACATTTCGATAATTTATTCACGTGTTTCTTAGACTAATTGACGTCTTCTTAAATGAGTTACAAAGACGACGTCCGGTATAACGACAGTGACAATTAAAATAAAAAATAATGATTAGGTACCTCGTTACTTTTTATTTCATTTTGCTATTGTTGCGGCACAAATGACGGCAAACTTTCTTACATCTCAAAAAAATGCTGATAATCTTAAGTTTCCTATAAACGCAGATATTTTTGGTGAGCAAAATTTCCGTCGAATTTCTCAATACGAAAACCATAACATTAGATTTCAAAAACTATTTTTGAATAACTTCCTTTCTGAAAACTGGATACTGCCTCTTTATAGTCGTCCAGTTTGAATTTCTTCATTCCCATCCTATCCAAAGAAATATATCTGAAATCGCGGGAAAAAAAGTTAAGGACTTGAAATTCTCGAAAGGACCTCCAAGAGGAATACTTTACTCACTTTTGACTCAGCGATTCGATCAATGCGACCGATTTTTGAAAACTTGTTGGCGTATTGATGACAGTACCCATCACCTTCAACTCTCTCTTGTAAAGATCAAATGGAGAAACGCTGAGGGAGAGTATAAATCATACATTTAATCATAGTTCGAACCATTAATGAGAAGTGGGTTTTGAGTACCTCTAATAATAAATGGCAATGTGACTGGCATCCCTTATCTCTTGCTCATCATGATGGTTGTGGAGATTGAGAAACTCAATTAGACCTACCTTTTCAGTTTTTTATGATCTCCAACTTTCAAACGATATCTCACTTGTCAAAATTACAACTCATAGGACACAGAGGTAATCATCCAAAACTACTTCAAAGGTTTCTGTGCGATAGATCAGAATTGAAAACCGTCTCTTCTCTCGTCAAATCATCCAAAATAGCGTCCCGCAAGGAGAAGTCTAAAACGTTTCACTTCTACCAATCTCATGTCTCTCTCCTCCCGCTGCACGACACCTTCTCGTTAACAATTACTCCATCTCTCCAGTTCTCACACCCTCATAGAGCAGCGCGACTGCTCCAACAAACTCACAATATGGGCTCTCGATTCTCCTTAGGTAAAACAGGGCCCTTCGTCTTTTGAAAAGAAAACAGAGTAGGGGGAGCTACCAGGGGAAAACACGGTTCGTTGGCGGGGACTCACTGCGAGCGAAAACATACCTTCTCGCGCTAACTTGAGAAGGATAATCATGGATCTGTTACCGCGTTTCTTTTTGAGCCGAAGTATACTTCACTTACTCCTTAGGAAAATATGATTTTCATAATGGAAGGCTTTGAAAAAACTCATGCCTTCTTTAACAGAGTTGAACTATGGGTGGGGAAGAACCTGTTTTATGGGGCACGAGGGTATGAAAAATGTCAGGCCCCGCCTCCAAGCTATATTATATGAAAGGAGAGGGGACTTGAAAAAAAACTGATCTATGAAATCATCAAATTTTGACGTCACGAGACTGACAGTCCTATGACGTCATCAAATTTTGACGTCACAGGCACTGTCCCCCAAGCTATTTATAATAGGAGGGGGACTTCTAAATAAAATTCGCGGGTTCTTCAACGGAGTTAAACGAGGGGTGGCAGGGAACCTGACTTATGGAGTACATGGGATCTGAAAAATGCATGACGTAATTAGATTGTGACGACACAAACCTGATTTATAAAGTCATCAAATTGTGACGTCACAGGCTTGGTCTTTGGAGCTATATATGATAGGAGAAGGACTTGAAAAATTTTGTCACGGGCCCCGCCCCCTAAGCGATATATTATGATTGGAGGGGGACTTGGAAAATTTTCGAGTTCCGAGCTTTACTAGCCTGCCGGACGGCGGACCTTTTTTTCGGAAAAACCCCCGATAAAAAAGGCTCCCTATTAATTTTACAAATGTCCAAGACTTATTTTTGATGAAAAATTTTCTTTAACCCCCCCCCCCCCCCCCTATAAAATCATTCAAGCTAAATTTCTGAGTGCCACTAACATTTTCAAATACCTGTTCTCGTTTCAGCCTTTGTACTGAAGCAACAGAGCCTTCTCTTCTTTTCACCTCCATTCACTAGCGTTAACTGCCATTTTCTTGACGACACCTTAGTCCCAAAATTTCATACCTGATCGTTTTTGCTGGATCAGCAACACCAAAAATCAACAAAGTGCCTCCATGCTGTAAGAAGGGAATGGCAGATTGAATGGCTCCCGTATTACCACTACAATCAATACATAAATCGACTTTCCACTCTGGAGATGAGTGTTTCTTCTCTTCTATGATTTTATCCCATGACGCGCAGTGTATTCCCAAGCCTGTAAGAACAAGAATTACCTAAGTGATACCGTAAAATCATTATTTACTTAGACAGTTTACAGAGATGAAGGCAAGGATTAGATTCAGAACTTTCAAAATATTTGTTTCGTACTATACCTAAAAATATTATTTAGAATCATTTTTATACTCGCGTGGGGACGTAAAATGGACGAAGCGAGTGGAGAGATCTGAAAACTGCCAAAAAGAGTGAGCATTATTCGGACTTGATCACAAATGAGTCGCTGCACGTGTATGGTCTTGTATAGGTACTTGGTCCACGACGGTGATCGTGATGTTGAGTCACAATACTTTCTTATGGCAAAAACAAAATTTTCAAACTCATAGGGAATTTAAAATCGGAGTAATATTGAGCCAAGAATCATTAAAATGTCTTCTGGTAACCTTCAGTAATCCTCAAGCTTCTTCAGAACTTGTTACTCAAATTACTCATATTATTTGGCGATTTCCTTGACTTCCTTTTCTACGTCAGATGATGATGTAGCCAAATCGCATTTTCACCTTCTTGGCCCACAACTACTACCCTGCCATTTGAGGAGTTATCTGTCAAAAGGGCACCCGGTCAATGTGATTCTCATGGAGCGGGTGCCCTTTTGACAGATAATTCCTCAATTACAACTACTACTACACACATTAATCACGAGTCGATGCTAGCGCGTGACCACTCTATCAAGTCCAATTAGAACAGCCTTAGCAATAAAAATTTCTTTCTACGTCCTTCAAAATGAACTTTTTGCAACTAATCTGAAAAGCTCTTATACTTGTTATAACATGAGGACTGTACAAGTTCGAAGTAACTTAATTGAAAACAAAAATTTTTCATGACTAATTTCCTAGTGTACAAAAAATACCGAAAAGGTACAATCATTAGCACTCCTAGAGTCTGTTCAAAGTATAAGTGCTACTATGCAA